>JAVJGJ010000014.1:44243244-44254634 GCA_035590215.1 Microhierax caerulescens
CAAAAAAAAGCCTCGGCTTTCTCAAGGATATGGTCTCCACTGTCCCCAGTAACTAATCCTATGAACATATGAACTCCTCTTGAACATAAAAGACTCTTCCTGCCACTTTTTGTCTGAAGGGCCCCCCAACCCAAGGTCAGAAAGTGAGGCTGGAGGAGAGCTGCAGACTAAGTCCAGCACAACATTCACTGCACTGTGCTGCCTCTTGTTCCCATGCCTCTGTCTGCAACCAAAAGCAAGATCAAGTCCAATTTATGTAGCTATTTGTATGCAAATCAGGGGATATTTTCAGATGTACTCGGCTTCGTGTAGGAGGCAGGCAGCATTTAAAAATGTGTTCTTTCCCAGGATGATAGCGAGGTTTTCGGTTTCTATTTTTCTCATCCTGCAATTGTTGGCAGACTTGTTCCTGACACTGATTTATAAGCATTTTAAAGCCTAGTGTGTCACACACTTCGTTGCATCCAACAGGGACTCTAAGTTTCCTCTCCTTCTCCCCCTCAGCAGAGCCTGCCTGCTGCCCTCCCCGCTCTCGCACACTCTGTAAAGGCAGATGATTCACGTTCACCTTCCTTCTCCCCGCAGCGTGGCCAGCTCATGCATATGCCAGAGCTTCCATCAGCGCTCCATGCCCCTCATGGCAGGGCTTTTTCTGCCAATCTTTTCTCCAGTGTCAAGGTCTCCTTCCCTTTCCTTGGTGTTTCCCAAGCACTGTGACTCCTCCAGTTCCCCACCTGAGCCCCGCGTCTCAGCAGCTCCCTTCTCGTGGCTGGATCCAGATTTCTTCTCTGTGTCCCCATTCCCAAGCCCCAAGTGCCTGCTTCAAACTGGGCACATATCTCGTTTCCTTACTTAGTACCCCAGCTTCTCTCATCACTACCTTTTAGCCTTGCTTACTTCATCTCCTTGTCCCTTAACAATTTTGTATTT
Source organism: Microhierax caerulescens (assembly GCA_035590215.1). Taxonomy (NCBI): domain Eukaryota; kingdom Metazoa; phylum Chordata; class Aves; order Falconiformes; family Falconidae; genus Microhierax; species Microhierax caerulescens. The sequence continues at coordinate 44,244,175 of JAVJGJ010000014.1, forward strand.
CCAGGTCTCCTATCTGCCACCTGTGGTAATGTCTATGCTGTCTTGATCTTTTCTTCATTCCCGCTCAATCTTAACCCTTTCCATGTGTATATCCACTTCCAGTATCACTATTGCACACATTTCTGCTCTTTCCTGTCTCTCCACACATACCTCCATTATGAGATACTTATTTTCTTGCTCCTTCTGATGTTTCCTCTCATAATCATCTTTGCCAATTTGTACACCACTGCTAACAAACTTTCTCTGTAATAAGCCCATTTCTGCTACGTCCAAATTATAGATAATTTTCCTATGTAGGGGTATGTTCATCATTTAATCAGCTTATTAGAAAGCTGGGCTTTACCCGTGCATTAAATTTTGGAAGACTGAACTATAAGCAGGAGAAAGTGGACATTTTTCTTCCAAAATCAAGCAAGAAAAAAATTTATCTCAATCAAACCAGGATGAATCTAGAATAACCTCACTGAAGTCAGTGGAGCTGCACTAGCATGAAATAAAAAATCATGATGGTTGTACAGATCCCAGATAACCTTCCTCACCCCCCCTAAAGCTCTAAAACTACATACATAAAATAAATTAGTGTCAGGAAATGCTTCAGGGCAATAGAATGCAATCACCCCCCAGTACTATTGGAGCAGACCCTGGCATAGTTTCAGTGCAAAACAGTGCTCTCCAAAAATAGTTCTCTCCTGAGCACAGGTCAGGACCAAGCTCAATTTGAGTGCTGACACCTGGTTTGGAAGCTAAAAGGTTTAATTGCATGGTCAAAGTCCATTCCACACCAGCTGGGCTCTGTGTCAGAAAACCCTCACAAACATATTTGATTCCCTTCCATGTACGTTCTTAAAGCTGCATCCCTACAGTCAGCCCACTGCTCCACACTAAGATCCTATCTCCATTGCACATACATTAACTCCACTCTGGAGCAAATAGTTGTCTTGGTAAGCACATCTCAGTGCAGCATAATCCACCCTGAGGTCTAGGTCCCATCCTGAATATGGGCTAGCCCACACCTCTTCAGCCAAATAACATTCTGAAGCACTCCAGTGTCGGTGACAAAGACAGGATAGGTATGAGTGAAGGGACACTCTCCATCTGGGGAGGGCAGGAGTCAGAGGCCGGTTCCTCCTGACCACCCAGGGGAAAGTACAGGACTCTGGGACAGCAGTTACTGGGTCTCTGAGTCCTGTGCTCTGCTACCACAGTCATATTACCTCCTTTCATAAAGCTTTACATTTCTTACTCTTGACATCCTCTACCCTCCTCCAACATCTCTTTTGTGACACAATCAGTCAGGAGTGCCACGGCAAGTCTCCACTGGCCAAAGGCATTGCCCGCTAGGATTTCATCGCTCATTTGAACTTCATACCTGCTGCAAGTAAACAAATATAATCCATCTCCCAAAGGCTAAATTTTTTAACATTGGTTACTGTAGCCTATTATTTACTCATTGCATTTACTTTCATACATTCACACGTTATCTTTGATACTTTAATGACAGAAAAGGTTCAAATTATACATGTTCTTCTTTTGCACTACAGTCTTTATTGTTATGGCACACTGAAGGACTAATCTTACACCTGTCAATAACTTACAGACTCATTGGAGTATTTTCCCCAAGAAACAGTTAATTTCAGTAGTTAACAAGCACTCACTTAGTAAACTGCCCTAAGACAAAGCTAAGGACAAGTTAATGGTGTAATAAATCAGTCATTATGTGAAATGATCAGTTTCCACTGCACAGTATTATTGCTTTATTGACCCCTACTTAAAGATTTATCACAGTAGAATTTTATTGTGGATATAGGACACATGGTTGTAATACAACAGGGTGCAGTTTGGCTTATGCTTCTATTTTATTTTTAATTTCATTTAGCACTTGTTGTGGACAAAGAGCTGAAAAAGTTGGAAGCACAACACGTAAGGACAAAGAAGGTCACATTTGCTAAATGGAAGCAGGACAGCAGGCACTGTGGGAGGGATAGAACCATGGGGGTGCTTCTTGTTTGCCTCAGAATTATAATACAAACACAGAACTAAAGAGGCTGCAGACAATGACCCACAGACTCTTCTTCTACAGTTTTGCCAGCCAAAGATATTACTATCCCCCACACCACTTCTTCTCTTTTCCAGGCTATTTTCTCTCCCTGTCACCACCTATCAAGGGTTACTGTTCCCTCCTATCTGGTTGCAGATCTACTTTAGTTACTATGTCCTTAAGTGTTCCCATCGAATTGATGCCAGGTTCCAGTACTGTGCCAGTTCTTCTGGAAGGGAATTGTCTTGTTTTGGCTAACACTTAGAAAGACATCACATGCATCTATACTGGAGAACATGAGACAGACCATAAACTAAAGCAAGGGCAGCAAAAAAGAGATTAATGCTGTAAAGTTAGGAGTCATCTCTGGGGCAAAGTGGGGATGTCCTAAGTCACCTGCAGTAGGAGAGGAAGTGTTTGTGTATGTGCGGTAGGAGAGCATGGGCCTGGGGTGTGTGGTGTGGGGAGGAGTTCCCAGGCAATTTGGCAAGGAAAAGGAAAGGATGGGAAAGAGAAGAAAGTCCTCATGGAGAGAAATCTACAGCAGCAATCAGTTCTTAGTGACGCAAGCCTTTGTATTTAGTGTGTATCAAGCCTACTTGGATGGTTCACTAAGTGCAGACCAGCGACAGTATATCACCAAGTACCCACTGTTCTGTGCTTTGCCTAAGAGTGAGAAAATTAACACGCCAACCCTTATGTTTCATGGCCCTAACAACAGGCCTGAAAACACTAAACTCTTCACCTGACCTTGCTGCAGTCAGATGAGAATAGATCCGAGTTATAATTTTGTTACCACTTTACAGTTAATTAGCTTCCAAGAGGACAAGGTTCTGTTCTTGCTAACACAAGAAGACTGTCCACTTGATAAATGTGACTGAAGTCGGAAGCTGTGCCTGTACTAGCAAACTAAACATCTCCAGGCAGTATCTCTGGGCATTTAGGCTCAGCCACCTATGCTGATGAACTGTTGGAGGAAGTCTTTGGTGTGGCTTTGGCCCAGGGCAGCTGAAATACTCCCAATTTCCAGACATAACTCAGGATGTAACCTGGTCCAAGGAGGACTGTTACACACAAACGCAGCCACCCTTTTTAGGAACCTTTTCTGTGTCAGCTAGCCATCATGTTTTGGAACAGTAGAGGCCATGTCTTATTTACTTATACAGATGTAGCCAAAGTCTTTGAATCCTCCCCAAAATAAACAATAATAATAGTAGTAGTAATAATAATAATAATAATAATAATAATAATAATAATAATAATAATAATAATAATAATAATAATAATAATAGTAATAATAACCACCCAAGGGAAAAGTCAGGAGCTGACAGAAGACACCAAAGCTTGGTACTTGGGGAAACAGTCAGTACACTGGGAGGCAGGGCTACCATTCAGAGGGACCACAGTAAGTTGGAAAAGTGGTCAGGCAGGAACCTTATGAAAGTCAACTGAGAGAAATGTGAAGCTGTACGCTGGGGAGGAATAAGCCCATGCAATGGTACACACTGAGGACCCACCAGCTGGAAAGCAGTTGGCCAAGGACAGGGGGGGTCTTTTTGGACAGCACATTCACCACAGGCCATTATTGTCCCCTTCCGGCAAACGCGGCCAGCAACATCTTGGGCTACATTAATGGGAGCGTGACCAGCATGTCTCAGAAGGTGGTCTTTGCTCTCTACTCAGCCCAGGCAAGACACATCTGGAGTGTTGGGTCCAGTTCTGGGCTCCCCAGTGCAAGGGAGGCATGGACATACTGGAATGAGCACAGCAAGGGCAACCAACCTGGCTGGGGGCTGGAGCACACAGTGTACAAGGAGAAACTACAAGACTTAGGACTGTTTACCTTCAAGAAAAAGATACTATTACTGTCTGCAACTACCTCACGAGAAAGCACAGAGAAGCTGGTCTTCAAAGTTGTCTCTGATTTGAGCAGAAGGCTGGACTAGATGCAGATGTCCCTCCCAACCTGAGTTATTATTTTTTTCTGAGATTCTGCTATATGAAGCCAAAGACAGAGAGAAAACCCATGTGTGCAGACCTACCTCTACCTATGTGGAGGGAAGGAGCAGCAATCTTCCCCTCAGCTCATTTCCTTTCCTCTGTGATGCTGGACCTGCAGGCAGGGAGGAGAGTTGATAAGCACAAGTTCTGGAAAGAGCACTGAGAGGGCAGCAAGGTGGAAGCTGACCCTTTTGTTTCCTGCAAAGATACTGTGGAAAAGGAAGGAGGCAGTCCTGAAACAACTAGGTCCTGATAAGGCACTGTAAGCAGGAAAAAAATCATGGCCTCAAAGCTTGTAAAAAGGCATGATGCTTCCCTGGCTTCTCAGCAAGTATTTTTGGTTAAAGACCATTCTGGAGAAAAGAAAAAAAAATAAAAAAAACAAAACAACAAAAAACTAGGGGAAAAATAAAAGAGCATGAACAAAATACTACTTTCCATCTGTTGAAATTATGTGGGATAAATTTGTCAAGAAAAGCCACTCAGCTCCTTTGTATGTATTTTGGTGCAGTCACTAAAGTGAGCTTTCTTGCAAGGTCAGTTGGAAAAGGCCATTTAGAAAAGGCTGGCATCCTGGGGCATCCTATGCAGCCACAAGCCAAAAGGGCTGATGCCTGATTCTTATCTGCTGTAAATAATGAGCAACTTCACTGAGTGGTGTAAAGGAATGAAGAATCAGGTCTTTAATGTAGTTCTGGGAGCAGGCAGTAAAAGTATTTTGGACATCAACATAGTAACATAGTATTTCTATAACAGCTTATATAAAGACAACTTTTCTATTTACAGGTTTTTCTATTTACTTTTATGCTAATTAGGATGCACATTTGCAGTGGTCAAAGCCATAACTCAAACACACAGAGACCTGTTAAATCTTGTTTTAAACTAGCTGTGGTATTAAAATCCACCCAGCCACTGAGAAAAACATTCAGGTGGTTCAGTTTGGGCTGAACCCCGAATGTCTTCTGCTTTGCTAGTAGCCCTATCCAAATGAGACATTGAAAGTTAGCTAGAGGTATGTCTACATGATCAGCGATCACAGCAAGAGATGCATGGAATACAGCCTCACTCCATGCATAAGAGGTTACCCTTTGGAAGACGACATCAGTTGCAAACAAATGTTCCCTCCACATGCACCCCACCTCTGGATTTTACTAGTCTAAAGAGTTCAGAGCTTCAGATCACGGCCAGGGCCAAAATATAGCGAGATTTCAAATCAAGTTACACAGCAAGACCTTTGGCATTGTTAACATTCCATGGCATTCTTCCATTCAGGAAGAAATGCTTAGATATGGTTTAAGTAAGGAAACTGGAAAGATAAAACTAATTTTATTTATTTTTCAGTTCTTCGTCCTTTAATGTTGTCTTTGCAACTATTTATCTGGTGTATTTCAGTCCTGTCCAGAGGGAAGGGAAACAGAGAGAAACAGGATGACCAAAATATTAGGATACTTGGTGCAAAACATCAAAGTCTTACAAAGAGCAATGGTGTATTCAGTGATGATCTATAGCAACACAGCCACAGAAATCACAGTGGTCTATTTTCAACCAAAGTGAACAGAAATATCCCCAATAGCATAAGAAAAATATAATCTGAAGAATTTTCTATCAATCTTGGTATCAGAACAGCTAAAACTACCAAACAAGTGCTATCCAAATTAACAAATAACAAATGCAAATTAATGAAACCATAGTGATCTACCCTTTAATCCCTCAAATATCAGAATATGACTTGTGTACGGCTGGACTAAAGGGCAAGGCCACCTTCACCTGAGGGCCTGGCTCATTGGTAGGCAGATGTTGTCCCTAGCTAACCTGTTTTATGATTTATATTGCTAAGAAGAAATTCATTCATTTAAGTTAGCCACAAATCTGGAAGATGCTCACGTCTCTGAGCCTGGACAGCACAACCAGCAGTATACAATCGGTATATGAATGACACTTGATAGTCTTATATGCTGCAATGTAATTATCAATGGAGTTTCCCCTCATGTAATTTGCAGTCACACTGCTTCAGACTGCATAGCAGTAGGGATAACTATATGACAGGAACATGCCAAAGTCATGTAATGATTTTTTCTGTCCCTATTTCATGGTTTCAGTTCCATGATAATTTAAAAAAAAATTTTTTTGGAAAAAGAGCTATCTTTTCATAGACCTACTCTCACCATTTCACCTCTCTTCCCTCTTTCATCCATTTGATTCTGCTTTTATAATGAAACAGGGAAGCCTGAGCTTTGGGTCATTTTTATAGTAAAGATTTTTATATTATATCTTGTTCTCAGAGCAACAGGTATATTTTTGCACTAATTCGCTACTTAGTTCTTCCAGATTATGTGTTCAGTCTTTTTGCTGCAGATGATTAAAATAGCTTCAGATTAATCTTCAATATTTCTTAATCCATATAAAAGTCAACCCAGAGACAGCTTTATCCATGCATTTCTACATTACTGTAGCCATGGTATTCCAGATCTGCAAAGAGGCCAACAGCCTGTGAAATGCCCTTCCAAAAGAAGCATATATGGAATGGGAATGGAAACTCTGAAGCATGCCTTTCACTTTCTAAAACACTGGAGATGTGAAGTATGAGGAAAGTAGTTCTTAGTATGTTGATACTTTAGTGCACAAAACCTATTAAATAATTTATTTTTCCAGCAAGACCATATTTGCAAACGCATTTTCATTAAAAATGTTCTCTGCCTGGCTGAATTCACTTGAAGGATACATGAAGAAACATCACCTTCTATAAGGAAAGAGTTCACTTAGTGTCAAACAAAATAGTCCTAATTCTACACAGAAGCAACAGAGAAAACAGGAGAAAATATGTGGAGTGTCCTTAAAGAGCCCACCAGTGCCATTCAATTGCATGGATTACTGCTGGCCAGAAAACCGGACTGGTTATTGGCTTGTTTTCATCTTTGAAAAACCTTTTAAAAATACCTTTCTCTTTCTGCAGAACTTTCGGGAATTTCAGGTACAGAGGGTTCTTTAAAATAAAATATGGATGTTTTCTATGGGAAGTATACATCTTTCATTGAAGTTTTATCAAATAACAATTGTCTATTGAAGGTGCTTATAATTTACACAGAAAAAAATGCAAGTGTTTGAATTGTTTGAAATTGAAATTGAAAATTTGTTTGAATTGCTGTTGCTTTGCACCCAATTTCCAAATCCTGTAAATTTTCAGTCTAGGTTTGGATAGGTGTCTTATCTCTGGATCCCACAAGTACACATCCCAGGGGCAGACCTGCTGCCTAATACTCTTTCTGAGCAGCAAGACCCCGGAATCCAGCCAGCTGAAGCAGCTGGATCATATAGAGACTGCAAGACTTGGTTCTTGGGACCACTGCCATGTATCCCTTTAGTCCTTGGTGGCATGGAAAAGGAAAGGAAAATATATGTTGCAAACATGATCTTTGTCAATGTGGAGGCATATACCTTATTATTCATAAACACAAAGATTATAGCTCACTGACTTACGATCCCCCCACCAGCCTGCAGGCAGCGATGCCCTGTGACGTTGCTCCTGGCAACACACAATTTAAAAATTAAAACACTGATCTGCCATGCCACTGACCAGACTGACAGGCAGAGCAAAGTATAGTGTCACCAGCAGCGTGGTTTCTTGCTCAGCACAGCTGCCCATGGGCCCAGGCAGGGTCGACGGCCATCGTGTTGATGTTTCACGTATTGGCCATAAATACTACAACATAAATTGTCCGTGACACTTGGAGCTGAGCTGTGATATATAGAAGTGCTCAAGTGGACAAAACACATGACATTAGTTCTGCCTATAAAATAGAATTACAAAAAGTAAAGAAAAAAAGTCTGAAAACTGTACCTCATACATATAGTTTTATATGTACCGTGTAAATGCCTATGTGAGAAACCACAAAGCCTTGTAACAAATGCAATTTATTATTCATGTCTGACTGCTTTTCTTGAATTCTGGTCACTAATCCTTGTTCCCTGGGACTACCTCTTAATGTTTTGAACTCTACCCAGCTTTCATCAAATGGTTTAAGAACAAGTTTTCCAGCTCAACCTTCAAATGTGGGCTTTATTCCATAAAATTATACTTTCCTGAGGTCTGGGGTGAGCAATATTTAGTACTGGAATGGTTGCAGGTATAAAATCCAACACAGTAAAACTCAATCAGGCTGCAAAGTTTGGTCCCATCAGAAAACGAGGAGTCACAATTAGAAAGGATTTAGTTTGGTTTTTTTTACCCTTCCTCTTTCCAGTGCTATATTTTGGGTATGACCTAAAGAATATAAAAAAAATCAGGTTCTAAAATAATTTAAATATTTAATAGAAAGCTAAAATCATTGAAACGTGTTTGGCTGCATACCTGGTACTAGGCAAGTCTGCCTAGATACACAGCCTGTGTTGCGACATTCAGCAGCGGTCAGAAAGATGAAAGCACAGAAAACCATCATCCTGTCGCTGTGCATTTCCATAGCGCAATCACACTTACACAGCTCTTGCCACTCCACTTCCAGATCAGTCTAACAGAGCTGTGAAGGGTAGAGAGAAAGGCAACAGGGATCATCAGAAGGATGAAGTAGCTCCCATAGGAAGGGTCACTGCTCTAGACTCTTTATCCTGAAGAGAAGCGTATCCAGGAGGGTGTCACATAGGTCTGCAAAATCCTAAGTACTATGGAGCAGATGAAATGGGTCATGATTCTGACTATTTCTCATAATACAAGAACTAAAGAGTTCCCAGTGAATTTATCCAGAACAATTTTAAAAGCAAGCAGAAGGAATTTTTTTTATATGGCACAGAGCAGAATAATGGTATTGACTGGCATCCTGTGGTGTGAGTCACCCACAGGAAAAAGTGTTTAGAAAGCAACTGACTGAGTGAGCATCAGAGAGATGGCACCTCTGTGTGAACATCTGCACGCAACTCTGATCTCCAAAGACCCAAAGCAGCTGATTTCTGTAAGCTAAAGAGCGTAGCAAATTCAAGGTCACGCTGTTCACATGCTTTTTCTGTCACCCTTTCCCTCAGCATCCACCACAGGTCATGATTACAGACAGCAGGAGAGATTTCTAGACTGACCTAAACAGCAGCATTTAAGACTCAGAAAGTATATTCCTTTGGACACTGGTAAAATTATTTTGCTGTAAAGTGTCTGAACACGGAGGGAAGAATAACCCAGCGACTGCTCTGGAGGGCAGAGGCCTCTTTTAAGCTCTTTGTCCTTTCTGCCAACCCCCTGGGGACAGCCTGGCTGTATAAGGCATTTAAGGGGGCACTGGAGCTTTATATTTGTGAACCTGTATCACTCCCAGAGAAAATAAGATACATATGCAGAGTATACAGCAGCACTTTGGGATGAGCTGGATAGCAGATTCTTGGCCAGCTAAAAAAATTATCATATATTTTATGTCACCATCCCATAAAAACACATAAAATGGGGCAGGTGCAGGAGGGGAGGCAGAATAAGGGGCAGGGTTTTGCTTCCAGCTTACAATCCAGGCAGCCGCCTCTGCGAGGACACCGTAGCGGCAATATTGCACAAGAGCATGCCAGACAGCACAGCACCGTGCGGATTTGGGAATGGCTTGTTTTGCTGGCTGGGCAGCTGGGAAGGCTCCTGCCTCCTCTGCTCAGAGGACAGAGTTGACCCACGCTTTGCCCTGCTCCTCCTCCCAGAGTAATTTCCCGTGGCCCGTATGTGCTGGAAGGTCAATGATGCAGGTGAGCTGGCGAGTCTGGGGAACCAGACAGGGGTATACACAAACAGAGCTGGTCGATGGCTCCTATTGCTCCTTGTTTTTCCAAAAGTCAGTGGAGGCTAGTTAAAATCAAGCTGACATGATGGTGAAATAGCAATTGCCCTGTTTTCTGCCAGCGTTCCTGGAAACACAGCTCATAAAATACACTGAATCATATAAAAGTCTTCAAGGATTCAGCCAGAGATGGGAAAATTAATCTTTTCTTCATTGGCATCTATTTTTGCTGTAATGATGAAACCATACTCCCTCAGTTCTTCTGAAAGTTAAAGACTTTTATTCAAAGAGGACCTGACTCTGCAATCCAGTCATGTTGAGTAACGTTTCAAGGGGATTTTGCTGTGGCAGCTTGTACAAAAATATATTGTTTTCCTATGAATCAGGCCAGCAGAATGGGTCTTTCAGCTTTTGTCACTGCTGTTGTAATTTTCAAGCTGGCAATCAGGAGCAATATGAAGTGTCAAGTAAAATATTTCATATTCCTTATTCAACAGTATTCTAGAATCTACATGCCATGCCAGCTTAGGGGACCCATTTCTTAGAGTAAGAAAAGGGTTACATTAATACACTACAGTTTCACAAAAAAAAAAAAAAAAAAAAAAAAAAAAAACCCAACTGCACGGCACACTACCGGTGAAACGTTTGTGGAACCATAAACCTGAGACGTTGCACACTATGAA
>JAVJGJ010000014.1:44254734-44315458 GCA_035590215.1 Microhierax caerulescens
AAAAAATTAAAAAAAAAAAAAAAAAAAAAAAAAAAAAAAAAAACGCAACTGCAGGGCACTCTACCGTTTAAACTGTTGTGGAAGCAGAAAGCTGAGAGGTTGCACAGTATGAAACTGCCAAAATCATTCTGTTCAAAATCCACCTTCTACCGTTAACACCTCCACACCTCTGCCACTCCCAAACCCAGAAAAAAATAGATGTAATTGCATAAAGGGCTCCTCTTTGCAGGTCAGACTGAGATGCAACCTGAGGTTCCCTGGCAGTCCATTTAAGAAGCGTTGCCATAAGCAAGAAAGCTTTCTCCTTAGCTCTTTTTAAAGACTAAATAACATTACACTCTAAAAGAAGAAACAATCTTTACACAGATGTTCTGAACGTGGGTTATTTCCTCTGAAAGCATCCTGTAAACCACACTATCTTTTCCCGCAGTGCTCCAAGGAGGCATCTCAGGGGCCACCTCTTGCAGAAGGGAACCAGGGAGACTTTGGTTGGTTTTAACAGAGCAGTAGGGTACCACGCTGGGACTGCAGTGGGACAATCACAGGTTTCAGAGATAGAAAGGGTCACGACTGCTGTGAAGGAAGGAGCACGGCTCCTCTGCTTAGCTCTCCTGGGAAGACCAAATTTATGTCTGCTTACCTCAACCCCATTGGGGGGGGGGGGGGAAATAAAAAGTTCATAGCACAGCACAGCATCAAAAGCATTTTTTTCAGACAAGATATTTCCTTATGTGCTCTGCAGCATCTAGCTCTGTCTTCTTTAATGTCATTGGTGTTTGTGGCTATAAAATTCCTCATCACAAGCCTTTTAATGCAAGATAGACTTTTCTACAAAATTGGTAATAGTCACTATTCACCTCGTAAATACATGAAGCAACTGATATTTTATGGTGCTATCCATGCCTCATCAAGCATTAATGTATTCCTTGTAAACACATATTCTTTATTTGGTTAGGACAATAATAGTGCCACGTGCCAGACTTACCATTAAATCCCAGTTCCCCTATTTGTAATAGGCTGTAACAGATGTGTTATCCTCAAAGAATATTCTTTATTCCATTTTCTGGACTAAACACCCCAAAAATCCTACATTATTGATCTGTACCAGTTTTCCCTCATTGATTTTCAAATTACCACACAGAAAGCACTTTGCTGCAGACACATGAATAGCTGTTGGGAGGTGAGTGATTTATATCCTGGCACAAGAATGACTGAAAATCACATCAATGATTTAAAATGCAGCCAGTGGGGAGGGAAAAAAAAACAACCAAACCACACACACAAAAAAAAAAAACCAAAAACAACCCACAACCTCATAAATTACAAACACATCATCATAAAGCTCCCCCAGGGCTATAAACATCTCACACTTTAGCAGCCTGCACCAGGACCATTTCCAGAGCTGGATGTGCCACCTCTGCTCAGGGGAACTATCAAGTCAATAGAGCCCTCACTCTTGCACCAAGGGTGGGCTTGAAGAAGTACAAGCCAGGGGATGGTTTTAATGGCTGCACTGGTTCTCTGCATAAATGCCACCTTAGCCACAGGTGTGCTTCATTAGAGCTTCAGGGGTACTTCAGCAAATACTTGCCATCCATCAGTCACATGCAAATGCCTGACTGCTTGCCAGAGCTGAGGGCAGGACATGAGCTCTCTGCAACTACCTCTTCTTTTTTTTTTTACCTTGCTTTACATGCTATAAAGTAAGACCAGACGAAACCAAATTAATTTCAGATCAGCTAGTATCATTTCATTTGGCTCTTTCAAGAATAACCACATCATATCTTCCAGAAACTGCCGTGTTTAGCTCAGCCAGAGGTCTAATAAAGGTATGATCTCTTCTAATGGCCTACTGACAAGGTGGGTAAATCAGCTAGCGACTTTAGATCTGGCACAAGCTCCTAACCTGTTCACGTGAAACCTCGTGTAGCTTGGCTTAGAGCACAGTTTGCTTCCAATCTGCTTTCTAGAAATCCAGTATGGAATTGAAAACACAAGATTATAAAATCTTGCCTCTAACAAACCACCAAATCAATGAACGTACACCACGCTGACTGTACCTACCTGTGCTGTGCATCACCACATGGGTGAGACAAAACTACACTATGCTATCAGGCAAGAAAGAGCTCTCTTTCTGGGCTTTTATTAGGTTTCACCTGCAGTTAAGAAGCTGGAACTCAAATAAAAACAATTACTGACACAAATCAAGCAAATAGATATTCCCCCTAATACAATTAGTGGGATTCAGCTCAGCAGAATAAGCCTGTAATAAATGCAATCAAAGATACACAGAGAACACCTGTTGGTAAACCACACTGTAAATTTATTTGTGTTTTCTTACAAAATTGTGGGTTTCTACCCGCAGTCATTTGATCAAAGGGTATGTGCATTTACTAACAGCAGCATTACATTTCACGTCTAGACAGCTTTGTGGATATCAGGTGAGATGTTTCTCTTTCACATGTGTTTATGATTCAGAAAAAAATCTGTGTTTACCCTATTAGTGCTTTCAGCCAGGATGATAATTGATTTTCAGTGGTTACTCAGTTCATTTTCTGATTCCTTCTTTGACTATCTGACACAAACAATAGTATTTGTTCTACTCTGGGTGTTTACAGATAAAAAAATTATTGACCTTGTTTGTCAAACCCATTTTCCTTTGTCATACTGATTTTACTACTGTTTCATATTAGATAAGTTTACATTCCACATAAAGACTATAAGCTCTTAACCACATTTTATTGATACTTAGATGAATAATAATACACTGCATAGGATAACTGTATCCTATGTAATATGCAGTATCACATATTGCAATACGTAATTACATGTCATGATATGTAATTATGCAATAACGTGCTAAATATATGCCACTGTGAGGCTGCTAAAAAAGTCAGTGTTACTGGATAAAGTGTTCTCAGTTCTTGGGTAAGGGATAGGATCTGGAGGGTCACAGCTGTCATCTGGAAACCCATTTAGGTGAAGCTTAGTCCTAATCACCTGGTACCTGCTCCTGACACCACTGTCAGACCATCTCTGCCTCATGTCACTCATCTCCCTGTGTTACCCTTCCCGCTCGCTACATGCCAAAATGGTTCCATCTACTCATATGCCAGAGAAGTCTTAATTTTCTCAGTCCTCCCTCTAGTCATAAATCAGCTTTCTGTCTTCACACTGACCACAGCATCTCCAGCTTGAGGTGCTGTTGATAAAATAACTTGAGATGTATCTACCCGATTTTCATGGAGGAAATAAAACCAGCAAAACTTGCTTCTGAGTTCAGATTTGGGGCCAGCTGAGACTGAGCTTGTCTTGATTCAATTCCAGTTCAAGTTCAATGAAGCTTCAAAATAAAGGCTCAGGTTCAGGATTAGTCCCAATGCCTGAAGCAGTTGGTAAGGGGGTTTAGCTCAGTTTTGGCTCAGTCCTTCAGTCTAAAACCCAGTTCTACTGAGGAAGACAGTTCTATGCCCTGCTTTCAGGGCATGGGGTGGTGGTTTTTTTTTATGATTGTGAATCATCATGTGTTGAGAATCCTACGTGTTCTTAGTACTAGTCATTTTGTGCCTTTGTGAGTTTAGACAGACTATTATCCCATCCTTTATTCAGATAAACCCTTAAATTAATTTCTTAAATTATAACTATGAAATTTGTTGTTACAGAGGAAAGAAAAAAGAAGCCAGAGGCTGCTGTGGGTACATTCTGAACAACTAACATTTGGAAACCCTTAGAATAAACCATATATTCAGTGAATGCGATTCAGGAAATCAATTGTACTGAAGACTCCTTTATGGTGTTAGGCGCTAAAATTACGGCCCTGTTAAAGTCAATTATTGTTTTGCCATTAACTTCAAGTGGGCTGGGATTTCATCTTCTTGGTCTTCCTACCAGAGACAGAGGCTTGCTGGAAGAAATAGGGCCAGAGAAACACTACCACAAAACAGTACAGGGAAGGAATTATACGTAAGCAGAGCTGCAATCAGGTGGTAACTCAAGCACCTTGTCTGTATAGGCTCAGGTGCTGACAACAAGTGCACAGACGATGGAGAAAATAAAAGCACAATTTTTCTCAGACTTTCATTATATCTCAATAGCACCTTGCTATAGAAAACAAGAGCAATGATTTTGTAATACAAGACCAGAGCCTCTTAGTTTCTGCTAAATTAGCAGAGAATGTTGCTTGTTGCAACCACCTTGTTGCCCTACAGAGGGATACAGGAAGGATTGTACTTTGTGTTTGTAGACCATGCTGTTAGAGCAAAGCCATTCCTGTAAATGAGGCACTGGCTCTCTTTTGCCAACACAACCAAAAGGTTGTGTATCTCCTCATTTTTCTCAGTGATTTAACTGGGGACAAGTCAGAAAAATGCACTGCATACCATTGTCTTCTATCCATCTGAATGCTGGAAGATACCTAAATATTAGCAAGCCCTTCCTGAACTAAGATGTGTGATTGCATCTTTTACCACTGTGTATTCTTATAATATTTGGGGGGTTCCTGCCTGTTATAAGATAAGTATAATTCATGTCCAATGGCCCAAAATACACATTTACTGTGAGAAGTAACATTATTATTAGCACTGGAGTAATCCATGGATTTCTCTCATTACTTTTCAAGGCAAATGTGTATGTTTGGGTTTCTCAGCTGCCAAAATGACAATCTCAGCCTGAGATTCAAAAGATAAGCTGTACTCTTTTATTTATTTGCATATCAGCACTGATCTTTTTTTGTTAAGTGTATGACAGGCAAATTTTTCCACTGGTGGCATTTGTCCAACCTAGTTGACTTCAGTGGATTCTCACAGTAAAGACAAAACGGACGTAATTCATCCATGCATTTTCAAACACTTTACAAATTAGGTTACTGGGGAAACTAAGGAATGAAGAGATGATATGACTCGTTTCTAAGGCACACAACAGATGAGTAGAGGTCTCTCTTGTGCCCTACCTCAGTGCTGTCTCAGCTAGACAATACTACCAAATGTTATTTTTTGGAAGACAATGAATAATCTGTTTATTAGTCAACAAAAAGCAGGTTCAGCTATTTCTCCCTCTGATAAATTCACTACAGAAGGAAAAAAAAAAAAAAGGCAATTGTCACTAGAAGGAAAAAAAGTGCTTCTACAGAGTCAGCAGATTGACTAATTTTGTGACTTCTTTACTATAAGACCTTTGCAAGATGGAGCCCAACTTAACCAAAGCAAAACTAAAACAAAAAATGAAACACCAGAAGATGCATTTAACAGCTCTTGCTCACTTCATGTTCTGGTTGTATCTGTCTGCCTTAACTCATCTAATTAAAACAAAAAAAGGAAAAATGTAAGAGTGTTTATATAAGAGTTGACCTTAGTTTATATTGATTTAGAAACAGTTTAGTTTAAGTCCCGAATGGCTGAACAACCTGAGAAATACTCACTTTCCCTGTTTCTTGGAAGAAAAGAAATGGCCCATCTTCCTTAATTTTTTCCATGTCCTCTTTGCCCCTCCTTTCTGTTAAATGTGTATCCCCAAGCATGAAAGAAACATCTTTGGCAAGGACTTTAATAGCTGTTGTTAGCAGTTCTGGCACTAACTAATAATTTCAAAGGCTTCTCTGCTTCCCTGTTAGAGGCTGCGCAAGGAGTGGAAGCAGCTGCCTCCTTCTGCGGCCCCACTGGAGAGAGATGATATACCAGTGTTGGGCTGTGTCTGCATGGGCCAGAGCAGACAAATACCAGCTTGTTCTGTCCAAACTGCAGCACAACCCCAGCTCCAGTCCAGCAGCTATATGTCGCACGGTGCAAAACACCATCCTATATGCTCCCATATGCAGTACTAAGCCATCTGTACTGTTTTGGGATCACAGCCAGTACTTTCTGTATGTTGACGCTGCATTGCAACAGTACATCTATACTGTTAAATGTATCAGTGCAGTGGGGGAAAGGAGATAGTGAGACTGGCTGTGTCTACATTGCTTCCCTAAAAGCCAGGGCTGGGTAGTGAGCCACGCCTGACATATTCCCTGACTCTTGCATGCCCTGGTGCCTCTGGGTCAGGCAATGCAGGCAGCCTTCTGGAAGGAGACCCACGAGGATGTGATCTTGTCGCCTGTCGTGTGGCGCTCTGATGAGAGATGCTACGCTCAACCCACGGCCAGTGCAAGTAGCTCCGTGCTCGAGCTAGTGCAAAGGTGTAGCCTGAGCCCAAGTTTTGCTCATGTGAGCACAGGATCTGAAGGGGAATCTGAACCTGAGGCTGGTTTTGGATCTTTGCTTAAGTATGCTGCAGATGTACCTACTGAGAGAAAAAGAGTCAGTCACCATGACCAAAACCCAACTCCCCAGAGAAAAATTGGCAAAATTGGTTACTAGAAAGTTGTGCTAAAGAGTGTAAGCTTATAAACGATGCTCAACATTGGATATCTCCTTATTTGTAGATCAGTTATAGCATAGAAGAGGATAAAATAAGATTATTTGTCTGTCAAAAGGCATAACCTACTAGGAAGAATGTGATGAATAAAAAATTCAATTTTCTGCCTTAATATGGATTCAAGCTTAAACCAGACATCATGGAGTACTATCCCTCTGGTATATGTCTCATGGAGACATATTCCAGGTTTGACACATTTGCCACAATCACTTTGCTCTGTAGGATCCTGTGATCAACTGTTTGTGGCTTTAATATTACTCAGGGCAGCAGGAAGAGAATGGCACCGCAGTCTTTTGTTTTATGGCCTCCAGGTAACAAAGCCTTAGGGAAGTAGAGTCATTATAATGCTGATGCTAAGGATTAGTTTACTTCAGCTAAAAAACTACTATACAAATAATATGAGTTAAATTAAATTGGTGTTCCCTCCCTCATTCCTACGTTTTTTCCAGCATTAGGCTTTCAGGTTTCTTATTACACCATGCTTAAACCTTTATCAACCTTACTAAGTAGGCTAAAAAGAGAACCAGCTATGTCTGCATGAAGAGAACGGACAGACCATATCAAACAGTTTTCTGTGTAAGCCATTTAAAATGCAGACTTTTAAAAATTATTTTCACATAGTTTAGATCAAAAGAAGTGGTAAGACCATATTTTTATGTATATAATGAGCATGTATATATGATATACATGATTTTATTAAATGAGATGTAAATTTGTCTCTTCCCCGTATTTTTTGTTATCTGCAAACTTTTCTGTAACAGTACTAAGCCTAGTCTCCAGAAATTGAAACAAAAGGTTTATATTTAGGCTCACATACTTATATACAACTTGAGAACCTAAAGATACCTATACTGTACTACCCTTCCCTGCTTCACTTTACTTTAGACAGGGTCAATATATTTGTCTACAGTATTTATAGACTGACCACTGCTGTGTGTCACTCAGGTAGGGGTGGTAGATACTTACAGGTTTATCAGTCTCAGCCATATACCATCCACGAACTCCTCACCACTGGCTCTTCCTCTGTAACTTCTGAGCAGCTTCAGACCGTAATCTGCTGTTGCAACTAAAACAAAATAGACGGATCTAACCGCAAGTACATTTCATGCATCCATCTAAATATAGACATATATTGACTCAGGATGCAGACTGGGCAAAATTAAGTTTTTGATCAGCAGATTAATTCTATTTGCCATCTCAATAAAGCTAAAATCAGAGCTTTGTCCCACGGGAAAGGGTAATCACTCAGCCCTCCTGTGGACTTCAGGGAGCTACAGAAGTGGTGCATAAAAGAAAGCTCTACTAATACAGAACTGTTGCACGTAAAACCCAACAGTAAAATTTCACTAAAAATATTTAAATTACTAAAATCTAGAACCTGAAAGTTAGGAAATGCCAGTTGTCTTCTTTATATTTGATTACTCTCCATTCTGAAGTCATCTGCAGGACAAGTACAGACTATTGATAAAATGTGGGTTATGTACTTAGGTGTACTTCAGTGTTTATGGGTTGTCTCGGCTTGGGGCAGAGCGTTATCAAATGGGCAGGAATTATGAGTGTGATTTGGGGTTCAGTGTGAGTTCAAGGCAATGTGACAGGTGAGGCACAGTATAACAATCTGTTTGAGATGGGCCCTGAGCCAGTGATACATCAGTCTCCACCACGTGTTCTAGCCACTGGATTAGCTGTTTGATTAACCATTAATCTGTACCTCGTTGGTTCTAGGAGCAGAAATACCAACCTGTTTAACAGAAAGACAAACCTTAAGTGCTTAGATGCTAGTGAAGGTCTTTTAAACCACAAGGTAGACACATAAACCTTTGATTGAATACCAAAGCCTTGGCCCCAGGTCAGTCTGATTCAACTTGGTATATATTGATATACATTGGAAAAAAAAACTTTGCTAGCGCTAAAAAACTATGATGGCATAAACCAGTCTGAGATCAGACCTGGACCTCATGGGACTGGGATGGTGGTGAGTGCTTTTGACAGACTATTCAAAAGATTGCCCAAATCATCTCTGATATGTATATGGACAGTTGACCTGGTTGAATCTGGACATGAGAAGGAAACTTCACAGATTTCAGCTTTGTTTGTGGGGGCTGAAAGTGATTCTCCAGGGTGCACCCACTGCTTAGAACTGCTCAGCTTTAAATCTGAATGAAGGCTGGAGAAACAAAAAGCTGCCTGTGTAGACAAACCGCTTGGCTCAATGCCATCTTCAGTGTTTACCCAGGCTGCAGACTGTTTTATCAAAAGAAATCAAAGAATAAATATGCTCTAAGGTCTAAAGATTCTCTCAACTATGTAAAATCCAAAATAGAGTCTGGGAAGGGCAGCTGCTCATTTGCATTCCTGGCATCCGTTGCTAACAACTGGAAGAAACTTTAAGAAATGCCAGTTTTGACATGCATTAATGTTTAAAGGCAAACCGTACCTAACAGGACAGCACACCCCCCCTTTTTTTTTTTTTTTTTGTTAATTTTTTCTTTCTGTGCTCTTTAGACACATAGCTGAGCTGCATGTCATACCTGAAAGTTTTTATACAGTATGCGTGCTTGTTTTTGTTGCTATGCTGAGCTGTCCAGAGATTCTTTTCTAGGCTGAGCTCTGCTCTCCCACTTGCCACACCACAGCTTCCTTGAGACGTCTCTCTTGCAAGGCTGGCTCTTCCTTTGGCCCAGGGTTTTCCTCTCTCACAGGTGACTTGCCCTGGATGCTGCCCTCTCATTGTATTTCCCAGTTTATGATGACTATTCCTCTCTCCTTTCTTTCCTAAAATTGGAAAAAATGTAAATGACAAAGGCTTCCTTGTAGTAAAACCTACCTGTTGGACTTTCTACCACGGCAATCTTCTTTTTCAGATTTGCAACGCTTCTGGACAAATCTGAGCTGTAAACACCAATACTTAAGAGACCATTTGTGCTTACTAAAGGAAGATTGGTTTGAGGAACTGAGCACAGAACTGGAAGTATGAGTTGTGAAGCTATCCCCATCTCTGCCTGTGATCATTTCTAAGCATGTTTTACCTGCCTGTTATTCTCCACTGTGTCTGTTGTTTTGCTTATATTTAGCATCACCTTTGATTCCTCACTCCTGTGAAGGTGAGTGATATTTTTGGCTGGACCCTAGGAAATGCAGACCTTAAGAAAAGTTCTGCTCTTTCAGACTACAGATTCCATCCGGCTGACACAGGTGCTCAACTTTAGACTGCTCCTTCATCTCCATCCTCTCACAAACAGCCCTTTAAGGGTTCGTTCCCACCTCTCCATGGAGCATTTAAGGTGCAAACCAGCACCTGGCCAGGGCAGAGCCAGCTGGGTCAGTGCTGGTGCAGGTCCAGGCAGGACCAGGACCCAGCCTCCCCACACAGCCAGGCTGGGCTTCTGCTGGAGGGTGCAGGGCTCCCAGCAGGGATGCACCACCCATAGCCTGGGAACCTGAGAGCTGGGTGGCCTGGCAGTGGGAGGAAGAGTGTGAAGCAAGTATAATAGATGGCTCTTCCCATTTCTCCCTCTTCCAGGAGAAATGTCTCTGTCCCCCCTTATTTCTACTGCCCCTAAAAGATCCATTTCCAGTAAGCTGAAACTCTTCACCACCACCACCACCTCCACATGGAACATTTAGTCACAGCTCTCCAAGCAATCTCCTCAGCTCCCTGCCCATATCCATCAAAGGAATATATCCTCTACCTAGTCCCACCATAGTGCTGCTTCTGTGTCATCATCTGGAAGAGTTCAGCAGAGACACTGCTGGTGCTGGGTGGTGGGGTGTGCTAGCAGGGGCAAAATTCTGATGTAGCCAAAGCTGTGGGAGCTCTTGTCACATCATTTGAGCCCTAGCAATGGTTTCAATAAGCGATTTAAAGCTCTGGTGCCCCTGTGAGCTCAGCATTTCTCTAGCAGCTAAGCTGGTTGCAGTTTCACAGGCTGTGCCCAACAGGATCACTGGATGATCGCCCTGTCCCCTTCCCTCCTCCTTTCCATGCCCCAAGCCCCTATTTCCCACAGCCACGCTGGCTCCCCTGAGCCCAGTAAAAACATCTGTGTGGTCGAACAGTGAATCAGACAGAGAAACTGATCCAGACCAAATTCAAAGTGTGATTTTGAGATACAGCTGAGCTGAACCAAGCAGCTGCTGCACAGCTAGACCTGACTCCCCCCATCCAAGACACACAGCCCATCTTCTTCCACTGCATTGGCATCTTCTTAGGCAGAGTCCTAAACTAGCAGGAAAATATTTTTCTTGTTATTTTCATAGTTACTTTGCTGTCAAATGAACTCCCTGAACCAGCATGCCACAAGGTGAGCAAAGCTTTCTGTGCTGGTGCAAGGGTGCAGTGGGATGGGAAGCTGGGAAAAAGCAGGATTTCTCCCTGCAGCAGCAGCTGGCGGTGCAGTTCATCACCACACCAATAATGGTACCCTGTGACCAGCCACCACATGTGCTCCTTAACCTTACTCTGGAGCATCCTCCTCTTCACTGGTGCTGCGTAGCACAGACGACAAGGATGGCTGCAGTGCTGGAGTGAGCAGGTGGGGATGGGAGAGAGGGTCTGCTTCCCCCACAGGTTCTCTTAGTTTCACCAGCAGACATGTTGGTGAAATGACAGACTCGGAGATCTTTGTGCAGCACTACCGAATATTTCTAATTGAGAAATTTCCCCTGGTTTTGTTCCCCTGGTTTGTTCCACTTTTCTTGGAAAGTGTTAGATTGCTGAGTACTGGGCTGTTGTCTGTGATTTGAAATGATGAGGTTTTAATCATGAGTATGTGCCAGTTTGTACTTAACTTTTATAGGAGATAAGCTGTTTCTTGGAGATCAAAATAACTGTTCTTTTAAGTAGTTCATTTATAGCAACAAAGCCTAATAATCTGGACCAAAAACTTCCAAATGGTGTAGTCTGATGTTTGGGGTTCTTTTCTTCCAAGTTGATCTCTCTCCCCCTGCTAGATTTTCATCTTTTCATCTTGATTAAGACTAGGAAAATCCTCACAGATTCTCTTTCAGTCATGAAAAACCTTTCCTGTGCATCTCTGGCTCTGAAGCAACATTAGCAATAGCTAGTGTCTCCTTGTACTGTGACCCCCTGCACCGGGGTGGGCTACGCTGGAAGCAACTGCCAGCGAAGGGACCAGAAGGAGCACAAGCTGCAGCTTGGATGCACCAGAGCCCCTGCAATGTTGTCTACAACCTTCACAACATCTCAGAGATTACAAGTATCGTGGGACATAAACCCCCAGACAATTATTTTAGCAGCAGCCACCCCTCACTGGGAGAATTATGAAAAAGAAAATCCAAGAGCAAGAAATTAAAGGAATTTATTTATCCCTTGTTTAAAAAAGATGAAGTGCTGCCGGGAAGTGTTGATCTCTAGTGGGCACTTCCTAGCTGCAGCAAGTTTTCTTCATAGTTAGGTAGTTGGCAATAGATCATCTACAGTTGTAATAACATGACTCTGAAGTACAATCCCTGATGCTGGCTTGGAGTCCAGAGAGGAAAATGCTTGTTTAGTTGTTATTGCACTCTCCACAGGCCTTAAACACCGCTGAGAATTACCTTCGCAGGTACAGGTCCCCTGGCAAAGCAATACTCACTGTTCCTTGTGCCTGTAAGTATGGGGCCATTTATATAAAAGCTCATCACCATCAAGAGTGAGTAGAGAATTATTTCCATGTAGTTGGGCCTAGTTGTGCAGAATATTTTAAACCATATTTGAAGTTCCTACGGTTTAAAATTAAACTGGAAATCCATTGGAAAAATACTTTAGCTAGTATGACAGGCCAAATATGGTAAGAGGTCATTTTTTTCTCTCTGACGTAAATTGGTTTACAGTTCCTTACACCAGGATTTGTTTTACAGTTCCTTACACACATGGGGTAAAGGAAAATGTTCCTTTTTGTAGTAGCTGAAAAGTGGGAAGTTGAGGCAAATAAAGAATTTGCCTGAGTGCCTGTCAGAGGCACAGATACACACAAAGGAAGAAATGCACTATTACATAAATGAGGAAAAATCTATAAATACTAGTAAATAGAAGAGTAGGGTTTTCACTTTTACAGCTCTATACATGTATCCGTTCCTTAGACACAGGAATGCATTATTTAAAGACAAGTAGTGGACAAAATCGTAAAGCTCCAAGTGCTTTTCTATTGCCTTACATTCCCTTACCGATATTAAAAAGAAACAAAAAAAAAAACAAAAAACCCCAAAAACCCCAAACCCAAAGGAGAGACAGAAAAAAAAAGCTTGCTAAACATGAAGTGTAGCCATAGACTAGCCCATCAAGCCCTGAATTACAACTGGCATTCATCGTAGATTTTTTTTAAATAGGAAAGGCATGTTTGATAATGAGACGTGTTAGAGAGTGCTAATAAACACTAATAGCCTAAGTAATGCAGGGATGTGGGTGGACATCTCTCCCAGTCAGACCCAGAACTGCTTTAACATACTATTCAGAAAGAAACTATGGAAAGGGAGGCACACATGGCTGAAACACTTCTGGCCAGCTTTCAGGGCTTATCTACTGAATATCGGCCTCAGTGCAACTCACTGTCAGCATTTGATGTGCTGCTGCACTTGCAGGCAGAGAGGAGAATCGGGAAACCACCAACATCTTGAGCCACAAGGAAGTTGATGTGAGCCCATGGGAAATGAATTTTCAGACTCAGAATGGTGGACACCTGTGCTGTTTGTTAACGTCCTCCTTGCAAACTAAAGCACACCTTTGCTTGCCTCTTCCCACAAACTTCTGAGTGGGTAAAACTGAGGAATTGTGAGTGGGTAAAATTTCCTCATTGTATTCATTCTTGTTCCTGAGCGCTGCCGGTCAGAAACAATAGCTGCAGTATTTGGAAAACCTAAATAAAACAGTGTTTCAAACTCAGTAAAATTAATTTCTTTTCTCCTTCTTGGTAATGCAAACTATTGAAAAGGAAGGTCAAGCAGTAAGCCCTGCAAGGCACAAGATAAATATTGACTATGCAACAGGAAGAAAAATTATCTAAATAAGAAGATACACACTTTCCTTTACCCGCTCTGAGTACCTCCTGGCTTTTCAGCTCTTCATGAGCTAGACCTTCTCACTGCTCAGTGTGCCAAGTTAGTGAAAAGGAGACCCTCCTCTTTGGTTGTAGCTGGATCCTACGTCCTCACCAAGCTGCCACTGCCCTCTCTTCCCCTGCTACCTGTGGTGCAAACAGTGCACGAACCAGCCACAGCCAAATGTCTGCTAAAATCTCTTTACTTAGGATAACCTGGCAATTGCTTAAAAGTGGGGCATACAGATAGAAGCAGTTACCACAGCCACATGCATAGAAAATCAGGTCGTAGGCATTCAGAGTAGGACTCACTGGCCACCACAGTTTGCCCAGGTTCCATAGGGTCGTTTTATAGATAGCAGAGAGCGCAGGCGTTACATCTAACCTAGCTAAACCGCTGCACTGCAGTGAAATGAATCATTCTCTGAGGATTCCCGCTTTGTTTTGCTAAAGGAGCTCTGGGGTACTAGCTCAAGGATTTTATGTTAGATGCTCAGCTTAAGGCAGATGAATCTGTAAGAGTTCATAGAAAGTCTTCTCCAAGTTCCCCCTCAGATCACAGAATATCTTTAATATCTGGTACCAAGCTTTAAGTCTACAGTAAAAGACTGAAAACACAGCTACAATGAGCCGTGGACAAAAGCAGGAGAGCTCAAGAACATCAGAAGTGGTCTAGATCCCTACAATAAAAGGACCCATGTTAAAAAGAAAACACAGAAGTTCTTAAAAAGTTGTCCAAGATCCCATGCTATGGCCAAAAATACCCTCCAGTGTTCCCTGCCAGTCTCACCTGGAGGAAAACTCTTGTGGTGCCCACATGGGGAACAGCTTCACTGTAGAGACACGCTGTAGGCATTCAGCAGGCAATCACCTGAGATGCTTTAGTATCAGCCCACATCTCCTGATGTATGTCCTCTCTGTCTGAAGGGTCTGGACTGACTTATGGCTGATGCTGACACTGCAACAAGGGGAGAGAAACGGGCCAAGCCAAAGCAGAGGAAGCTGGCCAGCTGTGAATGGCCACAAGAGCTTCGTGACGTGGCCCTACCCCACCAGGTGCCTGGACACCTGAAAGGCATTTCATATTTCAACACATTTCCATGTATTTCAACAATGGTATGGTCTTCTGGTCTTTATCTACATTTTATAACATACAAACAGTTTCCTCTGGTTTGGGAAAAAACATGTGCAAACCCACCAGCAAGAGCCATATAGAATAAGTCCGTGTTCAGCAACTGACTTTGGACTTACTTCAAGTGACTGAAATAAAGACATACTGGCCATTCTCTGCCCTGTTCCTGCCTCGGCCAGTTGTTTCTCTGGGGAAAAAAAACGGGGTTTGCAACACAGAGCACCACATGCACTCCGCTGACTTTCCTGAGACCCTGCCATCTGCAACAGACCGATCCGGGGCGAGTAGCTGCACTCTGCAGCACGTGCCCGCCTGCCGTGAGGATTAAGCCTAAATAGGAGAGGAGTACAGATTCCCTCTCCCGGGGACACTCCCTCGCTCCTGTTGGTAGTGAACTGTGGCCACAGTTCTGAAAAGTTTCTGAAAAGTTTCTGAAAAGAGGACATTTTGCCTTTGAAACCGCTCCATCCGTGCCTGTATGTACGCAAGGCATTTCCAGACTGATTTCCCACAGCCTTCCATCCTTCAGCTTTTGGGAGATGCAGGAGCCCAACCTAGTGGCTTGTCTTCCTCTCTCTGTGTCTCCTTGACCACTGCAGTGACACAAGTAATACACTGGGCTACACTGCCCACACACTCAGCATGTCATTCTTCTACCATGGGCCATTCCCATCGTGGGCCAGATCTTTAACAGTGCTCCACAGTGACAGTAGGCCCTGAAAAGCTACCCCATTATGAGTTGCAAGTTTGTCTCAGCAAATGACTGTTGTTTTATTGCTTACGACCATGGATTCTCTCAGGCCAGACATGCAATAGGTTCCCAATCCCTCCTTCTGCTCAACTTTCTTCTATGTGCTATGTAGCTTTCGGCATTAAAGCAGTTATGATTTTTGGTTTGTTTTATATTAATAGGGAATGTCTTACGAGTACTGAGTGACACAGCTAGTGTGGCTTTTGAAAACGTACTGCCACAGCAAGACACTTGGAGATACGGGGATTTCTTTCTTTCCTTCCCCTCCCACCCACTTTCTCATTGATTGTAATTTCTCTGGCAGATGAGCTGAAAATCAAAACATTAACGCTGGAGGGAATATACTGTACATCTGTTTCCAAGTTCAGAAATTATTGAGATCATGTTGTTTGTGGATCTACAAAGACATTCCCTTGTTCTAACAAAGACTAATGCCAGTTCTGCCTTGTTCCTGCTGTACGCAGTGATACTACTGCTGTTTGTATTTCCCTTGTTACTTTTGAAAATTATTGCACTTCATCTTGATCATCAAATTGGTATGTCACACAACAACGTGTAGCTGCTTAATTATGCATGTGAGTGTTTGGTTTATCAAAACTTTAGTTTTCATGTGTGTGTCTCTAGGAAGGCAGTAACTCCGAAGTAGTTGTCTTGTGAGACACATCACTGCATGACTTTGCGGCTACCTGCACCATAGTGTCAAAGCATTCGCATCACAGCGTGCAACAGCACACCACCGTGAAGTGCAAGAGCAAAATAGGAAAATACTGCTATTATGTTATGCTGACATTGTCTACTGTAAAATCTGTAGCAGCCACATTTCCCCAAAAAGCACACACCTCTCAAAACCAGCCTCATCGGGAGACCAGAACCGACGAAAGAGCCTTTGGGTGCGCTTCCAGACATTGTACAGCTACTGTTGTTTGTCTGCAGCTTTGTCGCCTTCAGTGTCACACCTGTGCAATGGCACTGGGATGGAGGGAACATTTTCCCCTCCATCAGGTTCAGGAGGAATTAATTCTCCAGTGCAATGACCCAGCACTCTGAGCACAGATCAAAGTGGACTGGCCTCCTTATCAAAGGTCACCCCCAGGTGACACCCCTGGTGGCTTCAGCACACAGCTGATGACTGAATACTCCAAAAGTTGGCTGTATGGGTGGGGCAGGAGGGTGCACAGCGCTAACACTGCCAGCATCTGTTCTGCAGGTACTGCGAGGAGAGACTGAGTCGTTCTGTCCAGTTGCTCTCCACATCTTTCAACATTATCTGGTCAAAACGTAAAGAAACACCATGTGATTTCGGTGCTTTGATTGTTCTATATCTTCCGTAGTTTAGAGGATTACTTGTTGGCTAACGCTGTCTCCTTTGATTTCTGTATTGGATAAGTCTATTCTATTGGACAAGGAATGTTATGCTCCCTAAACTATGCTTCTGCAAAGAAGACCTAAATGATTTGCTGCTTTGGCTCATTAGCTTGCCCTTGCTGTTGAGAAAGGACACTACTGCTTATGAGTTAAACGTCCACTTCGACTGATGAAGAATGCCAAAGAGATTAGCATGGCTTCATCTCCATTTTGTCCACACTTCATATTAAATTTCCTTGCAGATTAAGAATTATGTAAAATGCTTAAATCACTGCAGAACTGTTTTGTGTGTGCTGGCCTGTGGGTAGTAAGATATAATACTGCAAATGGCAGATGGGCAGAACACAGAGCTAGAATATGGCGAAGACAGGCAGGATAATGACACAGTGATAAGTAAAGCAGCAGGACAAGATGCTACGGACCAGTTTGGGAAGTAGGGTACCAGGAGGCAAGAAGTGATGATGAATATGTTGTCTTCCCACAGAGTAGTTTCTAAGAACCAGATTAAGTACATTTCCCAAAACACTGATAGGTTTGTTTTAGTGAATTATAGTATGAAATGGCCAGTTTCCCCATAAACATTTGCTTTTCCATGTGCAATGATGGGTAGCACATTAACACATGAAAGGAACAGAATATGAGGTGAGTCCCAATGTTCAGCAGATCTTAGCTGTGGACCTCCCTTTCTTCTCAAAACCAGGCCCCTTCCCATCCTGACAAGCTATATTGAGATGGTGCCTCCCAGCAACTCCCATTTCATCTTCAAAACCCCTGAATTTTGTTACTCAGAATTCCTTGCTTTCTAATAGCTGCAGCATTTTTAAAACCAGTAATAAGGCTAGTTGTGTATTCATTCCCCTTTTGACAGAATTTTCTTTTCAGTAGGGACATTACATTTAATAAACTAAATTTTGTTCAGTTATGTCAATATAAATACGTCACACTTTCAAAATGCATCGTTTCCCATCTTAACATTCAATTGAATCTGTTTGTAGTTCTGGGTTTGAATTGTTTTAATGATAGCTTTGGTGTCCTTAGTTTTAGAAAATTAGTATATTAGATGGATTATCTCCCTTTTTCTTGGCCTTTGTATAAAAAGCCTCTCCTATTAAATCCAAAATATCAGGATTCAGTACTAAACTTATTTCTTAGACCATGAAAGCAGATTGGAAACATGACTGCTGCTTCCTTTTATTCCTATAAACAAGAAAATCTGTCCAATTGCTAGAATGGATTTATGGTGATTCATAATGGACTAATCATTCACACAACCCTACCAATTAACAATATTCCACCAAGGATTAATTTGTCTTGTGACATTTAGGACACATGTTGCACTTACCAAGGGTGTACGTAGGTACCCATTAATGTAACCTGACAATCATATCTGTGATCAGCTCAAAGTATTTCAGTGAAAATCCATCAGTAACCATAATCACCTCTGTAGAAAACAATCATAAAAAATATACTCTGGACAGCTGCTGTCTTCAGTATTTTACATATTAGCTGCACTATTGTTTTATATTATAAAACGTCCTTAGCCATAAAATATCACCATTTGCAAATACTTCTGTTCATCAAAGCTGAATGCATGGAGTGTTTCTACAAGACTGCACCCTTTAAAGCCTTGATCCTGCAAATGCTTGACTTCGATGGCACTTGAATGTGGCTATTACTCATGTTTCTAAGGTTAAACATATTCATGTCCACCAGATCACCCCGTAACCCCTAAGCATCTTGAAGCAGGAACATTGCCCAGAGATGAGTATACCTCTGGGAATAAATTTTCATTGATGTGCTTCCATGCAGAGTGTATAAAGAATCAATGATGCATATATTTCTTTTCTTTTAATGAAAATAAATCCATCTTGTGTCCTCAGCAAGACTAGTTTATCACCGGTACAGCACAGCTAAATGAGTCACAAGGCAGCCCTGCTTCCTCAGACCTCACCTCCATGTCCCACGCTGCTTTTTACCCACAGAAAATGCAGCTTTTAACTGCACCTCATCAGGGCTTAGTTAGTGACGAACATGATTACAAGTTCAAATCTGTGTGTTTTATACACTTCCAGTAAATTCCATCCTATTTTTATAGGGTCATACTGGGATGGAGCTCAGAGAGGTTTGAATTAAACTACTATGGCAGTGGAGAACCTGGTAAGTACAGGGCTTGAAAGGATCAGGGCTGTAAAAAAACATTAGTCGCATATCATTATTAAATATTGTTGCAGATGAGAGCATACCTAGGGTTCATTCCTGCTAATTCAGCAAAACAGAAGAATAACTGCAATTTGTTATTCTTCACACAGGCATTTACAATTTCTGGCCAACAGTAAAACAGGAGAGGATCAGGACTGCAGCAAGTGAGCAGCAGAGCAAGAAATGCACAAGTTCAGGCAATCACATTGTTTCCACTCATACAAGAAAGACTCGTATCTGCACAAATGCGCTGTTGAAATCAGCAGCCAGGCTCTCAAAAACAATGTGGTATAACTGGGCTCTTTGTTGAAGAGAGAAAAAAACCAACAGAAACAAGAACACCCCACGCTGTCCAGCATGGCATTGCACACACATGCAGACACATGCTCCTGCAATGCCAGTTTTATTGCCAGCACCAGCTCTGCATCTGCTTCACGGCTGGAGAGCAGAACCAGAGGCTTCAAGGCACAACCCAGCCAAATTTTGCGCAGACACACAGAAGTGTCAAACGTATGGCTCAGAAATAACCCCCCGAGCCCTTGGGGTACAGCTAATTCATCCCAAGACTTGGTGCCGTAACTGTCACCCCGTCAGTGCCACCGGGGGGGCGGGGGGGGGAGTGTGTCCCACTCTCAAGAAGGCCTCACCCAGCCCCCAGACTCCTTCTGCTTCTTCACCGCTGAAAAAATCCCTGCTGATGCCCACCCCACCCTACAGGCATCCTCCACTTCATCCTTCACCCCAGACAGTCCCCTCAGGCCGCAGCACTGCTGGTACCCTCCCATCACCAGATATCCATGGCAACCGCTCTCCAGCCCTGGGAGGAGGCAGCCGAGCCAGACTGTACGTTTCCCTTCTGCTCCATCGTCTGCAGCAAACGCCAGCGAGCAGTTTCCCCAGCTCCCTTGGATTAGGATGCGCATTTCTGCCTCCCTTTGATCCCTCCTTTCAAGCCATCACCTGCCCACCCACCGCACGCTTTGGCACCGCTGGTGTTGCTCACCGAACAAAGATACTGTCTGCTGGTGCTCCTCTTGCACCCTACCAAAATTAGCACTCGGTAGGCGAGCCTTGCCTTGCAAATCGCTGACGAACGCAGAGGCTCTGGCCATGCCAAGGCTTTTGTCCCACAGCCCTTAGAAACCAGGCAGCCCCGCAATAAATAGATTCTTACAACACGATTAAATAGGGGGATCAAATAACCGTCATCGTTATAGAGCAGTTGTGGGTGATACAGATATTATACAGGGTAACAGAGGGTACGTCGCTTGCTCTCCCCCTGCCAGTGGAGCCCCAGCAGCGGAGCTGCACGCCGTGGCCCCGTGGCGTGGCAGCTGAGCCCCTGGTGGGTCTGCAGCAAACCTGCCAGCTGTGGACCATTCGCCGCACAGACAGCAAGCACGTGCAGATCCAAGCCTTTGCACCAATTCCTCTTTACTTACAGTATCAGCAGCCCCAGACCCAGCTGGGCTGCCAAAGAATTTTGAACTCTGTTGAGGGAGTGTTTCCACCCTCATTTGTGAGCTAATATTTTTGGATATCCAGCTAAATCTGAGTTTGGCTTTGTGTTCCTTGAATGAAACACTTTTTGTTTCGCTCCGTGGCACTCCTTGCCAGATCCTCGGCATGAAGAAAGACGGTGGAGTGTGATGGGAACACAGCACCAGCACATAGTCCTGCCTCATCGAGGCTGCGCCAGTTCAGAGGCTGATGCTAAACACCTGAGCTGCGTCCAAGTTGCCTCTGACTGTTGTATTACCCTGAAGGGAGGCTGACAGACAGGCATCTTAACGTTTTTGGTTTTTTTTTTTCCCATGGAGACACCAGTGTCAAATGCCTCTGATCTACCTTCCCAAGAATCTGCCTTTCCTTTGGCTGGTGCACACAAAACCCTGTACAGCTCTGCAGTCTTACAAAGCTCTTTCAGGATTAGTCACTGAATACATGGTCCATTAGAACGCCTTAGAATGTGCCTATGAAACATCTGTGGTAAATTGAAGTTTTAAGAAAAAAAAAATAAATTTCATAACTCTTTTAAATATTAAAAGTTGGATTTTGCCCCCAAATACACAGAAAATTAAGAACACCTGCAACCTGAAGAACCTCTTTATACCCCCTTTTTAAAATCCAAATTCTGACCATGGCAGTGGGTGAGTTCCTCTCAGCCGGGACAGCTGAACTGCGTGGGTCGTGGATGTGCTTCAGGTGACTGATTGACCTAACTAGCTAAGATGGCACTGACAACTTTTTCAGCTGTACCATGAAAGTAGCAACATCTAGCAACATCAGAAACCTGGGTTTTTCCCGGACAGATGCCGTGGATGTGCCACATACGTAGCTTATTAAATACAGAGAGATGATATATACAGGCTTTCTGCCTCATCCTTCTAAAAAGGTTATTAACTGTCTTACATCTAAGGGGAGAGATTGGCCAGAGCTGTCATATGTTCCTGTCAGATTTTTCATAGCAGCACTGCAAATTAGGGCTTTGGGGAGCTAACGAAAAATAAGGATGGGTGGTACAGAGCTGGGAGGAGCAAATGTTGAATGCCGTGTTTGCAAAAAGTTTAACGAAAACGAGAACAGAGTGAAATTCATCCCAGTTGCAGAGGGCTAGCTTGAGTCCCATGAAACACCCCACTCGACCCCCATGGCCCCACGGTCAAGGTAGATCTTTCATACAGAAAACACCCCCATTAAAAAAGAGCAGCCTGGCTTGGATGTCCACAACACTTACAACTGATTCAAAAAAAGATACAGTGCAGTGTCATCATACGCTAATCCGTCCTCAAGTACCTAAAACGCAGCTATCACTAGAACCTGGAAGGGGAGATGGATTATCATAGCAATATTCTCCTACGGAGGAACAGCCATTACAAGTCTGCAATACAAAGGCTATAGGAGTGATGAATTTCTGCACTTGAAGTCCAGTTACAGGAATCATCCACTTTTGTGCAATTTGTTCACTGCACGTTCGCGTTCACAAAAACAACATTACCAGGCCTTACTCTTTCCTGTTGGCTATTTCTTTATATTATATATGTCGCATCTTGTCATAAACCTGGGCATCTTCCCCAATGTACAATGCTTGCATGAAAAAAAGGGGGAGAAGGACCTTTGCCAAGCTCCCACCACACCTGCCCCAGCCTGTTCCCCCACTAGAGCGAGGCATGTGGTCCTTCAGTCAAAAAAAGATTTCTACTGAATGAAAATATTTCAAACCCCCCTTCATTTAGCCTGATGGCTTTGCTTCAGCTCTGTTTTGGCTCCCACTGCCTGCACTGGCTCACTGCTCGCTCCCACCTGTGCTTATGGTCTTAGCTCCAGTGGTCTGGAGCTCAACCCATCTGAATGCATCGATTGCCCTGATGAAGCTGTAATAACTGCCTAGAGATGGCTTCTGAAGGGAAGAAATGCAGAAAAGATGAAATAATCAATTCCGGTAAGAGTAGGATTCACATCATGAGTTGCCTGAAACTTGACAAGCCTTAAAAAAGAGCGCAAGTGTTTTGAGAAACTGGTTAAAAACCCAGAGCAAATAGTAAAAATCATTAACTGCCCGGACTTCCAAGTTCAAAGTAGAGAATTACTGCAGGAGAGTTTATTTCCAGCCTAACCCAAGCTTTGCTTTCTCCTTTGTTCAGATGATTCAGGGCAGCTTGGAGGGAAAGACTTGGCATTTTATTCATCTGTAAAGTACCATGTATGCCTCTTGCCCTATATATACAGTAGAACACAAACATAATAGCAGCAACGGAAAGCTCTTGTGAACGGTTGCTCTTTGGAGACTTCAAGGCCCATCCCTACCCAGTTAAAAAAAAAAACAAACAAAAACAAGAAATCCAAATACATCAGTGTAAATTACAAAAAAGTGCAGAGTTTCCAGGATTTGAATGTTTCTCAAAGATTTACTGGGCATCACCGGAAGGCTTTGCTCTCCAGGAAAAAATAAAGGTTGTTTATGCAACTTTAACAACAATTTTCCTTCTATTGTTTTAGAGAATATTCATAAAAAAGAGCTTTCCCTAACCAGAACCTGGCTGCTTCTGCTTGATTCTTCAGTGAAGTCATCATGTTCCTGTTCTATGATGCCACGGTCTGTTGCCATGAAAATAATTGCCATGTCATAAATCGAGTATTATAACTTTACTGGGAGATGAAGAAAATAAAAACAGGGTGTGGGGCTAAAAATAACTGGTGAAGCAAACAAACGCCTTTGAAAGTAGTCACTGAGGATCGAGGGGAAACGAAGATAAAGCACCCAAAAGGCAAACAGATATAGGCAATGGCACAAGTCAGAGTTGCCGCCGGTGTGAAAACTCTCCTACACGAGACGAATCGGAGCATTTAGGTCACAGAGCAGGCATGCCTGCGTGAAGGGTGGAACATATGGAATTTTTTGCTGTTAATTAGGGTGTGCCTATGGCAAGGCCACTGCAATTGGATTTGCTTCAATTCAGAAATGCTCAGCTCAGCATAATGGTCTGGTTGAAATTCAGAAAAGAAAACTAAATGGATTTTTTTGTTTGGTGTTTCCCCCCTCCCCCCACCCCCAAATTCCAGAACAATGTAGAAATCAGAAGGAACAACAATACGAGGAATGGTAGAGTCCCCAAAGACTTGAGCTAGGGCAGTGATGCCCCAGGTGAGAGACTCAGGTTTGGGATGCCAGTCAAGACATAGGTGCCATGCCTTTCCATTCTGCTTAGGGTCAGTTTTTGCCCTTCACAAAATGAGGATAATGGTTTTTAGTGACCTATGTAAAGTTCACTGGGCTGGGACAAAGGGGATCTGGACTCTGTCCTTGTCACTTTCATCACTGCCTGAGTGATGCTGGGCCAGTTCCTTTGCTATATCAAGGTTTCTTCAGCTTAAGCAGGGCTAACAATACCAAACTCCTCTATAAAGAGCTTCCCAGTCCACAAAAATCTGGATGTTATTATGATTGGCAATCACATCATGAGGGTGGGATTAATTTGTTCAAATTCAGATGCTTAAAATAATTTTAACTCTTTCATACCAACCCTAAGATCATTCTTAGAGTGATTTTAAAAGTTAGTATTCTCTTTGTGCACAATATTTATAGGACTCAATCCAATCACCAAACACAAATGCAGTCCTGAATACAAACTACATTTAGAATCACCTTTTGAAGGAACTGTTGACTGCTCAGAAATTGAAATATTAACCTATGAAGTGAAACACTCTGGTCCTTCAAAGAAATATGTAATGGAACCAGCTTGCCCAGGCTTATTTTCTGTGTACCAATAACTTAGTAATAAATAGAAGTCTTACCTGTGATTCCTCAACAAAGCAAAGCCATCCATATAGCTGCGAAGGTGATGCCTGTTTCTCCAGTGGGTTGGGTTTTATTGCTTTGCTCTTCTTTGAGGCAAACTTCAAAAATTCAGATTCAGGGCTAATTATGACACAGAGGTCTGTGGGCTTTGGATAAGGTCTGTGGTGAAGTACAGTGTCATGTCCCCACCGGGCCTTACACAAGTATCAACATGTGTTTCAGCTGACTGTCCTTGTCACAGTATCCATGATGTATCCTATGGATGTGACAGGGTGGGACAACATGATGCTTGGGGAAAAACCTCAAGTTCAATAAAATCCCTCAATGCTCATAATGAACTTAGGAGCTCAAAGGAGCTTTTTTCAAAAAGGCTTTTAAATTGTACTCTCTCACCTGAGTGTGAATGGGTCCAAATTAACATTTTGAATGAGATAATTTGCTGTAGATCCAAGCAGGTGATCAATCACACTTTATCTAGGTCTTTCCAGGGGAAGAGAGGGTGAATGAAACTGCAGCATTTAAAAGAACAAAGACACAGATATGCCAGCCATGCTGCCTGTCAGGTCCAGAATACAGAGAAGGAGATTTTAGAGTCTCCACTACAAGGAGATGCCCCTTTTATGAGCAAGCTTTATTGAAGGGAAAAAAAAAAAAAGCAAAAAAAAAAAAAAAAAGCTCACAGCTTTCATGTCTGCAGTAAAACCTGAGAAATGGACCAAGCAAGACTAGCCAGTTATGTTTGAGGCACCATTCTTATGGTCCGTTTCCTTTTGACATTCTCTGTTATATATCTCCCGTTACAACAGCACGTACTTGCTACTTCGTTTGACAGCCCGTGCTGCCCTATACGTAGACCTGCTTATTATATCAGGTTCACTGAGGTTCAAGAGCAACTCACATGCGAAAGAGAGCCCTCGTTTAGTTTCACAGTAGTGTTGCAAAAGGTAGCTGCAATTTCCTGGAGGACACATCGACCCACAGACCACTGTGGGACAGCGCGATTTCCCATCAGTGCGCTTCAGGGGTTGAGAACTTGGAAGGTTTTTTGGTGGGTTTTCTTGGGGGGGCGGGAGTTGCTACAATGATTTAACAATGGAAATTTACATCACATGAGGTCTTCCAAATATAGCCTGTACAGATGAGAAAAGATACACTTGTCTCCCTCTGTACTTCTTTAAGACCACCACAGACAGGAAGAGTAGAGGTTACAAAGAGTGATGTCCCAGCTGTACCAGTGCAGCTGAATTCACGGGGTTGAATTGACTGACTGGATTTACATTACTGAACACAGGAACCTAGAAAAAGATTCCTTCACTGAACTGGGGAAAGAGCTTGGATTAAGGCAAAAGATATTTTGGGTTTTATTCAATTAAGAACTTGAAAAAAAAATCTTTTAAAATATAGAGCATCAACAAGATGTTTAAGATGTTTTCCACTGCGTATCTCTTTATGATCTTCTCCTCTGAGAAAAGTCAGTGGAAAAACAGAATATCTCCTCTCAACTACCTTCTCCTAGGCTTGGATGTTGACTAGCCTACTCACATGGCTAGAAAAATCAAATATCAGTCACAAATATAAGACAAAGTTGGGTGCTTTATTCAGATAACCACCTTTTTCTGGCTTATTTGAAATACATGGGATAATATCTGAAAAATTCCTGAAACATGCACAAACTCCCCAATAATTTCAGGACTCATTCTTGTCATTTCTGGGCAGACTCTCTACAACATCCCTATACCTTATTTATGCTCATTGCTACCATTACAGAGCACTTTATTATTTTTTATCAGAAACATAACAAAGGTCATTCATTCTGGACTGTTTTCACCTCCGTTTTACCACGTGGCAAAGGACAGCGCTCTCTCTAGAGCTGCTTCTGTTTCAATCACAATTGTTATGTTTCTAGCAACTAATTTCATATTTTCTGCTACTCTCCCTTCAGGGTAGGTCAGGTTCGAAGCAGTAGTTAGGATTGTATTTCACTGATAGCCATGTCCAAGAAATGAAAAGAACATGCTTTATTTGAAAACAACACCTTTACTTGTTCAGTTAAGGAATTCACAATTCTGTGTTTGTAGATTTGGCGGAGCTGCACATCAATTAGGTGCAAAGTCTTTGCCTTTTAGTAAGGTTAATACCTTTCCTTGGCCAAATTCCAGAGAGATTTCATTACAAGTCTAGACAAGACCACTTAATTGACTTACGCCAGAAGGAAGATGACTTATTAAATAAGATGTTATTTGATTTAATCATCTTTCAGAACAGACTTCTCAATTGATGATCTGGAAAATCCAGGAGGCAATGTAAACACCCGCATCCTGCGGCCAGCGTGAGTGGTAGCTATACCACCCCTTACGCTGTGCTGCTTGAACAGTTCTGCAGGTAGAGAAAAACCAGACAGTATTTATAAAACATAAACTGGTCTTGTATTTTGGGGATTAAAGGTCATTCCTGGGGACTTAGTGGCAAGAATCCCCAACTCTCAATTCAGCAGATGGGTGAAGAAATACAGAACATTTACCT
Organism: Microhierax caerulescens; assembly: GCA_035590215.1. NCBI lineage: Eukaryota > Metazoa > Chordata > Aves > Falconiformes > Falconidae > Microhierax > Microhierax caerulescens. The sequence goes on from JAVJGJ010000014.1 coordinate 44,281,449, forward strand.
GAAAATGCAGAAGTGTCCCCTATCTATTGCTGTCACTATCTGCACTTACTGTGAGTGACAGACATTTTAAAAGTGCCCATACATTATTCAGACAGTCTATCCCCACCCAGAAGAAGCCAGCTACAGTAAAGGGATGCTTGGACAGGCACTTACCATTGGATGGAATGTGAGCCAAAAGGTCCTCCCACAGCCCCACAGGCATCTCTCTGCAGAAGTGCAGGTGCTTTTTTAATATGCCACAGCTGGAAACAGAGAGCCTGGAAAGTAGGTATGATCCACAAATGACAGCTTTGATCATCTCCTTTGCTTTCGCACACCAGACCGAAGCAACATTTGGAGGCAGCCTTGTGGAAACCCATGGCAGGCTTCTCCACCTCACTCTGCCATTTGGAAGACGTTGCCATCCTCTCTCCACAGGCTGCCCACAAGTCTGGTCTCTGTCCCAGGCCCATAGATGGTCATCCCTGGGCTGTGAAAGCAGCTGCAAATTGCTTGGATATACAAAGCAGGTGGCAACTCCCTGATCTGTGCCAGAGCCGAGGCGACTTTATTGTGAGGGTGTTTTAGACTTTACCTGCATTCACAGAGACAGAAGTGGCTACACAGCTTGCAGGACTTAAATCAGACCGGCTGTGCTGAATCCAGAGAGGCAAAATGCATACTTTGGAGCCATAGGAGAGATCTCAATATAATGAATAGAATAGGAAAACATGAAAGTGTTTGTGTGGTGGAAGATGAAAATCGGTGCAGACAGCTGCCCATCACACAGCACAGGAGTATGCAGTGTACTGGGCAATGTTCACAGAGGCACGGGGGGTTATTTTGTCCTCACTCTGTCTTCTAGGCAGCCCATGCTAGGTGGCTACTTCCCAGTACAAGTGGAAGAGCCAAGGATCATGCCTTAGCATATAAAATAAAAACTACTTTGATGAGATATTTTCTCAGAAAAGACACCGTTCCCCCCATCAAAGAAGAGCAGCATCAAAAATGCCACGCACCTACCCAGGTACAGAGCACACATTTGAAAGGCAAACCTGAGAAGCCCTCCCAGGTCTCCTTGCCCATGGCAGAAAAGGTCATCTTTGCCCCAGAGCGGGAGCCAGTGCCGGTAATCTCCAGCTGATGGGTCAAAACAGAAAGACATGCTTGCACACTGTTTGGGTTAACTTCACCGGCGTAATTCACGTTGTTCAGCTAATTCCTGAGCAAGAACAATATTCAGTGCTCACTGAAAGACTTAAATCTATCAGGGTAGTAATTTTCCCCGAGAAATATGCAAGTAATTGGAGGAGCAGAGATCTTTACGAAGATACAGGAATAGTCTGGTTTTACATACTGGGTACACTTTAGCTTCACTATAGCGATGGAGCTTCAAAAGGAGAGTTAAAATGTCAGGTGTGATTCAGTTTATACATCTGTGTGTGCCGAAGGTCCAGCGCAGCACCTGTTTGAAAAGAGCCACTCTCTGCCACAAAGCACTGCGTTCCCCAGGCGAGGGGATGCAGTCGGTACCATAGTCATCTCTTTTTCCCCTTTTGCTTCTGTCAGCTCACATATTCTAAGCATACACAAATGTGTGGTCTTCTTACACAATAGGTTTCAAAAACGAGGGGGAAAGAGGTGTTTTCCCAGGTCTAGATGGCTCAAAGGATTATACCACTACAAAGATCTGCCACACAGGGTATGATGGGGAGAATGAATATTAAAAAAAAAAATATATTAAAAAATAAAGGCAGCTCACAACACCAAGAAAAAAAGAGGGCATTCAAAAATGTAAAAATCCTCAAACCTGATGCTTTTCAGGATCCTAACGGGTAAGTGCTGAAGCTGTGAGAAGACAAAGATCATTGAGCTGGGATACTGGTAGTAGTTCTTCCACAAAGAAATAAAAGGTCACGATGACGTCTTCCCTCCAAGATGTAGTTTCCTAATTTTCTCCTCAGCACCAGGAATGAATTTGCTGAGGAAGCCGTGCCCTTGTGGAAGGCATGAAATCTTCTGCTTAATATTTACATCTTTACTGAGCGGTAATGTGGAAAACAGGTTTGGAGAATGTAAAAGCAGGCAGCTTGGGGAATAGGCTGGCCAGGGCTGAGCCTCTGCAGAGGCAGACAGCCACCTACCGCCAAAAAATGAAATCGAGAGCAGCCACACGGGCTTCCCGAGAGCTGCATTACAGAAAACCATGCCTCACATGAAACAGCTTCGCTTGGCACACCAGGCAATCCATACCGGCCAGCATCAGGACAACCCTGTCTCGAGAAACATAATATTTTTTTTTTCTCCCACTGACGTGTTCGTGCTGCATCTAGGGGGGAAAAAAAAACAACCAACCACAACAATCAGAAGCAGATGATGGAGTGGAAGCCTTTTCCATATAGATGTGCTGCAGGTTTTCAGTTTCCATTTGTGGAAAATCCCTTCTCCCTCTCCCTCCCCCCCCGCCCCTCCCTGCACAGTCGAGTTCGCAGTGAATCCCCCCCCAGACACGCTGGGCTCCGACAGCAAAGGCCAGTGGTGCAAAGTGGAGCGGTGGGAGTCCACCACAGGTAGCTGAGTATCAGATTATCCAGGCACCACAGCCCACAGCTTCCACCTGGAAGGAAGAGAAACAAAAGCCTCCCTTTGTGTCCCAGGGCTTTGCAGGAATTAAACACAGCTCCCCTTCGCGGCAGACCCAGACTCTCACCAGGAACAGCAAACAGCCAGCGAACTTCCCAGGCTGTCCTCAGGGAATGGCCTATTTTAAGCCTGCTTGCAAACATCTCTCTGCGTATGTGCTGTATTTTCACGGAAGAATAATTTAATCTTCATTGCCATCATTAATTTTTGACAGAGAGCACCATACGACATCCTGTTTACAGCCCACTAAATCTCCATTACGAAGCCACGCTTACAGAAAGAACAATCCGAAGAGCCGTGTTCACTTTTATGATTACATTCCAGTCCTGAAATACAGAAAGATGGTTAAAGTTAAAAAAAAACAACAAACCAAAACAAACAAAAAAAAATTGCTATGCTGTTTTCAGGCTCCAGAGCAAGAAAGTCTTGTTTAAATAACCTATAGTAATACAGCAGATACCTTTAAAAATATATGTGTAACATTGGCATTCATCCTTACAGCAGTATTTACCCTCTTGCCTCCAGCTGCCATGAACAGCACAGGTCAGCGCCGCTGTTCAGAGCCAACAGAAGTTCTGTGACAGAAGCAGGGACCTAACTCTGGTGAGTGGGATTTTGCTAGTATTTCTTCTTCTCACATTCATACCTTTTAATTTAGAAACCTACGGAGAATTTTGATGAGAATTGTTAATTTCCCCTGGGGTAAAACTACTCAGAACCAAAACCCACCATCAGCAAGGGGAACTGAGGAGAGCCAAGAGCTCCAGAAGGCTTTCAACACAGCGGTGTCATGCACAAAGTTATGAGAGGAATTTGTAAAACTGTCACCAAATTTGACCCAATCACATCCATACACATGCAAAACCTGTGTCAAGGTAACAACCACCGAGCAGTTGCAGTAGACCAGATCTCTGTCACCCTCACCTGCTGTTGACACATGGCAAGAGCACGTGGGTGTTCCATCACCATTCCTCAGTGCAGCCACATCACCAGCATCAGTCCCGGCTGGGGTCAGACCTTCATGTCTGCAATAGGACCCTGCACCAAAACCACCTGCAATGCTACTGCTGGGCTGGCTGCTGCATGGTCCCACACATCTACCATTTTAGCGACAGTCCCTTGAGTATTCACGTTCCTCCACATTCAGGTTCTGCTCTGAAGAGCGGGAGATCCCTGGCCTAACACCTCTACACATGCTTGCGCTCTGCTATCAGGTCCAAGTAAGGTGAGTTATAGGTAGACACTAACCTTCAAGTACACTTACCTTCAAGTACTCCTGTTCACGGTGTGACAATACTCATGGCTATCAGAAGTGACTGTCTTTTTCTTTCTTTTTCTCTATTTTTTATTTTTATTATTAGTACAGCCTGCTGAATCTCATGCTCCAGCCAGGGCACTGCACAGCCTTCATCAGGGGAACACTGATGTCCTGTCAGACACCTCCTCTGCAACTTGCAACTCACACACACACGCTTCCACAGTTCTGCTTTTTTGCTGCCTGCACCCATTTTCTGAAAGAAAAGTTGTTCTCCTTTCTCACAGCTTAACGTCCCCAGCTGCTTCCTGCCTATATCCCACACCGATGACAACTGCCCTCCCCAGCGATTCCTCCAGCCCTCATAATCTCTGTGCTTCTTTGCTTAGAGCCACCCACTCCTGCTTCCTTCCCAGCCCCATCTCAACCTTCACCGGAGGGGGGGTGGGGGGGGATGGGAGGGTGGGGGGGTGTTACAGAGAGGCCAGTGCAAGAGCAGAGGAAAGCTGGGGACCGCGTCTTAACCCCTAAGCAGCCCACCTTGCCTTTGCACGTGTCTACCCTCTGTGGAGCTCTCTCCGCTGCTGCTCCGCCACCACCTGCCCCTGCCCCTTCACTTTAGGTTTGGGGGCTGAAGCGTAAGGAGCAGGGGTAGGAGGCAGGCAGGGAGGCATACTGAGATGGTCTTGTTTTCTCTCAGGATTGCATCGCTTCTCAATTCCCCAGGTCATCACTATCTCAGCCTGGTCTCCTGCTGCTCTGTCCCTCCCCGCCACATCTGCAGTGATCCTTGCCCTCTGTGAACTACCTTGCTTTCTCCCTCCTTTCCCTCCAGCACGCAGAGAGGAGAGCAATAACAAAGCTTTTAGTGCAGGCTGCGGTCAGAAAGGAACTCAGTAAAATGGTTACTTTTACTGACATTTCTTTGTTTCCATGGCTATTAGGGACAAAATTGAATAAGGAAGCAGAATCAGCAACCATATCAGCTTTGCGCTACGGTTAAAGGGCTACAAACGCTGCTGAGAAACTGGGGGTTGTCTTTTTGCTTTCTTTTTCCTCCCGCCTGCATCTAATGCATTTCTATTTGATTGCTCTGACAACAATTGCCTAGTAGAGATCAGATAGATGTAGGATTGAGCGAGAGATTAATTGTTAACGAATGTAACAATTAGATGATGTAAATGAGAAGAGTGCTTAAATACTTAGGTAGTGGACTTTGCAGAAATCTCAACACTCCAAACCCTTGCAAGCTCAGTGCTGTACTCTGAGTTAATCCTGCATGGTATAATAGCCATGACTACGTGTGGCTTTTCATGTGGGGGCAAAGCAAGGATTAAAAGCTTCTGTAAAAGGATGCCCAAAGGAAGCCGCTCTCAGTACACAAGGTTTACTGGCCCTGCAAAGTCAAAGAAATATGCTACACGCCCTTGAGCCCCCTGTGCTGCAATTGTATTTTTCCCTTATATGCACAGAGCAACGTGTATTTTAATGTTTAAAAAAAAAAAAAAAGGAAAAAAAAAAGAAAAAAAAAGGCAACAAACAGACCAGACGGATGCTGTTGCATTTGGAGGATTACAAAAAGCTGACCCCAAGGAGGCTGCATGCTCTAACTACCTGGCTTGGTATTTGGGTTTCTCTGCAAAAGAGCTCGTCTTCACGCACAGCTCAGAGGCCAAGCCCAAGAGATACAGGGGTTTTGTGCGCGGGATCTTCACTCGGAAGCTCACCTCTTCCTTGCCTGGATTTCAGAAGTTTGAATGGTGTTGAACTTGGTCTTTGGGAAGGGACTGAAGTGCCTTCAGTTTTGTGGCAAAACCTAGCACATGTAGGAAAAGGAACCCTGTCTGTGGGGAGCCGTGATTGTGGGGGCTGTCAAGGTGTTTTGAGGGCTGCCAAGGATTTGGTTGTAGGTGCCTTCTCCTCCCAACTTTGCGACAGTGAAAGGGAGGTAACCATTTTATCTTGAACATTTACAGCTCAGAGGGGGTTGCTGGCAGAGCCCAAGAGAGGTATCACCAAACTGATTCGTGACTCTAGACCTCATGGTGCCAGGCACCTCCAGCAGAAAAGCAGTACAGGTATCTCCTCACATGCCCAATGCAACTCCAGCCCTTGTTTTCCCCTGTAATACATGTTCTCTCCTTCCCTTCTGTTTCTCCTTTTCCTTCTCTGCCTTTGGGCACTTTTAGCTGTGTCTGGAGTGGTTTGCTGCTGTGCACACACTACAGATGCTAGGTAGAGCACACATTTATTTTATGATGGTTCTATTGAACCAGGTCCTAAATGCCAACACACTCTACTTAAGGCATCTGCAGCAGCAAATCCGTCACCTTTCCCTGCAGCTCCAGACAAAGCTTCTTTGCTGTTCATTTTCCTATCGCACACAGGATGGACCAGTTTATTTTTGTGTTCAGAGGTTTACACTGAGACTCCCTTCAGGCTCCAACTCCCCTGGCATGAGAGGAAAGAAAAGGAAGAAGAAATAAGAAAAAGCCCAAACACTAGTAACTTGGGTGACACCGCAGCTGGAGAACAGCAGTGCCTCAGATCATGGCATGTGTGGAGAGACAGCGAGAGCATCACCCTCCCCTCTTCTCCCATTCCTGCCCTCCCTGACATGGTGGCTAGAGACCCTGACTCTAGAGTCCAGGAGCAAGGAAGGCCTGGAAAGTCCTATCAGGATCCTGGCTCACACAGGGGAGCAGGGAGAGAGACTTGTGCACGCTCTAAGGAGCAGAGGATCTGCCATAGCCCAGATAGCCTGAGGGTTTATGTTTTGTTTAATAGTATGTTCATTATAATTTCCCTCAAAGCATGCCATAAATGGGAGAGAGAGTCAGTAATTGAGATCCTTTGAGAGTTTAATCATGCTTATTATTTGAATCTCTAAGTATAGGAATAAGCAAACAGCATTTTTTCCAGGATGCCTTTCTGACCAGAAATCAGGCTTTTTGCTTCCCTAACAATTGTGCTAACCATTAGGTTATTATATAGAGGGAGAGAAAAGAGGGACCACACCTCTTCTCTTCTACTGGTATTTGGGGGGGGGAGAAGAAAGACATGGGCAAATGTTTTAGGACCCACCACAGCCAGAGAAAGATGGATATCAGAATTAGATGAATGAGATCTACTCTTTGGAGGTGTCTCTATAAAGTCAGCGCTGAGCCAGAAAGCTTGATGAAGACTAAATCAAACCTTCCCATTTCTAAAACCAGGCATCTACAACACACTTGTATGTCTGCCTAAACTTATCATAATTGCCCTGGGCCCATGATGCTCTTCTTATCACCTCACTCTCATCCTTCTTCCCACCTCTTCAACACTAAGTTTCTTGGGACACTGTACAATTTCTGCTGTCTTACCAGATTTGTGTTGTAGCATCTCTCAGGCCCTGTTATATCACAAATAAATTTCATTTCCAAAATGCATGTTCTTACAACATGCATTGTAACATAGCAACCTTACATCATTCTAGTGCTTTGGCTCGCTAGGACGCTATGATCATTTCAGGTGGTGCTAGGAAAAATACATACTTTTTTTAAGGAATAAGTAGGAAAATGTCAAAAAGCCAGAAATCCAAAAAATGGCATGTTATCACGTGTTTTGGTATAAAAAAGCTGCTGTAAGAGCCAAAGCATTTGCCACATCTACTTTATAATTTCCTGCCATAATTCCATTTCTTCCTGCCCTCCCACACACAACCACTTCACACATTCCTAGCCCCCTCCCCTCCAGCTAAACCAAAGTTTCCTCCAGGGCTGTTTAGCTGCATCACACTGACTTCCACTGAGAGACAGTTAAAAAATTCCCAACACTTTCATGTACTAGGGGTATCAACAGTCACCCAGACCCCGGACCTTTAACAAGGATACTGCTGTGGCAGGCATATGAAGCATCCTCTTGAACTGCTTGTGCATAACCTCTGCAGGAGCATGCAAACTAACCCTCAGAAACTGCCAGACAGGGCGCTCTGCCTTTTCACAGGAGATGGGCAGCAATGCCACTGCCCGTCAGGCCTGATGGAAATGCATTTCTTAGAAAAATGCTTTGTCCAGCAAGCTGAAACTGGCAAGAACATCGCCCATAAGCCAAGGAAATGGTCAGTGGTTCCATCCTTTGTGAAGAATGCTGTGAAGCACAGGAAGGGAAAGACCACACATGTGGGGACCAGCTGGCCTGAAGGGAAAACAAGGTATGCTGTGGGATTCTGTCCTTCTGTAGAGGATATAGAATTGGGAAAACTCTAGAAAGAGGAAAAGAAACACACACTCCCAGTTTAATACTAGTTTGCACATTTGGTTCTGAGGACAATGGAGACCTGCCCAGGTCAGGCTTTAAAAGCAGTTGGCTCCAAGTGTCAGAGCTGGGCCACCCGCCACTGCACTCTTATGTTCCCTCCCCAATGACAGAACCAAATCACCCAACCCTTCCCTATAAAGTTTACTGCAGCCCCATGCCAAGTTTATCCTTACACAGAAAAGAGGCACCAAAAGCTCTGGAGAACTTTACCTACCGGTCTCCATTAGAAAACTGTCAGAAGGCACCCCCTCCGATTGACATATCGTTATAGTTACACACAAGCACATGTTACTGACAGCAGTTATGCCCCTGCGAGCAGTTTAGTGGTGCAGCGTGCCTTGCTTCCCTTCACTGGTCCATTTGGAGTAGGAAGGACCAAGTAGCTTTTACTTGTTTCAGCCGGAAAATGATAAAATTATATTCTTCCAATATGATTGCTACCTTTGCTCCTTCCACCAGGAAGTCAGGAAAATACCCGGAGTCAGCGAAAAAATATCCATTTCAGCCTGTGAGAGCCCTCTGAAGTTTTCAGGATTACCCCAAGGGCTGAGGACACAAACATCACAAATTTTGACCAGGATGATGGCTTGGCAATGCATTCAGCTCAACAGTCATGATTGCTCAGCAGGTAAAGGATGGCAGGGAATCACTGCTCCTGGCCAGGACTGCGTAACCCCATCCCTGCTACTGGACCACAGGCTATGCAGGATGGAGACATAGCTGTTCAACAACTTTTTAAGATCCTCTCTCCCTCTCCAAAGCCTTAAATACTGCTGAAGTTAATGCTATTTCTAATTATTTCTTAAATAAATATGTGATGTCAAAAAATTACTCGGTAGATTCTCCCTCATCTATATTTACCCAGGCATAATACCAGCTGCCTACACAATTTTTGTCTTGCTAATGCACAGCAATAATCATAGATCCACCCACAGCCCATCTATTTTGGTAGAGTGCAGAAATAGACATTGAACCTATAAATGTCAGAGCATGCCTTCATTTTAGATGTTAGTATTATTTAAATTAGCACTTGAATGATGTTTCCACAACGTGATAGCTTTTCAAACGATGGTATATTGCACATGAAGTGCACTGGCCCTGCTTTAAGCACCTTCAACCCATTAGGCCCATCTATAATTTGGTGCTTTTAGAAATGCAAACACATTGTAGAAGAGATGTGGTCTCTTTATTTATGCCCAGAAGTCTCCAGGGAAATGCTGATGCCATAATTACCTGGGTATGGTTTGAACATTAGGCTTCGGCTGGGAGGGAAGCATGCCTTGTGCTTGTTGTCCAGACGTACTTGAGAACAGCTGTGTCTTGGTGGTTGGAACCGCATGTTATCTTGAATGTGTCCTCCACATTTCAGAGCAAGCACGACATCTGAAAGCGATGCTGTTGGAGGGAAAAAGTGTTAAAACAGAAAATGGAAGGAGCAAATCACGTTTCTCTGTAGCTCTGGGAAAAACAGGAGCAAATCCTTCATTTTTTGTTCTGATCGCTGAAAACCCTGTAAAAGTAACTAAAGGAAAACCTGGGGAGAAGGACTGGTTCTCTGAGACTTAGTGGGCATGGAGAAGCTTATTTCAAGGATGTCTTACTTAAAAAAAATTAAAATAAGTGCAGAATCAGACTGCAGTCAGACCAGATCAGCTTAACGTTGGTTGCAAGAGACATAAAAATAAATTCTGCTCAACCAGAACAGCCCAAAAGGAGACATCCAGGAACAGATTGCTGGGGACAATACGCCTGTTGTAGGGTGTGAAAGTGCCTCCACAGTTCTCTCACACAAGCGCAGAGGCTAAACACTGGAACTGAGGCATCTGTTTCCGAGAAGACTGTATCTGTCATTTAGTAAGTCCTCGCACTTCAATAAATTCTTTGATCGCGAACGTCACGTTTTATTAGAAAGTGTGCAAACAGAGCATCATGCTTCATCGGGCAAGAGAGTAAGTTAATTCTCCTCTCTCAAATAAGAGCCACAGTGCGCTGCTTGCATCCCACAGGAGCCGTGCGGCCACGGCAGGGGACACGCACCAGTTACACGTACAAAAGCAACACTGACACCTCCTGGGCAATAGAATTAAAAAATTAAGGCTAATTTTTTTTTTATTATTTTATTTTTTTTTTAGCGCTGGGAAAAAAAAAATAAACCCCCTCACCCTTTACCGAGTGCTGGAGAGGACAGTGCAGACAGCCCAAGAGCTTCATACAGAGCGAGTCCTGTATGCTCCTGGAGCAGTGCTGATGGGATGCTGAGCGACTGGGGGCCTGCGGCTGGGCTTCGGTCAGCATCAGGTGTACGCTCTGAAGGAAACCTTCCACTCATCTCTCCTTGTTCCAGTTTGGCTTGTATCCTAGTGTGGTCTCAGCACATAAAAATTAAACTGGGAGACAACTTCCAGGAGCACAAACCGCACAGGACAAACAGGTGCTCAGTCCACAGCACCAGACTTGACCTCCGTCTGAAGCAAGAAGCCCTGAGGTGCAGCGCGGAGGTGACATCCAGCCCCCGCAGAGACACGCACAGACTGCACCCCTGGATGTTCAGCAAGCCAGGCTTTGCACGGTCCTGTTGTGGCTTCTCCCAGGCTCCAGCTAGCCTGGATCTACTCTTGACACTGCGCCCCTGAGAATCCCTGTTCCCCAGGACTGCCAATGGTAATAAACCACGAGGGAGCCGTGGGCTCCCTCAAGGGTAGGGAGGCCTTACAGAAGGATCCGGGTAGACCAGAGAGCTGGGCAATCGCCAGCTGCACATAATTTAACAAGAGCAACTGCCCGATTCTCCACCTGGGACAGCATAATCCTGGTTACACGTACAAAGTGGTGGGAGATGAGAGGCTGGAGAGCAACCCCATGGAAAGAGATCTGTGGGTTTGGGCTGATGGCATGTTGAAAATGAATCAGCAGTGTGTCCTGGCAGCCAGAAGGGCCAAATGTGTCCTGGGGTGCATTAAGCTCCAGGGAGGTGATTGCCCCGCTTCACCTACACTGCACTGGTGTGGCCCCACCTCCAGTACTGTGTGCTTCAATATAAGAAAGATATCACGCTATTAGAATGTGTCCAGACAAGAGTGATAAAGATGACAAAAGGCCCTGAGGGGCAAGATTTAAGAGGAGTTACTGAGGTCAGTCACATAGTTTGCTCAGCTTGGAGAAGAGAAGGCCGAGGGGTGCCCTCATCTCAGTCTGCAGCTTCCTCACGGGGGGGCAGGGGAGGGGCAGGCGCTGATCCTCTCTCTCTGTGACCAGCAACAGGACACAAGGAAACAGAATGAAGCTGCACCAGGGGAAGTTCAGATTGGACATTAGGAAAAGGTGTTTCATTGAGAGGGGTGGTTGGTCACTGGAACAGACCCCTCACGTAAGTGGTCACAGCACCAAGCATGTCAGAGTTCAAGAAGCATCTGGACAATGCTCTCAGTCATATGGTTTAGTTTCAGGCATTCCCGGGAGGAGCTGGGGGTTGGACTCAATGAACTTTATAGGTCCCTTCCAACTTGAGATATTCTATTATTCTATTTTGGGTAGCCCACTTGCCCAGGCAAGGGAAAAGCAACTACAGGCTCAAACCAGTTCTCTTCGCTGTGGGTTTCTTCTGTTCTGAAATAAGTTGTTCAGCTGGATGGCTACTCTGGATATGAAGAGAATGCTTACATGATACAGAATGCTTCATTCCTCCTCCATTCACGCTCAAAATTGGATGGTACAAGCCCTTTAAACTTTTAAGAAAAAATGGCCATGTACACCTAAATACCTGCAGCTCCAAATACTAATTGTACACAGAACTGAAGTAATCATTCAGACAGATAACAGCATAGGAGTACACACAACCAGTGCAACTGGGTCTCTATTTTGAGGTCAGATACAGACCTGTTTCCCACACTAAGAAGTGACATCTCTTAGTCCAGTGTTTTACAAGCACAAGTTCACTCTACACTTCTCCACATATACGTTCTCGCATGACATGATGTACAGCATGTATGTCATCCCTCAGCATGCGCTCCTACTAAAAATAAACCCCAATGTATTAAAATAATCGGAGTGAAGACTTGAGCAATTTGTAGTTTGAGTACAGGAACAGTCTGGATAAGCTCCAAGAGAAGTTCTTCTGATGGTAAGACTACAAACAACTCCCAATTCCCTTGTTAACAATTCCTAGTTGCTGAGCAAGAGTTCTAAAGAGAATAGTAAAGGAGCAGAAAACCTCTCAAGGAAATTCCAACACAACATTTTGGTAAAGGAGCACCTCTAGCTCCTTCCTTTGGTCCAGGATTAAGGTCAACATTAAAATAAAACCAAACAACACACCAAGTACAAACAGATCCAGCTTCCACTTCATTGCAAGCCAGTCAGCATGCAAGTCATTGCTGCTCAAGGCACACAGTAATCTGTGCTTTACTCCCCAGCTTTTTATTGTCACTGATGAGTTTAATCTGCTATCAGACAGAGTCAGCTAACATGTTTTAAACTCCAAGAATATAAACCCTATCCTTTGCACACTAGATGTATGGAGGAAGGATACGGCTAAGCATTCAGTATGGAAGGAAGTTAAATTTTGTTCTTTCTAGTCACTAGAAAGACTGAGGAAGGCAAAGCATACATTAAATGCATTCAATAGCTAACGCTGACAGTAAAAGCTGAATTACAAAAATATAAAATCAATTACAATTCCTCAAATGGATGCCGTAGCCTGCCACAAAGCTTGATGTGTTACCACTTGCACATGTCTGTCAATGCCCATCTATGACTACAACGACTTAGTGGATAATCACTATTAATAGTGCCTGGGGCTATTCACCTCAATACGCAACAGGCTACTCACACTAAAACTTACATGGTTTCAGGTTTAGATTAAGTGTCCAAATGTAGACCCCCTGGATTATACTAATATCAAATTCTTGGACCAAACTGCTGAAATTCTTTCCTATGTTACAAATTGTTTGCCTGCCTTGTAGTGATATTAAGCAAAGCAGTATGATGTTGAAGAAGGCATAACCAAAGCACTTGTCTAGCTAGATTTGTGATTTCCAGTTAGGTCTTCAACTGGAACATGCCATTTATCAGAAGACTAATTTTTTTCTGTAAAAATCTGAGGCTTTTTTAGAGAAAAGTGAACAAAGGAGAGAAATACTCTCCTTTTTAGGAGAAGGAAAAAACAAAACTAAACCCGGAAACACACTCAAAAAAAAACCAACCAAAAAACCCCCAAAAGAAAACCAGAAAACCAACTGACCAAAACCCCACAACTTTCTTGGCCAAGTTTCCCACCCATAAAAGATGTGAATACCAGGGAGTTGCTTATATTAGCCCTTCTTCTTACCAGACTGACTTATTTTGGCTGTATTCCTGGCAAGCAGTACTCTTCATTTACAGGCTAGTTTGCTAACTAAAAGCATGGATGTCTTCCCAGATTTATAAAAAAACACTCTGCCAGCAGAAACCAGTCTAAGTTAGCTGTTCCTGAAAACAGCAAATACTTTTTCCTCCTGAGTTAGTTCTCTGCAAGTTGACTGCAAAAATGGAGAGTGCTGTTGTGCTTGGCTCAGGCAGAACAATAGCTTTATTCTGAGAATGTGCTGTTGTTTTTTTTTTCAAAGAGAAAAACAAGAATAAAAGAGCAATTTGTCCAAACCTAGGAACCATCCTTTCTCCCAAGCAAATATCCTTGCAGCTCTGTCTGGCTCACTGCACCTTACAATTCACAGTCGCACACCTGCAACCAGAACAGAACAGCTGTAAAGCTACCTAAATGATAGAGAGGGAGAGACAAACAGATGGACACAAACACACATGCTGTTCAATCTTCTAGGTAATCTTGCTGGCTATTCATCTGAAGATGGTCTGGAGGATATCGGCTGGAGTGCAGACTTCAAGCTAGACATCCTAGAGATACTCAGTTAGCAAGGCACACTTGTGCTCAGAATACAAATGCTATCACATATGCCCTAAATGTTATGAGGCACTTACCTAATTGTGGGTTTACTTCTGTAGTTTATTCCTACTTGTTGATCTGGTGTCCTCCTCCTCCTCCCAAGCTAGATGTGCAGCGCAGAGTTCATCAAATTACTATTCCCAACATGCACGCATACTAAATGAACTGCTACAGAAGAAAAGTACCTTTTAATCATTTAATCTTCAGTTAAGAACAATGCAAGACTATTTTCCCTGATTGGAATTTCGACCCTTCCCATGTCCTTCTACAATTCCTGTAGTTCTTTTCTCCACAACTAGAAACTAAAAACAGATGCTTGTTGTCTTTCATGTAAACAGCACTATTGAGAATGAGATTGGTACTTGAAGTGCAGAAAAATAAAACTAGCCAGAGGTCATGAGAAATGCAGCAATGACATTTATTGGAATTACTCCAGGCATTACATGAAAAATTTTATAAGTGAAACAGAGGATAAAGCACATTCAGTGCACCTTAAAAAAAAAAAAAAAAAAAAAAAAAAAAAAAAAGAAAAAAAGAGATGTATCTGAATAACCTTGATTGTTTGTAATACATGCTACTGCAGTTCCTGGGATTGGTTTTGTATGTACACACCAGCTAAAACTTACTCTGAACAAAACTGCAAAGAACTGTCTTTTCACTTGGCATTTTCCCACCTAGGACAATACAACACTCTTGAAATATCCAGACAGATTCCACAATTTTACACACAGTGTTAAGACCTTTCACGCTAACTGTAAAAAGAAGGACTGTTAAGTAAATCAGTATATTTAATCAGGTAAAACATCACAGAAGTAAAAAACAACAAAAACCAAAGCTAGGAGACCCCAAGCCCCTAAGTTCCACAGCAGTGTGCAGCAAAACAGCATTGTTGCTCCTCACTTTTATGTTAACATAAAGCATAATATTTAGAAAGCAGTGATATTCAGTCCTTGCTTTCTAAATTGGACAAACTTATGCATAAAGACACTGCTGGATTTGGCACTTTGCTTAATTGTTTTTCTTACTAAAAAGAGTATGTGTTTCCTTAAATACAGTATAAATGGTAAGAGATAACATGAGCCACTGTTAACACTCAATTAACGGTTCAGACATGCGCTCCAAAGTACGTGTCTACTACACATTTGTCTAAACCTTCTCATAAATTCCACTCAAAAACATTTTCAAATCTATGTGCATCTTTTTATACCTTTATAAACATATTTTCTCCCTTGAAATGATCAGAGCTTACCCACCTTCTGCCCAGAACACAAAAATTCATTACTTTTGTTTTAAAATGAAAACCACAAACTAGTATTAAAACAGGAATAACCTGGAAAGCATTATTAAAACTACACCTGTACTTCAGAATCCCCTTTGAAATGTATGCCCACTGTGTAAGCGAAAACCGAAAGGTTTTTAACACTTGAAACTTGCTTGGTCCTCTTGCGTGCACTTATGCTCAACTTCCTGCAATCCGCCTCAACTCTCTCTTCAAATAAAATTTAAGAACAGCTTCCAGGCTCCCACTATGATAAGACAAGGCTCCTTGCAGTATTTCTTTGGTTAAATGAGAACCTCTTACGTGCCTGACTCTTACGACAGCAAGTCTCTTGCAGAAAATTAACATCAGGATAAATACCCTCCCACAGCGTCACTCGCTTCCTCCTGCCACCACGACCAATCCCGAGACAGGCAGAAGCAAACCGGCCAGGAAGGGAGCAGCAGTCACTGTTAGCTCTTGCCTTTAAAAGTTCTGCGAGCGTGTATAGATACCTATTTCTTAGCTCTGAGTTACAGAGGCGGAGCTATGACATTATGCTTTTGGTTTCCAGTTCCAACATGCATGTGTGATTGCATCGCTGACGGCGACAGCCCAGGCAGCAGATGGCACAAGAGCTCCTGCCGCACCAACCAAGCCATGATACTCGTTCTGCTTATTGGTCTGCGCGCACAATGTCAGTAGAATTAAAAGAGAGGCACACATGAGTTCACACAGATTTTCCACAGAAGATGTGAAACATGCTGCTCTTTGGAGGGAAAATTACATTCTTTTTTTTTTTTTTTTTCTTCAAGTATTATTCGACATACATATATATAAAGACACGCTATCCTCGTTTTGCTACAAGACAAGCACATCCAGAGTGAATTTGTAGATCACCATCATCTTGGCTTTGACTACTGAAATTTCTCTTTTCCTTTAGGTCAACTCTAAATATACATCTACTCATCATAATTACATGTAAGAATCCTTTATTTCCCCCTCATGATGTATTTACAGAATCATAAAAAAATTAATAGCCTGTATTTGCATATTGACATTTGAAGGCCCATCTGCAGCTATGAGTGTCCCAGCACTAGTTTTGGGTAATACTGTTGACTATTGCTAAGTCCTCTGAAAGCAGCATACTCATCTTTTCTTTCCCTTTTTTTGAAAAAAAAGTGCTGCCTAGAAAACCCTGGTTTATGGCTTACTCCTTATTTTATTTTATTATTTGGGTTGTAGTTTACTTCCTTCAGGAGCAGTTCACAGTCAGACAAGACTTCCGCTGGCAAATACTTCATTATCTGCTCGAGAGTCTTTTGATATGTTATCTTCTCCTGTTCCAGGGACTGAATTACAGTCTTCATTTTGTTCTCTCGAGTCAAAATAGTCTCCAGGTTGGATTCCAGACTCTGAATTTTAGCATGAGCAACCTGTAAACAACAGCATTATCTTTATAATAAATTGAGACGTTCTGAAAAACCTTTTTTTTTATATTATGATATGCTATATAATATGGAAAGAACTTTAATTACATAGCTGTTTCTAAAAGGCATCTGTGCAGGCAGATGATACAAGGAATGCCTGCTATCTATCATACACAGAATCTCTTATAGTCTATAGATCTTATAGTAACCAGATCAACCTGAAGGATTCCCAAAAGCTTTACTGAGGGAAAGAGACATGCAAGTTGCAGCAAGCAACAGACAGTTGAGTGTAACAAGGAACTGGAGCTGCAGGGACAAAAAGGAAATCAGCAGCTATAGTAGCACTGGAAGGGACAACTTGTCTGACAGTGACGGAGCAATGGGAACTCTATGTAATAAAGTAAATTAGGATGGAAATTAGAGGGAAACAGAACCTCAGTGTTAAGGCTAGAGGCAGACAGTGTTCACTATTCCCCAATAAAAGACTTATAGCTTCTTCTGGGAAAAAAACCACAATGACTAGTAATCAGAAACCCTGGACCTCAGCAGTAGCAAATGTCTCTCTGTGAGAAGAGGGGGAATTCTGAACGTTCCCAGGAAAAGGCTCAAGCAGAGGAATGAAGAAGGTGTACAAACAAAAAGATGAAGAGTTAAAGGAACTGAGGAAGATGCATTATAGTATAGCACTCTGGAAGAACAGAAGAGCATTGATAGAGCCTTTCAAATCAGTCACTCATTTATTCCATGTCCTTGGTGCATTTTCAGAACATACATAAAAGCCCAGGTAGCCACAAATAAAAAAATAAATAAAAATAATAATAACACTACTAGTAAAAAACCCAAATGATCCGTTTTCAATACCAAAAGAAAATAGCACAACACTCTGAGGCCATAAACACAAAAACTGGCTATTGGCTGAATCACAGAAATGACCTCTTCATGAGTTTGTAGTCTTAAATAATTTACCTGCAGCTTCTCCAACAAATCCATGTTTTGTCTCTTCAGATGACTGTTTGCCCTCTCCAGCTTCTCCAGGGGTTCACCTTCATCACAGGGATTCACATTTTCCTGCAGTTCATCCTGAAGAACATGGTACTCTACTTCGTAGGCATGGAGCTGTTTTGAAATATCCATCTCGAACACCTGCCATGAGGGAAAAAAAATATTTTTTAAACTGTAATAGAGAGCACAAATTCCACATGAATGTTTGGCTAAGAGGCAACTCTGCTCGATGAACAATGTTTTTTCCTGTTCCTCTCAAAAAGTATTTTAAGGGGGAGTCTCCAGTTAGAGCATTTTAGCATCTAAAGTTCTTATTGGAGCCATAATAAATCACAGACTTCAGAAAAATTGGATCATCACTTTTACCAATACCAAGCACCATCTCTTACTATGAGATGTATCAGCAGAAAAGTCTTATACAATTCAATAATTTTATAATATGATCAAGTCTTATCATCTCTTACTCAGGAATATTAAGAAGTTCAAGAGGAAATTCAAGCCTCACCAGCTTGTGATAGGAGCAGGACCACACAATGAGAAATAATAATCTAGGAATCATCAGATCTCCACCCTCAAAACTGGATCCCTTGACTCCAAGTGCCCATTTACAGACTTTTACAAAAATACTCTTCATGGTTACAGTTTCCCTGTGCTCTGTCTCTCTGTGAAGATACACTATTTTCTTACTGGGATGCTTTGGTAACAAAGCATTGTGAAGACTGGAATTGAGCATCCAACAGTGATGAGACCGTATGACCCTTACCTGTTTATACATCTAGTCACAGCCCCTCAGCTTCTGAAAGTTACCAAATAGTTTAGGCTAGGAAAGGAAGGGTGTCTACAGTGACATTAATTCTGTTCCTTGTTCCAGAGATCACAAACCTTACGGCAACAGAAGACACACACACGGATCCCCCAAACAAAACAAGTTCTGCATTACCTTCACTGTTCTTCAGGTAATTCAAATGAGGTAAAACTTTAAGTTGCATATGGTGTTCAAACTGGGCAAGTGCCATTTTCCTCTATGAGGCTACCTGGTCAATTCTTTGTGTACTGTAGTCCTGCATGATGTCTACGTATTTCTTTTATTATCCACTATAAGAGGATGGTCTTGGGAATTACAGCTCTGAGACTGCCAGATGACTCCCCGTTCAGCCAGCCTCCGTGTAGGAGCAATACGATATAGGCAGTCTACATGTGAATGCAGATCCAGAAGGCTCTTCAGCATGAGACCACACCACAGGCAAGCTGGCAGCCTTCATCTCAGAGCTGAACTGACCTGCATATAACCACATCCACCTCTGCTCAGGTAACATCACCCATCCTTTACTCAATTGGTCTTGCCTTTCCACAAAGCCACTTCTACCATGCTCACCACAGAACAATTGCTCTGCAACCCACGCAGACCACAGACAGAGATTTAATTTCTAATAACATCAAAAATGTTGAACTACCATCTCTATCATCACCAGAATCAGTGAGTTGTGAAGACAGATGCTGAAGTGCCTGATGCTGGTTTAGCACGGCAATCACAATCACTGCAATAAGGGAATGAAGATTTACATGCTACCTAAAAATGAATTCTTAACTGACAGCACCTGAAATACACAAACATAAACCAAACCACGGGAATGCATCAGTGTTAACTGCACTCCTGCGCATGGATACGGTTTTCTAGAACTCTTCTATTACCTCCAAACTGCCACCTGAACAGGAAAACTGCTCAAAGGTTCACAGTTAAGGTACTGGACTGAGGCTTATTTTCAATCTGCAGCGTCAGTGCAGAGGAAGATGATGTAGAGACATGAAGATCCCAGACACTGACAGTATTCCACAAGAAGCTTTTCCTATACCAGCATCAGTAGTTCTTTGTTTCTCTTCTATTCTCACCCTAAAAGCGATCCCCAGGAGGATGGAAGCTGCCCCCACAATAGAACAGCAAAAGCTTGCCTGACCTTGATTTTATTAAGTATCATGAAAACAGGGCCTCACCAACCTCCTAGCTTGTAGAATTTTAAGTTGGAAGTATCAGCAAAGTTCCCATGGGGGTACCTGGCCCCGTGCAACCAGAAGTCAGCAGGATCAGGAGAAGTTGCTGTGATGCTGCCTCTTTCCCACCATGGCAAGCTGTGGTTCCTGTCACAAACTGCTGGACTGCCCACCTGCTAGCAGGGAGCAATAGCTGGCTTTAGGTTTGGAAAATAGGCTACTTTTACCCTTCTGATGGTGATGTGAAATTTATAAGCAAAGTCATGTTTTCCCAATAGATAAGGCACGAAAGAACCTTTGTACTAAACCTTGAGGTAGCAACTAAAGTCTTGCTAAAATTGCAGTTCAAAACCCATTGAAATTAGCTCATATTCTATTTCTATACAAGTTACTGGGAAAATTACTCGTTTGTATTTAAAACACACTGAGAAGACTTTTACCTATGCCTTAGGCATGATTCATTTGAAGTAAACTAAAGGGGGGGGGGCGGGGAGTAAAGAGCAAAACAACTTACCTGAGTAATAATTTTTTCCATTTGAGGGTGAGTCATATCTGGAATAGTGGTTTTAAGAAAATCAACAGTGTTCTCAAAACTGTCACATCCCATTATAGATGTTTCTTGACTGCTAAGTAGGCTCAGTGCTACTTTAAATATGACTTCTGTTCCTTGAAGAAAAATAATGTCTAAAAAAGAAAGTAATTGAAGAAATATCTTGAAAATGTGAGCTAAAGTAATTGGGTAAATATATGTATTTGCTGGGATGTTCTTTGTAATCAATCATAACGCATATTTATTCAGTTCAGAAGTGCAGTCCGTCTTATTGCAACATGAGGTTAAAGCATATAAAAGCATTTTCTGTCACCTTACAGACGTGAGAGAGCATTAGAGAAAATATAACACGCCTCTTACGTCTGTAACGGTTACCTGCAATAAGCATTTCATTACTGTCTACTGCAGACTATAGACTGTTAGCTAACTGCTAACTGGTTTTAAGTGTACTTATGATTGAAAAGCAATTGGGAAGTGGATCACAACACAACATACTGAAGTTTTACTGTTTTCTACAGGCAAAAGCTAGTCCTTAAAAAATGATCATGTAGATATCATAACTAAGCACATTATTCTCAAAATCCACAGTAGTGATCGCATTGGCTATAATTTAAGCCCCAAACCCTTACTTTGATGTATAACTATGTGGATGTGAGGGTAAAGTCTGGGTTCTGCAGAAGTCAGTAGACACAGACTGTACAGAAACTGAAAACTTGTTCAGAGTAACTAGAAACTGTCTCGGTGGCAGTGGTGGAGTTGCAGTTACCCAGGTGAACGCAGCACATGAGCAGTTCAGATAAGCCTCCTGTACTGTTGGCTCTGTCACACCACCAAGAGCAGGGCTCCATGACTGAACAAACTCAACTTCTGATCCTGACACTGCGAGGTTATCACTGGCGCTAATCCAGTATCAGAGGGGCGCACCAGGACACTGGTGAGGCAGCCATCTCACTCATACACAGTTCCCAAAGGTCTCCCTTCTCAAATCTATGATGCACATTCAAGCAGCATAATTTGTGATGGGTGGACACTAACCATCTCTTAGTGGTATCTGACAATGGCCCGTAAGACACCAAAGATGCAAGAATCCAAAGCACTAAGAAGTAAAACAACATAGTGACTTTTGATTTTTAAAATGGGGACATGCCTTGCTCAGCTTATTTACAGAGAAAAGAATGCTGACCCTCCCCACCCTTAAAAAAATTGTTTTCCAAATTCAAAGCCTACTGAAAACTAAAATAGAAAAGAACACTTTAGCCCTGAAAAACTAATCAAAAAGAAAAAAATCCAAAACACTCGAGTGTCCCAGTATTAAATAATCTCACTGAGAAAGAGATGTACCAATCGTGCATACCACTGAGAAACAGATACATCAGTCATTGGTTCACCTAAAGAGCAGTCAGAAAAAGTTTACTGTAAAAGTAAAAAAAAAATCTCTGCAATGGAGAAATAACTGGGTCAAAAAAAACCCAAAAACCAACACCAAACAAGCCTCTCTTCCCCCACAACCCCCACCCCCCAAACAAATCAACCCCCTAACAAACTCCATTAATAAAACATGAGACAGAAGTCAAGTTAAATTTCATCAGAAAAGACAAAAGATGTTGTATGAAAACAGAAAAATCAAATGGGAAAAAATCTGATTCAAGAGGAAGTACATGGCATATGTTCCCGGCTTTTTGGTGCATATCTAAGCACACTGAGTTTTATATTAACATGTAATTTTTTTTACATATATCTGCACTACTAGAGATTTGATTAAGCTGGCAGCTCTTATTGACAATAAAAGAATACAAACCCAGGTACTTGACATGCTGATACTGTAAACACTACGAGGCACAATCAATATTTAAGCTTCTGCACTAGACATTATCTGAAGAGGAGTCATGAAAAAAAACCCTGAATAGAATAAGAGGCATTCTAAGACTAGGGAACTATTCAATATATACATGACTACCTGAAACAGCCTTTGAGTTCAAGTTTATTTGAATTTTTATTAGAAACCACTTTAGAATCAGTTACTCAGAAACATGTTCTTGAAAACCAATGCATTCTCTTTTTTTAGTTTGCAAGATGAACTTTTCTATAGATATAAATGGAATACTTGATGCATAAAGTACATTTGCAACAATAAACTTCCTGCTGTTTACACATCAGAAGTCTCTTGGCTAATAGCAGTAGACATACCTAATTGCTCAAGTCTGATGTTTCAAAGAATACACTTCAGTTTTCCTTTTTGAAAAGGAGCTGACATCTCACCATGAAGAGCACCGCTACTTGCCACCCAAAACAGTCACCCCAAATGTCCCTAGTATGTAGAAAACTAATCCCTGAGAGTTTCAAACCACAATGGACAACATTGTTCTTTTTATTATTGCAACAGAATAAACTTTCTTACCAAATACTCTGGCTACAAATCCTAATGGAAATTGAGATGCGAACAATGTAAGAAACCACGGTGCAGCATAAAGACTGGGACTGATCTCATTTTCTTCAAGATGATTATACAGGTCTCTGTGATAATCATGAAGGAGCCTTGAGAGCTGATACATCTGAATCTACAGTGCATGAGGGGGTTGGGGGGGGGGGAAGAAGTAGAGAAATAAAAGTTCAGCTTTACTTAGTTTTCCACACCATTCACATTCCACTTGAGGGAAAGAAACTCCAGTACAGACGGCACTGTAAAATGAAGCATAATTGTTGCCTAGGGCCTCAAGTGATTCCTACTCACATATAAACAACCCATCCCTCATGAATTAAAACCAACACAGCAGTCAGTAATAAATAAGAGCTTGAACCTGATTATTAATGAAATATCATTTCAGATTCACAGGCTTAAAGTAAGAGGAGAATATATTGATCTAAAGTAAGAAGAAAATATATTGATCTAACTTTATCAACAAACCAGAGCATTCAGTCTTGCAGCAATGAAAGTAGAAGTACCTCTTCTAAGATGCCAAAACTACCCATTATACAACTGAACTATTTCTGGCTAAATTTACACATTTCAGCTTTCATCCTTTAAACCTTGGCAATATTTTTTGCTGCATTTAAAACTCCCATGCTACAATCATCACTTTAGACTGCTTCTGTCCCCACAGAGCGCATTAGATACAGTGGTCATTAGAGGTGTACCACATACATACTTCCCAACACACCTCCAACATGCCAGTGGTCCAGAAAAATTTAAGATACTGATGCATTTATAAAGTGCTGTTATACAACCTGTAAAAGGTTGCAAAACAAAATGGTTAGAAGTTGCTACTTATTGCCAGAAATATTACTCTCTGCCAAATGATTTCCTTGCAATTTTGATAGTTTATATTCCCTAGTAAGTCACTCACAGCACAGGGCAATGCTTCCCTCATAAAGCAGAAGATGGATGAGAAGCAGACATATATTGATTAGCTGTCAGGTCCAACTCTGCTGTCAACAGTGCCTTATGCTTCAGGTGAACCCATTCCTCAATAAGAAAATTACTTCTTGGATCCATCTACTTTCCTACTTCTAGTCGTTATGATTCTTCCCCACCAAAAACTGACTGCACTTGGAACTATTATCAGTCAGCAGTTTCCGCAAGCAGACAGATCACTTCTCATTAAGACAAATTAGCTAAATTTGTGCATGCATTTTGAGTTCTTACTTTAATTGCCAAAGATAATAATTAAGCACAGTTTGGACAGCATTGATACAAAATACATTTACATGTGAAATTAGAATAGTATCACAGAGGCCATATACCAACTGGATGAGTTAATTATGAACTAAGGATCTAGATTACTACTTTTTCCAGATAACAATTAAAAATATAAGTCAAATAACTTTTCATTATCCTAAAGAAACTACAATGCTTGTCTGCTCAGGACAGAAGCTAATTCTGCAAATAAGCTTACTTGTGTTTCAGTATTGTAAATGCAAAAGAATTTGCAAGTACTCCACTCCTGTTAAAAAGCAAAACAAAGGGTTAGGCTTTAGTGAGATCCTTTAAGTCATCCTCAATAGTCTAGTTTGTCTTGAGCAGACAAAACTTATACTTTTGTCTAGATCAGAATAACTGCCTAGTAACAAACTGTGGGGGAAAGAGAGGTCATTTCATTTAAAGGGCAAACAGTACTATAACCAGTAAACTTTCTCAAACTGAAAAAGTCTTCTTCCTAAGAGCTTCTGACATTGAAAGTTTCAGACACATTTAAATCAAAAGGTAAAATCCTGGATCAATGAATGTTCCCAAATCATCAGAAGTTATTGACAGTCTACAGCTACAGTATAACACACAAAGACTAAAGAGAGCATCTTCTAGGGGGAAAAAAATCTCACAACCATGCATTTATCACACCTAGACCCCACTGGCTCAAAACTTACTGGGGGTTGGGGGAAACAGGGAAGAGGCAAGAATGATGCTCTTTATGACTTTGTGACTGTTCACCCTTAATTGATCACAACAAACATCTTATAGTATACTTACAGTCACAGTAAAACTCCCCTCTCTACCATTTTTTGAAAAAGCATATACAATTTCTTTAACTACAATCTATTCTATTTTTCTGGACATTTGCCAAATAAGCACCTAAAGTGACTGGTCATGAAAATTGGACTGAAACTCCCACTTCAGCTTTTATGTAACTATAAGTGTTTGCTATGCAGGGAGCATGAAAAAAAAAAACCAAAAAACAACCCACAACAAAACTTTCGTATCTGTCTCTTAGTTTTTTCTTTTTCCAATGCGGATTACAAGATTTAGCTCACCAGTGGCATACCCCTTTATAATAACTGGGGCTTAGAGCATACAGTTATTTAAGTTAGTGGACAGTTGCATCGCAAGGTGGAAGTTTTCTCAGACTTTAAACCATGAAGTTTGTAACAGATCTGAAAGATTTTCTGTCTCCTTCCAAAACAGCCCTGAGTATCTATAGCTAGCTGTTAAAAGACTACTATTGCAGAACATGCATCGTTTCTCAGCCAAAATAAAAGACTAAAAACTGTTCTGTTGTCTTGCTGTGTTGAGGGTGGTGAGGTAGAGGACGACGAGGGAGGTGCAAATGACAAGGCAAGACAGAGCAGCCCCAAGTACAAATACCTGCGGAGCACTGACCGGCCACTGGGTGTCACTATTGATCTGCCTTGGAGTTACAAGAGCAAAATACATCACGGTGCTCATGGACTGAAGAAAAATAAAATCAGATTTATTTTTAATCTCCCATCTATACAGACGCAGAGTTTCCAAACAGTAAATGGTGGTGATGTGTGACAGGAAAAGTCTGCAAGTTCGGAACTTCTCTGCTTGCAAACTGAGAGGCAGAGAGGGGTTCGACAACAACATTTGCATGCACCTCACAACTTCCAAAACCGCCTAAGAAGCTTCATAAGGCCCTGGAGAACGAGCAATCTCTAAGAGCTCAAAACTCATTTAAAACTCTGGTTTGGTTTACTAGGAACAACTGACTTACCTGTAGTGACATCATGTCTGGCCTGTACTGTTTACGGAAGCCAAGGTCATACATGAGGAATTTCAGCATTTCAAAGGCCTGTTCCTCACTCATATGTAGAAGCAGCACTCCAGCTACAAAGCTGATACCTTGACAATAACCCACTTCTTTGTCCAGCAAAGAGTACGCTTTCAGGAGATTAAAGAGTGATAGCTGTCCTGCTCCCAGGTGGGCAGAAAAGTAAGGATGTGTAGGGAATGTCCGTCCTGACATAAAGAGAAAAGAGTAATCACTACTCAATTCTTCTCAAAAAATCCCAGATCCATCTGACCAGCACTTCTTTCTTTGCTTTCATATGCAGGTTAACTTTAGTCAGATCAATCTGTACTTTACCACCAATTTTAGACAGCATCCATTGAGCTAATTTAATATCCTCATTTGCATAGAACCAGCAGAAGTAACTGCTTGATTTCTCTTTTCAGACAGATGTGTAAGAGCATAAACACAAACAGCATAACCTAAGAAAACATCTGCTTAGAGGACATTAAGTGGCAAGCACAGAACGCATCCTGACACAGAAAGTGGTGCTGATACCTCCCTCCAGCAAAGCTTCCCTTAACATTGGTGTGTTTTCACTCAAAGACCCGTGAAACAAGTCAGAAAAATCTCCCAGCTACAAACAGACGTACCTAGATCTACAAGGATGGCATGCTGCTGCGCAGTCAGTTGTTTCAGAAGTTCTTTGTAAGAGACATCGGGAGGCTGCTGCTTGTTTGGCAGTCTGTGTCTGACTCGATGTTGCACAGCCAAAAACTGCCAAATTTCTCCCCGACGACTTTTTGGTACACCTGCAGGTCAGTCAGGAAAAGAAGAGGCCTAAGCAGGGCCATATTTTTAGTGCTATAACACAAGAATTTGCTTTGTCATAGCCTTGGTCTGTTATAACCTTGGCCAAACCACTCTGGAAGATCCCTTACAAACAGTCAGCTTGAGAAATTGTCTGCTCTGCAGTGTATTCACTCACCAGCCACAGTTCAGTCCCACTAACTAAACATTAACTACAAACTTATGGTAACTACGCTGGGGAACTACTGACATCACTTGTTGTGCCACCTCTGAGCTGTTAGCCTCCAGCAGGAGATCCACAATTACACACAGAATACAGTCCAGCCTTTTTAGAAAGGTTGAATTAAATTCACAGGTATAAAACACAGCAAAGTCCATCTCCTCTTCCCCTTTCCAAAGGGCTGCTTGTATCGGTCCATAGGCTTGGAGAAAGATGTACAGATTATAAAATGCTCAGTTCAAACCTAAAAGCATTAATGCTGCATACCAAAAGGAAGGACACAGAACCACTCATACTGAAAGGCACCATTTCTCTCAAGTCAGCCAGGCATAAACTAAGGCATAAACTAAAGCATAAACTAAATTAAAATACTACTTCTGGACTTTCACACACATCCCCCTTCGAAACCTGACTCTGTAAACTGACCTTTGAAAGTCAAAATGAACTGACAACTCTCCCAATACTTTCCAGGCAAATAATTAATTAACAGAATATAAGTTAGAAAAAGCATATCCTTGTTCCCAACTCTGAACTGCAGCCCAGCAGCAGAAGACAGGGCAGCAAGGTAATTTGCTTGCAGTCTTCTGCACGTCCCTAACAGGAACCACCTTATTTCTACCACACTTTCCTTCAGAAGCAATTTAAATTTCCCTTCTGTACCACAGCCAGATTACATTGAAATATTATTCTTCAGCATCTGTAACACTGACATGAGCTTCTATGGAGGAGAGCACAGTGGTACAGACTCTACATCTGCATTACACTAACAAGGCCCTATGGCTCCCCTTCTGGCCTATAGCTAGGCCACAAAAAGATCTTCAAGCCAAATTCCCCAGCCTTTCACTTAAGGCAATAAAATACTACAAGACCATATTCTGACTCCCCGAAGCTTGGTTGTGATTACCCTAGGGCTTGGGCACAGTCCACATTAGAGATTTTGGTCCTGCCTTCTTAGTGAGTAAGTAAAATTAGAGCATCTGAAACTGGGAGTTGGATAGCCGCCATGGACCAGAAATCAGAAGGTCACAGTGTTAGCTGCAGAAGCTCCAAGTTTAATCTTCGGTCTAATAATACATGGGCACAAGACACTACTTTCAGGAGTATGACCATACATGTTCCTGCATTGCTGACATTGTAAGTTGCAGGCACAGCGCAACCTATTTTCTGTTTGGCAGCAGGAGGTGGGTCCATTTGTAGAAAGAAGGCATTTTTTTCATAATTTTGTGCTACTGGAAAAAGTGTATTGCTGGCAGATTTCCTTCAGTATCAAAAAGGAGCAACAAAAAAATAATCTTCAGACTTCACAGTTAAAAGACACAAATACCTTCTTTCAAAGTGGAATGAATATCTTCCATGTCACATCGGATTTTGGCTCTACAGTTCAGTAACTTCTTATCCCAAACATTTATGGCATCTTTCTGACATGTACCAACTTCATCATAGTCCAGTTTTACTTTTCTTGATTGGAGCTCATCTCTGCTTGCTAGAACACAGAACACAAAGAAAGAGCACACAGAAAAACAGAACATGAGAAAATTATAAAAGACATCAAATATGCAAACCCCATTCAAGTTAGATATATCTACCTGATAATCTGTCTAGGGATAAATACACCTTCTACAATTTATCAGTTGTTAGCTGAGATGGGGCCAGTCTTTTGTCATAAGATCCTGCAGGCAACAATTTAGCTTCTGTTACTGGGCCATGAACATTAGTAATTCATGAAGTACATGAAAACATTTTTTAAGGCTTGGGGCAAGAAGAAAAACCGACTCAGCACAACTTCACCACATCTGCTGCTTCTTTCAACTGCAAAACCACCTTTGATCATTTTTTCTCTTGTTTATATTGAACATTTCAATTGTTTTAGTATGGAAAGTCCCAACCATATGAATGTTTCTAATAGAGATTTAGGCAAGCAAGCAGGCAAGTCTTCTAAACTGGAGTCTGTCACGTTGGCTCCAGTTTTCATGTGTTCCTTAAGACAGTGGTAAGAGCTCTTGGCCCTGCTACCTGGCATCATCAAACTGACTAGAAGTAAACAGAATGAACCAATGTGAACCATATCCAGGAAGGTATATCTGGGCTGAGCACAAAACTGGTGTTGCTGTAAACTCAAAAGGTTTGTTGAATAGGACTACCTTGCACATAATATTTATTCCAGAGGACTCTCTATTTCTGAAATAAAGCTGCACTGTTACTCTGGAATTTCATGAAGAAGTAGCTTTTATGTCCATTACTGAGAATTAACTGTGGTTATTTTACTACACATGATATGCATGCAGAAAATCACTCCCAAGTCCTCATACTACTGGTGTAAAAAACTGGAATAAAGACCTGCACGTGTCTTAACTTACAGAGATAGGTTTAATTATCATTGGCCTGAATTGTACATTTCACAACATGACCTCTGAAAGCTGCAAGTAGGTTTATCCCAAATTTGCTTTGATCTGCATGCAGTACACACTCCTTGGAGGAGACTCCTTCCTCTTACAGTTGTAACCCTGTCCCCATCATCACCTCGAGGTGAAAGCAAGCTTCCACGTTTTAATACAACCTGCAAAACAAGACAATCTGTTCCTTTGCCTAGTTATCTCACTTTGGACATAGCCAGTATTGGATGAATCCATAGGATCATTGCCTAGCCCACTCCAAAACATAGGTGACAGATTATTTCTAGAAGTTGTATGTTACACCTCTGAGATCATATCTGTTCAAGACTAGAGGGTGCCTTGTAGAAGCACTATCACGCAAGGTGCAGCACCCTTCCATAAAAATGGGAATGTGACTTTGCCACAAGAATCTGCAGTCCAATTGGGACAATTTTAAATGCTACCTTATTGCTGTATGATTTAATCTGAGAATGCTCACTCATAAGCAATATATGACAGATTCAAGACAACAGTAACATATTTCAGTGTGACAACGAACTCCAGGATTCAGTGCACAGGTTATCTTTCTCTGAACAACACTCTGGCTCTGCGGTTAAGCCCAGTAAAGTCAGCAAGCTTGCCTGTTGATTGTACTTGCCCTGCCTACCATGCCACCCTTGGCTGCTTGCAACCATCTTAGTTAATGTTCTTCCTAATCATTTCTAGGTGGCCTGCTACTTTTTGTAGTTCTTATATTTCTAGGTGATCTGTTGGAAAAAGTAGTGTGAAGCTTCTCAGAAAAAAGCAAGTTTGTGCAATTCACAGAACTTACCTTCTGTAAAACAAAGAGCTAATAGTATTCAAGTCTCCTCGACAGCAAAAGGAACAGGAAAAGAAGTTCTATTAATATTTTGTAAATAAAAATCAACAAACCATTAAGAGAAAATGACTAAAAAATTTCCACATCAATTCCAGTTCTAACCAGTCACACACAGCTGAATAAATTCACAGCTAGGAACGTAGCTTCAAGTAGATAAATAGCTGCATTTCTGTTATTACAGTTTACATTTCTGAGATCTACATTTAATTGCAAGCTAGGATGCCAACCATTGCACAAACCAGTACTTGTTTGGGATGTATCCGTTCTGCATATGCCCTGTCTGTAAAATGGCCCATGGTCACAGCAGCCCACAGGAAGGAAGCTTACAGATGGGCATTAAGACAGTTTACTTTTCACCCTTTGAAAATAAGGTGATGAATTCTAGCTAGCCAGAGCACCAGTTTCACTAGCAGTACTTATGAACCTGCATAGGAGAACGGAGATAGGCTTCCTGGAGCACAAAGCAAGATGTGGGCTGGCAGATGAGTGCCAGTTCAGAGTCTCCACTGCTGATACTCCTGTTTTCACCACAAATAATCAGGCAGGAATAACTTAGTTTCTACTTATCCGTTACAGAATGGAAATAACTTATAACTAAGTCTTCAGGAACTGGACTGATTTAACAGTTTTCAGTACCTCCAGTCATGCAGGGCAGGTACAGAGAAGAGTCTGTCCCTCAGCATCTCATACTACCAGAGGGAATAATGTAAGATTAGTCACTACAGTAGACGTCCAGCTTCCCCACCCTACAACAGCAGGCTAACCATTTGCTAAAACAGTAAGTGAATATTTTGGCTGAAGTTAAAGCAGACTTCTCTGTAGATTCCCTATGAATGCTGTAGATTCCCTATGAATCGAATGCACAAAGAAATACGCTACTTGTGTAGGAAATACATTCAAAGATGTACGTTTGTAGGGACATGGAAGGTCTTTTGTCCTACTGTTTTTCCTTCCTCTCTCTGCCTTCTCAGTAAGCATCACTAAAGAAGGAAAAAGATTTAACTGACCTTAACAAGATCATTATGTTTTGATTGAAGAATCAGACTACCACATAATGAAGTTATAGACCATATAGAAGATGAGGGCAGCAATTGCATGACAACATTTGAAAATGAGAGAAAATTTTCAACTTGTACCAAAAGCTATTAATCTATTATACCAAAGAACTTCTATAAGCTAGGACAGACATTGCATCCTATCTTTTATTTGTGTGAGTCTTGACCAGTCATAATAAAAAATCTTAGCCAAAAGCTCAGGCAGCTGACAAGTCAGCTTGGCCAACTTCAGATCCCTCAGCAAGAGCACTCAATTTTCAGTGTACAGTGCTCATCATTCAAGGAAAGAACTTTCTGACATATTTAAAGAGCCAGTTTCTCAAAAATCATATTTGCATTCAAATATTTATAAATTACCACTGTGATGTGGTTAATGCAGGACAGAAAGCCTGGACAGAAATCCCATGCACTGCAAAGGACTGAAATGAGATACAGAGGTAAGGTTTACCATACTTGAATGTTCACGCAGTATCTGTTCTCCTGCCTCCATCTCACAATAGAATTCCTAGACTTAGCTAAAATCCAGACTGTAGAAACCTTTGCCTAATGCGACTAAAAAAGAAAAAGTTACTTTCTTTAACTGAGGTGACTCACTAGTAAGAGTTTGCAGGCAGACAAAGAACCTGGTAGACTTGAGACAGGAGTGGGTAAACACATTTTTTTCTAGCGCTGTTAACCAAAAAGTCACAAAACCACGTGTCTGAGGTGCCCAACACCAGTACAGTTTTCAGCTTCAGACAGCAGATTTTGTAACAGTTTTGGGGGATATCTTCTAAATAGCTAACCTTCCAGCTTCTGGTTTTCTTTTTCCATTCGAAGTAACAGAATTTGTTGATGAATGGCTTTTCTCCACAGACTTTGTAGTTCTTCTGAGTTTTTCCTCTCTCCAGTTTTATCTGGACCATCCTCATTTTGCAATACTAGAACAAGAGGGTCCTCCTCGAGGGGTGGAGCAAGAGGCGATAATGGTAACAATTCACTTCCATCATGACCATCTGCAAAGAATCAGAAAGCTATTACAGGAAACTCAGATTGCTTGACATATCACAAAAATCTAAGTCACAGCAGAACAAACATAGCTGTCTTCCACATTCAGCAGTGAGATGCTTACTCCAAAGACAGAAAAAATGCAGTTCAGCAGTAGAGAATTATTTTTAAATAAAGTGGTTTATTTAAAGTTATATTTAAATTAAATAAAGGTAAATAAAGGGTCAGCCACTATTTCAATCCTTTTCCCCTCTAGCTCCTTCTGGAGTTACAAAGAGGTGTTTATCCATAAAGTCTCCTTTACTGCTGAGCTTGTTTACTGCCGTGATTTACCACAGGCTCTATAATAAAAGCAACTTTTTCCATCTGCTAAGTTACACTATAGGCAGTGCTATAGCACTTTATGGTTACTAAATAAAGACAGTGTCATTTACCCACGGTTGCGAATTCTGCCAATGGGACTTTATCAACAGAGCAGGATTTCAGGTATTTCAGTTTCCTACTTTAAATGACCTAAAGCTATAAGAATTATTAACACAATGAATAGGTGCTATGTGCAGTACAAGGACAAGGCAGAACATAACACTGCTGTTATGTAAACAGGCTAGGGTAAAAATATGCAAACTGTTAAAGAGGCTATCTTTGTCAGCAAGAGGCAGTTCTTCATTTGCTTGCTACCAGCACAGCCATGGCAGATTGCAATTAATTTGATTTTGATGACAGAATCCTGTGTTCAAAGCAACAAAGACCTAAAGCCAACTAAGTACAACTGATTTCTTGCAAGGTTCTAGCAAGCTGACTCCCTTCTCCCTTTCATATTTTCACGTTGCAGTTCACTATAGTAATAACTATTCAGTAACAACTGCTTGTTTATTTTCTTTAAAAGCACACACAGACCTGGATGCTGCATCTTGGAAGAAGATTTATTCATAGGTGAAGCTACCTGCAGGAATATTCTCCGCCGCCAGGAGATGCGGCGAGGTGTGAGCGTGGCCCCCACAGCATTTAGAGATTCACTGCTGCAGACGGTTGATGTTCTTTTCTTTCCCTCCCCATCACTGAAGGAGAGAAAAAGCAGATGGGGTGATGAAAGTCAGTCATCTTTGGAGGTGCGGGAGAAAATAAAAGTCTTTATTAAGTCTGTCTAATGTACAGCCAAACCTGCAGGAGCATTTACTGGGAAGTTTTAGAAGGTAAAGTGTGCTGTGCGTGAGCTTCACCTTGAATACAGGTGTGCCCAATTGTTTTCTCGTACCACAGTGCTGTGAAGTTTGCAATATATACAACCAGGAAGAATTCATAGCATTCATGCAGTGCTCAGCTGGAAGCTTAGAATAAAAGCTAAGAGAAAAGAATGTAATATTTCACAGAATCACAGAATGGTTGTGGTTGGAAGGGGCCTCTGGAGATCATCTAGTTCAACCTCCTGCTAAAGCAGGGTCACCTACAGCAGGTTGCACAGAATCATGTCCAGGTGGGTTTTGAATGTCTCCAGAGAAGGAGACTGCACAGCCTCTCTGGGCAGCCTGTTCCAGTGCTCTGTCACCCTCAAAGTAAAGAAGTTTTTCCCCATATTCGGATGGAACCTCCGGTGTTGCAGTTTGTGCCCATGGCCCCTTGTCCTGTCACTGGACATCACTGAAGAGAGCCTGTCCTGTCCTCTTGACACTCGCCCTTAAGATATTCGTATGCATTGACAAGACCCCCTCTCAGTCTTTTCTCCTCCAGGCTACACAGTCCCAGCTCTCTCGGCCTTTCCTCACAAGGGAGATGCTCCAGCCCTCTGCTGGGCCCTCTCCAGCAGTTCCCTGTCTCTCTTGAACTGGGGAGCCCAGCACTGGACACAGCACTCCAGATGTGGCCTCACCAGGGCAGAGAACA
>JAVJGJ010000014.1:44315558-44330964 GCA_035590215.1 Microhierax caerulescens
CCAGATGTGGCCTCACCAGGGCAGAGCAGAGGGGGACGATCACCTCCCTGGACCTGCTGGCCACTCTCCTCCTAATGCCCCCAAGATCCCACTGGCCTTCTGGGCCACCAGGTCACACTGCTGGCTCATGGGCTACTTGCTGTCCACCAGCACTCCCAGGTCCTTGTCTACAGAGCTGCCTTGCAGCAGGTCAGCCCCTGGCCTGGCCTGGTGCATGGAGTTGTTCCTTCCCAGGTACAGGACCCCACACTTGCCTTTGTTGAACATCGTTAGGTTCCTCCCCACCCAACTCTCCAGCCTGTCCAGGTCTCACTGAATGGCGGCGCAGCCTCTGGTGTACCAGCCACTCCTCCCAGTTTTGTATCATAAGCAAACTGGCTGATGACTCAGCCAGTTCTTGATCCGCCTCGCTTGTCTACTCATCTAACCCACGTTTCTTGAGCCTATCTATGAGGGTGTTACGGGAGACAGTGTCAAAAGTGTTCCTGAGGTCAAGACAGATAACATCCACTGCTCTCCCCTCACCTACCCAGCCAGCCATTCCATCATAGAAGTCTATTAGGTTGGTCAGGTATGATTTCCCCTTGGTGAATCCATGCTGACTGCTCCTGATAACCTTCTTTTCCTCCACATGCTTTGAGATGATCTCCAAGATGAAGCTGTTCCATGACCTTTCCAGGGATGGAGGTGAAACTGACCAGCCTTTCCTGGGTCCTTCTCTTTGCCCTTTTTGGAGACTGGAGTGACACAGGCTTTCCTCCAGTCCTCAGGCACCTCTTCTGTCCTCCATGACCTTCCAAAGATGATGGAGAGTGACTTAACAAATAACATCTGCCAGCTCCCTCAGCACATGGGTGCATTCCGTGGGGACCCATGGATTTGTGGGTTTCAAGTTTACCTAGATGATCCTCCTCAACCAAGGGAAAGTCTTCCTCCAGTGACTCCACCTTCTCTGTATCTTTTGTCACCAGGGTACTCACCTCATTCAGCAGTGGGCCTGCATTTTCCCTAGTCATCCTCTTCCTACTGTTGTACTTGAACAAGCTCTTCTTGTTGTACTTGATGTCCCCTGCCAGATTTAATTCCACACAGACCTTAGCCTTGCTCATTGCATCCTTGCATATATAGGAACTCTGACATTCCTATACTCCTTCTGAGTGGCCTGTCACTTTTTTCACATCCCATAAACTCCCTTCTTCTGTTTTGAGTTTTGCCAGAAGCTCCTTGCTTATCCATGCAGGTCACATAGAAATGTGACATAGAAATTACATAATGATTTTAAGAGTAGCTAATGTTGCTGGAAGAGGCAAGGAGAGGATACAAGGAAGCTTTGCTGGGAGATCATTATAAGAAGACACCAAGCACACTTCTCTACTGACTATTGCCAAGGGAAAGGACGTTTAGCTTTCATAAATACTTGAGCCACTTTCAGAAATATTTCAGCATTTTGCATTTGTGGTAGTAAAGTAGGTACACAGATCCCATATAGCAAAGGGTATGTTAATTACCCACCATAAATCCTTCCATGGAATGTCAACAACGTGACACACAACTACAGGCTTCTTGGGAAGACAGCATCAGATATGCAGAACTGTGTCTGCGGCTTCATCTTCATCACAAGGAAAACTGCTATATCAACACAGCAGTAGCTACACTCAGACCTTCATCCTGTGAAGAATTTCCATGCTACAGTGCAAAGTCCCTAAAAAGAGTTAGATGAAAGGAAAGCCTAGCATGTTAAGGGCTCACTACATTTTTAGTGGTAAGTCAGATTCAGATAACTAACATTTGCCAGCTGCAGTCTGTCTCCCCACATGTGGCCTCCACAAAAGGAGAGATCTGCAAGTGAAGCAGACTATGAAGTTTCACCTACACGAGTGTGCAGCTAGATCATCTCAATCAGCACTTTTCGTATCAAATTCTCTGTGCTGAATGATAATGCACCAAGCTAGAACTGGCCTTTTTGGTGATCAAAGCCGTCCCTGTGCTAATGATCTACAACAGCTCCTTGACATCTGTAAGCCTCAGTGAGAAAACTGGACTTGCTACCATACACAGGTATTAGACCTTGCTTCCATATCCTGGCAGGGAAATAATTATGTCTTGAAGTTCACTTACCCAGCATTAGGCACCACCTCTGCCCTGCTCCAAGAACAGTGCTAAGGGCTGGGAGCCCTGGAAAACAGATAATTCTCTACTCCCCATTTAGCTTCTACAGTGCCGCGGTTCCCTATGCATCATACTGTTGGTAGGTGATCTCAGTAGAGCCCTGTGCTGCACTAACCGAAACAGCAACAGAAAACTCTGTGACACCCTTTGGCTAACTTACACAGTCTTTGATGATGGGGTAACCACTGCTTGTGCTAGCCAAACATCGAGTACATATCTAATACTGAGTCCGGAGGTGTTTTCCAAAGGTATTGCAGTCCAGCAACTCTCAGAAATAGGGTATTGAGTTTGGATGTATTAATGATTATAAGTCATGTTTCTGTAAATAACTGTAATGAAACTACTTCTCTCTATTTCAAGTCTTACATACCACATGTTAGAACACAAAACCTGAGTAATTCCAGAGCTTACTAAATAGAAGCTACGTGACAAGAGAATGAAATCTTCCTTTCTACTGCTGTGTACAAAACCAGCTACTGTGCTCCTGAATGTGCAGGCAGTCCTAGGAATAGCATGCAAGTTAGAGCAGTAAAATTTACACAAAAGTCAGAATAAGACAGTGGTTATTTTAGGGTATGAAACAAAGTTGTTTATGTCATTTCAGTTGCAGAGTTTACAGCGGGATGGATTAGTCACATGTGCTACCTCATGAAGTGTACAAATCATACAGTTCTCAGGACCTGCATTTCTGTCGTTAAACCCTCTCTTCCAGAATCCCCCTGATATTTCAAGCAACTAACATTAATCACTCTCTCCTTCAAAGAGCTGTATGATGAGTGATTAGAGGAAAACTTTGAAAGTCTTATGTATATACCTTGCCATATTCAATGGAAGGCAAGGGCACTTGTGAAAACACCAAGATTTAGCAAAGTGAGGCTGGAAAGTGTGCAGAGAAAGTTTCCTCATTTCAAGATAGACAAGTCCCAGCCTAGTATCAGATCTAAAGGTGTGAAACAATACCCTACAGAGTAAAAGCAGGAAGAAGTCAGAGTAAAAAGATAGTATCTCCCATTCCGTGATGAAATGGATCAGAAGGTTGGTACAAAAAACAGATGAGGTAACTCAGTTACATATTCCCCACATCAAAACAGAAGTTGCACAGTACTTACTCCCTAGACTACCATCTCTCACACCTAAACTTAACTGGCTGGCTTGGCTCTTGGTCATATTTGCAAGATTACTTCAGGTTTTAAAATAGCCATGGATTTTTAACAGCCAGGCAGGTAGATGCTCTGCTCAGACAGCCCAGCAACACATCATACAGTTCCTCTGAAGAACACGGGGGTAAAGAAAACTGTGTATCTGACCATTAGCTATCAGCTCCCTGCAAAATGAAGAGGTTTATTAATGTGAGCAGAGAGACTAAAAGCAAAAGCAACTCCAAAACAACAGCAGCAACTTCTTAAATGGAGTTTTAGACATTGCTACTGAAAAGCAGAGCAGAGTTTTCACTACCTCTCAACCTGGGGAAACAGACTTTCACAACTTCCCTGTCAGGGCACTGGTATCAGACCTCAACACAGAAAGAATAAATTCTCAAGAATTCTTAAGAAAAAACCCTGTTGTGATAACACACAGGCTTAAACATCTACATGGGAAACATGCTGCAGGGTCAACTAGCAGAAATAGTCCATTCATCAGTTCCAGTTTTTAGATGACATTTTCCACTTCCAAAAAAAGTTGCTACCTCAAACTCAAGAAATGTATACATGTTCTATAAACTATGGATTGTAGAGTCTAGACACTGGGGCAAAGCAGAGGATGAGTATTTCTTGGGTTATACAGTAACATAGCCACCAAGAAGAGAAAACACACAACTACTTTCTACAAGTTCCTGTCCTGCTGCAACCTACCAACAACCGAGCAAGACAAAATGCACATGAGTCAAAGCACTGCCAATTAAGAGATAGCAGTACATAAAATCTTAACAAATTACAGAAGAGATACTAAAGAACTCAACTGCAAAGTAGGACATGATTGCAAGAAGGGTTTGTTTTGGTTTGGTTTTTTTTTAACTTTACTTTTATTTATTTATTTTAAGAAAATGACAACTACATTATGGTACAACTACATCACAGTATTTTAGCTTGGTAAAACAGACATATGAAAGGCCAAAGCCACATAGTTCAATAGAGAAATTCCACAAAATGGAGTATTTCCGAATTTTTTAATAATTTTATCACTTAACACACTTCCTGTACAGCTCTGGAAAACAGTAACAATGTAATACTCTGTATTTGAGACAAATGCATCACAGTTCGATTTGAAGAATAATGGTTCTCCATAAGGCTATTCAGCCTATGCTCCTTACCCAACACAGAAACGAAAATGAATTTATCAGTCTGAACGGACTAAAACATGAAAAGCTATAAATTCAATATAATGCCTCAAATATTTC
Source organism: Microhierax caerulescens (assembly GCA_035590215.1). Classification (NCBI taxonomy): domain Eukaryota; kingdom Metazoa; phylum Chordata; class Aves; order Falconiformes; family Falconidae; genus Microhierax; species Microhierax caerulescens. The sequence goes on from JAVJGJ010000014.1 coordinate 44,320,126, forward strand.
AGTCTGTACTTTCACTGTTACACTGTTAAAACCAAGTTAACAACCTAAGTACTGAAGAGTAAAGAGTACGATCATCTAAGCTTTTTATGTCAGGTAACTGCAACTCAGTTTCACCAAAGCATCATCCCATTCGCTATTCTATCAGATAATGCCCAGTATGAAGATAACACAGCTAGTTGGGTCAGGGGGAGAAGAAACCCCAAAAACTTGTTCAGGTTACAAGCATCTTTATTGCTTGGTTACAATTACCTAAATCTCTTCCCAAAATTGTTCTTTACAATGCTCCCAAAGACTGGTAACTGAAAAAATCACAAAGCTACCCCATTTATTGTGAACTCTTTATCCAATACTTACCTGAATTGTTTTGCACTTGAGTCCATACAAGCCAACTGACTTTAGAATAAATACTGTTGTTGCTCACACTGAGGTTTGCATTTTTCCCCAGTTTACTTTCATTTCAACTTCTCTTGATTGCTCTAACTAGCAACTAAATCAACTCAAGTCTCCTCTGCAATTTGGAGGCTGAGGTGATACAAAATCTCCCAGATCAAGTACAGAAAGACAACCAATATTTCAATTCCCAGGACTTAAGCTAGCAGAAGCCTATATGTAAGCCTAATACATGAAGTACACCTCCCCTCTGGGAAGAAGAAAAACTAGTTCCAATCAGTTTACACCTCTCTATTTGTTGTCACAACTGTCACATATTTTTATTCTAAATAACTCCATTCTGCTATTTTGTTTAAAGAACATTATCAAGTACTTTACTTTTTTTCCATGAGAAATGAAGCTGTTTTAAAAAAGCAATCTATTCAAATTCAAGTGGCAATAAATCAGCTTAAATTTTCCTTACATAACAATGCAATGAACCAAGACGATGTGGGCTAGTGAAACCTACTCTGAAGGTTGTTCCATTTTTAAAAGTGCTGCTTTTATTTTTATGTTAAAAAAAAACCCCAACAAACCAGATTCTTCTAATAGTCTAACTTTCAGGAGTAGCTGTTGAATAAAAGCCAGAAATTCCAGAAGTTACAGAAATGAAAGTTTAAAAACAGATGATGCTCTCAAATCCTCTTTGTTTACCTCTCTGTTGGCAGGATATTTTTTCTAATCCTTATGTGTGCTTGTGTTCAATATTAAATGCTACAGAACATACTTGTCAAAAGTCGAGATTATGCAGACCGCTTCAACCCTAGACTTCTCTCTAGACAAATGAATTGACCATGCAGTAGCAACATTCTGAAGGCACGTGCTAGTATCGTTTTGTTGCCCAACTTTATTATACTGTTCATTCCTTAAAGAAGAAAACATATCAGTGTTTTCTCTCTTCCACAGAAAGCATCACAGTAGTGATCATTATAATTTGACCCTAAAACCTCAGCCTCCCCAAAAACATTAGGGAAAAAAAAGATGTCTTTCACCACAGTGAACTTATCTGGAGAATAATTTTTATTAATTTTTTTTTCTCCTGACTTTAGGTATCTCTAACAGCCATTTAAATCCTAGCAAGTCAACTAAGGCTTCCTTTTTACTGGAGGTCAAGACACTTCTCGGGCATGATTCGTGCTTTCTAAACGAAGATGTCACCAGTGACAGGCACAACTGGCTGTATTAGTGTTCAGGAAGGACCACAGATGAACAGGCAGGATCACTTCTGTAAATGTCAGAATATTAAAGACAATCACATCAGGATGAGAGCAGCTGTGCTGCAGAAACACGAACACCTCTCCACTGACTAGATGAGAATGAAGATGTCTACAATTAGGCAAGAGCCACTGTACCCTGTATCTCCAACACCCTAGAATCAGTTTCTGAGTTTGTGACCATATGCCAAATGAGACGTAAATATGGATCGGGATCATCTTCTATACAGCAGTCAATATATATACAACATAGTTAATAAGCAGAATTGCTTTTTAACTCCCAGGTCTCCAGCTGATCCTGGCTTACTGTTATTTGCATAGGCCCATCTGACTGCTATAAATCAAACACCTTTCTAAAATGAATTCCAAATGAAACTGGCGTTGCTCCTGCACATTGAAGTTCACCAGACCACCAAGAAAAGCTACCTGCTGCATTGTGTGTTGTCTCAAAGTTACATGATATGAGAAGTCAGACTATAAACAGTTTTTCTCCAGTGCAATGTGGCCAGGATACACTTCTACTAACCATGTTTATTCTTACAGAGGAAATGGCACTGAAGTTTTAATTAGGGTTCCTAACAGTTAAACAGCTTGTAGTCTTCAGATCATAGAGGGCTACCACATTAATCTAGTGTTCACTCACATGAGCATGCTAAGAGCACCTCATATTGAACCTACTGGGACAGAAGACATCCTCCCTGTGAAAAACTCCCAAAGGAAAAAAACCCAAAGAAACAAACCAACCCACAAGAAAAACCCTTCCGTAAAAAATTTGAACTTCCTCTCATTCATAAACCTCATGGCACAACACACATTTGCAAGCTAAATCAGGGAAAGTTTAAAGAGTTCCAGCCACTGTCAGCTGGACAATATATTTCATTCTCTATTAGCCAGCTCAATTGACAACTGGATTACCTGAGTCACTCTCATCATCAGCATTATTCATCTAGCACTTCTTTATGACTATATCTGTTTTAATCACCTCACGAACCCAACTAGATGTCAACACTTCACCCTTGCTACTGCCATTTCCTTACCATTACAGTTCAGGCCCAGTTGCTCCCAGAGAGATCTATAGCTAATGAGATCCCATTTTCATAGGAGTTTTCACACAAATTCAAGATTAAATGGTGTCAGAAACCTGTATACGATAAAAGCTAAGTAGAAACAGGGTGGTCTTCTGGGAATTACTCCTAATATGAAGATCAACCCACCTTGCAGTTCAAAACTTCATTATAATGAAACACAGTATGTTGACCAGCAGACAAAACCAATTCCAGAAAAAGTAATACCTCAGAAATTTCAGCTTGGAATTAGCTGGCATTATAGTACAGTTTTACTACAATACTCAATACCTACATTCCCCAAATCCAGAAAGCTAGGTTTAATGGGATCCAGCTGTTTGTACAAACTGACCTGGGCATGAGTTCAGCTTGGACCAAGCCTGCTAACTGATGGGAACACAGAAGCAAAGCTGGACTGGAACCCAAATAAGAGGTAGTCTGTAAAAGACAGGTTTTGGGGTTGGTTGGGTTTTTTTGTCCATTTCTCTGCACACCCTAGTGTGCACTCATCAGTTTCTTTAACTTCAGCTTTCATACTTCACCTGCTGCTTAGCCCAGTGCTACCACAGTGTAGCAGGGAATGGAAAATCTAAGCATCCCATTCACTTATACAGTAACTATTACTGGACACAAGGATTAGAACAGGTGATATTAAAAGCCTGCTTCTACACTGGACAAGATGGCAATCTCTCCGCTCAACTTTCGAAACTTATATTGCTTATTCCTTATTCATTTGTGCTGGGGTAAAAAGGTGGGGTCATCTTAAAGTGACTCTGTCTTCAAAACTGAAATATTTTGAAGACTGGTTTTGGAAACACCTCTGAAAATTAATGATTTGTTTACATTATCCCTGTATTAGAAAGTGAATTCGGACAATTTACCATTTAATTCTTAAAAGCTGTGGGATTGCAGGGGAGTGGAGGCTGGTGAGGGGCAGGGCCAGCAGGCATCCTGCCACAAAGGCTATACAGTCACCTTCCTGTAAGGATCTATCACCTTATTCCACCTATGTACAAGATTATTCTGTGGGAAGGACCTAAACTGCAGACATTTCCCACTAGGTGTTTTGTAATTGTGTCTACATTACAGTTTTTGGCTACATGCTGTACACCAATAACAGATTAGGGGCCAGAAAGAGACAATGTCTCTTTCTGATGTCACTCTTTCAAATGTCAGTGAAATCAACATACAATAAATTGTGCTTAAGGAGATGATACATACTTTGTATTTGTTCTAACACATATATTATTAGAGGTAACTAACCCAAACTGTTCCTTACAATCGCCTTCAGGTCAACTGCCTTTTGCATTAGTTTGTATATTTACATGATTTCGTACACTCTACCCTAAAAATGAAGATGACAAACTAATTTGTGTTTAATGAAATTGTGCTCCACAAGATGAAAAAAAAATCTTTAAGCACCTCTAAAAACTTTTACATCCATCTTATACAACAGAAATCCCATGTATTAGAGCATAACACACCCAGAATCCAGATCTCATCAACACTTGGTTTCGGTAAGAATGCAAGCTACTGTTACTTTTCCAGGGAGAAACAGTCACAAAAGCACCTTCTAGAATTCCAGTGTCTTCTGTTGTGAATGGTTAGGGGAGAGCTACACTCAGAGATGGAGTACCAGAAACACAAGTAGTTCAGCGAACAAGGACAGACTGACGAAAGAAAAAGGAGTGGTCATTGACAGAAGAGGAATAGAACCGCCAGCAACTGGCAACAAAAAGATCATAAAGTTCAAAACTATGGCTCCACCTTGTTCACTACAGGCCTACTTCAGAAAAACAACCCACATGCAGCTTCCTCAAGCACTGTACTGACAGAGAGCCTCCTCTTACAGTAAAAGCTAGTGTGACTTCTACTCAGATACTCAGTCTTTCACACTGATGTCAGAAAGCCCTTCTTGCACTTCGCTTCTTCCCCACTCCTCTTCAATTGGAATATATTTGCTGATTCTCTCTAAACATCTCACATCACACCTATTATCACCCAGCTGATTTGGCGTTTCCCCTTCCTCATGCACAGGCATCCCACATTAGTACTGCACACTCTTCACACTGCTCTTTTCTTATTTTCACATACCGATGATCACAGCAACACATGCTGGTTTGCATTCAGCAGAGAAAGCATTAAATTGGCGCGACACTCCTAAAAAACACTGCATTTCAAGCAATGAACCAATGCAGCAGATTTGCAATGCTGCCAACAGGAACAGGTCATAGCTACAAGATGTCAGCAGACAAGCCTCTATTTTTAACAGGCTTTTTTGGCCAAAAGCCTGTTCACCCATTTGCATCAAGTACTTAGGAAGTCTGTTAGAAATGCAGGATCACAAGGCAGAGTGGGAGAGATCCCATGTGCTGCACTGCACTTGGAATCCTGATCTTAAGCTGGTGGCACTGAAGAACTAGGCAGGACACAACACTCTCACCTCTTGGAGAAGTGGCTTTCCGAGTACTGGAGCAACCTTCCTGAGCCCTGGTATAAGGTTTTCAGGAAGGAAGGGGCAGAGACAGAGGAAGAGAGACCAGGTGACGCAGATTCATTTTCATTGAGAGTGTGCCAAACCCCGACAACAGGGCTGTGCAAGCAACAAGAGAACACAGCAGATGGGTCAGCATGTATTCGGACACAACACAAAAATATTCAGATTAAAGATACTGGCCAAGAACCTCATCTTGGCTTATAGGAACTTTGCTTCCCAAAAGATAAAATGTACCAAATGCACTGTTGGGCAGTTTCCCTGATGATACTGATTTCGCTGTTATAGCTGATTTCTTTTTTCAAGAAACATTTCAATGACATTGCAGGAAAAGGCAGTCCACCTTATTTCTTTAGCCGTGTTTATTCTCAAAGTAAACTCAGAAAAAGAATCTCTGAAATGTACAGAAAATATCCTTAGAAACCTGTTTCCAATAACATGAACCACTTTGTTTCTTCCATTCAGTTTCCTCTCGCTTTTGTAAATAACATGTATTGCTAGAACACATCAGAGATTATTTAAATGCACTATTTTTGGATATTTTTTTGTGAAGTGTTTAGTTTGTATGTTTAACTACTACACAGTAAAACATTACTTAATAATAGTAACAAGCATTGGGGGGTGCATAAAAATAAATTCTGTTTCTTTTACTTAACATTTTTTATTAATCCTCAACAGGAAAGGAGAGAAGGAAAAACCCCAGCCTAAAACCAAGTTGCTACAAACTGTTTTGACTGAAAATCTGCTGATGATGCCGCTTAATCAGCGACTTCTTATAAGTTAATACAAAGAAGTGAAGTCAGCAAGTCCTTTGGTTTGAACTGCCAGGGTTTCCTGTTTGTGTACAACATGGTCAGTGGGGAAAAAAAAATAACCAAAGTTTATTTCAGTAAAAACCACATTATTTATCTCTTCAGAAACACAATGTAACAAAGCTACTTCAAGGCTAGTTTCTTACCCTTCACCCCCCTCCATTCTCTTAAACAGAATAAACTTTTTTGCCTTTCTCTACAAGCTGGTGCAGCTTTCACGCCGATCTAGACATCAAACGGCAGAGAAATTACTATTTCAAACCATTTTTAGAAAGAGCCCACAAAGAGCAGAACTGCAGCCAAGTACTGAAACAGACAAGGAGTTTGGAGAAAGGGCTCCTAACAGAAAATAAAAAAATCAGCTCATCTGGGCCTGAATCTTGCAAAGGTACTGGCGTTTACAGGGTCACTTGCTGCAGGCAGCCACGACTGAGGCAGAAACAGCAATGCGGACGCCTTCTGGCTGAGCCAGGGAACCCCTGAGGGAACACTCTGCCACTTGCTGGGAGCTGGAGGGACTCCAAAAAGGAAGAGGAAAGAAGTTACAGAGGGAAGCTCTGGAGAGAAGCAAACAGGGAACTGGCATGCCTGACAGTTCAGCGGATGTGTGTAATCTGTAAGCCCCTTTGTGAGGCTCCTCACCAAGCTCCAATTCTCGACACACTCCCTGGGAGCTCTGGCTAACGCAGCGATGGACATGTGAAGCTGTCAGTGCCTTTTTCATCCTGGCATGAAACCATCAGGCTACCATCTCTGCATCTAAAAGCAGTGAAGACCTCTTCTCCAAAGGGCCTGACTGCCAACACTGCCAAAAAGGCTCAGCTCGGAGGTGACAAATAAATAGATGGGTGCCGGCATCCCACCTGATGATCAATTGACTGGATTGATGCTTCCCTTGAACCATTAATTTTGGGATTAGTGAGTTACTGCAAAGCACCCAACGACTCTGTGGCACAGAAGATGGATGAAAAGAAAAATAAATAAAACCCAGCGCGGTGCAGGAACAGCTTCCATAAGAAGGCACGCGGGTGAGGCTCGCGTACCGAAGTGGCTGGGGGGAGCCGGCGCGTGGCGCGTTGTGCCCCGACTCACCTTGTCACCTCGACGCAGCTCTGCCGCAGCAGCGGGGACCGGGCGCTCTGGGACCTCCCGTTCTGGAAGGTTATCCTCCGCCGGGCGCTGGAGGGGGGGTGGCTGAAGGTGTGCGCACGCCTCCTGAACTGCGGGGAGTCCGAGCCTTCCTCTGGAAAGGGCTGCCAGGCCGAGGACACGGGGGACGCCGGAGGAGTAGCTGGCGGGGAATCGCCTGGCGAAGCGTCCTGAAAGGAAGTGCTGGTGGCGTGAGGCCCGCGGCTCAGCGCCCTGCCAGAGCTCTCGCCTGGCCCCCTCGGCCGTGCCGCATCGGGGCACCAAAGCCTCTCCCCCTGCTTGGTCGTGGCCTATTGTATGCTAATTATCACCAAAACCAGACATCCTTTGATAATGTACTCAAAGCCAGTAGTGTCCTTCTTAAAAAAAAAAAAAAAAAAAAAAAAAAGGAGGAGGGAGGCAAATAAATGTATGTGCAGCACAAACAACGTACTAATTACTCTGGGCATCCTCTCCCAGGGATCAGCATTCCAGCTACCGGACTTCTGGCTCTTTCAGGAAAATACAGGAATCGAAGAGACTACGGAAACTGCTTTCAGCTAGTTTCCTCGACATATCGTGAGCATACTTCCTGTACCGTCACAAAGATATCCTGGAAAACTGGCTGTTATTGCACAGCCAGTTTGTGAGCAACTGTAGCAGGAAAACCATAACAGAATCTTCACCTCTTGGGAAAACCACCAACCAATCCTCACGTGAGGTAAAACATTAAAAACAGGAAACGAAAAGAAAGTGAACGGAGTTCCACCCGCTCGCCCCCATACAGCATCCCCAACAGCTGGTTTTAAGTCAAAAATTCTTACTTCCCTAAAGCAACTGTTACTTACAGAAAGGATTCTTCACCTTCAGAGCATTTCCTTTTGTTGAGATAATGAGGGCTTTTTAATTACTTCAGTGAAACAAGGCAGAAGCTGACGAGAAATTCCCTGCTTTTTGTAGAAGCAAGGGAAGTGTAGGACAAAAGGCCTGGCAGTCAAACAGCAGATTAAACTGAAGCTTCAAGTCAACATCCACGCCAGCGTTCTCACACCATCCACCTCCCAGTGGAAACTCTTACTTGGGTTTTGTAAATTGATGTGCTTTGTCCTACTTCCTTCAAATCAAAGCAGACTGCCGTGCCTACGCTTCGTTAACGCTCACGCATAAAAACGTGCCAATTTTAACTAAGCTCTTTACGTACTTTGTCAGAAGCAAGGCTGTTGCAGCGCTCAAAGCTGTCCACGCTTCCCAGGCGGCCTCGCATTCTGTTGGCTCCCTGCAAGAAAAAAAGGTAAGTAATTTAATCTGGTCTTTTGCCTCTTTCTGAAGGTTAAGCAAAGATGGCAACAGCCATGCAGGTGAACAAAGGACAGTTCAGGGCACATGACACATTTGACATAAGATGACAGATCATGGGGTAAGCACTGGATTTTACAAGCAGTGGCATCTTTTGCTGGCAAAACTGTATCTTCTACCCTTTCTCCCAGGAGCTTTAAACCTGTAGCTCCGTTGTCTGAAGCAACTGAGTATTTCCTGATCCATTTGAGGCAAAACAGCTGACTTCAAAAAGCTCCAGACTTCAGTACTGTGCATGCACTGCAGCTAACAGATGCATTTGACATACTACAATCTCAGCAGAGTTTACTCCATATCTACATGTTTCCGACAAATTAAGTACACCCAGGCAGAAGTAGTGAAAGCTAAGTGTTCTCTGGCTGCAAATCCAGCCAAATAGTACCAGATACAAGCAAGACTCTTCAATTATACTGCAGATAAACCCAAGGCAAATTTGCTAAAAATTACTGTTAGCAGATCTTTGCTGAACTTATTGACAGTTACGTGGTTTCACAGGAAGAGGCAATAGAGCCACAATATTTTGACTACCTTCCACTCTTAACTTTAACTCCCATGAAACGTTGGTGATGGATGCTGTTGGGACACTTCCATCTGCTGAAGCAAGTTGCTTTCAGTACTTTATCTGGGAAAAATAGTCTAGGCTTTGGGAAAACTCTCAGCAGTATTTATTTAGCCTACTTTTTCCTGGCAAGGTTTATTTTCAAGACTTAGAGTGCCTGTTAAGTACTTTATCCCATTTAAGCTCATTACCAATGAATACGCTGCCCTCTCTCTTCACTGACCCTTCACAATAAAACAAGAGCAAAGGATAACTTGGAAGTTTCTCACTAGCTTTAAAAACACACATTTTTGGCACTCTAAGAAGGGCTTTCTCGTTCAGAAAAAAGCAACAGAAAATGTTAGTGCAGCCTGGGCTGGAAGAAATCTGTTCATGAGGTCAAGCAGAGGTTGTATTTATTTTTCTAAGGTACCTCATTAGGAAGCCACTGCCTGTTTTCAGTTTAAACCTGACAAAAATAAGATCAGTCCAGCAAAACAAACAAGTGAAAAAGTGACATTCCTCTGGGCCTATGTGAAGCCAGAGCACAGAACCCAGCATGTTTCCCTATGCTGAGTAGTGAGCCACTACTCCTTCACGTAGCTTCAAATGTCACTTGATGCTATTTACCTAGCTAAGATGCCATCCACTTACCTAGATATCTGGTTACTACATACTTATTTCTAGTTTTGCTAAGATTAAGGCTGCGTCTCTCCCCCACATATATTGACTTTTCCTTTTTACTGAAATATTTTCATCTACAAAAAGATGCTAAATGCCAACTTACAAACAAACAAACAAATAGCAAACAAAACTGAAAGTTCTTGGTCTCTTTGTTACTAAATGTACTTTAAAATGAAGACAAGTCATGTGTAATTGCATCCCTTTACATCAATACCATGTGATTTGCAGCTGATTTAAGGAGGGGAAAACCCAACACACCAACGGGTATTTGGTGCCTAAATACCTTTAGAAATTAGCTATGATCCATTGGGCTTGTTGCAATAGCCTGATGAAGAATGGGAACTATTGGAACTGTCACTGTATAACACGTGTATGCACATAACACAGTATACATGCACAGAGATACTCATTATATATACCTGCTTTAATCAAATAATTAGTGGTCGAGCTGCACTATGAAGTGTTTTTCTTGGTCTCGCATTGTGTAACCTTTAAATGGGTTTGCAAGGATGAACCCCTATGTGTATCACGGTACTCTACTGCTGCTCCTGATCTATCACAGTTTTAAGTTAAAGATGAGACAAACTTCCTCACAACTCCAAATCCATTTCTTAAAGAGCAAACTTAAAATGGCCCTAATCCAGATTCAGGTGTCCACTTCTCTCAAACTCAGTCATGGATTGTAGAGATTAGATTCTTATGCTGTAACATGCAGTATGTCACAGTGGCCCTGGTGAGAAGAAACATACTGTATCAAAATCAACAATATATAAGCAATTTCCCTTCAGAGACTCAACTGAAACCATCTAAATGATTCTTCCTTGACATGACTGGAGTACTAGTATGTCTGTATATGTCAGGGCTGCTTTACTGGGTTATTCCCAGTGATGTATACCTGTTCCACAGCCACCACAGGGTTAGTAAGCCACTGGTCAGAACTAGATCACTTTCCAGTCACATGCCCCTTTAGATGTGGAAAACAAATCGGACTCAGCACAGGCATGACTGTAGCTGTCACCATGTGATGATATTCCAGACTGCTGAAATCTTCTGACCATCATTGCTCTCCACCCTCCCTCTTCCTCTCTCCACCGCCCCCCCCCCCCACCCCCCCCCCCGC
>JAVJGJ010000014.1:44331109-44350298 GCA_035590215.1 Microhierax caerulescens
TTTACAGGGAACATCTGTGGCATCCTGCGTTTGTAGTTACTTTATGGCATGCCCATATAAGCTGCAGGACAAGCGCAACTTAGACCTGGATTCAGCATGGTACTTTTAAAATTACTAGCAGAAGGAACTTAATTTCACTGCTCCAAATTATATTTAAACCTCACCATCCATTATTCACAGCCCATCACACCTTCTCTGTAAAAACATACTGGATCCCAGGCACCCAGCCTTCTTCAGTTACTCCTCTATACACCTATTCTCTGCTTTAATATAAAAAAGGTCCAGTAATTATCTGCAATTCCACAACATACCTGGCTAGCAACAGCCCACTTTTCAAGTCTACTGGTTTGGGGGTTTTTCCCCTGCAAAATGACAACTTTGTTACTACTTTCTAAAGATTCTTAGTGATTGATAAGAGCAATTTTAGCCACGAGCAGTAAGGCATTATTTCACAGAACAGAAAGATTTCCCATTTATGCAGGCACATTTATTCACACTTCCAAAAAATAAGATAAAATGTCTCTTTATGGGATCATATAACCATCCTGATTAATGTTTTTTTTATTCTGAAGCAATGCATCCGATAATGCTCAGCTAACTCTCTTGCCACCTACAATGAACATTCATTATTCAGAAAGTTGCCTTTTTTTTCCTCTGTATGTGTGGGCTTACCATAAACTTTCTAACACAGCTAAGCCACTATCAACCCAGCTGTAACCCTCAGATTTCACAATATTGCCTCATTAAGTATTTATCAGACTGAGGCCAAAACCCAAAAAATAATCTGCTAGGTCTTTACTGTCAAGGTTATCTGAGAGAGCTGCTGACAATGAGTTGTTAATCTTACCCTTGAGAAGATATTTTCCAGTGAGCTAGTCAAGGATTTCTTGGCCTTGTTTTTCAAAATGTCAAGTTTAAACCTGCCACCACTCGTGGTGCCTTCTGGAATTGCACTGTTAGAAGCAGTCTGTTGAAATAAGCAAGGGCACAATTCAGCTTTGGAAATTCTTTTTTTGTAATCGCAGACCTCCAAAGACCAGAGCTGAACCAAGTTATATAATAAACAACATATCCTTGGCCTTCATTATAAAAAACAGCACAAACAACAACAAAAAAAACCCCAAACAAACAAACAAAAAAACCCACCCCACACCCCCTAAAACACAAATGCACAAAACCCCACAGTTAAAGCACATTCTATCCCTAAGACTACCTTGCAAAAGCTTATCAATTTAACAGTACTGTCACCCATTCTCTTTGCTAGATAAGTTCGTAGTTTAAACTGAAACTAATGCCCTCTTCATCCCTATTCTCCCTAGAAATAACTCTTTGGGAGTGGGGATCAGGGAGAACAAAAAAGGACAGAAGAGGTATCCTCACACAGTAAGGAAATCTAGACCTAAAAATAATTGCTTGTCTTTCTTCCCTCCCTTTGTGCCCCCCAAACTTAACAAAACCCAAGCATGCCACTATAAATAAAATTTATTTTTTTTTTTTGTCTTTCACAGTCCACTCAATTACAATACCCAGTTTCAGCTATCCCTGATGAACTCTAGCAGTGGCCCTGAAAAAATTCCAGGCTGCACTATAATAGGGTGGGAGGAAGGAGAGGAAAAATACAAAAATAAGCTTTACCGATGGTGCTTCACCAATGTGAACATGCATTTTCTGCTTAGTTTCACAGAGCTGGCGCAGATGTAAGATCACAAGTTCATTTTCTTCCTGGTCATTGTCAGGCTTCATTTTCTGTCAGTAACAGCAAAGAAGAGAAAAAAGTTTTTCAAGTCATGATTTGCTTATTTTCCCTTCCATACATATGTATTCTTTGAAATTAATATACCAATAGGCCAGATGCTAGAGCATACTATTAGTATGTCAAATTGACTACTCTTTGTGTGCCTTCATACTCCTGAGCAAAACAGACCAAGACCTTCCACATGGAAAAATGTTACAGGCTGTGGAGGGGATGGAGCCTTACACCCACACATTTTGTTTTCTGAGGCTGCCTGCCATTCTATAGCCTTATAAATGGAGTAAGGAACCCAGGAAAACCAAACAGCCACTCCCTTCTTCAGGGAACAAGCCAGGGATGAGCGTAGCCTTTGGAAACCTAAATTATGCTTCATCTCCTTGAGTACACTTGCTTGCACCAGAACCTTGCCTCAGAATAAGTCAAAAAAGAGAACTTCTGTAAAGGCCAGAGACGTTCCCAATATCTGCTCGTCTCACCTGCTCTCAACTCACTCCCAAATCAATTTTAAGTAGGGAAATGGGTTTACAGATGAAGAACTAAGCTCAGAAAAAAAATACTCTGGGTATGAACACACAGCATCTCTGCAGACTTGGGAATCAAAACTTTTCCAACAGCAGCGTATCACACATGAGGTTAGGTTGGAGCATGCTATTTGAGTATGATGTTTGGTGGGAAAATTAGTAAATTCTAGATCAGCTACATAACAAACCAAACAATCAAAACCAAAAACATCTAGTCCATTTTATCATGGTCTTTTTTCAAATTTCAAAACCAGCTTCTAACATATTACCTGAACGCGTTCAAAAATGTCTGCTTGCTCATTATCAGTTAGTGACGACAGATGTCTCTGAATTACAAGTTTGGCTCTTGGTGGATAGAGTCCTGAGAAAAGAAAGGAACATTAAAGCTTCTAGACTCTCAAACAATCTCTCAAAAAACTTTTGAAAACAATGATAGTAGAAGATATAAGCCTTCATTTGAGTTGACACAAGTTTAACATATAACAGCTGTATATCTGCAGTATACGTGATACAAAATGCTTCAAGTTTTGCTAAACCACATGGTTTTGTCTCCTTTCTTTGGTGGTAAAAACAGAACTAGCAGCAGCTAAGTGTCTGGCTCCTCTGTAAAAGGTTGTGCTCCCTACCCCACTGATGTCTTCTGTCCTAGTACCAAGAGATCACTGACAGCTGGAAGCCTGACAACTGTATGGCAGAGGAGGAAAAGAGGAACAGATCAGGGATATAACTGGAGACATACTCAATGCACAGGATACTCCTAAGTTTTCAGGTGCTGTTAACTGAAAAACCTGGATGCATTTCTACACAAGGAAATGGTACGCTACGGTCATACCAGAGAACTGAAGAGACTTAAAAGCAAGAACAGCAAAAAAGCTGTTAGAATAAAGGAAAGAATTCCTGATGTTTGATACAGGGAAATCATGGGGGAAAACGAAACCCCTGAATCAGATGAAGATACATGGGTCTTCCATCCAAAGTAGATATCATTAATGGAAAACTGCAAAATCAGAACAGATAAAAAGATTTTTCCAAAACCATACAGCTCTAGGTTGGATTATGATATTTTTCTACAATCTAAACAAAGCAGATGGATAAAAACAAAGGAACAGTAAAGTACATATTTTCAGTCACTAAGAATAAAGTTTATTAAACTATTATTGTGGTACTCAAGTTGTTGCTCTAGAAAAGATTTTATTTTAATACTAGACACTCATCCCAGGCTTGCAAGTACTAGTGTACTAGTGTTCATGATACTTACACTGCTTTATACAGAAGCCTCTACAGTTTCTCATTTACAGAGGACTTTCCCCGTTAAGTTTTATCACTTCTGAGTATCTGTTGTTAAACGCGGCAAGTACTCGTCACAACCTAGCAGAATTTCGCTCCACCAAGATTTTATACTTTGCTTTTCAGCCACCAGAGAGAGCTACGTACTAACAGTGGCTTAATGAATGGGCGACCTGGTAGTTGCCAGCACCGTCATCACCAGGGCAGAAGGTAAGAGACTACTATAACATACTTGGGTGGGTTTTATACAACACTTTGCAAGGAGACATAGTGGAGTGACTATAAAAATAGCATCCTGTTACTAATTATTATTATTTTTTTAATTCTATCTTGTAAGGGGGTTTTTTGCATGTATTCTGGCACACCTCACTTCCAGAGAAACTACAAAGGTTTGTCTACTCATATTTGAAGACAGGTAATTGGCCCTAACTTTCTTTATTGGTTATTAATCTCCTGACTCAATCATTTATTTCCTCATAACAGAACTAGGTTTTGAAGTGTGTAAGAGAATAAACACAAAGAAGGAAAAAAAAATTCCACACAGGAAAGAACAAACACAAGAAAGCAAGACCATTTTTGATCACAACTGTCTTTTTATGACTCATTTTGAAAGCCTGCACCTTTGGGGAAAAAAAAAATTAAAAAACAAATGGAAGGTGAACTGGTGGATTTTTCTGCTCTGCTTAAAATTTAGGAGAGGTACGATGATGAAAGAGTATGTATCCATAACAGAAGCTATACTACATTCAGTTGCAGGATCATTACTGTAATCACCTCCACTTGATTACAGAGAGCGCAAAGTCATGGTTAGAATGGCTTATTGGGATTCTTTTCCCTCTGTCCTTATATTGCTTAAGTTGAAAGCGCTGGCTAACATGATTAAAATTCTAGACTAATCAGAAAAACACAATTAGAAAATAAACTCAGCTGCTACCTTCAATTCTTTCACAAAGTTTGTGCAATGAATGCATAGGGCAGGCCTCACACAGTTTAACCTGCGTCTTGGCATTTTGCAGAGCTGCAGCAGTGCTAAAGGCTTGTTTCAGGGTTAGCATTACCTCATCAACCTATAGAGGAAGGAGGGAAAAGAGAGTATATAAACAAAAATGCATGCCATATACATTAAATTAGATTTATAAATCACATCACAGAGAGGTGCTTTACAATCAAAACAAACCCCTTTTTGCTGTCTTCTAAAGAGATCAGGGTTGAATTCCCAGCTTTCTACCTTTTCTGTGGATGCTCACCATCTCCAAGTTCAGCCAGACAGTGTAATTTTGAGTACCTATCTGCTGCTGCCTGAGCTTACTGGGCAGGCAGCTGCTGTTTTAAGAAGCTGCAAGTGGGAATTTTTGGCTTGGATATATGCTGGCTAAATAAAAAGCATTAATTTCTTTTTCCTTAGCTTCAAGTTTCTCCTGTAAACTGCACATGCTCCCTCTCAATGATTTGCTTCCTACCACTGCATCATTTTAGCACAAAATCCCACAGACCCATCCTGCTGGCAGACGGGAGCTTCCCACAGCAGTTCACTTTTCTCCAGGCTACTAAACTGGTTACCAGCTTCATTACAATCACCAACTTACCTTCGAGTACTGCTGGCCTGCCTTGCAGTCCGCCCTGATCTTTACCACTAGCACAAACACAGCGGGGCTATGTTCCCACACAGCAGCACTGGAAAAGCTCAAACTTTTGTGTAAGAAAGGTCAAGGTGGCAGTGCTTCATTTGGATGAGTGTGGAACTCATCCAAATATGCACCCAGACCTTATACACAAAGCACTTGGAGTTCCCTGTCTGTATTTTAGAGGAATGCAACGCTTACTAAAAGCTGGTCACTTGAGTGTTTGAACTAGCGTGGAAAGAGGGAGACAACAGCTTGATAACAATCTTAGGAAAGAAATCAGTATTCTACTGCAGAATCATTTTCTTGCTTTTACCTGTTGGGGTTTTTTATAAGCAGGAATTAGAAAGCTGAAATAAATATTTGAGACCAAAATCATGTAGTCTGACATCGAAAACAAAGACTTTTTTTGAGTGTCTCTCACCTGGGTGGGGGTAGGGGGGCCTTGACTGTGGATATTTGATTTAGTTTGTGTCCCAATACGTTTAGGCTTTGGATTTTTTTTTGCTTTTTTTTTTTTTTTTTAACCCCAGTTTTAAGCACTACCAGGAATTTCTGGGTGCTCCCTCTTAGCAACGAAGCAGGGCATTGAACAGTGAATATCCATCTTGCAACACAGACTGATAAATTTTTAGAGTTGGTAACAATGCCTCTCAAATGGAAGATCCACAGTACAGTGCTAAGCATATGGATTATGACTACACTAAAATCATGAGAACTGTAGCACAGATTGTAGCTAGGTTTAGAGCGAACATACACAAGCCTAGTGCCATAGCCTGCCTGGCAGCTCAGAAATTGGAAAGCATTAGGCTTTACAGCTCTGCCCTGCTACAATCCAACCGCCACTGGGGTCCAAGCAACTGCACCTGGAAGTAGCTCAGGAATGTTCATTTCATATTGCAATGTGGGCATACTCACACACATCAGTACTAGAATATGTGAAGAGGTTCATAAATACATGGGTTTCTTTATACACCGCATTTTTAATCTTTGAATTTTGCATGGTCAGATTTATCAGTAGGTCAGATGTAACATGCTCTGTTAATACAGTCGGAGCTGATTTCATAAGAAGCTCTCATACTGACAAAAGTGCAGCCTCAGCTATTTACATCTAGGGCTGTTAGCTGTTTGAAGTTTCATTAACGTAATCTATTCACTCTCAAGCTAGTCAATGGATTAACAAATTACATGTTCAGCTAGCTAGAAGAGTTTTAAGATTAGCTGAAAGAGTCGGCAGCTGTTAGCACAGCCATCAGGAACAAACATGTTTCAGAACAGAAAAAAACAGAAACCAGCTTCTTTTAAAGTGTCAGAGCTTTAAAATAAAAATGTAGCAGCCAAAATGTTCCCTGTTTGTATCTCACATCATTAAGCTAAGCTATCTTTATCAGTTAAATCACTGGCACCTGGAACTTTAATTGATTGATATATATACTTTATTAAATGTCCAACTGACTTTTTTATAGCTACATACATTCACACATATTTGGTTTTCTTCTCTCACAAGATGTTGCTATTTTCTTCTCCCGAGGAACAAAACAGGCTACAGGGAAAATGATAAAAGTCACATGCAGGCTAAAGACACACGCAGGATCAGCCAGTAGTTTAAAGCCTACCCTGAAAAGTATGTTTGGGTTTTGCAATCAGCTTTGTTACTGATTCAATACATGTAATTACATGTTTAATGTGGAACCAAATGTCCTAACAATTAGAAATGCAAGAGTTACAATCAAATACAGAGCCCAAATACACTCACAGTCTGCATGTGCAAACTCATCCATCTGGATTTTTTCTATATGTTCTTGATATATGCATCAGTAGAGTAGCAGGATATGGCTATATATGAACAGGATGTAGGTATTTCCTACTACGTGTTTTCATATTCACAACTGAGGACTCACACCTGAGAAGAAGTGACCACTAAGGCTCAGTTGACACAGCAGAGTAACAGAAACTCCCACGGTTTCTGAACGGCATAGGAAATGCCTCAGACATCCTCCGATGGAAAGGTTAGAACCATTAATAAATACTCACCAGAGACTCACTTGCACACTGGAACACATAGCAAACATACTGGCTTAGCCCAGGTTCAACAGATTCCCGGCAAATGAAACCAAAGTGATCAACGTGTTTTATACCCTAAGAGAGTTTAAAAAAACCCAGCATTAGTAGACTATTTCCTAAACAGGTTTTGCTTCCACAAATAGATACCAGACTCCGACACTTGCCAATACAAAAATTTGAGAAACTACGAATGCATACTTCTAATGATCTATTTTACCACTACAATAGTTATCTTTTAAATTGCTTTTTGCATTTATTAGTTACATAAAGCTCTTTATACAATCAAACCAGAAGTTATACAGCAATAAATAGACCTGGACCTGAATTTCTTCCATTAGGAAAATGGATTTTCAGGCAGCAAACTAAAGAGTCCAGTCCTAGGCTGTGTATCTGAAATCATCTCTGCAAATGTATGTGATGAGCCCACACTAAAACATGGGACTGAAGTAGCATCGAAGTAACGACACATCTTCACTTTCCTCTAATGTAAGTTAGGACTATACCAAAAAGAGCAGGGAATGAGTGGTGATATGCAAAATTCCAACCCAATTCTTAAATAAATTCTTTGAAACCAAGTTAGATACCAGAAGTTTCAAGGTTTACTAGACATTACTATTAATGTGTAGTATCAAGATCCTAGTCTAACTGCTTGACAGGGAACGTTGCCTTGCTGAAAACAGCACTGAGAAGATGAAAGAGAGTTGCTTCCTAAGAAGCACTATATTCCCAGTCTCAGTTCATGGAAGATGACTCACTATTGTTAAAGCTTTTGCCAATGTTTTTATCATCTGAGTATAGTAATAGTAGATTTTCTCCAAAAAAAAAACCCTAATCCCTCAAGTCCAAATACAACAGAAGGCATAACTCAGTTGCTTGGATCCATCTCCAAAGAAAACACCTATATTGTAGAAAGAGGAGAAGAGGCAAAACAACTTGCTTGTCACTACAGAAAACACTCTAGACAAAACTGGTAATGCTGTACGTGACAGACTGAACATATTGTCACAGTACGCTGTAGTTTTTAAAAACAAATTTCCAACAGTTATATCTATGCTACTTAAACAAAACTTAACAAAGGTGCAGAGGGCATCTAAGATGGCACAAACTACATTAATTTACCATAGTCCATACTAATCCTGACTTAATTGAACTCATTTTCCTGTGACACATGAAGTCTTCAAAAGCATAAAATGAAAAAGAACAGATGCAAACACATATGTTGATCTATGTAACACTGAAATGTTGCCTTCTGTTTTGCAAGGGGAACGTTTACTCAAAATGGTTCAGTGCAAGGCCAGTTCTCTGCTGACAGTGCTCCTGAACAAGTCTACAGCTGTCCAATTTCTCAGTCTCCACAGGTGAACGTTTGTGGGGGAGATGGACATGACACTTGCATCACTGAAGTGTAAATAGCACAGGACATTCCTCAATTAACAGTACCTCCATCACATTTCTTTAAGAGGGTGGCTGGACTTGTTACGCCAAAAGAGCAAAGTTTGCTGCTGTTCTGGGTTCGCTCAAGGTCAGCAAGGCTACAACAAGAAAACTTCTACAGCTGTCTGACACCTGAGCTTAGGCAGCACACACAGGGATTTAGCATCAATTATATTTGCTGCTTTGACAATTATATGGAGTGCGGACAATGAACTGAATGCAGCACATCAACCATACTTAAGCTATAGCATAAAAGTACCTTTATTAGACCAAACTAAAATAATTCAGAATGCAAGCTGAAGAGAACATCTCCTTTTCATCGTTTGCAAAGCTTAGAACAAACATTCCTAGGCTGCAGTCCCACAGTATGCAGTAAATTGCTGCCCTATAAATACATAACAGAGAAGCCCCGTGGCTAGCACCCAAAAAAGTACTGATGAGGTTTATGTAACCAAATCTTTAGTCTTGAGCAAATTAATGTCTCATTTCTGTTAAATAGAGAAAAAAACCCAGTCCCTGACTTCTCTAAAGTAGCCATTCTGCATTAGAAAAAACCCCAAACAAACCCCCCACAGTATTGTTACTGCCTGTTGGAGTTACTCAAGCACGCAAAATCACAAAAGCTTTGCTCCATATGAAAGCAAAGAGGTGTAGTGAAAAACTCCACCTCCAAAGCCAAACACACAGCAAGACCTAACACTGTTTACTGTACAGTTATTTTACTCGTCTGCCATGGTCTTCACCCCACTTTAAAATCAGCAGAACAAAGGTCGTCCCCACTTAGGGCTGTTTTGTTTGACTACTATCAGTACGTATATGCAACCCAGGAGCCCAGTACATAAAGTTGAAGTGTCACTTCTATTCAGGGTAGCACACCCAAAAAGCAGAAGACTCGAGACGTCTGCAAATTTTGCTTTTCATACTACTGCTTCAATAATCTCTTTGATCTGTATTTATTATAAAGCTATTAATAAATACATCACTGTTTGATTATACTGTCCCTTTCTATATTTGCACTTGATTTTTCTCTACCAAGCCCAATACAAATTGCAGTTAAACAGCAAAGTCTGTTTAAGGGCTTGGACCTTTAGTTGGTAGCTCCAGGCTCCACTTGAGTTAGAAGTACTGACCAGTTCTTAATTTGTATTGGCACTGGTAACACAGTCCTGCAAGAGCAGATTTACTAGCATTACAATGAAATACAGGTTTAAAGCATGCCAGGGAGTATACTTTAAACTAAAATAATGACGTTTAAGGAGGCCTGAAGTGATGCATGTGCATGGCAAATGAAAGAAGGCAATAAAGTAAGACCTCAAAACAGAAAGTGACCAAAGAAGCAAGTGATGAACAACAGCAAGATAGAAAGGCAAATCCTTTGGCCCTGGCATTTAACGTTAGAAGACACATGTACTTATTACTAGACACAGCTAGTTTCACTACTGCCATACTCTCCAGAAGAAATGACGCAGGTGAACTGTTGTTTCTCTGGAAGGCTGATCTGATTCTCTCCTCCTTTCATTCTAGAGGCTTTCGGGAGCGCAGCTGCCCCGAAACAGCACACTCAAGAGCATCCTAAATGGAGATTAAGCTACTTCCAAAATTATATCCACTGCTCTCCCCAAAGCAGAACAGTTTATCTTTTGACCAATGATCCAAGTTGCCACTACCAGAGCTTAGACTGGTCATTTTGCATTCACCTTTTCTGTACTTAAGCTCTTATGCATTATGATTGTGCAGTGTCTACTTGAAACTGCTACCAGATGAGTGAAAGCACCAATTTGAAACACAGCTCTCACTCCTGTAAGGGCAAATCAGTAGTTCAAATCTGCTGCAAGTGTTCATGAAGCAATCACAGTTTAATATCCAATTTCTTCAGCTGTACTCCCACAAAAAGCAGATGCATCAAACTTTGTGTAGGATCTGTGTATGTTAGCCACAACCACTCAAAATTCCCTGCCATCCTCTACTATTTTATTTTTTTTTTTTTTTTAAGAAGCCAATGGGGTCAAATGGCAATTTACTTTCTTTCAGGGTAATTTAGATAGGATCAACTGGCTAAAAATGACCTTTGACCCTGAGTAAAGGAAAACAGCGCAGAATGCTGAAAGAGAATTCTACGCTGCTTTTTTTCTGCTGCCTATGGACCAGCAAGGCACTCCAGCTAAAGAACAAATAAATGTAATAAAAAACAAATAAATGTAGATCATCTCTTGATGATCTGCATATTGCTTCTTATTAATGCTTACCTGAGAACATGAGGAGATATCTTTAAAATTCTTTTCAAGCACAACAGATTTGGTGTCCGGACTGATGAGGTTAACTTCAAACCTTCCAACCTGGTGGAGAGCCAGGAAGAATGAGAAGAAAAATAAGCCTGGTTTATGACTGTCTTGGAGGCACAACATTAACAGCAACAAAAATGTCACAATCTAGACCTTTACTATTCACATACCTTCAGCACAACAGCTTACTCAGCAGCAACAAGGGTGCCATGATTGAGTCTATGTTGAGTAAGAGTATTTCAGCAAGAGCAATAGTCTCAGCTGAATAGGAAAAAGACTTGGAAAAAAGACAGATCTCCCCCTCCTCCCCCGTGCCCCCCCTTTCTTTTCAAGTTTATTTTGGTCCATGTTTGACAGACAATACTAATGTGCCTAAATTAAAAGCTATAGGAAAAAACAGATTTTGAAGATTTTAATGTTTTTTTTTAAACTATACTATAGATCAGCTGAGAAACTATGTTGATCTTAAGGCAATATGTTTTGTTTTTGTAGTAATTCCAGATGAGAAAGGGTAGATTTTGCAGCAAGCCATCTTTCAGCTTTCCCAAACTGCTTCTCAAGCCTATGGAACTTACTCCATAGACCCCAGGGAGTTTTTCAGCTAAATCCTTTTCACTACTAGTGATAGCTGTGGCTTTCTAAAGGGCAATGCATTCCCACTTCAGTTAACACTTCCCCAAGAGAATAAAAGACCAGAATGATCTTTAAAGCAAATGGAAAGACAAACCCCAGGCATTTAGCCCTCTGTTATTTTAAGGTCCAAAGAGCTTTCCTTTTATGGGTCACCTCCTTTAAGTGTCCTTTTGTTTTCTTAATACACAAGCTCTGAAGATATCAAATGCACTTCAGAGCAGAAATAACCGGGAGGTGTGAAGGAAGAAGCCTTCAGTGCAGACATTTGAGTACTCATCTGGGAAAGACAATCTGAACATTAATACAAATTATCATAAAGGGTCTGGTCCAAATATAAGGCTTTCACAGCTTTATGTGAAGTTTTGTGCAATTAAAAAGACACTCACAAAAGAGGATTTGTTCGCATGGAAGTCTTCATCCATTCTCTTTTTGAAAGAATACTCACTTTTTTCAGCTAGGTCCTAGACCTCACCAATACAGACAAACTAGAACTGCATATAAAATAATTATTTCCCTAGAAACCGTGATTACTACACAAGTAATTCCTTTTTCTTAAAATTTACCTGAGCTCACACATTGAGATGACTTCCTTAAAGTTCACCTACTTGCATTTCAACTATTTATGATCAGATACATAAATATTTATGACAAATCACAAAACCATACTGAATCCATACTATTTATCTTGCAAAACTCGTCTCAGCTTCAAACGGCACAGGGCAAGATACAGTGCAAAACCAACATGAAACTGCTCATCCTAGTACACACCTGGAACAACATCGTCCTGTTCTGCTCAGAATCAGAGGGCTGAACATGACTGGGTGCACTTGCATGTCTTCTGCGTGGCTGTATTTTCAGGTTTGTGTCATGAACCCTTCTTTGCATAACTGCAGTGACACTGCTACACCGGGAGCGAAACTCTTGCTGCTCATCAAAGCCAGAGTCCTCTAAAATTCTTTCTGGAAAGGAGCCACGAGTGCTGACCAGGTTGGTCAAGTTGGTCTGGCTGCCGATTGTAAATATTGCAGCATGCCCTACAGTGTTACTTGGGCTGTCCAGCTCCTCGAACGGGCTATCTGATGGAGAAGATGGCACATTTCCTTCACACAGGGGTAAGTCTAAACTTGACTCATTATTCCGCTGCTCATTTAATAGTTTCAGGCGCTGGCGCTCATGAAGGCTAAATTTCTCAATACAATCATCAATTAGTGTGGAGGGAGCTTTCTTGTGAGCCACTGTCACCTTTCCGCAGTACAAGACCTCAAATTTTTGAGAGTCATAGAAGGCATCTTCACTATCCTTACTTGGTTTGGCATCTTCTTTCAGCGCTGCTTTGGAGACTTGCCTTATGCTGCTGATGACATCAGGAACCTAAGGGACAACATGAAAGGTCAGTTTAGTAGCCACAAATGACATACCACAGCCAGTGATACGTCAAACATTTGTTACTGTTAAGTAGTTACACAAGTTATTTCTTCAGTCCAGTGCCACTAGCTTCTTGGATGACAATGTAAAAATAGTAAATTCTAAATTCTGTACAGACAATTTATGCAGTGGAAGCAAAGCTAATAATTTCTAATTATTATTTTTTTTTTACTGGAACTTTTTTTCAGAACATCAAGCTTTAAAGTACCAGAAGGTCTACTGACCAATTTTCACACTTTTTTCTTTTTTTTCCCCACACTAAGACTGCCTTCTCTTTTTCTGCAGCACTCTTCCCACATCAGCATCTCTTGTTGATGTATTTTGCATAGGACCATCACTGTTTCTTCGTTTTTGTTCAGCAGAGCCAGAGATTCCATTCTTACGACATTTTGTGGAAACAGTTTTGTGAAAAAGACACCAACAATCCCCATCAGTTTCAACTGCCAGCTTTACAATACAGGCAGCAGGCATATGGAAATTTTACTGAAGTGCCATGTACAATTGCATTAGCTCTCATTGATTATCTACTACAAAAATCTCACCCCATCCACACTATGGCATAGTTTACTTTAAGGTCACACTTCCTGATGTCTCAGTCATCACGCAATTAAGAAGCACACCCTAATCTCTCTTCTCCTCCATCATGCCTACCTACAGATTCCTACTATACCCTGTAAGGCCAAACTGCACATCTCTAGTAGAAACTCTTGATTTCACCCAGTCTTTTAAGGCCACCTAGTTCTTCTTCCATCTTATGCCAACCACCTTGGGAGGATGTCTGCCTTCGGTATCAACATATTTAATATGCAAGCTCCTTTATCATTTTGCCTTCAATAAAGAAAACAAGGAATTGTCCAACTGCCCACAGATGAGAGTGTTTCTAGTTGCTCTTTTGACAGTACCCACCTCTGCGTAACCAAACCTCTTTCTCACCAGGTCTCATCTTCTTTGGAAGTACAATGAATGGCATCACATTATATGCGTTGGGGAAGTTACTAGTGACAGTGAGATCAAAAGACAGTATCTATCTGATTTACCTTGAAAAAGAAAACAGTTATCAACACTCATCTAATCCAATGCAATAAATCAACAGCTGCTGCATTCCATACAGCTTCCCACCATATCTATGATATTTAATAATTTGTCTCAAAGTATTTTTTTTAAAAAAGGTATTACTCCAAAGTCACACCTTAGTTAATAATCCATGCTCCCTACAGTATCTCTTTCTTTCAGTCACATGATACCAGTTGAAACTTGCTAATGAGGCAGTAATCTCATATACCAACAGTTTTGCAAGTGACAGTGGAAAACTACCTCATTTTAGTCCCCGTCTCCCATTACACACTCCTCATCCACTGGGCATTCAACTCAAATCTGCTTCCAGTCCATTTATTGCAAAATGAAGTTCAGTTACCCTAAGATCTACTGACTGTTTGGCTTTCATCCCTATAGATGTCATCATCGTCTCAGTTTTCAGTGAGGCTAAAAGTTAGTTCTGACATGACACAGATACTAGAGGGTATTCGACCTTCACTCATTCTCACTATCAGGCTGCTTCACCATCGCCCAAGGTGTGCATCCTCCCAGCCGAGCCAGCTCAGCTGAAGATGGACAATTCTCACTTTATACATGCTAGTTCATATTCCAAGACGCAGCTCTTTTTCCACTGATCACTCCTCATACTTTCTACGGTCTGTGCTTAAAGAAGCTCTAGAGTTTAAATCCCTCAGCTCTCTTATTTTAGCAAAATTCACAAGTTAGCCGTCTGTTAATTAACATTTCCCTTTTTAGAATCCAGAATTCATTACAGGACAATTCACTTATATTTCCATTCAAAGTACAGTGATAAATGACAATTCTAGTCAAAATGCATAAATTCAACATGCAATCAACTACAATAATGTCAGCTGTTTAACTGGCAATTTGGATTTTTGAAAAAGTATCATCACTTCCATTGCAATTACTGGGTTCTGCCACTTGCTCATCACTTCCAAGATAAGACTGGAGAAGAAATTCTTCAGTCTTTCTAATAATACCCAATAACCTCCTAACATCCTCCCCTGTCAGCAAATGTCCAAACAGGCTGAGGAGAAGACACTACCAAGTCTACCACAGTAGGATTCCCCATCCACCCCCTTCTTCTGTCAGAGATAATCCCCTACAAACATACACACAGAGTTTTAAGTAATTGCGATTCTATGAAAAAAAAATGTGCAACCACAACAAACCCCCTACCGTCCTGCTGCTCATCAGCTGGTTTTATTTCCATCTTTTCCAGATCTTGTATACTCTTCAGACACTAGTATTGAGTCACAACTACTATTGCACAATCCCTGCTCCGGGTATAGCTTTTGCTTCTACCTATCACATACATTGCTACAGCGTTCTCACTTCAGCACAGAGGGATACTAGCATTAGAGCAGGGGTATTGGCTCATACTGCCCAACCAAACCTTATTCCCTGGCTTTATTTAGACAAACTTTTTTACAGGCCATGTTATTTTTTAGAGTGCACCCTTCTCAGTATTCATTTTTTTCCTGTTTTTGTACCTATCTACTGAATTCAAGTGAAAAATCAAGGTGAAAACCTGATACCCACCCATCTAATCACCATAGTTATGAATACTTTTCTTATATGCATATGAAGAGGACAACAATGTAATACAGGGATATCACAATGGATAAGAAATATCTGTCAGTCCAGAACCAGTTCCAGATGCTTGTTGGCTGTTTCATGAATTCTCTAAATAGTATGGCCTGGAAAACAGCTTCAAGTATAAGATACAAGACAGATACAAACATTGCTAGGCTATTAGTCATACATACAGATTTTATTGGTCTTCAGCATACAGGAATAACTGCATACAGATGACAATGTGCCCAGTGATTGACGATGTACCAACTTGTACTGTTAGACCTGACTCTCTTCACTTCCAGAGTGACACTACCTTATAAAGAATGAAGTGCCACTGCCATCTGAGACATACCTCATCAGATTACAATATCTTAATTTAATGTTTTGACTTTGGGCAAAAACCGTAACTGGGGTCAAGTGGAGTCTAAACAAGAGATTACATCTATATTCCTGAAATACAAGATACAGGAAGAGTTACACAATTACCAGGCACAGCAACCATCCCAATGTGGCTTTTGACACATTTATTTGGCATATGTCGCTGGTTTTTGACATTTTGCTCCTCTGTACATCAAGAAGTCCCAGTCACAAAAGTTTCACCATCAAAGTTGTGTAACTTTTTTGGATTTGGATATCAGCTTATTACCTGTTAATGTTGAAAATGTAGGGCAAAGTTAGACAAGACAGTAAGCAGAATGGAGATTTAAAAAAACCCCTGAACTAACAGGATGAAACTGCTTAACTGCTTTTAGAAAAATCAGTTTAGCAATATTAAGATGACAGACTCCTGAAACATTCAAAACCTATTAATGAGTTTCCAAGTTCTAGTATTTCCCTGCAGCATGAAATTAAGCAGCCAAAGGGGAGAAACAGGAATTCTTATTCCTGAAACCCACCGGGCCATTGCAGATCTTCCTGAACATATACTATCAGCTGTTACAGTAGAGCAAACCAAAAAGGTGAAATGAGTTTTTAAGCATTCACCAAAAAGAATATAAATCCTTAAAACATTTCAGAAATTAATCTATTTAGCATACTCAGAATTTTTGTCACCAAGCCTTGAAGACAGTTATGTCAAAGAGGGAGGCTGGAGTAGAGGAGGATAGGCAGTGTATTTGCAGGGTGAAAGAGGCACATTTTCAGCCCAAACAAACCCAGAGGTGTTAGTGCTGGAACAACGCAAGCAGACTCGATTCTCCCTTGCTTTGCCTCTCCCAAGTCCCATGGTCTAGGGGTCTACCACCTTTTCCCAAATATTGCTGGACAGAGAAGATGATCCCCAGCCAAGCTGCAAAGGACTTCTAAGGCAGAAAGGTCGGAGTCAATGGTGCTGTACTGGGACAGCAGTTCTCAAATCAGGAGAAAGCAGAATCTCTGGAAAGAGCCAAGAGAACTCAGAACAACAGAGATCCTTCTCCAGGGCCTGTACCAAAACACCCAAAAAACACAGAAGGCCAAAAAGACAAGGATGGACAATGGGTACCAAAAGTACAAGACTAGGCCTGTGATACTAATTGAGCTCCTCAGTGTGAGGAACACCCCAAAACTTGGTTGAGGAGAAAAAAAAAGAAAAAAAATAACATTACTGAAACCAAAAAAACAAGACTGTGAGTTAAGAGGCAAGAACTCCTCCATAATGACATGAAATAGGCAATATTTAACTCCAGGGAAGCATGACTGATCTAGTAAGTCTAATTAAAGATAAAAACAAACGAACAATGCCACACTTGGGAATCCAAATCAAATTTGTTATTATTTGCATTTGAGTAGCCTAAGATTGAATGAATCACTCTTCACTGAATTATATCTGATTCAATACATGGCAATTCAGTAAGTCAAGTTAGCTGTAACCAGAACAGAAGGCACTGGTTGTGTTCTGCATCACTACAGTAAGATTCAGCTCTGAATATACAACATAAGTAAAGCATGATAGGTGTTATACTGTCACAAACTCTGTTTACTACAAACAGTAGACTTCTGGTAAACTGAAACTAATGACAGTATAAATTTTAGTCAAACGGTCCCCCAACTTATTCCATTTGCACTTCATGCCCACCTTGTCCCACCTCCCCCATGACCTTGATTACAGACCTTACATACATCATAAAATTGGCCAGCTAGTATAGAGTAAGGCTGCAGTACTTAGCCCTGGCTAGAAGACAGATATATTAATAACTGAGATCTGCTAATTCCAGCTCTGCAGATTATGGGCTCCATCCAGTTCTGTCCCTTGTGACCAGACCTACAACAGGGTCAATACACAACAGAGAGCAAACACCTTCCTTGTGCACAAGTAGTGCGCTGTTCAAAGTGCATGTGAATAGTACTGCCAAGAACTATTCTATTATACATAGAACGGGCACAAGAAATTTCACTGTGTTCAACGCAGAAATGTATTTTCTTCTTGTAAATGTCAGCTTAGCAAATGTAACTAATGCAAGCTCTTTCGTCTGACTTGATTAAAACCAAAGAGAGGACTACAGGAAAATAGCAGAAGACCTTTCTTCACAGGTCTTCTCATGTCATGCAACCAGGTTTTTGTTAAAATTAATTCCAGTTTAATCAACCCTGCCTTAAACCCCCACAAAAAAGAACATCCCTTATGAGGTAGCACCAATATCTTGAAGTTGCAAAACAGAGAAGCTATGAAGCCTACTAAATCATTCATGCTGCAGCATAACACTAGAACAGTTTGTCACAACTCTGCAATAGGCAGAGTATCTCCATGGTGATACTGCACACTTTCTTGAATAGCAGTGACAGAAGGTGAAGCATTAAAAACAACAACAATAAAAAACACACACACATTCCCTTTGAATTTACAACAGCCTCCAGTGAACAAAGGTGGAGCTCCCCTTTTTGCTGGAGGGATAATGTTCAAATGCATCCCACAGTAATTACCAAGCAGAAGCAGTGCTTTCAATTTTAACCCAAACTTTGACCTTGAACACCTTGATCTTAACCAAACTTGACCTTGATATTGTGAAGAAGAACAAAATTCCCTTGCTGTGTATCATTATCTCCACAGCTGGACAGAATTTCGCTGTGCAAAGAAGCTACAGGTCTTGTTTGTTTCTAGCTTCGACATGGAAAATGTCAGTCTGCAATATATTAACAGAGCAAAGCCCCTTTTCATACCATAAGGCTTATAAACATTAGGATGACTATAAAATACTATCTAACAAACATGCCTAACAAATCTGCTACTTAATGACAGCAGTTCTAGCAAGGCAATTATTTTCAAAGCAAGGAAGAAGCTCAGCCCCTCTCACTCGATCCCCACGCACAGTGCAGTGTCAGACCCCTTCCACCACGCAGAGACACGAGATGAAGGAAATCCATACACACGTTAGGAGCAGGCAGTACCTCCTGATGTGGCCTCCAGTTCAGAAGCACAGGCATGTCCAAGCAAAACTGTCATCGAACTTTAGTGTGATGAACATGAGGACTCACGAACGGCTTCCTGGGATAAGTGAGTGCAGAAAGATCCCCCTCTTCACAAAGGGCTGGCAATGCTGCCAGCATTTCCTCAGG
>JAVJGJ010000014.1:44364438-44377766 GCA_035590215.1 Microhierax caerulescens
GTTTGATGAGTTTTTCTTGGGTGTGTGTGTGGGGGGTGGGGGTGGGGTGTGTGTGTTTGTTTTTTGCTTTTAAGTTGGTTTCTTTTTCTCACCTAATCCCTGACAGCTGAAGTAGCTCATTTGTCCCTTAGAAAAGTTACTCCTTTTTTGGTCCTTTTTTCCTACATGTTTGGACCCAAAGCTAGAAAGGTTCTTCATTTTACTTGCTAGCAGTGGAGGGGAGGAGCAAACAGAAACTGTTTTGCTCAGATGCTGGACTCTACTAGTACTTTATCATTATAAACAAAAAAAATCTTTGCTATAATGTGATGGAAAAATAAGATCGCAGGTATTTTGGAGTTTGTATAGACTGTCTAAGCTTAAAAGCTTTTCCACTTCCATCTGCCATTAAAAAGAAAAAAAGAGCCAAGTATTTATTAGACCTTTATTATAATAGGCTTGTAGCCTAATACTAAATTAAAACTGCATATTTACACCCCCCCGCTTCCTCCAGAGAAGATGAAGGCGGGGGGGTGGGTGGGGGCTGACTCTCTCTTCCCCAAACTTGAAACAAAGTCCATCTTTCCCAAGAGGAAGGTGACAGATGATAGTTATCCAAAGTTTTCCCGCCATTTCACCAGTGTCATTCATACGCTCAGCTGCATGCTGACATTTCCTAAAGCAGCAAGGTTCTAGCAAACCTACAATGATTCACTCAAGGTGAACCACCAGTGTCCACTTAGTATCTGTTAGTCTTTCTAAAGTCACTCACACTAGCATCACTTTCCTACATGTTCAAGGAATTTGATATGGTTGGAAGATGCCACCCCCCTCAAGTCTCAGGGGAAAAGACACCATCAAATAAGGACACCTCAATAGGGAAACGACACCATCAAATGCTTTTCCTTTTTTTTTTTTTTGTAAATACAGTACTCTGTCTTTATTCACCAAATAACTGAAAATATTGCAAACATGCAACCTGAAGGTAAACTTGGAGAGATGAGATACACAGGTGCTTTACAGTACATTCTTCCTAGAAACACTTAAAAGCACTGACAAGCACTACCAAAATTTGCTTAGAATTGCATAAAAGAATTAAATGCTCCAATTTTCTGGAGTCAGACTCAATTCATATCCAAGTTTAGTTTGGGGCATCACATTCTGTTTCCTCATACTTAAAAAAACCAAAAAACAAAACCAACAGATTGCAGATACTTCATTCCCTAGTAAAGTCATGCTATTACATAGCACATAAGTAGCACGAAGACTGCAATCTGATCTGTGGTGGTTGACAAATGACAGACAGGTCATCAACCCGTTTATATATGCTACCACTTAAAGGAACAGCCTCATAAATACAGACCAGAATGCCAAGAAAGCTTGCTTGTCTCATCTTGCAAAAAGCCAAGACAAAGCCTTTCTGCAGTGCTTTTGCAAAGCCAAAATAAATTCTCCACAGCTCCTGTTTAGTAACAGGCTCTTGAGGAACTTAAAAAAAAAGCTTCATCTGTTAGGGAGGAAGTTATTTGCCTAACTA
The DNA here is from genome assembly GCA_035590215.1 of Microhierax caerulescens. Lineage (NCBI taxonomy): Eukaryota > Metazoa > Chordata > Aves > Falconiformes > Falconidae > Microhierax > Microhierax caerulescens. Next base: position 44,365,955 of record JAVJGJ010000014.1, read on the forward strand.
TGGCTCTTCAATCCAACTCAGCAGAGCTGGGAAGAGTTTCAGTTGTTCCCAAAAGCCTGTTTTGAGGATTCAGAAATCAGGCAACACAGTAGGCTGCATCTGCAAATCTTAACTTTTGCTGAAAGCATAGCCAGCTTAACCACTCACAGTGATGTTCCTACTACTCAAATTCTGGTAAACAAGTGCTTGTAAGCGACAACCAGGACTCGCTAGTTATTTTTCATGCATGCTTAGGTTCCTACTACATTCCAGGGCAGGAAGCAAGGCTGATTTTTGCTCACAAAGCATTTCTTAAAATAAAGGTGCAGTGTAACAGAACATAACAATGCTCTTTTTTTTTCCTTTCTGCATAAAACTAGCGTTCAGAAACAGAACTCTGACTGGAATTCCTCATGGCCTGACTTAATTCTGGTCTTAGACAAGCCCTGTCACTTACAGAGCTGTTTGTCTCGGTTACTGCTAACATAGCGTCTCAAGTCATTTTCTGGGAACATCCAGAGTGCTGCTCAGACACAAGCAGTTGTGTCCCATCTCCAGCATCATGAGGAGTGGAAGGATAATACCAACAAATGACATCCTCAAGCACAGATAGGGAGAACATATGTTCAGTGGCCCTCTTTTCCTAGAAGCTACCCAACACCCAACAAGTAGCTTCAGATACTTGATCCTCTGGGGGGCGGAACAACAGAACCCCTGAGTTCTAGACAGCAGAGAGACTGCTTAGAAAAAAACATCTACTTATTTAAAAAACAGAGTAAAAGACCTTATTGGGATCTCCACAGCTAATCTGGAGGTGCCCGATCTGCCTTTGTAAGGGATCATAGTGTACCGGCAGGCTTCTCACATTGGAAAAGTTGCATGCCCAGGCCACGGGACTGTAAGGAATAATCACAGGTCCCATGTGAAACATCAAGGACCACCTACAAGCACCTTGTAAACCCCATCTGGCTAAAAAAACAGGCTTCTGAAACTGCATCAGCAGTTTCTTCTCCTCTTCCCCACTCTCATAAGCATCTAGGGCCCATGTCTTCCACCAAATCTGACTACTATCTCACCACCTTAAGAGCATCTTTTCTTAGGGAAGGGTAAGGGGGGAGTGGAGAAGAGAAAGCAAGTGGCTGTGTTAAGCACAGACACTCACACAGAGGAGAATTACTGAGCACATACTGAAGGCATCTGTTCCGCTCAGCTGGCCAATACACACATAAGCATGTGCACAGCAAACATCAGTGGCAGCTGGGATAACACTGTTTCTTGCCCAGGAACTAGCTGAGAACATAGGATAAGCTGGAAAACTAAGAGATAAAATGCTTTATATGAAAGAAATTCTTATTGTGCATTTCATTTCTGTGTTTGCCCTTCTTATTTCTGCTTAGTCTCACTGGATGATTTCACATCCATTTTCCAGGAAATGCTGAAGGCCTAGCAGAATCTTCTGAGCTATCCAGTAGATTACAATACAGCTTTCTTATCTCTCTTAAACAGAAGGAAGTGGATCAAAACAAGAGTCTGTAACCCATGAAATGGTAGGAGTGTTTGTTCTGCAGCAAATCTGGACTTTTCCCATTACTGAACGAGAAGCTGTATTGCAGTTTTACATGAACGCTAACACAGTGTTAGTCATCTCAGGCACAGTGAAGATCACTTCGCTTCAGAAGTTCTCCTTCCTACTCCTTCTTGGCTACATGCACGTTGCAATACTCCATTGGTTAGTCATAGCTCTCTAAAGCATTAAGCCAAATGATTCAAGCAGCTGATAAGATCACACAAAGACTGCATTAATCATTACCACCAATGCTATACCAATTTAGTGTGTTTAAACTTGACCTGTTCATATTTACACTTTGCAGGATGTCATTCAACACCATCTGCTATTTAAGAAAAACTGAAATCATGGGACAACTTAACAGCTGGACTTTGCAAGAGCAACAAAATGGAGCCATACTTCCAGCAGGACAGCAGTGAGCCTAATGCATCTCTTATAGTTTGTCTCACAGTGCACATCCACAGCTTCTAGACAGAAAGACATCAAGTCTTCCAAATACGTAAGAACTATCACTTATGTCCTTCCACAGAGTGCTTTTCAAAGCTGTTGTACTACCAATCTGGAATATCTGTTGTGTTTCTTCAAGGACTAAAATGATTAAGTAGTGCAATTCAAGGAGTGTTACACAACCCTCATGCACAGAAACAATTCTTAACCCTTGGCAGAGCCAGCAAGGATGTTGCTATCCTGTCAGACAATGCCACAGCTACTTAAGCTACAATCAAGTTCGATGTTGAAATATTAATGAAGTTGACTTTTTGGCATACTTGTTTTCAACACAAAGATGGACTCCAAACAGCATACAAGACGCTGATGCAGAAGTACTGTTTGGCTAGTCAGGGATCTGCAAATCCTAGACAGCTATATAAAGTTTAAGTACTTAGTCTGGGACTTATGCTCATTATTTTTGACAAAACGAGCTGAAGTAATTAATGCATACAGGGTTTCTGTGACTGCCAATCAAAACACAACTTTCTCACGGTTTAGACAAGACTATTCATTAATAAGTGGACAGTGAATAAAAGAAGGAGAGGAACTTTATGACTACACACGAATGAGGCACAGTAGCCATCTGATGTAGGAGAGGAAATTCAACCTTCAGCTGAATCCCATCCTGCCCTGCCCCAGCGTCAAACAGCTTTCCTTTTTTCCCCCCTGAAATGAGTCTGAGTGATGAATTCAAATTCCCACAGCAGACAGCAGAAACACAGTCAGATGACAGAGTGCCATTCACTTCACCAGGCACTAGCACTCCGGACTCCACAGACTGAATTTACCAGACCATCACCAACTATAATGACAATTTGGACACCCCTGTTAAGCCCAGGTATAGGTGCCTATGGGTGAATAATCTCAAGACCATGAAACAGCACAGAGTGAGAATGTGCTAACACAGAGCTCATTTTTTTGCCATCTCTCCATACACCAAGCCCAAGGTTATTATCGAAGTATCCCGAACCAGGCAAGAGTCCCTTTGGAGACAAACACAGCTTATCTTCTTCTGCTGCCTTCCATTTTCCAGTTTATTTAAATATCTAAGAATAAGGAAAAAAATGTCCAGTCTGGTTTCCACTGAAGTCATTGGAAACTCATTTTTAAGCGAGCACTGCAGGAGAACACCAAATTTACTGAACCCAATCTTGTTATTTCAAATTATACTGAACAGATTTAAGATTTCTTTTACTTCCTCTTGATTATTTACTTACCTTTTTCTTCCTAGTTATTTCCTTTAATAACAAAGGTTATTACCTTTGTCTTGATGTCTTGTGTAAGTCAAAACTTAATGCCTATTTTTAAGAAACTTATTCCTCCTAAAGCAAATCCTTATAAACTCCTGGGTTACACCATATAAAAAGAAGGATTAAGGCTACAGGGTCATTTCCTAATATCCAACTACTTAACTATGAGAGCCTATGTACTTCAATTTTGGCTTCTATCCAGAATCTAACCTTCTCCAGGGAAAACAACAGTTTGCATAAAAAAAAAAAAAAAAAAAAGGCAAAAAAAATCCTTCACACATTCCCCTGATATTGCACTAATATCCAAAAGGTTCTTTAACCCTCTAGCATGGCTAAATGAGTAACTGCCACCCGAGCTGCTTGGTGACCAGTGGCGTTACTTGTTATCATCCAAAGCATAAACACCCGGGAAGGCAGGACATTTCCTATACATTCAGCATTATCAGAAACATGCATTTCAAAGGCTTCCACCTCCGTCTCCAGTAATAAGTACACTCTGATGGAGAGGTCACACATCTGTACCACAGTCAGCATAAGAACCTTCCACCCTCCCACCTCCACCTGCCCTCAGTGGCCATTACGAGCTGGTTTCCTTCTTAATGCATAAAGCCTGGCAAGAGGCATCGATTTCCGAGGGCGCTGTTTCTCCGCTACCAGCTCCGGATCCTTTCCAGTCAAGAGCTTACGGTTAGCAGGATAAATCCTAAGGAGGTTTCAGATTAATTGTGCCTAGGAAGCCTGGGATCCTCAGGGAATCCCACGACAAAGCTCCAGTGAGTCACTACAGAATCCGCTCGTGCGTTTACTGAAATCTGTCTCACTTGGACAACTCTGGCAGCTGCAGAAAGCCTTTCCAGCCCTTCCCTTATAGCAGGGAGTCTCTAGCTTCCAAAAAAAAACCCCCTTGCTCATGGTTTAGGCATTAATCAATATTCTTTTTAATGACCCTTGCTCACAGAAAGCCCCTAAACATATTTTAGAATCAGTTTCAGATACAGACTCCTTTCTGTGCAGGTGGTCCTGCCATGTCCAAACAGTTAACCTTGAGCAATAATACTGATAAAGGAAAAATAAATTCAAGGAGTCTGCCAAAGATTCTTTTTGAGAGATCCTAATTAGCAGACCAGCTTCATCAAAACTGTGCCTTGCACTGACAGTTATCTATGAAGGCATATGAACTTTAAGGAAACAGTAGTCTACTATCCCATTAATTAGTTTGCAAGTTGGAGAAAAAAAACCCCACAACTGTCTACAAAGTTATCAGTTGTACAAGTAAATCCTCCTTTACCATTCCACCATCCTATGATTTTGTAGAAAGAGTCAACTTTTCAATTCAATTAACCGTGACAATGAAGTTATGCCTACCAAGAAGCCATTTTCACATCCCAAAGTCAAATTCTCTGATTTTGTACACCACTTGAGGAAGATATACAGAGAATCCTAATTCCATTATTTCAGCACTTCTAGGCTGTTGTTCGTTTGGGTTTTTTTCTTATTTTAGATAAAGAAAAAAGTGCATGATCTGAAAAGAAAAACCCAGATACTGAGACTCAAGAGTTCTGCAGAAGACAATCGCCTGCCAATTGCACGTAACCTTTCTTCCAACTGACTGTTGGAACTAGTGCAGTATGGAAAGTTGCTTTTATCTAAACTTGGAGAAGAAAAGAAAAAAAAATTAAAAATAAATCTGTATCTTGGTTGAAATCACACAAAGGACTCTGTTTTCGTTAGCTTGTAGGAGAAATCATCTCTGGCAATTTGACTTCTGACAACAGAAAAATGAACGGAAGAATTAGTGAAAATTAGTGAAATAAGTAATGCAAATGAGGTCAGAGAGGGTCACCTGAAGATGATGACAATGAAGTAACCTGTAGGAAAGAACCTGGAATTTGTATGGCATTGTGAAGGCAACCTGAACACTTTCCAATGCCATCATCTGGGAAACAAGGTATTGCTAAAGTCCCATGAAACCATTATCAAAACGTTCCCCAAGTGTAACACCACCTGTACTAACTTTATTTCCCCCACCACTTTTTTCCCCTGTCCCCATCTATGAACTGAAAGGTATTATCCAAGAAATTATTGTAACTATGGAGGCAGCTCAGTTGCAAAGGAGGAACAGTTGGATAACAGTGAAGAAGTAACTCTAGCTTTAAATATGAAGAATGCTGTTGGGGTTAAATCTTACACAGATTTAGACCTTACATATCACAGTCATACATTAAATATTATGGCAGGATTCAAAAGACTTTTAGGAAGCCTGAAAAACTTTTTAAGAGATTTTGCTCTCAGCAACAGAAGGTAGAAGAGCAGCAGCAAGTATTTTTCCAGTTCTTTGGGGAAAACTGCACAAGCAGTAGTAAGATCTGTTCTTGACTGAGAGCCCATTCTGATGCCAAGTGGGCAGAAGCTCCTCTTTACAACTCCTACTTAAAAGGACCAGTAAAACAGACTAATATACCCAGTCAGCCATACCTCCCACAACAGAAAATCCCTTTATTTTAGCCACAAGTACCAACTATCATGCCATGAAATATTCCAAAAGATGTCATGATTTTTTCCCAAGACTATAGCTCTGCTAGAAGCACAGCATTGCTGTTTCTGATATGCAGGCAGACACCAGCTGGCAACACGTAATTCCTTACCTGGACTTTGTTCTTGAAAATGGTAACGAATCAAGGGAATAACTATCTTGCAGTATTATAAAATATTATTGCTACATCAGTGATTCAGTCTGGCAGTCTCTCCAAAACCATGAGCATAAACAAAGAGGTCTTGTGCACCAAGCAGACACGCCAATAAAGGCATTTAACACAGCTGCTCCCATTACAAAATGCAAACTAGGTGAATGCACCAGAACAAAAAAGCGTTTTCAGATGAACAGAGACCAGGCAAGTTTATTCCTGTGGGTAGAACATTTATTCTCGGGCGTAAGACTTGGGCTAAGTTACCCAAATCCTAGTATTTGGAACCATAAAGTCAGAGAAGTATGTCACCAGGCAGTGGATCCTTTTAATATCCTCTGAAATGACCGCACTAACCAAAAGGAAGCATGCAAACACTCTAGAGGAAGGGACATAATTTCAGGAACAAATGACTAACTTGAAATAAATGCTTGAGACACTGAAGAGATCACATTAGAAAGCTTATGCATGTATTGGGTAAGAAGTTTTATTATGGACCAATTCCTAATAATCCCTCTCTAATCCCATCTCCCTCCCCTTTGAATCAAAATGTATTACCAGAGAGGCTCAAAAGGTTAATTGAAGGGACACTTAAAAATTTTAAGCGTCTCAATGATCAGTCAGAAGCCAAAAGAATGCATCTTCACTATTAGGTAATTGCCGTCTTTGCAGCTGATGAGCAACCGCATCCATCTACCCAAGCAAAGCTCCACAAGGCGCTTACACACTCTCCTCTCTGCATGGCATCTCTCATGGCTGGCCGTGCCGACACGCTTTGTCCTAGCTGAGGGTGGGAGGGAGGTGTTGTGTGCCTGCTGTTATTACTACTCTGAGCAAAACACCGCTACGGCAAAACTACTGTGGAGCTGCCAGCACTTGAGCTTTCCCCCGTGTCCTCCCTGCGAAGCAGACAGTTCTGAACAAGAGCTGGAATGCACCTCACACTCCAGCATGCACCCCTAACAGTCTCGGGGCTGGTCTGAAGGATTTCCACACCAGTGCCGCCGGCTGACGGATGAGAGTTTAGCCTTAGTGGAAATGTACTCAGTGGTGGTGTTGATCCAGTTTACTAGTGTGAGGATCTCAGGCATCCACCTATGCACAGCCAGCAATAGGGCTGCCATCCAGCAGGACTCCTCCATGGAAGACAGGAGTATGCACAGAGGGGGAAATAAGGGATGTGCACTTTCATGCCTTTCTAAAGCTATGAAAGTCTCATCATCGTCCACTTTTCATAAAGCATGAAGTCAACAACAGCATACCTATGCCCAGAAGAGCTTTGATTTACCCTCCCAGACATAAAGAACTGTTACTTTAACTGGGAACAGGGGAGACATCCTCCTGTGCTTTCCTCAGAAACAAATCAGATTCTCAATCTTTGTCCTTTGAGTCAGAAAGATCTTCACCTGAAGTTTATTTAAAATTATTTGTCTTAGGAAGCGATGTTGCTGTTTCTAAGCGTGGGTTGTGGTTAAAACAGTGGGGTGGTGGGTAGAGGAGGGAAGGAACTATTCTGTGCTTTAGTCACTCTTACTAGCAAGACACAGAAGGGAAATATCCCGTATCTTCTTTTCCCTTACAACACACATGCTCTAAAGCAGAGGCTAGCACCACTGAACGCTAGAAAAGACTGATCTGACTACACAGCACAAATTCATCACCAGGTTTATACTGCCAGTTATTCTATAGGGAAATTCAAGTTCATACTGTCATAATTTGTGTCGTATGTTCCCTACAAGTTACTCCCTTTGGGAGGGGGAGGAGAAAACCCACATCCTTTAAGGATTATTGCATTTTGCATGTGCCATGTAACTCAATACCACACACAGAGTGAAAAGAAGGACGTACACCAGCCTGAAACCACTGCTAGCAGTCACCACAAATCCCCTTCCAGGTCCAGAGCACTGCCAAAATTTTGGGGTTCTGTTATGCAACTGCAAGAAATGTTTCAGCTCCCACTGCACGCAGATTTTCTCTGCTAACAATTGTTAAAGACTGTTTTCCCCTGCAGTGTTATGGAACAATGGGAATGATAACTGTACCCAAAAGCAGTATTGGAGTCAAAGATTATTGATATCAAGTGCTGGTGTTTGGCAAGAGATGAACTAAGTTCTGTTACATTACAGGCAGATCCCCTCTGCCAAAAGCCTAACCTCATTTTTCCAGAGGAAAAAAACAACCTCAAAGCAAGTAAAAACCTTTTTAGGAAGGCTATCCACTTAAAAAGATAAGGGTAGTCCCATTATTTGGTAGGTATTGGCAACGAAATGTATAAAACTAAACCCAGACACACTTGATCTGATGTTTAGAAAAATTCAGTAGCATGAAGACATATACCAGTAACTCGTCTTCCTAGCACAGCGCAGTAACACCAACAGTCACTACCGTGCTTCAGTCCACTTTCTTTTTAGTCAAGGTTGTTTGTTTATTCAGCCGTTATGAACTGGGTGAAAATATGGTTTTGCTTAGGTACACTTTGGTCACCACCAGCTCTCCCCTAGGAATCATTGTTCACGACCACAAAATTTGCTTATCTTAATATTTCAGTATATTCTCCTATTTGTACTGAACATCCTTTTTATCAAAAGGTACACATACCACTGAGTTCTTTGAAGCACTTCAAAGCTTCCCTTTTTGAAAGCAGCCACACAAGCACATACCCAGCCATCGCGTGAGCAGCAGCCTCAGGCACCTCTCTCATACAGCATGGGAAGTGTCCTGCAAGCCCAGGCCTCGCGCAACCAGCTCCAGACAGGGATGGACAGGATGGACCTCACAGGAGCAGTGGCACGAGGATGTTGCAGCAGGAGAGGACACAGGATCAGAGCTCTGCTTTAGGAGGATGCTCAGGAGCAAGGTGGGAGAGGGGGGAAGGCAGGTAGAAAAATATTAGTTCTTTCCTAAGTGATATCTAGCTATGCAATTGTTTACTGCGTTAATAATAAATGCAAGCACTTGATAGTCAAATACTAAATACATGCAGCTTCTCAAAACTGGGTACAGTGTGAGGTGCACAAGTGCAGAATGTGTTTCAACTAAGGTTTTATCATTATTGATAAATGAAACAGCATAATTTGGGGCTGAAACCCTTCAGTTTTTACCATTCTGTAAAATGTATTACAGTAGTCAAGTTAGATCTAAAGCATTTATTTGTCCACGACTACATGTGACTTCGTTGTTTTTTAGCACTGAAGTTTAAAAACCAGGAACATGTGGAAGTTTGGTATCCATTTCATAGGCACAATGCTTAAGGCACTCTGAACATTACAAAGGAACAGACATAAAATGAAAAAAACCCACAAAAAACCCCAAACCATCCCTGCCTTACTGAAGATACAATTCTTGCAAGTCAACTGAAAACCACAGTGAGTTGATACAGGATTATAATAACAGTGCCAGACTTGCTCTTTTGGTGAAGTTTTATAAAATACCTTCAAGACTGTAGAAATAACATAGAAGAATGCAAAAATCATCCTTTAAACACACTACTGCAAATTATTTTTTTCCCCAGACTATTTCAACTCTTCCTGCAATAACAATCCGTCTCCCTTACCTCCCCTAGCATCTTTCTAGTGCATGTAGCATGAGCACCTTATGAGTCCCACTGCTGGGCCTCTTAAACCCTACATTTGTAAGCTGAAGACTTCTATTTACATGTCTTTAAACAGAAATTGCTGGAAGAGTGAAAGGAGTTCATCCGTGTGATCAATGACACAGATACAGCTTAGGTTAACATACGCGCTCCTTAGGAAGCCGGTGGCTGTAACTGCGGTGTGCCAGAACACAGAGAGCAGAAGCCTGTGTCCACCAAGTTTGCATTTGTGCAAGCGTTATGCACTTTCTTAACCACTGAAGTGGCGTGCACAACCTTCACTGTTCAGTGAAATCAAGTGGAGGAGTAAGCAGCAGTGCAAGACATGTCATTTATAACTGTAACAAAGCAACGGAGACAAAGATAAATGTAAATATTGTAAGAAATAATGCAGGTTTCCTCCCCCCGTTCCCATTACTACCCATTTTCTTAATCCATGCTGTAGCTCATAACCAAGTGCAGTGTACATCAATATTTGCATAACAGATTCTTAAGCTGGAGCTTGCTACTCCTGCACCACATTAAGCCTCACTTACCTAGGTGCTTTGAAAAGCCTGAGAAGTTACAGTATCAGTACAACACAGCAGAAAATCCCTCAAAAACACTCTTAGGTACCAATTAGGTTCTACAATTATTACAGATCATTTTAATTCTGAAGATCTCAAATCAGTATTTTGCATTTGCTGTAATTTCATGATCAGCAATGCATGCATTCCTTCTGGCAAGCTATGAGAAATGCATCAGAGAATCCAGGAGACAAGTGCCTGGCAGAAGTACACAGCACATGCCTATGTTTGCTACTCTTGATCAGTTACCTTCTTTTCCAGTCAGATACTAATACTTAAATAAAACCAAAAACAAAACACAAAAAACCAAACCCTCCTACTCACTTAGCAACTGTACAGAATAGGAGAACATCAGCACTGTCAGCAACCAAATTCCATAACGAATAATGATACCCAAGCATAGGTTGTGACTCTATAGTTTGAGACTCCTTTTCAGTCTGGCACAGAAGGGATTTCATTAGCAATATTAAACGGCAACATGAGATTTGACAGATCCTGGCAAAAAAGATTACCACATTTTTTTTAGCATGATCCTTTAAATCAGCAGGCAATTTGACAACCCTATTGTGGAAACATTTCCTGACATTATTAGGGAAATACTTCTGGCTCTGAAATTTACACTCTAGGTTTTTCTCATTAATTAAATACAAAGGCAGTGAGATCCAAGTGTCATATAAGTGTTAATCCTGAATTAAGAGAAGCATTGGCAAACTCCTTATTTGACACAAAGAATAAGTCAAGTAATTTACAGCACATAACTTCTGTCATGCCCCTGCGTAAGACTGGAAATAAGTTATAACTATAAAAGGTTATTATAAATATAAATACATTATATTTAGGAATAGCCAGTTCATTTTACTTAAAGATGCATTCTCCTAAATATAAATGATGAATCACAAATGTTCTATTTTGCATCAATAAAATGAACATTTTTCTAATATCCTACTTTGCACATAAATGGAAAGAAAATGAGCCATAAAAACAGATGCTGAAACTCCTATGCTCATCAGAATGATGAAGATGGTCCGGCATCACCCATTTATTCTCTCCAAAGGTCCCCTCTTCATTGACAGGGAAGCTGCCTGTTCATCAATTAAGACTAGTTGCTGTTAGATGTGACCAGCTTCCCAACAACTAACTTCACTTGAAGCTCTCCCCACCCACCTTTCCCTGATTAATTTGATCATTTGCTTCTCATACTACCAGTCTGAATGGCAACAACTGCCTTCAAGTTCCTCTAGAGAAATACAGCAGCCAGTCAAAAAAGGTCTCCTCATACCTAATTTCCTTTTTAAAAAAAAAATTCTCAGCAGTTTACTTTTTCACATCAAATAATTTAGTTTTCACTTGCTCACTGTGGATAAGCAACTGGGCATTTTCACTGGTGCTGTTAAGGCCATCAAAATAAAATCTCCTGAAAGTGCTGTTTGATGCCTGTCAGCCTGCCTTTTGCTTCCAACTTCAGTCCAAAGCCTCATCCCTGCCCACCCACACTGTGCACACAAGCTCACTCCCAAGCGCTCTGTTGGCTCTCATCACCTTACACAGTCGGTTTGATCAAACATGAAGTATTAAACCACGCGTTATCTGCCGCAGGGCGCCCTTACAATAAGGGGTAACAGTGAGGCTGTTGACCCCCGCCTAGTATCTCCAACACTAACCTCAAGTGCTGCCTCCCACCCCCC
>JAVJGJ010000014.1:44384162-44408058 GCA_035590215.1 Microhierax caerulescens
ACAAAAATAACTTCTTTTCTATCCTGCTTTTCTAGAAAACAAACTTTAGATTTAAAATAGCGTAATTGTTTAAAATGCTTGTTTCTAATTTGATTAGCTGCAAATTTGTCTCTCCTGTGTTTAGGCAGGAGGAGTGGTGTTTGATATCATATCAAGAAGTATCCAACTGCAAAACATTTTGCATTTTAGGCCCTTATCCTACAATAATTTCTGCTTGTCCTACATATTGTTTTACTTTATAACCCTACACGCGATCATGAGATATCTTGTTTTGACCAGTGACTTTAAAAGCTATCCCAAATATGCTGTGGACTTTTTAATGATCAACTATGACCACTATGACCACTCAGCTTACAGACACTTACTTGGCAAGGATTTCACTGCTTTTCAGCCGCTGCCATCAACTCTGTGTAGGATCTGTATACAACAACTGTCCCATCTTTACCTTAGTAGGTGCCTGTACTGCCACACTGCATACATGAAGTCTCAGCTGATTTTCCTTACAATGAGGAAGGAAGGAAATAAAACACCTTGATAATCCAAAGAAAGCCTATGTAAAAATCGTAGACAGAGACTTTACCGTCCAGTACTACAATGACCACCTGCCTTTTTTAATCCAAACTTTTGTCATTTTTTTGGTTCCATTGGTGGTTCTGCTAATTCAGCCTAAAATCTAAAAATCAAGCTGTATTGTTTTGTTGGTTTTGGGGGGTGGGGGTGTTTACATTTTTGCAGACAAACAAAACCTAACAATAAACTTCAATTTCACTGTTTTCCCACAGCTCCAGATTTTGTCTGGAGTTTCATGAGGGTAACTGAGGACAGTCTGCAGGCTGAATGCAGCTAACCTTGCAGAACTGAGAGGCAGAGCAGCTCCATGGGTCACCTGCTCTGCACTGGACTACTCAATTAGAAACGTGAGCATCACTGGTTATTGGCAAAACTTACAAGGGCTGCGACAGTGCATGAGGAACACAGAAGCTGATGAAGGTGTTAATCTTCTCAGTCACTGCCTCCCAAGGAAAAACCTATGCCAAGGTTTCTAGTAACTAATAAAAATGTTAATCAGCCTTTTCAAATATTATGCAACTGTGAGTTGAAGCCCTTAGCCACTTTAAATTATACTGTTTGATTATTTTGCTTTTGCACGTGATACTCAAGACCTGTCTGATACGATCCCTTCAACTTAGGGTGAGATAAAGTACTGCCATAGTTACAATACAAAGAAAAGACTACAGTCCTGTTAAGATGATGTCCCACTGAGGAAAATAAGCTTGGATGGAAGGTGCTTAACCATTTAGCAGTTTTTAAAAAATTATGTATGGGACACATTCTACAGAACTACAAGAACATGTGAAGTAATGTGGTAAAATACAGCAAACTACAAACCACCGTAAAAGCTTCTGGTTAAAGTTAGGTAAATCTCAGCATTTCTTATAAATAGAGGTCTGGACTTCTCTTAGTCTGTAGCCTTCCTGTGGAGAGCCACAGCAAATCGGTCACTGGATACACAAACTCAGATGTGAACAGCCCTTGAACTGTTTTCACTGCTTTAGCTGTTCCCAAGTTGTTTATAGCAGTTCCTGGTGCCATTTGCCCTGTGCAGCACATGCTGCTTCTCTCTGCAGCTCAGTCTCCCCCTAAGAAATGTTCAACTTTATTCTAAAATAAAAGCATTAGAACAGACATCATAAAAACTTACAGTTTTCTTCCTTCCTCAAATAAATGTTTTCTTCCTTTTTTTTTTAATGGTAACTAGCAAAATGCATGCTTTTGTAGCTTGTTGCTACTCAATTATGGATACTGAACTGCATTCCAAAACAACTAGCTAACAAAGCCAAGGTAATCTTTTAGCATTTTCTAATCCATTAGGCAAAAAACTTTTCATATCATGGACACTAAGCACACAGCTGCAGACATACATGGTGGAGAAGCTTTACAGTAGTCTTAATTTGCAATTCATAACACCCGTAATAATCTGCAAATCCAGTTACTTCAGCAAATATAAGCATCTGCTAATTTTTTTCCCCAACCACACTGCTTTAAAGCTTACTGTCAAAATTAATCCTGGCTGTCAACTATGCCATAATTGATCCGATGTACTCATTTTTCCAGGAAAGAACAGCAATGTTACTGCTTAAAAGCATCATTTGCATCGTTTGTCATCTTGTACCTGTATTCCAACTGGAAACTAGGTTGTAACATAATTACATATAAAGGCAGCTGAAGTATAAAGATGAAGCATAAATAATGTCAACTGAATGACAATAGCAGAAACGTCTTCACCATTTATCTTCATTTTATAGCATTCTGGTTTTAAAAATTTCAAGCCACCTTGCAACGTATCGAGCTGTTGTGGCATCTTCAGCCAGTTTGGGAACCTTTCTGACAGCCTTTGAACAAGTAAAATAAAAGTTAAGCAACTGAGAGAAATAGTCCAAGAAATATACCCAAAATAGCTAGCTAAGGCTTTTGCTGAGATGCAAATGATTTATCGGTGCAATGAACATCACTGTTAAAGCAGGTTCAATTTCTGAAAACTTCTGGAGGATAACTGACATTCTTCCCCTTCAATTAAAATATGACAGTTTAAATCATCGTACACAAAGTGAAACAACCTGGCCAACAGCCTGCTGACCACTAGAAATACTAGTAACTTCAAACCAGGAGGAGAGCCTGAAGGAAAGCAAGTCCAGCCACGCTACATTTGTGTCCTCCTTCCCCAGCTGAAGACGTAGTGCCTCTCCAAGGGCATCTTTCTCATAACATCCTCACCAATACCTCACACTGCTCCAAAGGAGAAGCAATATATAGCCTGTGACAGGAAAAAAATTAAAATATAGGCAGGGGTAGTAAGCAATGTAACACATGCTCACCGTGGTTTTCTCTCCTCCTGACGGTGCCGGACAGGGAAAACATTCCTGGGCCACTGCTTCCAGGTACCTACTCCTTCCATCTGATTCCACAAACTAGGTGTTATTGTGTTCTTTTAAGTCTAAATTATGAAGGAAAAGCTGGCCCTGGAAGCACACGGATTGTGTCCAGGAGGCCATAAAAATCAGGAAAGCAATCCAAGCTTTCTGGCGCTCAAGGGAGGCTGCACGTGAGAGAAAGCAAGTCCCGCCATTCTGGGCTAATGCCGAAACCTCTCTAACGTATGCTAAGGAGCCGGGTTACATTTACTTCTCCAAGGAAACCTCAGAGGCACAAAAGACAATCTCCCATTCCACTTCTGAGAGTCAGAAGCAGCTTATTCTGACTTTGAAATAGCTAAAGAAGAGGTACACAGAGCTCGAGCAAACTCCAGAAAGCAGCGTACCCGTTACTTCTGCACTGCCAGATGTTAGCAGCAAAGAAAGTTCAAGCAGACTCAGTTCACCCTGCACCATGCTTTCCCCAACTATACGTGATCTTCTTGTTTTGCTTACAAACTATATGGACTCTCTGAGCTCTGACACTTGCAAAAATACTGCAAAGTAT
Organism: Microhierax caerulescens; assembly: GCA_035590215.1. Classification (NCBI taxonomy): domain Eukaryota; kingdom Metazoa; phylum Chordata; class Aves; order Falconiformes; family Falconidae; genus Microhierax; species Microhierax caerulescens. Next base: position 44,387,643 of record JAVJGJ010000014.1, read on the forward strand.
TTGGAAATCTTATGATTGTGCTTTCAAGCTGTGTTTAGAGAAAACCCTCCAGAATGGATCACTGGCATTCTTACTGCTCATCACTTCTTTATTGGTTTACGTGCTTTTATGGTATTTTATGTCAAATGGAAACTGGAATTGGGAATTCAAATTCATGGGAACCAAAAAAATGTAAATTAATATTCCAAAAGGAATAATTATTTTGTTTCTCAACTTATACAAGTACCACAGATATCAAAGAATGTCTGTTACAGTCACTGCTTCCTTAGATTTTGAGGTCTTTCCTAATAATTGGGTGTCTCAGCTCACACCTAGGAATATACAACATCTTATTTCTTAGTCCCATTCTTCTTCAATCGTTTTTAATTAAAAAAATAATTGAAATTTTCATAGTCCAAGCAGCAACATCATCTTTTTTGACAAGTTACTTGTAAATCAACCTTACCTGTATTTAATTTTATGGTGGTTTTATTTTATGGTGGTTTTATTTTTTCTAGAACTTTAGTACTCCAGCTACTGTCATAGTAAGTTACCTGTGTCTTTACTGAGACTTGCTATCTAAACCACGCTTTAGCTTAAAATAAAAGTTTAACCTAAAATAGAGTATGCTAGATCCACTAAAAAAACCACAGAGTGCACAGCTCACACTTTAAAGCATTGACTTCAAAACTAAAAGCATCAGTATTTTTTTACAAATAGATCTGAGGCAAATTTATGCCTCCTTTAATAAATATTTGCAAGTTCAACTAACCTGATATTTTTGAGAATAATCAATACTTCCATCAGCCTGAATTTACCTGTACTTAAAAGCGCAACAATAGAAAAGTAAAGGAACAGGTTTACCTTTTTTATTTAATAATGAAGATGAAAATTCTAACAAAAAAAGGTCAGTCACTGTACACAACAATTTTTTTTTTAAAAAAATTATATTCCTGACTACTCCATGGACCAATGTCTGGCTAAAAAAAAAAAACAACAAAACCCAACAACAAAACACCCATAAAAAAATAAACAAAAACTTTAGATCTAATTTGGGAACTCTTAAAAATAGGACTGACTACTAAATGGAGAGTGATTTTTACCTTATCAGCACAACGTGTTTATTCTGGATTAACCTTCTACATAGATGTTAAATTTTAATGCACTAGAAATAGCTCTTGCATAACATAATACTTGTCCATGATGCCTGAAGGTTATGTTCCACAAAAGTATTCTGGTGTTTCCAATAAAGGTGTAAAGTACTGTATGCTGATGAGGAACCCTACAACAGAAGGTGCTATGTGGTGGATCTCGAACCACTGTAAAGTGAGAATATATGTAACGGGTTTTTTTAAATCAATTGTAACTTGTGAGTGATGGCCTAAGGAAATAAGTGTCAGGAATTCACATGTTCTGACTCATTGCTCAGAGGACAAGACTGGTGCTTCGGGGACTACTGTCAGCTCCAGCTAATCAACAGATCTGGGATGAAGCGTGCATCTTTCCACCCTGGGAATCCAGGAATGGTTGGTTGCCAAACATCTGCTTTCAAAAACAGGCAGAAAGCAGAAAAAAAAAAAATCTTTTGATAAGGAGGAAGCTCCAATTTCTGAGGAAGGGGGATTTATTTTGATATGCCTAGTTTCTGAAAGACAGATTCTGACCCTTTTCTGCAACACGTGACAAATGGCTCTGCAAAGTGGGTTCACTCCATGACTCCCTTTGAACAATGAGGTGGGCTTGGTCTTCAGACTGAGGTGTCTTCAGGGCTGCAGCACAGCTCTCCTCCTGCCCTGGGGGATCTGTGTCTATTGAAAAAAAAAAAACCAAAAAAACCAGGACGCAGGAGGTGGCGTGAAGCCAGACTTTGTGCCATGGACAACATAAAGCAGATTCATGAGCTCAAAAACTTTCCTGGCCTCTCCCATATTACAGGTACCAACTAAGAACCTAGTTTATTTTCTGAGATCTGAAACAATCCCTACGGATTTCTCCTTACAAAAACACATCTGCCACCCACCTTTGCTTTGAAAACTAGAATAGCGCAATTTGTGCGGCTTATTTGTGCAAAACAGAACAATTTTACTCAATTTAAATTAAAGCTATATAAAATTTGCAGAGCAACTAGAACAGACGGGTATTCTGATGGATACATGAAGCAATCTCCCATGGAAACTTCCTCTTGCAATCCTAATTCAAACAATGTGCTGGTAAATAATCATTGAATACTCAACTGCTCCCATCACACAGCCTGTGCCAAAGGTTTCCAAAGCACATCAGCTCATTAACAGCCTTTAATAATAATTAAAAAAAATAATCATTGTGAAAGAGTCTTAATGAATTAAATGTCTCCTCTCTTTACATAACACAGCTGGGGCATGTATACATATATAAAGAAATCTAGATGTGAGACTCATGACAGCTTTTGTTACCAGTCAATTGCAAGATTCTTACTGAAAGGGTGAAGACACAGTGCTTTGGATGCTAGCTGGATGCAGACCTGATTCTGCCATGCCACCTAAACATGTATGTTCCACAGCACAACTCCAACCTTCTTCAGAAGTTAGGAAGATTGAAAGACTGTCCTCCATCGAGTATGTATGTTGTTGTGCAGTTTGCTTTTTTTTTTTTTTTTTTTTAATACGCTGCTTACTCTTTGCAGCATTATGTAAAAAACTCAGACTCCAAGATGCTCTCTCCAAGAGAGTTGTATTTCAGCTTATTTCTGCATTTTTAATGGTTACACCTACTTAAGTTAGATTTTTTCAAAATTCTTTTCAAATGCTTTCATCTGGACCTGTAAAGGCACCTGATAAACTCCACTTAATAGAAAAGGTGCCTTAACAACAGATACCATGCAAAATCAGCAGCTTCTGTAAAGCCTAATTCTAAAATAAAGTACATAATCCACAATATTATCAATTTAAAGTGTTATGTATTTTAAAAGACCTCTGTCTACATTAGACCTGTTTGCTTCAACCCACAGTAGTCAAAGAATTTTGATCTTTGAATCTTAGTTCAGACTTAAACATAAAATCTATTTAAAACCTATTAAACAAGTTCATAATACTAAATGGACACAAGGAATCAAATTTTCTTCTCGTTCAAATTCAGCCTCTCCAAACTGCTTGTTTCAAATTCAGAAATACCTGATACCAATTAAAAACCATTACAGTTTATCTATTCTATGATTAGAATGAAAAGAGACCAAGCAGCTGCTACCAATAAATACAACTGGAAACTTCAAAGGGAAACTGAAGTACGTGCAGACAGATTATCCCCATCTTTACAAGTAATCTAGGTGTTGATCACGGAAAACCTGAGGAAATCTGAAGGATAAAAAAACTGTTTCAAACTATTCAGTATCTGTCTCAAAGGGCTATCAGGGAATTCTACATTTTGTTTTAGATAAATGGAGATGTTTTAAGAACTGACAGACTTTTCCTCTCAGAGAAAGTCGTATCTGCCCTTAATACATGTTAACATATTCTAAAAAGTAGCTGCTGTATATTTAGAGCAATTACCAAAAGTTAGGCTATAAAAAGCTGCCCTTTATATCTAAATTCAGTAAATGAGTAGTCATTTCCCTTCCGAAGCTCTATTTGATAAACAGATGTATTTATTAGAACATATCTTCTCAAGAATTAGTTCAGTCACTTTCTAACCATTGTGTCTTGAATTCGAATGTAGCTAAGCACAGTTTTCACCGATGGCAATAAAAAGGGTAACACACTCTTTACTACAGAGGCATGACTGCAATCATTTCAGCCGTGAAACTACTTCTAATGCTATTGGAAGGCCTTTCTCTTTAAAATTACATTACTTTTACTGAACTGTGTAGGCGATTCATTAATTCCAGTATTTCCTAGCATCTCTAATTTACCAGTTTTGCTGGTTTGATATTATTATGGAAATAGACTGGATTTTCATCTACCCTTTTCATAACATCAGGGGAACATACATCACACTTCTGGCTCACGATGCTAACGGCTGAGTCATGCAATTACCTCCTAGTTTTACTCTGACCTGAAAAGCATCTCTTTAGGGCTCTCTTGTTTCAGAAGCAGGCTCAGCACTGGACCTCACATATATGCGTTGCATCAGCTCTCCAGACTGCACACAATGTATAGTTTGAATACTCTGTCTTTACAGCCTGTTCTTAAGGTACAGGTTTGCTGAGGTTCCCTTCTTTATAACCCTAATACTGCTGTGCCAGGAAGAAGCTCTGGCATTTGTTCGGAAACAAGGAGACAGTGGGCAAAGCATCAGCTAGTTGCATCACCATCTTCCATCCTTTCCTGAAGATGATCTCAAAAAGAAATCTCTGGGTTTAGAGCCTCTCCTACCCCCAAAGGCTAGGGTTCCTCTCTAGTTCCTCCTGCTGGTCCATCAGTCCAACTAGAGGGAAACTACAGTGCTCAGGTGCTTAAAATACACCAGAAACCACAACATTCTTGTTGAAAACACAAACACTTCTAAACAGGCAAACTTCAGCAGCAGCAGAACTGTGCTGCCTGCAGAAAGCTGAATGTTTGACAAGTTGGGCACTAACACTCCTGCAGCAAAACCAGCTGCCCACCAAGGCTGCAGCTGTTAGGTCACAGAGGGCTGATGTCCTGGCAAGTTCAAAGAGAAACACCCTCTCCCCAGTGCATTTAAGAATAATTTTATTTCAAAATACAAATGGCACCTGCAGATTTCAGTATTATATATACTGTCTTTCAAGTGAGGTGGGGAAGCAGGGTGGTAGATTTTCCCACCTTTGTTGTTTTCACACACAGGGAATATCCGTGCCATATCTAGCAACAGTCAGTAAGGTGCCTCTCTCCCACATCTGTGAAAATACGCTTCATCTTAGCCTGGAATAGGGTAAACTGCCACTGTACTACTCTCTCAGGTAATCACCATCAGAAACTTGGGCTCTGATGAGATACCAAAAAGGCAAGATACCCATTTTCTCATCTCCAACTCTTTCTGGAGATCTACCTCACATTTAGCATTTTTATTTTAGCATGAGGTAAAATTCCGCTCCTATGCAACTTGCATCCGTAGGATGGACATAATTCTGCACAGTCAAGTCTTGAATAGATTTTACTGATCATCAGATTTTCAAATACTGATTTATCATTCTGTAATACAGAATTATATTACACCAGCCAGGGAAAGATGGGTCCCTTTATTAAGAAGTATTAGTACAGGTTTAGTGTTAGAGATGGAATCTTTGCCTAAAGCTCAAAGTAATAACAGGAACCAATTGGGCTTTAACTTCTCTCTCCTAATCCCATCCAAAATGTTCTCTCTTCTATTGTAACGTCAGCACAAAATGGAAACATTCAGTATGTTAAATCTGATGGTGTTTTTAATGTACATAATTGCTCATTTCCACATGCCCATGTCTGAGACTGAATTAATTTATAACACATTCAGTTTCAATCCTTATTTTCCCTCACATTTTTGGCAAAATTCTCATCACTTCTGAGCCAAAAATGTCTTACAGAAAGAAACACCCCTCCACACCCCAGCCCAGAAACTCAGTAAGGAAAAAGTTGATGACATAATGGACAATTCAATCCTCTATCACCTTGCACTGGTTTTCCCCGATCTACGGTTTTAAAATAAAAATTACATACATCTCCTGGAATGAAAAGCTGCTCAGGTGAGCCAAAAGTTCATGCTACAGAGCTCTGGGTTTAGATCATAACTTTACCAAGCTTTCTGGATGGACATCTTCAAAACAGTTCAGTCACTGCTAAGAAACAAACACACTTTTCCTTGGGTTTTGACTCCTGTTAAAAAAAAAATTTATATATAAATCATTGCAAGCAACTCATCCAAGACCCTTAGACATGCAAACTCTTCAGTTTGGTCCTTGCGTATAAATTACGATTCTTGTGTCCACCAGAATCTACCCAAATTAGAAATCTCTGCAAAATGTTGGCTAGCAGGTGTTCAGTAATAAACCTATCTGAGTGGTCAGATTCCCTGGATGCTAACCAGACCCCGAAAATACTATAGCAATTTCTGCCTGCAAATATAGCTCACATCTGCAATATGCTTGAGTCCACAAATTCAGGAATGGGAAGGAAAAACTCAGTTGAGATAAGCTAGGGAAGAGAAAGACAGGGACCAGGGAGGACTGAGAGAAGAGAACTGCAGGCAGAGCTGAAAGAACAACAGGGACTGTGGCCAAACACATGACAGAAAGGATGAGGTAAAGACAAGCAAGAGAGATTGATGAGGACCTGTGTCAGACCAGGGACTGCCAAATACAAAAAGACTGACAAAAACACAGAGATCAGAAAAAGACCACAGAAGTCAGAGTCACACTGAGTGCAAACGAGTGTGACAGCAGCAGCCTGCAAACTGGGAAAGAGCTGTGATGGCAAAGGAAGAGGATTAGGCCGAGATGAGCTAGAAGCAGAATGCAGAACGCAGTACTCTGTGTAATTCTCAAAGTCAGCATCCGAAATGTTTTCTCTCAGTGAACGTATGGGGAAAACTAACGTGGTTTTCTTTTTCTTTCCATTAGTACTGGAGCATGAGACTTCTGTTGCCATCAGTTATCCAGTTAGCTCAAAAGGGACAGAGATTTGCAGGGAATATAGTGAGGTTCTTAACTATTTTTGTGGTTAGAGACTGATGCTTTTTTCTCCACAAGACCCCTGGCTCATTCACATCAAAAAAGGACATGATCTGAGAACGAACTAGAACTGCAGTGGAAGACAGTCCGCCTGCTCCATTTATAAGAACGCTTTATCATACATGGCTCAAGGAACAGAAATCAAAAAAGGAGGATAACTCTGTAGTTACAGAAGACGAATAGTAGCAAAGGAGACTGTCACTCTTCTGCCATTATGATCTCCCCTGGTGCTAGGTAAGGTGCCTAAACCTCGCTTTTTGCACTAAACCCAATGCTTTGTGCACTTCTCAGTATCCAAGTGACTGATTTAAGGTCCCAGAGTATCACAAGCTGGAAGGCTGGGAAGCTATAGCTGGAACAGAAGCCAGTATGAGGTCTGAATCTATGAGCTGTTTTCACAACAGTTCCTAAACACCATGAATTGCGCTTTCAAGAGATAGATATTTACTATTCTATCCAGTTTAAAATCCCTTTCTGGGCTTTTAATTTTTTTTTTCCCTCCAAATTAAGACACCTCTTCCCTTCTCTCACAAATGTGAAAATAAATTTAATAATGCTTTTGTAAAACATTCAGATCATATAGTAACAAGTAGCTCAGAAAACTCTGAAGCTGGTAATAAGGACATAAATGTATAATACACAATATTTGTAACATTTGGTAAAAATAAGTACACAAGAAACTGTCACCACATTAATTTCCACAGACCTTTTGTACCTTTTGCAATCTACAGGGCTCCTGCAATCAAAAAAAAGGGACTTTGTGAAAGAGCGATGCCCTCACTGTTTACACCCGTGGCATACCTCTAATAAAGCTGCTTTTTCCAATAGACCCCCCAAAGATAGCAGGAGGTCACATAAAACTGCAATCTACTAATAAAAATATATGGAAGAAAGATCCATTAGCAGGTTTTTGAGTACCTGAGTTTGTGACAAAACAAGTAACAGCTTGGTTTTTCATAGTAAAGCAAAGTATGCCTGCTGGAAGAGGACAGGTGACACCCTACATACTTTCTTATTAAAGCACATTTCAAACCAGCTTACAAACGTTAATTTTACTTACTTATTAAGGTCTTGGTAAAACCCAAAGTTTACAGAAAGCTTTCATGTGGAAACAATACATAACTACAGTGCTCTTCAGATTAACGCTCCCGGCCAAATTTTGGGCTTGCAGCCCATTTCTGGAAAATTCATACATGCGTCAACTCCCTGAAGTCAGACAAGCTAGACTTGTCCAAGAACACCCGAAAGGGCAGGGCCTTTAGAAATAAATTTGGAAAGAATCATCACTTGCAAGTATTTAAGCATATAGGTATTAGGAGAATAATGTATTTCTGTGCAGTAACTGATGTCTTTGTGCCAGCCCTGCTGTAACACTGGGTGATTGTGTCCTGAGTTCAGGCAGGAACTGTGGCTCACAAGAAGGCAGCATGACTGCAAGGTCATAGAGAAAGGTTGTTTGCAAGCTGGGAAATAGCCTGAAGTTACTTTATCAAAAATTATACATATGATCCCTGCTGCATGTTCTCAGCAAGGGATCTAGAAGCAAAGGCTTCATATATATGAAAAGAACTGATTTACACAATACAGAGAGATATGGATGTTTTAAGAGGATCAGTCCCACAAACATGAGGTCGACATTTGTTGAAAACAGGACTTGCATTGTTCAAAGCCACCATCAGTATCATATTTGCAGATTCCTTTATGTGAAACTGCAGAAACCAGCTAGAAAAATTCAGTTATGCTTGCCTACATCCAAATTACAATTTTTTTGAGAGGCATGGATAGTTCTGCTTTATGCCATTTTGTTCAGGAATTCTTGGGGTGTGCAGTGAAAGATGCACTTCTCATATATAAATATTAGATACTCATGATCTGAAATAGCAAGGTGAAAGTCACTTATGCTTAAGAAAATGTAACAATAGCACAATCCACAGGGAAATTTTAGCGAGACAAAATTATCCTTCACAGAAAAGCTGGAGAAATACACAAGCATTACAGCTCTCCAAAGAGGCATTTTTGTTAATCGAGACTATTAAACATTGCTCATGACTCAACATATTCCTGAAAACGTCTGATCTTTTTTTATAGTCCTAATAAGCATTCTGCACATGAAGTCAAAAAACCACACACCATCAGTACTTTCTTTTAAATTTACTCACCTCTCAAAAGATTATATCTAGTCCAATTAGATGAATTTATTTCCAACCTACAAAAAACCCACAGCAGCACAGAGAAATACTACTTTTATGAACGGAATTTCCATGCTTGAGCTATTCAAACCCATTTTCATGCAACAGCACCCTTTAAGATGTGTGATTTTTTGATGTAGTTAGTATCTTCTCTTTCCTTAGCTGATGCCACCTGTTAGTTTACAGTCCGTGGGCTGAAGCAAGAGATATACACCAATGTATACTGTCACATATGCCACTGCCACAGACTGAGACTGTCCAGATGGACAGAAAAAACAAGCAGATGAAATGAGTGATGAAGACCTGTCAGAGCACCCTGAGCTCCCTGGTCAAGAGAAATGGGCAAATGACTGCTTCTCTATGGTACCTGAATCTGTGAGGGCCTAGAAGTAATTTACTTGAATAAATTGCTACTGTTTGGGTTTTTTTTTTTTCCTTCATGTTACTATATTCAACTATGCAGATTTCCATAAAGCAGAAAACAAATGAATAACCATGGCATTAAACCTTTCTGATCCACTACCATCCAAGATGAATAAAAAAAATAGAGCCAAGAGGAAAAACAGCACCAAAAGGAAAAAAGACAAGAGGTTAGATGGCTAATGGGAGGTACAATGCCAAGAAGGTACTTACGTATTTACTCTGTAAAGTTGCAGTGCTACATCTGCAAGCAAAGCGGCAACTAACCACGTTTGGTGTCAGAAATAACACGATTCAAGAGGTGGAAGGAATATAATTGTCAGAGTCACTGGTTAGTTACTCAGGAGCCTAATTACCATGCAAGGACACTAGAAGCTTCCCTTTCCTCCAAGCTGCCACTAACTGTTTCTCCAGAAGACCACAAGCACTCCCATGGAAGCATTACAATTCCCTTTGGGAGAAGGGGATAATGCTTACAATTCCCTCTGGGAGAAGGGGATAATGCTTCCTCTTCCCCCCCCAATCTTAACCTCAGAAATGGCACTCTGAAATTTTGTTATATACAGTTTTAAGTCCTGTGAACCTGGCAGCCTCTTTATGACCAGTTAAAGAGCCGAGGGCTTGTGGGCACCTGCCCACCCTCTGCCACAGCGCACTGGGACAGGAGCTTGAGAATCATTCTGGATGCTCTGTTTTGAGCCTGACTACTTGGAAAAAAAACCAAAACCCACACTTGGGAACTGGGAAGCAAGGACATTATTAAAGAAGGTAGAAGCTCTCCTTATCTTAAAAAACAAAACTTCAAACAGTATCTTAAATATGAAAATATTGGATTGATAGTTACCAGAATGCTTATCATAAGGAGTTAAACATGCTGTAAAAAAAATTAATTACCAACAATTAATCTGTCAAAACAATGTTCCAGTGGAGATTATGTTCAAAGACCACAAACTGAATACAAGTTTTTGAAAGGATTAATTTTACATAGTTGCATGGAAAGCATCTCTGAGGATCATATTAAACACATTCAAACCTCATTAGATACAAGATCATTATAGTGACCTACAACAGCAGCCCTGTACTACATTAAGATGCAGAGAATAGGCAGGAGGCTTTCAAGGACAGGTATTAACTTCATAATTTGATACATGAACTGTAACTGTATTAACAGTAAAAAGGAAAGTGTCCTCTACTACTATTACTAGTGAATTCAGAGAAGAATAAAGTAGAAATCAGCAATCATGTCAATATAATTAATACGTTTGCACATCTAAAAGCTTCAGGCGCTAGAAAATGCTGGTGAACCAATTAAATGTTCCAGAGATTAAAGTACACTTAAATGGAGTGTACTTTTTCACAGCAGTTCTTACCAGGCTCAAGTTTACTTTGCTCTTAACCAAGCAATCTACCAGCTGTAAGCAGCAGCCACGCGGTAACAAGGATCCTTCAGCAGCAATTTGTCTCAGTACCAGCTATAAATGACTCAGCTGCTCACATCATCCTCCAGGAGTTACTCCGCTAATATTACTGCCTTTTACCATACAGCACAGCAGCCTCTCTCTCCATAGCAGAGCTTGGGTTTGGTTTTGTTTGGGTTTTTTTCATCCATACCTTCTGCCGAAACATGATACGCTGCCTTGATCATCAGGAAGCTAACTTTCACTTAGCATTGGCCGTATGCTATCTTGACTTAAAATTAAACACGTGCCAGGTCATGTGTTTTAAAAAAGGGCATGAAGGTGAAAACAAACTTTAAATGCAAAGGAATTTTCAGCAAGTAAGAACATTAGAACAGCTCTATCAAAATTCAAATCATCATGCATGCATGCAAGTGTATTTTTACATAAAATCTTCCATTTTGGATTTTATTCAATAAACAGCTATTACCAGAACATTTAAAAAAAAAAAAAAAAGAAGAAGAAATAGGAGCTAGTCTTGGTGATATTTATGAAATCCGAAACTTGTAACTAGCAATACAAACAGGAATAAAGAACAGGAATAAAGTTTAAATTTTTATAATCCTGACAGTTGTATCAGAAAAGCTTAGCTCCTGGCAGCATGCAATCAAGAGAATGAATGGCTTTTTTTCTTTTAGATTTTAATTTGGAGCCAAAAAGCTTGTGGGAAGCAGTGGCAGTAAATGGATTATCTTCCCCCACCCCCGCCATGGTCAGCATCATGACTCTTCATGGTTGTCTGTACTGCATGCAGTACTCTTAACTCCTGGGGAGGGGGGCAAAGATTATAACCCTGGACTGAGATAACTTCAAGAAGCTGAGAAAAATGGAAGAGCAAGAGACATGACATGAGAAAATAATAAGCAGTAGCCTTGTATACATGTATGGTAAAAATACTGGAAAAGCCCACAAATTTGAAAACTAACTAATCCATTGACAAACAGTAAGGGATTTCACAGTGATCTGTGTTCTTAACTCTTCTGTGGACAGCTGATTTCTGTATCAGACTCCCCATTACCTTCATGTCATGGTTCCCAAACCTGACCTCATCATGGTCATTCACAGGCATCAACTAGAGAAAACATCCCTTTAAGAAATGTGCTCTCCTGGATGAATGCTCCTGGTGGTACAACAAACGCAGCCAGCAAACCTACATGCCAATAAAAAATGTTACTTTTTCTTAGGTCTCTGCAGGTCTCGAAATGACAGTAGCACCATGTACTGAATCTGAATTAGAAACCAGTTACATTCTTATCCACCCGCTTATTCAATTAAGCTGAAAGATATTTTGACATTTTAATATGAACAGTGCTAGTAGAAACTAGAAACTTCAAGACTATTAATGACATAGTAATAGCACGAGATTTCTATATTTGATAGTAGGATAATACTTAAAGCATTATAAAACCCAAAACATGCTACAGACCAGTAAAGCAGTACTATCTTCCAGAAACAGCTGGTGAACCTATAGGTTCACCATTTAGCAGCTGGTGAGCCTATAGGAAAACTCTCTGCAATTTGGGCAGAACGACTTGTGTGACTTTGTTCCTATTTAAGAACAGGGATCTCTGGACAGACTCTTTAAGTTGTTGACTGAATAGTGCCCTGAAACCAACACAAAGCAATCAAGCCCAGGATAAGACCATGAAGCAGACCCTGCGTAGTTTCATGCAGGGCTCTTGTGGGCACGTAAAAACAGCTCTTCCAGGAGCACTGACCCATTACAATTTAGGTTAGCTGCTCCCTGTAAGGTGGCTGGGGAGCTCAGGTGGCAGAAGTATGCTCAAGTGAATTGACCGACCCCTGTAAAAGGACACCAGGAAGCCTAACTCTTTATTCCCAACAAACTGACACACTACAGGGTTGAAATGAAGTATTTTCTGTATCTTACCATAGGTAACAGACTTAAATACTTTAAAACTGATGGAGAGAAGAATATCACACAAAAAAAACCCCTTGAACTTCCCATAAAAAAACCTCAGGTGATCCTAAGTTTAAAACTTACGCCCTACCTGTTGTTGACTGAATTCAGTAATCCCACTCAAAAGCATGATACAGATGCAAGCATGCCTCAAATCATTAAGTAAAAGGCTAAAATATATAGCAGAATTCATCATTTTACCAGTATGTTTTTATCTTATTAGATGTTAACTATTATGTATATGACTGTGTAGGCATGCACAAGCTTGGGTGCTGTGTTTCTACAAGGATGACAACAATCTGTGGGGCTCCACAGAGTATTTTGAGCTTCCCACAGAGCTACAGCAAGAATTTTAAAAATCGGCAAAATGAGCGCCAAAGCCAGTGGAACCCCGTAGGAATCTTTCAGGTGGTGGTATACAAAGCATATATAATCTAATAGTACAATTGCAAAACGTAACAGCAGGACTAAATAGCTAAAAAATAACACAACCCAGTAGTATAGGTTGAGCTGGCAAACAAAGAATTAGCACTGCCACATCTCATTCTGATACTTTTCTTCAACTTCAAGCTTAGCATAATAGGAAAGCTTACCATATTCTAGTTTGTTCTTGAAACGATTCTTGAAGATTTATTACTCAATAGGTAATAAACAGCAGCATATACATATACATGCCCAGCTTGCCTGAGGTTGACACTTCCCGAAGTAACAGAATTTAGCTGAGGCATCCACTCTGTTGTGCTGCAGAAATCCAAGTATTAGCCGTCTTCTCAAAATCTGACCTTTTTATGGTCATGTGAGAACTCAGAGCAGAAGCATATCAAATAGGTTGTCAAATCTGAAAAATTCAGACTCGGAAAAGAAACAAAATAGCACTACGGCTAAACCTCTGTTGAGCTTTCTATTGATGGTACCATTAGAAAGGATTGCCCAAGTTTTAACCTGTAATTTTCACTAAACACAGAAAGCTTCCTTTCAAATTCCCATACAACAACAACTAGCAAGCTTATGATATTGAAGTCAAATAGATGAAGTGCAGAACAGTGAGTGAACATACATAAACAAAATACTTGGTTACTTGGTTGATACATCAGGCTCATTAATCTAGCCGTCTGGGCTGGTCTCCACATTTCTCACACTCCCAGCTGCAATGCTGTATATTCTAAGGACAACCTGCACATTGAGCAAAGGAAAAACAAACAAACAAACAAAAAAGCCACCCCAAAACACGCAAAAAAACCAAAAACCCCAAACAGCATTCATACAGATCAATTGATAATGTTCTATATAATTTTTTTACATCACCTTCTTCTGTGGTGATCTGGTAGACAGAGATCACTACGGAAGAAACATGCTCATTTTGTAAACTTCACACCACCCCACTAAACTGCAGATATTTTTAGTTCTCCCTAGCACTAAGCAGACAGGGAATCCAAGGCACACTGCCAGGATGTAAACCCACTCCTTCTGAGCTGACTTTAATCATGCTGCCTTGCTCCCACTCTGTTCTCATGTTTAGGTCAGCAAATTTCCTCAAGGCTAAATCTGGATACATGGCACACATATGCCACAGATAATCTGGGTGTGTTTCTTCATGAATAATTCAGATAAAAGTACGATGCGCTACTCCTACTGAAAGGCTTGCTTGATTTTTTTCTTTTGGCAAAGTTTGTCCCAAAAACCTGCTGCTAACGAGTAGCCAACATATTGCCTCTATTTATAGTGTAGTTGGTTTATGAAAAAAGCGGATCCTCTTTACAAATTGCTTTGCACTGCTCAAGCTTGCAGTCCTGCAGCACAGAAACTTAAGGGACTCTCACTGAGTACGACCACAAAGTCAGGCCAGAACTATTTTCTACAAAAGGGATACTTCTTTAAAATCTTTCTCCATAAAAAGAAAAGTCTTATACAAAAGCCTAAACCAAATGTTACAGGAAGGGCGGTATTTTCCATAGACATCTCTCCTATTAGATGTTCCAAGACTTGGACATTAAAGCAACATTTCAGCATATTAAATTATGTTTTTGTTTTGAAGTGTAGCTACAATAGTTTATTTGGCAATTTGGATCTGAAATTGCTTACATTGGCACAAAGGTACCATGACACTGAGGGCAGTTTGGTATTATTTCCATTGCCAAGTACGGCAGCAGGTCATACATACAATCCCTTCTCTTTCTAATCCGCACACTAGCAAGAACAAATTTTTTCACCTTAGACTACCAAAACCATAATTCTGCATGCTATGACAGAGCTGGGGGTAGGCAGGAATTGCAGAGCTTTGTGTGCACTGCAGTGCTCTGTGAACACCAACCTGAAAGGTCATACATCAGCTTTCACCACAGGCTTTAGCTGGAGTTTATGTGCTGCTCTGTTTCTACCCTTCCAGCCAAGCGGTCCTAAAGAAAGCAACTGGTTCCTCTCTGGTAAATACAGCTCAGTTAAATATGTACTACCCTACATCTATTTTTATTTAGAAATCCTACCGGAACTTGAGATCAAGCTGTTGGGAATAAGTAAGCCAAAGCAAGAAACAAACTATGAGAAGGTATATAAAAAATATATTTCAAAGGGTTAGCATTGCACGTCCTAGTCTTTCATTGTTCTGTTACTGAATATTCACTATATTTTAGAAATACTCAACAACCCACAGACCAACCCATCAACTACTCCCAAAGCTCCTGGGACACTGCTGCTCTTTTTTTTTTTTTTTTTTTTTTACATGAGCATAACAGGAAACCCATATCAGTGTCACTGAGTACACGAAATATATTTAACATCCGCATCCTAAAAAACAAGTATTTATTAATCTTGCTAGGAAAAACAAAATTTTGAACAGTCTGGAAGGCAGTCGTTGCTATGCCCCAGAGGATATTCTGCCTTCCCACAACATGTTTTTCAAGGCATCAAGGATCTCTACAGCACTGTGTGCAGATCTACATGTTCTTGCCAAGAACAATAATGAAATAAAACATAGCCCCAGTCATTTTAACAGAGCAAGCTGCTTGTTAAGGTTTATCAACATACAAAAATGAACTTCACGACTGAAATATACTTTGAAGTCAGCTGTAATGGGAGGGGGAAAATCACAGAGACAGGGATTGTAGAGCCAGGAAACAGCCACGCTTCCATGGCATTGGTTTTATCTTATCTAATAGCTTCTACAGGTCTTTCACACAGGCTTTGAACAAGAATCTCTCTCGTGTTTGTATTTAAAATTAATTTAATCCTTCAGAAACGTGCCATGTACCCAATACTGCAGAATCCTACCTATCTTAAGTGGCTCCAGAAACACAGAACAAGGAAAACCTTACCATACTGCCTTGCCAAATTTCCAGAAAAGATCATTTGCAAAAGCACATCTAATTCTGAAGAGATAAAATGACAAAGGAGGTTATGGATTTTATGAGAAAAAAACAAATTTGAGCAGAGATGACAACTTACTATTACAAGTAATTTACAACATCAGGCAATGTGGTTTACTAGATACAATTCCTCCAAAGCACTAAGCAGAGTTTCTAAATGGCATTGGGAGCCCATTTAAAAAAATAGTAATAATAAAAGTATTTTTTTCCTGGTTTGCAGTGGTTCAACTGAAATACTTTGCCTCTCTTACAAATGAAATTGTAACACATCCAGGTAACTGCTTATTAGTTTGTGACATCTTTCAGAGGCTCTGAACAGAAAAATGACGTTTTAGACACGTTATAGGTGTACTTAGTCTATACCATCCATCCTGCCTGAACAGTCTCCACGGTAGGACAGCCCTTGAGGTACATGTTGCACTGTTTTTGTTCAGTTGACCTAAGCAACTGAAACCACACAGAAGGCCTGAAAAGCCATGCTTAAGCACTGCAGCTGAAGCCAACACAAATTTCACCTTAGGAAAATGAAACAAGACCTAGCGGCCCCACCACTGCCACGGTTTTTGCCCAGAGAGGGTCTGCCTGGGGAGCAGCAGAAATACCAGCAGTCCCACCCTCTCCAGAAGAGGACCCAGTAATTAACTACTCATTGGAAGTCCTAATTCCCTGCAGCAGGGAGGGGGAGGACTAAGCAGCCCATTTCACTGAAGAGAGGGATGGCTTTGAGCAGCCTTCACTTCAAACAGCAGACGTAGTGCTGTTCATTTCAAGCGGCACGGCCGCTGCGGAGGGGCAGAGGCGAGGGAGCACGGCCGCAGACCACAGCAGGCTGTGTGCTGGTAAAGCATGACTGCCTTCAGAATGAAGACTAACTGGATTTTTCAAGATACATAGTTAACTTTTGGAAAAATATAAAAGCGAAGACTTGACTATGGGTACAACGAGCCCTCTGCGGTGAATGCATGTGGGTTTGTTTGCTTGTTTGGGTTTTATGTCCTTTCCCCTGCAGTCCTAAATATACTACTAGACCTAATCCCCTACAGCACAAACAAGCTTACCTCTGACCCAGGCTAAGAGGAAGATTGAATTACCAGAGTACTTTCAGATCCAGAGGACCGCCAAGAATGTTTATTTGCCCACCTCACTGATCTACCAGCTGTCACCTAATTAATACACCTGGAAAGGGAAAGAAACAAACAAGCCCAACACATTCATGGATGAAAACATGCATATCCGAAACTAACGCATGTTCTCTGGTACCCAAAACAGCTCACAAAATGAGAAGTCACATAGTTCATGCATCACTGGGGTAACCACTTCCACACGTGCGCTTTCACCCTGCCTGCTGACATTCATTACTGCCTTTTTACACTCTGAAGGAAGACCTCCGCAGGGCAGATAAAGTTGTTCAACATGATGATACACTACCTTGTATCAGTGATGCTCTACTTTATTTTGGAACCCATGTTATCGCATATGGTCTTGATGTACCTATTTGTGTCAGAACTTAAGGTGGCAGACATTACCTTACCTTACGTCTACACAGAACAGAAAGAACAGCACAGATCCTGTTTATGAATTAAGACACTTTGTTGCCTTAAGTTTGTTTTTCAGCTGCCCTCAAATACCAGATTATTTAATGACCTATAACAAACTTCCAGTAGGTCTTGCCTTTTTACCAGTCATCTCCTTTGTGATCTCTAAAGGCACCTAAGAAAAGTGCAAAATGTGAAGATAGGTGATGCCACAGTACACATACGGGACAGATGATAAAAACCATATGGAAATAAACTCTTCTTCTTTTCTTGTGTCTGAACTTGAAAGAGTACCTGAAACCACAAAGGAAACAAAACCAGGTGGCAGAGGACAGCTGGTGCCATGAGGGGACCATGCCAACACTGCTGAGATTTCTGCATGACCTACAGCCTAGACAGCAATCTGCATGATTGGTTCCTGAAATTCATCGTGCTGTTCACTTCATTTACTTCAGAGAAGATGTGCAGGGAGTTCCACACGAACGGGGAAGGCTGATGCAAAGCATGCAAAGAAGGCTGAACTGCACACATCAAATAATATGCCAAACTCTAGCAAAGAGTATAGATCAGTAGGAGTCAAGTCACACTACTATTCTGCAATGATTGTTTAGAAATTTAATCTTTTTTTAGTATTCATTTTTTTAAACCCTCAAGCATTTTGGTCCAAGGTTTTTACCATCCCTAAAAATCTGGCTCTCCCTGTTGCCAAGACATACATAAACTAGCCAAATCTTTCGGAAGTCAGTTTTCTATTTAATTATTTTTAAAAGGAACTGCCTCTACATTTGAAAAACAGGACAAAACCCCATAGAAACAGATAATCAGAATAGGGGCCTTGATCTGGTGTGCACAGATGCATACAAGCTCCTTTCATTAAATAAAATAGCCTTATCCGGTCACTGTGTTACCTACAGCCACTTGCAGTGAGCTTATGTAATTTCATATATTTATCATTCTACATTTTATTTTGCCTTTCTGAAAATACAGTCTTCTGTAATGTCACTTCTACTCCCCAGATAACGGAATGGTTTTCAGGAACTGCAAAAGGGAAAATGCATGAATGATTTCTGCCAACACAGCAAGTAAGAGTATTTGAAACCATCCTCTTTCCTCTCCTAAACATTAGTCAGGCATAAAGAGGCTTCATATCACCATTTAGAAACAGTTAACAATTTTAATGTTTTTATTATTTCTTCTGTTTGGGACATAGGAGAAAGTTATGATGGACAAGATGCTCAAAACTGAAATTAAAGATAGCTTTACAAGCCCGAAATGAGAAATTCTCGTTTTCAGAAAAAAAGTGCTGAATCTATAATTAAGGAAAACAAAACTGAAACCTTAAGCTCTCAACTTTCAGTTCCACTTCAGAAATCTTAAGTCAGACATCACTTAACAACAACAAAAAAGCAAGCAAACCAAAAATAAGCATTCAAAACACAAAAAAAAGGGAGTATAGCCCATGTAGACTGGAGATAATGAGGCTGCTCACCAAACAATTCTGCATTCATTGCAAGCCTTTAGCATCCACGCTCTGTTTTGAGTCATATTGCTTTTCAGTTTCTTACCCCATATGAATGAAATCCTGAGTCACACAAACTTGGAGAAAATTTTCTTTTGGTCTCTCCAAGACTTGTTTTCTTGATAAAACTGGGACAACCTATCTCTCTCATGGAAAACGGCATCACCTCTTTCCTCTGCAATCCAAATGCGCTCACGTCTACCTAGCAATCAATCTGCACCTCTCCCGTTACCTGCAAAATCCTTCAAAGCCCAGAGCCCATCTTTTTTATCACGTATGTTAGACATATTCAAAACACAGTTTATCAGATGACTCAACCTAATGTAATATTTTTATACGAACCACAACAATGCTGTACACATGTACTTAATACGCCAAGACTTTGCTACCATTCAGCTCATGTTCCTACGTCACATAAAAATCAAAGCACAAAAGAAATATGAATGTAAAGTTAACGAACTTCCTTCTTCAAACATTTCTAACTTACGTTTTTAATAAGAAGCCTTACAGAATGTGGTATTATTACAGCATAAAAGCGTCCTTTGAATAGCTAAAAGGAAAGACTTTGTACTGATGCCTTGTTTTTCAGAAGAAACCATCTTCTGGCCTCGCTTTACTGAAATACATTATCTAACAGACAATTGACACGCTCTTGGAATAGAGTAATGGTTTTGACTTTTAGCCCGTGCAACGATGACAGAGCAGGGATCTGAGTTACAAGCAGGCTGGCTTCTGGCTCTTGTCTCTGGCTCTTTACCTCTCCAGTTCTTATCACAGCTTTACTTTGCCAGCAAAATGCTCCATTATTTCTGCTTCATCTTGAGACAGCCTCCCTAACACACGGCTGCAGCAGAGCGCCGCAGCTACAGATTATATACACCGAAGCTAAAACCTACTGAGGTCCCCACTAGAGTATTTTTCTTTCACAGCCGTCTAGGATTAGTTTTGAAACCTCGTAACAGTGTATTTGGATCACTGCTTATAAGGTTTCTAGAAGAAATACAAAATGCATCAAGAAAGTTCTTGTTTAACTAGAGGAGACGAAGAATCAATTATAGTATAAATAGGTTTAGGATGCCAGTTTAGGTTAAAAAAAAAATTCTCCCAAAACAGGCTTATTCATATTTCAAGAAGAAAATGCAGCCTAGATTAGCATAATAATAATTAAAAAAAAAAAAAAAAAGAGAGCAGAAAGAGATCAGACCATAACCCTCTCCCAAAGAACAGGGAACTCAAGGCAATTGTGTCAAGCAGCATTGATTTGTTCCACACAATTAAAATCAGGTTTACAGAAAAAAAAATAAAATAAAATCAGTATTTCATGGTAAAAATATGTTGAAGTTGAGCTTGCATACTGTAATCAAAAGGGTTTTTCTTGGTGGGTGGGAGAAGGG
>JAVJGJ010000014.1:44412423-44432746 GCA_035590215.1 Microhierax caerulescens
CTACGCCCCGAGCGGACTCCGCGGGGCGGGGCGGCACGGGCAGCACACAGCAACACAACGTGGCCTCCGCTCCGCTCCGCCAAGTGCGGCCGGCCCCGCCGCTCCCGGGGGTGCGGGCCTCTCCCTGCGGCCCCACAACGTGACCAGCCGCCGGGGAGGGGTGGGGAAGGAGGAGGAGGTCGTCCGCAAAGCGAGGAAGGTCGCCGAGCGGCGGCGAGAAGGAGGTGGGGAGGCCGCCGGGGCCGCCCCCCGCCCCGTTTGCAAAAGCTCCCGAGGTTTTTCCCGGTCGGTTTTGCTTGCGGCGAGCCGGAGGGGCGCTGGGGACAGCCCCCCCCCCCGCGGGGAGGCACAGCCTTGCCGCAGCGTGCGGGGGGACCTCACGGCTGCATCCCAGCAGCATCTTCCCGCGGGGTCGCTCACAAGTCAGTTTAATTAAGACTGCTTTTAAAATGCTGATTCTTTTTCCTGCTTAAGCTTTTACCTGTGTCCTGTCCCGTCCGTTCGCCCTCCCTCCCCGCTATCGCGATAACATCTCCTATCGAGGGAAAAAACGCCACCTACTGTAGATGTCAGTAACTAGTCTCCTCTACCTGAGAAAGTAGCTGGGCAAAGCTTTTCCAGTCACACTGCACCCGTATCCATTCTGTAACTGCCAGTTTTAGTGGCTGTCCTTGTGCTTACATCGGTAGCAACAGCGGCGATAATTCCCAGTAACGTGCCATTACGGCAACCGCTTGAGCCCTGTCTAGAAAAAAAAAAAAAAATAAAGAAAGATAATCTGTAGCTCGAACCTGAAGGGCTGCTCTGTAATTTCAGGCTGGGTGGCAGATTTGGGCAGAGAGGGGTCACGTAGCACAGCAGGTCACAGCGACCGCAGAAGTGACACCGAAACGGTGGCATGAGCAATATTTCAATAGCCTTACCAGCAACTGCACTTGCTTCCTGAGCAAAGTATTGCTGCTCCTCTTTTTTTTTCCCAGTTTAATCATCTGGGTTATGCATTTTGGGTTATCAGTTGTAGTTTTCAGTTTTAGTGTTCTGGTTTGGAAAGATGTCAAGTATACCTCTTCCCGCAGCATCCTAAAATGAGCTATTCTTTGAACAGGGCAGCTAATGCAAAAAATCTCATGTAGGTTGGACACCAGCTTTAATATTTGCTGCAAAGGTACAAGTTAAAGCCAGAACGGAATTGCTTTCCCAAACTGATTATTTTCACACACTTTAACATCTGAACTGCATCGGTGTACAGTGGATTTTACAGCTGGGCTAGTTAGAAGAATAATGGATTCATTTTGGGAATCCCAAAGCTAAAAAATTTCTTGTCCCCCAGTCTGCGCAGTTAGTGTTAACCCTTTAGCTGAGAATGGTACTTGAGATACGGCTCCAGCAAGTGCGGGATGATGGTTCAGGATCCTCTAACAGCACGCCTGGGAGAAGACCCATTTGCTTCCTGGCAGCAGCCCCAGCACGGGTTTAATGCTGCAATGAACTGCTCCTTTCCTGCCAGCTCGGTTCTGTGAGCCGCCTCTAATTTAAGAGACAGCACTCATAAAGACACCGCTGTGGGCACAAAGGAAGCGGGAATAGCTACTCTGGGGTGAAGAGGGCAGCAAGACTACTTGCTCCTTTTGGGAAGGGTTGGTTAGATGATTCATTCGATGTACGAAGCTGCAATTCAAGTCACTTGAGCACAAAGACCGATTTAAACTACCAGGGAAGCAAACTGAACGCTGGGCTGGCACCAAAGCAGTGGGGGAAAACCCCTGGTGCATTCTGTTGCAATGTCTTTAGATGGGATAATCATGAAATGGCTCTAATGAAGCAGCCTCAGGGGGGAGGCTGCAACATAATGAATTGCTGCAGCTGCTTACAAACACCATCTCCCAGACGATATGTTTGTGCATGACCTACCAAAACCAGGTTCCAGACAACCACCTAGGCTTTGTAGGTGCTGTGGTGATACAAATAATTAATAATAATCAGGAAACGTGAAGACAAACATGGGAATACATTTTAAAAAATAGCAGAAAGGCTGAAATTCTTTTAACTAATCACAGACCTATCGATGTTCTCACATTGTTAGAAAAGAATAAGCAGCCTTCACTTTAAGACGCTACAAACCCATGTTTTCAGCTGCTAATAACACACTTCAAATTTTGCGAATTATTTTATGAGGTAGAACTGCAAGGAATAAAATGTAGAAAATTAATCTGAAAATTTTACATTATCACCATTGGGCCAGTAATGTCAAGCTGTTTGATTTCTTCAGTTGGGTAATTTGCTTAACGTGGTATGAGATGTGATCATTTTGACCTAATTTATTTTTATTATTGAATTCTTTATACAAACCCTTATAAGACAAAATTACTCTATATAAACTGTATCACTAATATTTTAACTACCTCCAAAATAAAATTCTCAGATGTTAATCCAAAGTTTTCATGCTGTCTTCTCATTTCAGCTTTTTATGTCTCTGAATCCCGTTACCTTTATCCATTTATTTCATCTTTTCTTATCCTTTAATCTCCTACCACTTTTTATCCCTCACCTCATTAACAGTGTTTCATTAGAAACTCTGTCCTTTAGTTACATAACTTCTTGAAGTTAGTGTCCTTTTCTCATTTCTTCTCAGTTGTAATATTGCATGCACCTTTAAGTTAAAACTTCCTAATTTCTGTCATCCTGAGCACAGTATTCCTTTGCCCATGACTTCTGATACATTCCTCATGTAATTTGTCCCTTAGTGTTTAAAACTAATGGTGAGGAAAGAATCATCATCTAACTCTTTGCACAATATAGTTAGGAATTAGCCTAAACTATACACTCCTTCTAGCTCAGTTAATGGGAATAAGAAACTTTGAGACAGAGTAGGAAGGAACTTTCCATAGCCCTTATCCACAGAGCTTTAAAAACACATCTGTTCTTGCTGAAAGAGCAGTTTCTCTCGAGGTCATCCCAAATAGAAGTGTAAATGCAGCACCCATGCAGCGACACAACAGACAAAACCTCTGATTAAAGGCCACAATTTTTTAAAAATTCCTGGTTTAATTATTATTGGCCAAGCTTCTTGAAACAAATTGTAAAATTCAAAGTGAAAACTATATTCAAAGATCTAAAGTACTAGGGCTCAATAATTGCCATAGCACGTGCTGCAAATACATGCTCAGTTGGTCAAATAAAACCCACCACAATTCCCAGAGTTTTGAATTGTTGATACCCTGACATTGACTTCTGTTGACTGAATAGACTTTAGATGCAAAAATCTCTTCAGTGATATTATTGAAGTGACTGAACATGGATAGAGTTAACTAAATATAAGTAAATATAAAGAACATTTTGGATTCAATTTGCCTGTCAGTGGACTACTACATGTAAAGTTTATTTTTCCAAATAAAATTTCTATGTTCCTTCTGCTTATTAAAGGAAGTATGTTTTGTTTATTGACAGTATCTTGGTAATATATACTGTTTCTGCACATGGCATCACAGCAACTGTTTCATCTATCATATCTGGATCATCAGTTCATATTCAGTGTTAAAGGATTTAAACTTGTAAAACGGTAAGCAACCACAGTTCTCAGTAATAGCTTGAGCAGAGAGACCTCAGCATCTCACATGATCAGACTGTTAATTGGCAGTAATTATCCATCCCCTGAAGCTCTCTACCCACAATTTTAATTGCAGAAAAAATATTAAGTTATTAGAGGAGCTGTAGACTTTACAATCCTGCGATTTATGCATAACTTCAATCAGCTTGGACTAAAGTACTTTATTTCAGTAATATGCCCTGTAGCTGGAATTGCTTCTCATCCTATTGCTTTTCTAAGAATGCTGTCACTTAACTCTCGGGGATTTCAGGGTTCACTATTGTATTTGCATAATTTTTAACTAGTAAAATTTTATTTACTCTTGCCTTTTAGGAAGATCTGAGATACAGACATTATTCCTTTAGAAAACATTTTATTAATTTAAACTACCCAGTCTTATTTGAAGACTCTAATGAATTAACTTTTGGAAATACAATTGAAGTTTTAGAAAGCAAATTCAGTGGACTGGCCATATTACCAAGGCTTTAAAGTTTAGCTGCTAGAGAAACGCTGTGATGCCTCCTCTATCAAGTATGTTACAACAACCAAAAAAAAATCACTAGAAATAATGAAAATTGTAGATTTTGCAGGATACATAGAGGTTATTATAGTTTAAAATACAATGCCAAAAGTTTGAGTAAGACATACCAGTCTTGTAGAGACATGTTAATAGCAGGAGACACTCACTGAAATTTGTACACAATAGAAACAATGGAAAATTAATCTGATAGGGGGTTGGGTGATGTGTTTTTTTTCCTCTCAAATGGCACTAATCTTTTTTGATCGTAATGACAGATTATAATTTGTTCTGCCAATAAGAACCACTCCCAAACAGATTCAGGGGAACTGGAATGAGCAAAATTTGTAAGATAATAATCCCTAGCTAGAAATTTCATAAACATCTCTAGAACTTAAAGCAACCCACCACATTTTTGGTTTGTGTTCAGTGTATTGTTACTCAATTTAAAATAGCACTGATTAAAGAGAGAGCGTGCATTGAATTCTTATATTTCTCTTCAGAGAATTATTTTATTGTGGAAAGATTCTTATTTTTGTCATTTTTTTCATGTACTAGCCCTCCCATGAAGCTTTCTGGCACAGCAGACTTTGATCCAGTGAGAAACAACAAAGTTTTTTGTTTAAAACTAACTTCAAATCTCGAGTCTTGTGTGCCTAGGTGTGATCACAGTGTCTTTCCAGATGGGAACATTTTCAATTTGTTGGGTTTCGGATTTTTTTTTTTAAGGTTTTTTCCCCCCAAAGAAAGGAGTATCAGCTTCATGAAATCCCTGCTCTTGAGGTGATACAGAGTTTGATGGCTGTCAGCAGCTCAGGCCAATTGCAAAGCTAGTTATTGCAGGAGGCAGAGCAGCTTCTGCAAAAAGAACTTCCACATTCTCAATTACTTCTGCTTTTATATAAAGTAGACATTTACATCCCAACTATTCTTCAACCACTGCAGTAGCATACAAAGAAAAGAAAAAAAAACAAGGAAGAAGCAGCTACCACAGCTGCTGGAGTCTGCTTTTTTCCGTGATAGCTCCCACTACCCTCTACCTCATTTTGTGATTTGGAAGGGATCCTGGTCCCCTCCAACTCTCCAGCAATGGCAACTACGAGAGAATTTTGCATCATTGTCAAAGCTAAAAGGAACATCTTGATAGTATTCCACAAATATATTATTACAAAGGATGAACCACAGGCTAGAAAGGTTAGCAAATCTGCAGTAGAATGCAGAAATAACACCAGAGATGCTTTGGAAGTCAGGAGTACTTCAGCTTCAAAGGTCACAAATTATACATGTTCAAGAGGAAAACACCATTAAGACTTCAAGAATGTATCACTATTAAAATGTTAGTGCCACTCCACAACTCAACACTGTATGTCTGGTAAAAGGTACAGCTTACACGAACAACGGGGCACTTGTAGTCCCAACACAGTATCAAGAATGGTGCCTGGGTAGCTGCCAAAAAAAAAAATAATGGAGCAGATGGGAACCACTTAATCCTCTTTCTCATTGTCCTTGACTCTCCTAGGTAAATGGACATCTGTTGTCTTGACTCTGTTCAACTGCTGAGCATCTCTCATCTTCCCACATTCCTAACTATGAGAAGCAGCATCATACAGAACACTGATGATTCATGCAAAACACATACTTCCATTTCTGTACTCATTTTAAATGTAAGCTAATTTAGCACCCCTCTCAAGCTTCATGTGTGGTTGCAGCACCCAGTACTTGCCAGTTCAGAAGCATCACTCACTATGAGGGAAAGCTGCTTTAATTTGGCCAAGCTCTCAGATTAATATTATTTTTTAGAAGTACCTGTAAACTGCTGAAGACACAGCAGTGATGACATTCATGAGGAACAGAGAAATTCTTTGCAGCTTCAGTAGTACCAAGAACATCAGTATGTTATTTCTCAAATTCAGAGGTAATTCACGTAGTTCACAGGGGTAATTAAGTAACTGGGCCACGTTCAGCGGCAGAAAAGTGTGTTCCTAAGCGTGGTATAAAGACACTGGAAACTATGTTTTATAAAGACACTGGAAACTATGCTGCATGACAAAATATGGAATAAGGATTTTAGAGTGGATAAACTGCATGAAAACCTTGGACACAGAAATGCATATACTTATTCTATGAACAAGATACAGATCTAGAAAAATCTAGCTGAGATATGTATAAACAGGGGGGGAAAATGAAAAACAAGAACAGACCTCAACAGAACTGTAACATGATACTATATAAAGAGCAAGTCATAATGCAGATGTTAGTATATTTAAAATACTGTTTCAAGATACTGGAAGTATGCAATGTATGATATATATTCTGTTATTAAAATTTTCCAGTGACATAAACAACATCCTGTATTTTATGCTCATCTTTTTAGTAATTAACACAGAAGTTAGAGTATTTCCCTACAGTTTAAGAAACAGGATGAAAGTTATGGTGACATGAACGCGTACAGTTCCAGACAGAAGCTCCAGAGGGAAGTCCTTATCCCCTTTGCCAGACAGGCTCTCAAAGGATTACCGTGTATCAAGACTCTATGTAGCAGTGCCACCTGGTGACCAATGCTGTGACAAATTCCTCTTCAAATAACTATATAGCACAGAAATTTATTGTATGGAATAAAGTTTTAATATGCACATTAAGGCTTACTGTTCCCAAGCTCAGTATGCAAAATGCAAAACTGACACTGATATTTCCTACTTGTAAATATAACAACATTTGTAATGTAGACACTAACAGTATTTGGAAACTATGGCACCTACCCATACTGAGCAGAAATGGTTCTATAGGGCAGCTAGACCATTATTAGTCATAGGAGGAAAATGCAGTACAAGGAAGAGGAAACCCAGAAACACTAAAATTAGCCTTTATGGAGAAGTTCAGCAATCTCAGTTTCCTTACTGTCTCAATCACACCAAGTCGTAATTAATTAACAGACACATCCCAGTAACTTAGTTTAAAAGGCAGGTCATTTTTGC
Source organism: Microhierax caerulescens (assembly GCA_035590215.1). Taxonomy (NCBI): domain Eukaryota; kingdom Metazoa; phylum Chordata; class Aves; order Falconiformes; family Falconidae; genus Microhierax; species Microhierax caerulescens. The sequence goes on from JAVJGJ010000014.1 coordinate 44,419,502, forward strand.
ACCTTCCCTCAGAAAAGCTTCGGAAATAAGTGTCAGTCTTTCTTATTTGAAAGAAATAAGTCTTTCAAAGCATCCAGGACTAGGTATGAAAAGTGCTGAGCATCATCCCTGTAACACACATGCTTCCTCATGCACTCAAGTACCAAGATTGGAACTGGATGAGTATGTATGGACAGTGCTGTACGGTAAAAGCAAAAGTAAAGGAAACATTTGGCCAAAATTGCACAGTGACAAGCAAATCCAGTTGTTTATAAGGTGACCAAGCCTCAGGAAGGGAGCACTGTAACAGCATACCACACAAGCTCAACCCAGGCTGAGGCACTCTTCCTGTCATACATTGACCTACACAGATCCAGCTTCCTAATCCAATGAGTGCCCATGAGCTAGCAGCCCAACTAACAACTACATAACATTTTACTTTAAAAACAAACAAAAGAAAAGTCTGTCTGGGAAATGACCAGCCACAGGGTACTAGACAGGATAAAGGCTGTTGATTTTAAGTCCCTCTCCGTTAAAAACATTCTTCAGAGATGAGGCATTTCTTGCTGTAGGTATATCAAATGAGTCAGGCCCTTTTGTCTTTAGTCTAGTACCTGCAAGGGTTAAACAAAAGAACCCTGCATGACTCTGCAAAGGAGTGGTAATTACCCTCTCCTTATACCCACAACTAAGAGGATAATAAAACATTCAAATACAATAGGGAACAAGGCAAGCAAGAAAGATGAAACAATATTCTTCCTCTCCCCCAATTTATCATCTCTACCTTTGTTTTTAATTGGTCCAAGCTAATGCATCTTCAGGTGTTTAAATAGAGTGCAAAGGCTTGAAAACAGGAAGGCAAAAAAAATAAAGGGGGATGGTCTCACAGTGAACAACAATATTACATATCTTTGAAACATGGTTTAAAAAAAGGCAGTACAATTTTGTGGAAGCAGGAACAGAGGCTTATTTTTTACTTTGGCTAGGACTAGGACAAAATGTACAGAAGCTAAATATCCAATACTGGTGCACAGGCACGACTACAGCCATTTGTGTACTTTCTGTGGGCCTGTCTCCGTTTTTCTGCAAAACAGCTTTCTGCAAATGGGGCTGTGTGTTTGAAACTAATGAGAAAGAAAAAAAAAAATAATGTGAAGAAGATAACAGACAGTCATTGCCAGGAGATTCTTTCATTATTCTTTCCCTTGGGTTTACTGTGTAAGGCATCCACCCCCCACCCCACCCCTTCTTGCTCTGTTCCAGACAGATGTTGAAAAAGAAAAAACATTTACATGTCTCCTAAATACATAAAAGTTATGGAAATGTAAACACTTGAATAAAATTTCCTGCAAAATTTTATTACTCTATGTCCTGTGTCTTTTCCTGGTTCAATAAAAAATTCTGACTAGCTGTAATCAATACAAATATTCCTTGCTGCCTGCAATTATCCCTCAGCTCTTTGGTACCCCATCACAGAGAAAGACTGCATATGTCTGAACTTCATCCTAATTTAACACGGAAAGAAGTTCAGTCAAAGTCTAGTCCTGAACTTCACCCACTGTAGTCTTTGAGACAGACTTAAGTGCAGTAGGCTTAAAACAAAATACAGACCATCTTTAGCTTTGTTACCCATATGTTTAATGGCTGTGGATTTACAAAAATATGTTATACAATTTCATATCAATCAACAAGTAGAATTAGGAACACACAAGGACTCCTGATATTCTTTGAAAAGATCTGGTTTCTGCACATATAGACAAACAATTCAACAGCTTATTTGAACATGTTAATATTGCTACACTGCAAACTTTAGGTTTTTAGTTTGGTTTTGGGTTGTTGGTGTTTGTTTTTTGTTTTTTTTTTTAAAAAAGATATTTAATTCTTCCATTACTCTGTATAGGATTTCCTACTGACAGCACTCAAGACAAATCTCACAAGTTTGAGTACATAACCAACTTACCACATCTCCTAGATGTCCACAAACACCTCTGAAAATTCTCAAACAGTAAGCTGGTATAGATAGCATAAACGCCTAGGCATCTTTCAGACAGACTTAACACATGCTAGAATTCAGGGACATGACAAAAATATTAATATTTCTAGAATATCTGCCTTGACAAAAATGTAAGTTAGACTTTTCAAAGGCTTCCAACTTTCTCCTCTCGGTGATAGACCACGCAAAAACAGTAACTGAAAGTTTCCTCATTACCTTCCAGTGTCTACTAAATAACTGTTTCTAGAAGTTAAGACAAGACATGATTTAATTAAATCTTATTTTCCATCCAGTTCCAATAAAGGCACAAGTATTTCCAGCTATATGAAGAACTTAACTGCATTAGAACAAATAGGAAGTATTTATAAGGCTAAAGTACTCTTTCTGGAACTCTTGCATTGATGTAAACCAATTAACTCACTACACCAAAGCATGACAATGTTTCCAGTTACAGCAGCCTTACACTCCAACTTCTGCAAATTAAAAAAAATAAATCAATCAGCTGCTCACGTCACTTTTCCATACAAAGAGGGGATTTTTTTCGCTGTGTTCAGCCCCATGCCCTTGCAGAGAGACAAGGCAAAAGGCAAATAGGTAGTCTATTCCTGAGACCATTCTGTGACGTTCCATTGAGAGGGTCCCTGAAAGGAGCAATCTGCTCCCCCCCAGCCACAAATCAAACACCTTGGACTTCAGCAGCACAAAGGAAGTACCTTCCAGATCAATGGCCACAGCCCAGAGCTTTTACCATTAAAAGCTTTCATTAATTCAAAAAAATCTTTCATTAAAGCCAACGGTTTCTTTTTTTTTTTTTCCTAAGCAACTCCAAGCACTGTTTTTATGCACCATGCATAATGTCCAAGTAGTGGGGATGTATCCCTCTTTATTGAAAGGATTGCAGTATGCAGCACGTGCAGTGTGCTGCAGTTTATTTTCAGGACACAAAAAGGCAGGCATAACCTGTATCAATGACTTTCAGCCCGCTTCTAAAAAAGTTAATAAAAAAACCTAATATAAGTGAGTTAAAAAGGTAGATGTTCCCTCTTAAGGGAGCCTGAAATCACTTGAGGATCTGTCCCAGCAGAAGTGGTTCTCAGTCTCCACCATTCTGAAGTTACAAGATAAACTTCAGTCTGTTTATCAGTATGAAATGCCTTTCTTCAGATTTACTTGCTCTACTACACCACAGCCCATCTTTAAATGCAACAGTACTTTTATTACCTCCCACTGTATTTGCAGTTTGTATTTTGTTTATGGAAAACTCAAGGGGAAAAAACCACACAAAAAAAAAAAAGCATGCAAGCACACCAGATTTATTACTCCCCCCCCTTGGAAATGCCCCCATTCTTCAGAATCAAAGTCAAAATTTTGCTAGTTAGGACATTCTCTGAAAGCATAGAAATCTTGCTGACTTTTAGTGCAGTCCTCTCTCTGATGTGCTTGGCTAACACTCCAGCCTGAATTTTCAAGTTTCCTTTTGACTTTTCTAGTTCAGAGCTTGGAGCAAAGCAACTACACCAGTATTCTGATCTAATTAGAAAGTAGCCTGGTGATCAAAACATCAAGCAGAGTGCCACAGATTAGAGTTGGATTAAATGCAAAGGCAAAAATATATTTAAATGCTTTCGAATAAAATTCACCTTTCTACCTTTACTTAAAATTAGCCTCTGGGCTTCTTTTCAGAGAATAAATTCTGGGTCTCCAGAAAAGCTTAATGCATTAACTCAATTTTTATAAACCTAAGTGGTGGGAAATAAGTATTTGAAATAAGCAAGCTGATGGATAAGTACATTCTCCTGTTATTAAAGGACAGCTGGAAGCCAAGTCCGCAAATACCTGTGACTAACTATTTGACATTGCTATTCTTCAAGAATAACTGTATGTTTGTTATGCATAACTTCATATACTCCTTATACTTAATATTATAGAATCCAAGCACATCTCAATTTTACAGACAAAAGTGTTAATGGGGATTTTACACTTCTGTCAGCATCTCCCCAGTCAACATTTGCAAGTGACTTCCACGCTTTACAGTTAAATGTGTAGTTTCTTATTCTTGGAAATTAGGAAGTCTACAGTGATGCTTCTCCATACACATCCTGATCTTTTGTCTACCAGGATGAACAAAGCTGAACACATTATCACAAACACTGCAGAGTTTGCTTCAAGTATTCAAAAGTGAAGAATTCTTCACAGCAATTCAAGGATGATGCTGACATACCTGTCGAAAAGACAAGGATACATACCTTGCTGAACAATGGCACTTTATTTCCAATGCAGAACAGAAAGTTTACTCGATCTAAGTTTGTCCAAAATTTCAGTGTAAATAAAAGTTATTTTCAAACTGTTTCAAGAACAGCTGCCATTTCCTTGAACTGTCTGAAGAAGTTCTAAAATGCAAGAGTTAAGACAAATTTCAGTTGCTTGAAGAAAAGCTCAAACCATAGTTCAAACTAGCATGTCAGAAAAAAAAAAAAAAATGAAATCACAGATGTCTGTCATATTCCCTTTTTCTTCCAGGTGAAGTTTCCAACTTGAACTGAAAGTTTCTGCTTTACTTTTTGTAAGCTGGTTGGCATTTGGGCATATTCAGTATTAAATCTACACAGGTGTTGCCTTATTTGTATAGGTTTAGCTATTAACAGGAGAAGATGCTATGAAAGAAAAATACTAAGTAGCTCTCACACCACAACAAAAAAAAAAGCCACCAAAAAACCTTCTCATGCAAATGTTTCTATTCCCAGCTGAAATAATTCAGGCTTCTGAAGTATAACACCCATTTCTTATAGTAGCTGAACAGCAAGTTATTAAATAGGTTTTAACTAGAGTGAATACAACATTTCACAACACTTAAGTATTCAGAACATCCTTGCCAAATTCCTGCCAGTCCAAATCAAAGGATTTATTTGCTTGGAGTATTGTACAAGCTCACAATGTACTCAGCCTTTGAAAAGGAATGACAACACAAGTGCTACATTTACACAAAATTAAACAAAGTTGCATAAATTCATAAATGAAAGCTTAGCAATTAAGAGCCAGTGGTGTCAAAGCACACTGACCTCCATTCCTAATCATTAGCAAGTGTTAGGCTTAACCCAAGTTTTAGATTTAGTTTTAGAGACTAGGGAACTGTTCATATATTTAGCATATTCTATCTGTTTTTAATAAGGCAGAGTGACAGCTGACAAAAAAGTACCAAAAGTCTTTACATTTTCAGTTGTTAGCTTATGTGTAAGAGAAGACATAAATTACTGCTGAATTAACAGTTTTGGGTAAGTGATGTAGAACTAAATGCTATGAAGTAAGTATTTAGCTTCAGCATTTTAAATATTTAATGCTTCATCTTTGACTGTACGAGTAAAGAAGCAATACAAACATATGCATCACGGTATATAGTTGCTCCCTCACAACGATGTCACTTTAAGAGACTGAATCAAGTAACACTGATTACAGACCTTGAACTGTGGGATTGTCATTTCAAAAGATTTGTCTGTTACTTGTCCTGAAGGGTCTGCCACTTTTAGTGTCACTGTAACATAAGGATACTTCAGAGACCTGCAGGTGTCAGAGCTCATGGCAACTCCCAGTTTCCATTTCATATCTACAAACTACAAAGAAGAAAAAAATTGGAAACAGTGTTAAAGAAAGATCTAGCCTACCATGGCTATTCTATTGGATGGGTGTTTTACAAACAATATAGGACATCTACAGCTCATATCCAAATGGGAAACAAACATATATATTCAGATATTAATGTGAATATAATCATTTGCCCTTCCTTTTGATAATGAAAAAATAAGCAATTTAATGTTACTTCATCTGTTTTCCTTATTCAAGCACTGTCAAAAACGTACAGTCTAAAGTTGTAGTAAAAGCAGATTGAGCCACAGAGTTCATTTAATTTGTATACCATTATGGTTTTGTAATTTTTTTAGAAGTTTCTAGATCTAGTGGAAACATGAGAAAAACCTTGGACAGTACACAAGAATTTTATAATAGCAGTAATGAAAAAAATTAAGGTATCTTATAACTGTATTTTTGATTTATCTAAGTACATAATAAATAATTTTCAGACAGGTAGCTTCACATTTTTAGTCTTTTGCAATAGGCAGAACTGTTGAATAAAGAAGTGAAGAGTGCCTTTAGAAGCCTACTATCAAGCTGCAGACTATTTTTTTCCCTAACTCCATATTCTTCTAAACTACTGTTAGACAAAAAAGATCTTAAAATGCAAATATAGTCTGTCATTTTTTCAAAAATGAAAAAAAAGAATGCTGGAAATAGACATAAAGTATCTTTAAAAACAAGTTTAAACTTAAGGGAGACGAAATGATCAAGCAGTGGTGTTATCAACTCTTAAGAACAATTCAAATTACATTTAAAACAGATCTACATAAATGGCTAATACAATTGTCTGCCACACTGACTGCCTTCCCTAACAGTACTATAATGCACTAATTTTTAAAAAGGTGTAAAATATGACTTTATCATCCAAACAGTAATATTAGAAAACTGGCCAGCATTTAGAAAATCTTTATTGTATATGCTTATTTATCTGGGTAGACAATTGGCAACATATATATAAAAGCTTTCAGCAGGTAAGATACCGCCCTGTGCTTCAAAATACAACATACACAATGAAGCATTGATATTTCTGAAAAAGCTAATAGTTAGCTCAGCTGCATTTTATCATTTAGTTACCTGCCCCATAGTGGACATATTTCTTGCATCTTCTGAGACACTAACGGATTTGCCCTGCTCGCTCCATACATGACGAATAACTTGAACTGCATGTTTTGGCAGTGCACTGGCTGTATTGCCCAAAGTGGTGACGAGTTCTTCTGTAGAGAGATTGTTTCTGGCTGCTGCGCTATAGGTATATCCAAAGAACACCATATCAATTTAATTCTCCATGGATTTAATAAAAGTTCTCACTTCACCCCAAATAGGCAATTTTGTATTGCTGCTCTATGTGTCTATGTGCTTCACAATAATTAGGCAGCCTATGATTTTTATTTTTTTCCTATAGAATATCTAACAACTCTTTTGTATCCACATGCGAAAACCAACACTACTTGGCTTTCAATGTGTCTTAATATGCAGAGACCAAGCTTTGCTGGGCTTGCACAACATAAAACACTGTAACAAGAAATAAAAACAGTCCCCAAGTTCTGTTGGAACTGAAAAAAATCAAGCATAATTCAGTGAAAGACATCTGCATAGAACAGTTCAACAATACTATTACTTTAGAAACAAGGCAGTTTTTAATTAAACATTTAGGAGAGGTAATTAAAGTATCACCTAAAGGCAAATAAGGACCTCTGGGTAATGTTATAATTGGTACTAACAGGAGTCAAATGATGCAATACACCTTCAACTGAAAAGGCAGCAAGTCTAGAGGAAAATTGCTACTCTCTACCAAAAGTTTTTAAAAAAATTCCCATCCTTGGCTTGTCCATGCTGATCCACACCCCTTAGAGACATTAATACACAGAAAGAGTTGGTCTGCCAAGTTGCATAGTCCAATATAATTTAAGGCTTTCTATTTTAGAGGAAGTAGTAGTATCTTAGATTTCTACTGGTATATTTTCTTTAATCATGTTAATGTTATGTAAAATGTTTAGATACTAGATATTAGAAGAATAAGAAAGCTCTTGAAAATTTTATCTTTCTGAAAGCAGAAAAACTTAAAAAACAACAGCTGAAAATGCTACCTAAAATCTCTGTCACAGCAGACTTCAACATCATAAAACTGTGCGCCCTTCAAACAGACACAAATGCTGGTTTCTAATCTCTAAAAGTTTTTAGGAGACGCTTCTTCCAGGTAGAGGCCTAGCTGACAGCTTCAGAACTGAGCTTAACTTCAACTTACTTGGCCAGTAGTTCTAAAGCTTGCAGACAGGATCTTAGAACATTTTCCTCTTTACATTTTTTTTTAATTATTACAAAGAATTAGATGGTTTATTAATTAACCACTTTTTTTTTTAAGAACATAAACTAAGTCTAGAAGTTCATTTTCATGTACCGAGTAACAAACTTTTGCCCTTTTCCCAAATCAGTTCATTTTACACCCACATTTGATGTCACTTTTTAATACCACTGTTAAGTTGGGGCAGAGGGAAAAAAAAAAGACATGAGGCAGCATAATTTATTTTGTGCTTACCTGAATAGAAAGGAAACAATATTAGTTACTTTTGCTAGGTCACCGACATTAATCTCACTCCCAGATGATTGAATTCTCTAGAAACAGAATGTTCAAACAATTACAAATAATCATGAACAATGCATTAATAAACACTTCTTTGTATATACACACACAAAAAGAAAATGTTTACTTAGGGAATCTATCCTTTACAGCATATACAGCTAATATACTTGCTTATGCAAGTGCTAGTATTTAAACTTACTTGACACAGTTCAGCTACATTTACACCTGGGATCTTCTGGTTCAGATGCTGAATTATTTGCTCACACTGTAAAGACAGTAAGTTTGAAAACATTCTTAATGCGTATTTTAATATACAAGACAAAACTAGTTTGACTACTTGGAGACTAAAAAAAAAGAAAACTAGTTATTGCAAAAATGGACAACAAGAATATGCTTTAAATGCAGAGTGGAGAATAAAGTCATTGAAATGACTGATTTTAAAGTTACATCAAATTCAAGAAAAGCAAATAAACTCAGTCAAAACTTATAGTTACTACCTCACTAGCTATTCCTACTTAACACTCCATTTTAATACTAATTGAGCAGTCAACCTGTTCAAGTGCACACTACAATAAACAAGCTGAATGTTTTCTGGACAAGCTTGCTTGATATTTTTAGATGAAAAGCAAAAATACATATTTTAAAATCTTATATGATAAAAACATATTTAAAGCAATCCTTTTTCTTTTAGCAGGATTGGTCCATTTTATAAGTCATATAACTAACTTACTACATACATAAGATTCCCTTTGCAACAGACAAAGAAAAGAGAAAAGCTTAAACAAAAAGGTTTCATTGAATCAGAATACCAGAAGCCCTTCCACATCCCATTTATTGCATTACTTACTAGTTCTGCAAAAAAGTCTTGAGGTATTAAATTAATCTTATCTGCTGCACCACCAACATCTGAAAAACACAAGCACTAGCAATCAGAAGCAAATCCTCAAAGTGTTATAGTACTACGTCTAGTCTCTCTCTGAAGAATTCCTAGGTCATCATGCATGCATTTACCTTAAAAGCAAGGTTTAAAAGGTTTAAAGGTTTCTTTAGGGGGTTTGTCCTGAATTGCATTAACATTACCTGCTCAGCATGCCAAGCACAGTCTAATAGGAGAGACTCCATAAGGCCTCCGAGTCCCTGACCGAGCCTATGCAGTTGCACAGTTTCACAGCCCTAAATAACCCCCCGAGCCCGTGGAACTGTACTTGCACCCAGTTCCTCAGCTTACCGGGCAGCCGGGCATGTCCAGGGCTGGGCAGCCATGCACCGGTAGCACAGCACGGCGGCTCTCCCTGCGGCTACGCTGCTACACGCAGGCCTCCTCCCGGCGGCCAAGCCCCCAGGCGGCCCGCGGGCAGCCAGGGAAAGGCCCCACTCACCCACCCTGAGCCTTCACCAGGACACCGCGGGAAACACTCAGGAAGGGGCAGCGCCCGCCCCCCCTCCACACCCCACCCTGCGGGTCCGGGCGGGCCCGGCTCCCCCTCAGCTCCCCGTCACCACCCTCACCTCGGGGTCCCCACCCTGCACCTGCGCCCTCACCCAGCGCCTCCAGCGCCCGCACCACCGCGAAACCGGCGGCCATGGCGCCGCGCACCCGCCAAGGCCCAACTTCCGCCACACAACGCTTGCCGCTCTGATTGGCTCCGGGCGACACCAGAGAGAGGTGGGGCCAGAGAGCCCGCCCTTATTGGCTGCCGGTCAGGGAGCATGCGCTCTTCTTGCCTGGGAGGGCGGAGCCTGCGCGTGGGGGTTCGTGTCCTCCGCGTTTTTCGTCCGGGCTGGCGGCGCGATGCGGCGTGGGCTGCCGTGGGGCTTTTTGTCGTTCTCGAGGCAAACCGCGTCCTAAATGGTTACGAGTAAAGCCAGGACGGTGTTTTAAGAGACTACGGAGTCGTTGGGTGGAAAAAGCCACTTACGTATAGTAGGCCAGGGCCTGCCCGTGCTTCCCCTCAGGCTGGCCGCGCTCTCTCCTGCAGGCCCCTGTGGCGGCGCTTATGCTAGTGACGGCTTGGGGAAATGGCGCTGGCCTGAGAATCGTCTGGGGAGGCTTGTGGAAATGCCGGTTCAGGTCACACAACAAGTTGCTTACTGAGTTGGGTTTATTGTCAACTGGTGTCAGGGTTTTCTCGGTGCTCCCCGCTGTAGTCTCGGGTACGTAAATCGTGCGCTGTGCTGTGTGAACGTAGCACATACAGTATATTAAACAGTACAGGTACATAGACTGACAGTACTTTGTACAGGTGGATTGTGCAATCAGCCTGTACACCTGCAAATAAACTGTGCAGTTCATGGATGATTTGTGTAGATAAACTATGTCTTCAGTTTTATGAGGAGATAGTTGGGTGTTTTTTTTTTTAACTACAGCTAGAACTGTTCAATAAGCTTTTCAAGCCTTTACATTTAATTTAACTGCATTCTTTGGGGTGTGACTACAGCCCTAAAGCATCACTAATCCTTTACCAGTTTCACCTTTTAAAAATAGAAAATATTTTTAGATTTCTCAAGTAATCAGTTTTACATTTGCTTTTAGCTTTTTTTTTTTTTTTAATACCACAATGTTACTATCTTAGTACTTTTATTGTAGGATTGTGACAGTAGTAAAGCATAACTTGTCATGCAGTAGTGCTGGCTGGTTTAAAATTACTTATTTTCCATAAATGGTAATGGAAGAACGTAGAATGTATTTCAGGAAAAGGGTAATTATTATGGAATATGGTATGTGTTTATGTGCTTTATACATTCACAGCCTGTCTGATCTTGGCCTCTCCCTTTTATACTATCTAATTAAGCGTGCAAATGTTTTTGAGGAGTACGTGGGTTTATGACCTCATGATTATCAAAACACTAGCAGTGCACATACTGGTAAGATCTGTCTCTGATAGTAAGGACTTGATTTAATCTCTTTGTTCTTATTGCATACTTTTTTATCTAGACAACTTTACATACTATTTTATATTACAATTTCACCAAGTCTCTTAGTCATGCCTTTAGCGCTATGACTAATATTTGTTAGGTTACTTTTCATTCTTTCTCCAAAATGTGTAGATAGATGTGGAGCTGAATATCTTGGTGGTCTGGTAATTACAGAATCATCTGCTGAAATTTGGAGTTATTTGGGGCTTATTTTCATCAGTATGTAAGCCTGCATTTAGTTCTTTGAATTTTGAACAGAAAGTGGTGAAGCATGTAATAGTTTCTGCTTGTCTGCCCATCCATGGAATTAAACTACCTATCTTTAGAAAACTGCCTTTTAAGTGTGTTCTGTGAAGCTTTTTGTGGCAGAGAAAGGTAGACAGTGGTGGTGATCTGACAGTACAGGCCCATCTTTTAGCTAGATAAGGACTGAGAACGGTATGAGGAGGCACTGTATAGAAACTAGAAGACAAATCTACAAATAGACCGGATTGCTGAAGAGAGACACTACAGTATTCTTGACAGGTCAATGCAGAAGCTTGAGGCACAGACATGTAGTGTCCTGCTAAATGATTACAGGGCGTAAAATAAAATAAAAACATCATTAGGTAATTTACCCTAGTTCATAAACTTAACATTTACAGAATGAGGTATCATTTACATCAACACTGAAGGACTACAAGAAGTTCTTCAAAGAGCTCTACGAGGAGTTCTTCAAAAAGCTCTTCAAGAAGACATAAATGTTTTTTTCCAGTGCCTGGGCCCTCAGTTGTATGGTATCCCCAACACCCTACTGCCTGGCTCCTTGGTACTCCTGTCTCTACAGTACCTAGAAACCCCATGTGTTGACATTGTGCTCCTTCCTTTCCTCGTGGGACTCAGATCTGCCTGTGAACTGGCACTGTTTCTAGCTTTCCTGCACCCTCCCTGCTCACCCTGGATGTATATTTGTGCTGACCCATGTGTATCCTACTGCCCCAAAACCTTTCAAGGCATGCACTGGGCAGGCCTGGAGGTGCAGCTGAGGAGCTTCTACCAAAACCTTGTCCAAATGTCCACTTCTGAAAGTGCGAGGCCCCGTGCAAGTGCTGCAAGGGGCTGTGTAGGCGAGCTGCAGTCTGTACGGAGCGGTGGGCAGATGCAGGCAGGGAGGGCCGGAGCCAAGAAATGACAGTTTTTGCTTTTCTAACTCACTTGAAAGAAGATGCAACACTAAATCTGATATATATATATATATACACACACACACACACGAAGTATCTTACACCGCATATGATATGTATATATTATACTGTGCTTGGTCTTAGCCAAAAGGCCAAGAAATGGTACGTTGATGCTACTGAGATGGGAAAGCATGAGGAGATTCGCAGCGTTCGAAGATAGATGCTATTCTTAGTTGGGTTTACCACGTCAATTTTCAGCAGCTCGCAGAGAGGCCTCACCACCTGCGTCCCCCCGCTGCTACACAGGGCTCAGCCTGCTCAGGCCGTTTGGCGGTACCCGCTGCCGCGGCTGGGCAGTTCCCTCCGAACCCTTCGTCCGCTCTGGCTCTGCGGCCTGCCCCGTTCCCGGGGGGGTGTACGCGCCTCCCCGCCGGGGAACGGCTGTAGCTCAGTTTAGCGGCGAGAGGCCGTTTCGCACGGGTCCGGCTGTTCCGAGCGCCTGGCACCTGCTTCCCGGCTGCCGGCGGGGCCCCGGCGGGCTCTGGGGCCGGGGCGGGGGCGGGGCGGGCGGTGAGGCGCCCCCCGGCGGCTCCTGCGCACCAGGCAGGCCCCGACGGTTGGGAGCACGCGCGGGGCGGGGCGGCCAAGGCACCGCCCCTCGGCACGTGGGAGAGTCCATTGCCGGGGGGAGCCAAAGAGAGCGGGGAGGGGGGAATCGTCCGGCCATCGGTGCCTGGAGGCGTCCCGGGGGGAAGGCGTTGGCCACGGTGTCCGTCTGTGCCCGCCGCTCCGGAGCAGGGGAGGCGTGTGGGGCAGGCCGCCGGGGGGTTGCCGCCTTCTCCGCTGCCGCCCCCCGCTCCTCCGGTTCCTCGGGCCTGTGTGCAGTAGCGGGAGGGGACAGCCGGGCCGGCCCCTTCCCCCGCGGGGGGGGGGCGAGGCGGGGAGCCCGGGCTGGGGGTCCCGGTTTCAGGGGGGCGGCGGGACGG
>JAVJGJ010000014.1:44432791-44462682 GCA_035590215.1 Microhierax caerulescens
GCTCTAGGCCCGTCTTTCATTTTCATGTGGTAAAGGCTCCTGCTGGGTGCGCGGGAGGGCGGCGGAGAGGGGGTCGGGGCCGGGGCCGCGGCCGCGCCGGGCTCAGCATCGCGGGCTGAGCCATGGCTGGTTGCGGCAGGGAGCGGGGGAGGTCTCAGCCCGCGGATCTAACTGGGGTCTTAACTTCCCTGTTTTCTGCTTTCTTTCCAGGTTACGAATCAGGTAAGCAGCTTTTATTTGAGGTAACCTTTAGTGTCGCTTCAGCTCTAGGCCCGTCTTTCATTTTCATGTGGTAAAGGCTCCTGCTTCTCCAACGAGAGTAACCCTCCCTCCCCCACGGGTGCCTTTTAGTACTCGAGTGTACTGGACACTCCTCTGAAACCTCTCAGTACGTGGTGTCATGTAAAGATACTATATGAAAAAACCAACCAAAACCAACAACTAAACACCCACAAGCTAAAGGAAGAGAGAATAGAATACATGGGATCTGGCTATTAATGTAATGTAACCTCTGATGTGTCTTCAGATGGGTTTTAATTAATTAATTGATGATTAAAACATTACTATATAATGTGTGCCTGTTCTGGACCTGTACAGGATGGCTTTGTGCACTTGCATGGGTTTACTTACACCACTGTGTTGTCTCTTTCTTCTTTGGCTGCCCATAAGAAATAACGTCATTTTACTATATTTGCACTTTGTTGCTTATTCACGACCGCATCTGTGTGATTTGTTATTTCTGGTTTTTTAGTGTAGTAGAATCCACGCTAGAGAAAGGAAGCTTGTTCTAGTCCACAAAACAATGTAAGTGCCAAGATAAACTCTAGCTGAAAGGGTATCACTCATACTCCAACTCTGCATCATGTTCTCAGTGATAATTTTGAGGTTTTTTAACAAGCATTAGAGGTCAGATGTTGATCCCAGCTGGCCTGTTGATAACGTTAAGGGTAGTGTTTAAGCCAAAGGACTGAAGCTTGCAGCTGTAAGGTAGTATTCTTAAAACTGTATTGGTGAAGCACTTTGGAAATCGGGAATTTCTGTGTGTGAAGAATGTTTTGATGGTGGTGGTTGTTGTAGTAATATACTGCATCTTCAGGAGAGTGAAAAGTTATTTGATGCTGGGTCATTTTGTACTTTGCTTTATAGTTTCCTAGAACAAATAATTTTATAATTTTTACTGTATTGCTGCTGTGGAGAGAAGTTTTTAATCCTAGTCCTCAGTTAAAATTAACAGACTTTTGTGGGAGCTTTTCTTGGATGTGTGTTATAATCTCCTTATGTTTTAGGCTTCTTTTAAGTTTTGTAATTCAGAGGCTAGATTCCTGTTTAGAAGAAAGTATGAATAAATGACTAGTACAATTTCAAATTCTCTTAACTTATCACTTTCCAGATGTTGAGATGAGCTCGTTACAGTATAATTAAAGTCCTGTCAGCTGTGAAGTAGAAACTGAGGAGAAAAAACAGTTACTTTTTTTTTTTTAATCTGAATTATCTTCTGCTACTACATGTTTGTTATACAGAGACAATCCTGAAAAAAACACTAAATGAACAACTTAAACATGTTCAAAATCTGGCTGTCTTGCCCATTGGCTTTGTGTTGATAATGGATATCTGACAGTTGTAGGTGATCATGGATTATTCAAATTTTCATTCTGCAAGGATTTTCTTCTTAATATTCTTGTACAGAAAAGGCCACTTTAGACTACTTAGACTTGCTCCTTCACTATATTTTGCCAGTCTTAACTTAGCAGTGCTTGTTGCTATTATCTAGACTAAAAGATTTATATTAAGAAAAAATGGTCATTGTTGAATATGAATACACTTTGCATTGTTAGTCATTGTTCTTTTAATCTCATCAGTACAGTGGTAAACTGTAAGAACAAGGCTATTAGTCACAAGTTGTTCATATCCTGCTTATGTTTAGAACAACAATAATAGTAATTTCAGATTCAAATGAAATTGCAAATGCTTTTTAAAAAATCCTGTGAAGTTAATTGCAAGGACAGACTGTTTTTTTGTGGTACTCTATGCTGTGCTCTCTAAAATATTCTAGAATTCTTCAGGATTTTTTAAATCCCACAAACTAACAATGGTGTCATTAATAGCTGTAATGTATTAAACTACTACTAGACATATGTATGTATCTCTATACACAGACATCTAGCCATGTGTTTCTTGGTGTTTTGGGGTTGGGTTTTTTGCTATTTTTTAAAAAATTGTATTTTGTTTATTTTATTTGAGTGTTACGCTGTCCTTGCAATATACTACTTCTCTTAATGTTATTGCCAGGTGTGCTAGTGAATTCTTAAAACTAAAAAAACTTCCAGTCACCTGTAAGGTATGTGGATTCTTAAGTCTTAGATTGTAGTCAGAACTGTCATTACAATTTAACAAATGGTTAGCCTAATCTGGTTATTGTACAAATCATACCCTATCTTAATAGTAACTGGAAAGACAACGTACTAGGTGCAGGTTCATTTCCTTATAATATGTGCTTACTATGCTGTGTGCTCTCTGTTTTTGAAATATAAGTTGCAAGTTTGAGACCTTCAATCTTTGTGGTAGGAATTTAGACAATAATGGAGAAGAACTGGTATTTCTCAGTTATAGGGTATGTGAAATCTTTTCAAACTATCTTGCAAGCTTTTCTCTATCTGAAAGCATTTATGCTGTAATACTACATCTAGGAATTTCTAAATCCTTGGTGTTTATAGGACCTCTCTTTGTGCATATGTGTTAGAATTATTTAGAGGTTCAGAAACTGGCTAGTGAGGATAAACAGGGATATTCTTTCTTAGCTTGAAAGATTTACAGTGGCAGTGACTCACTCGAAATACCACAGCCACCTATCTGTAGTGGTATTTTTAAGAGAGAAGTCAGCATAGTTAGATGTACCATATAGTGCTAATATATTTGTCACGATGCCTATTTTTTTTTCTCCTCTACTTCAGCACTCTGATAGAATGAATTGTTAGTCCACCTCTGATACAGAAGGCGTTGATGATTCAGCTTTTACAAAGCTCCACTTTGTGTACAGTGATGACAGGGAGTGGTTCCTTTTCTTTCACCTTCAACTGGGGAGCCTGGAGTGACCAGTGCTACTCATCTTCCTGAATCTCTTATGAAACCTTCCCCACTAATGGGAGAGAGAAAGCAAGAAAACGGGGTTTATCTGCCCACTCTTTACCAGATTATATTTGGCTGTGTATGTTGTTCTCAGTTTCTTCTACACACACACAAAAGCAAAAACCAAAAAAACCCACAACAACAAAAAAAACCCACCAACCCCAAAAACCAGATTGCATACAAATTTTTGCAGTGAAAAGGCCAGACACAAACTGGTTGTTCATGATGTCACTTCAGTTTGGCTTGCAACCTGTGACTGATTCCCTAGCATGCACAGATAACAAAAAAAGTAGTATTGGAGGATATCTTTTTTGATCTTCCACTTTTCTTCATTCTCTCTTACCTTTCTTCATCTCATGTGCTCTAAGAAACACCCTTGCTTTCTACATAAGGTACCATTTCAACTCAAGTATTGGCTTCAGGTAGTTCAGGTTAAACTACTGAGAGGTGACTGTGGCTTGGGTTTCTCTTGCCACCCGAGGGCTTACTTCCTGGTTCTTAGTTACCTTCCAGCATTATTTCCAGGCCTTTGATCCTACCTCCCCCCCGCAAGCCATTAAGGTACTGAGAGTCAGTACATAAAGAAATTTTTACATAAATTTCTACATAAAGAAATTAATTTTAGTCCATGGTTGACCTTGACAGCTGTGACTTTAAAGTCGCAGGGGCAATAAAGATCACAAAACCTAGCACAAATGGCAGAAACTGGATACAGCCAGTCTTCACCCAGTCATGGACCACTTTTTTAAGGGTGTTGGGCAAATACAATTTAAGTATTCTGAGGAAACAAACTTTACTCTTCCTAAAAGGTCTTTCTATTTTATGAACTCTGTAACACTATCACACAAGCTTTCCCAAAAGAAAGCCCTACTGATGGAAGTAACTGAAAGTGCCTGCAATTCCTGAAGTGCAGGGTGAAAGTACTTGTAGATGAGCTATGTGTTGGAGTGGAAGGATGTTGGATGTGAAGAAACCAAGATGTCCTTCTGAAAACGCTTGGCTAAGCTTACTTTTTTTAGTTGGGAGTGGGGGAGTGGAGTTGAACTCTCTGTTGCAAGCAGAGTGGAAACAGTAGAGATAGCATGTATGCCTGGAAAACAGCCTGTTCTTATGAGCCTCAGAAGGTGAAAGACCAGGACTCAGTTTATGCTTTTCTGTAAAGAGAGTACCCCAGAAAGCCTTCCACAGAGCCAACAAAGGGGAATTGTTGAGGCTGTGGCATGGCAGAGCAAAGAATAAGCCGAAGGACAAATACAAAGGGATTGTAGACATCCACTGTAAGATCACTTGTTGAATGGCTTCTAGTTTAAACTATCTCAAGCTATATAGACTTCTTACTGAGTTTAAATAGGTAGATATGTTGTAAAAGGAAAATTGTAACTTGTTTTGGGGTTTAGAGCATTACTTATAGGAGTAGTTGAAGGATTGACTTAGATCTGTCTTTGTATGTTCCTCAGTAACTGAAAGCTAAGAAAACCGCATATTGCATTTCTCTATGTGTACTTGCCACTTCTGGCCTTTTATTATGCTCTCTTTTGCTTAGTTTCTTCTGTTTTAGTGACAAACTAAAAATTGTAACCATGAGACCCTTACTGTCTGGAACGCTGTTTAAGTGAATGGGGTGCTAGAGTGGAAAACCAAGCCATAGCAGTTCATGCGATAGGTTATCATGTTGCACTGAAGGTGCTTTTCCCCACTTTCGCATTTTCCTTGGCTTAAAGGACCAGCAGAATCAGTAGAATCCAATTGTTGGTTTAGTATGCTGTAGAAATACTATCTATAACAGCTTGTTTGGAGGAGTAGATTGATATGGCTTGTGCCCATTATGAATAATTTAGAGCATAGAAACAGGTCTCTGTTTTTCACAGCATAACTTGGTGTCCTGTGCTGAACCAGTGGCCCAGTAGCTGCACCTCAGGACTCTGGAGCATTCTAAAGCTCTCGCTTACTGGGGTGGTTTCAAAGGAAGCCTGGTCAGCTGGTTAGTTTGGCTTTCTCAGCACTTTGTGCTGTTGCCTGTGTGATGTCCTGGTTCAGTATATGTGGCAGTGCCTGGGCATACTGACTATTAAGTTTCAAAACTGCTTGATGGATATGTTAAAAATAATACACCTCTCATTGTGAAGATCTCCTGTAATTCAGCAGTGCTCTTTTGAGACACTCTGAAGAAGCTATCACAATTGGAAAGGTTAGAATTTTTTGGGTGTAATATTTCTTGCATTTTTTTATGAAGTTGAAAGTGTTCCCTTTTTTTCCCCCTTCATTGCAAATTTCTTAAAAGTTTTAAAAATTGTGATGATAAATGGTCTGTATACTTTGAACTTTATTATGAGGTTCTGAAATTCAGTGCTTGAGGATATTTAAAGAATTTGTAATTTCTTTTTAGAAAATATTTTTTTATTAGAATTCTTTTTTAGAATTCTGTCTAAAAATTCTTTTTAAAAAATCATTAAATAAAAAATTCTTTGGGAAATTCTTTAAATATGTTTATTATAATGGAGCATCTCTTGTGTGAGCAAGACTATGCTGTGGCCACTCTAACTGGGGAGTAGTTGGTAAAGGAGAATAATGCACCTCATGTAAGTTATAGCCATTTATTTGCTTCTGGTATGCCTTTTGACCAGCTGTATAGAACTAAAGTTTCTACAGCTGCTGCCATCTTGTCACATCAGTCAATTTGATTACTAGTTTGAAAGATGCCTTCTCTAAAACATATTGATAAATGATCCCTTCATTTTAATTCCACAAATTCCATAATGAAAGAATTAAGAAATACATCCTTATAAGGCCCAAACAATAAAATACTGTTTGGGTGATTCCCTTATTTCTAGAAAAGGATTTAACTTCTGAAACAAAGTATTTTGCTTTCAGATCTTTATATATAATTTATAGGGGCATATTACCAAAAATTGTGCATTTATATTTGTAATATAGATTAGTAAGAACTGGATACTTAAAGGGCTGAATACAACCATCTATTTTTGGATTTATATAAATCGTAATAGTAAGTGCTTTTCAGTGTTTTTTTTTTTTTCTTTTTCTGGGTGATAACTCCATCACACATTTTATGGAGTGATATAATACTTTCTAGGTAAAAAGATAGCTTCAGTTTAATGAAATGCCAAAAATGGTTGGGCTTTAACGAAAAAGTTACAAAATATTGGTTGTCTCACTTGGTTTATTTGGATGTAGTCCTCCCTGTTTTGTACAGCCATAGGCTTGTGTTGTGGTATTTTTTTTTTTTGTGTGTGATTTGTTTGTTGGGTTGTTTTTTTTTTTCAGAAGAAGGTCTTAACTGTGTTTTTGTTGTGATACAGCAATGCTTTAATCCACTGAGCAGAAGTAGAATAAAATGTAGACTCTGTTGGTGTCTTGGTTCGCATTTGCATTTAGAAGAGGATTACAACAGTTGGTTCTTCCCACAAAAGCTCTTTGACTTTTGCATCTGAATGTCTGGATGTGTTTGTGCTTTTTGCCAGTTTTATGTTTTCATGGTTCCAGCTTCTATACAAGTACTACAGTAAAATGTGGAAAACTCAGTCATTACTATAATGACTTAGCATTTAGAATGTGGCGTTCTTGTATTTTTGCAAATGCTGTCCCAATTTGAATTGCACCTAAATTTTAAAGTCCATTTTGTTTCAATGTTTGTCCTTGCTTTGTTTTTATGTGCAAGTGACAGTGGAAAAGAGCACTGCTACTTCAGACTATTTAAATTGCACATTAACTACTTCAGAAGTTTTCTGTTAAAATAAATTGCACCCTTACTTCTTACTTCACTCACCCTTCCCACATCTCCAACAACCCCATAAATCACTTCTTCCTACTGACTGTGTAACTGTGTTCTCAGAAGTACTTCTATTTTACACTGCTGAAATCAAGTCTCATGAGTCAAGATGTTGCTAGGTTGCCTTTGTCCACTGGGTTTCCATTCTACTTTTGAGGTTCTTTAATAATAAATAAATAAGCATGAATTGTTTTTTTTATAAACAAATAATTTTAATGAACCTTAAAGGTAGCCAATGTGCTTCAGAGCAGAATCAAGTACTAAAATTAACTGCTTTGTGCTTCTTTCAGTGTCTTACAGTTAGTAGGTTAAAGTAGTGGTACCAACAATGAAAGCAGTGTAGCTTATACCACATAGGTAACGTGCCTAAATGTGCTTATTGTAATGTTTTTTGCTATTAACTAACATTTAGATGTACATATTTACAGTGCGTGGTGATTTAGAATAGAATTGAGTTGGCTGGAAGGGACTCCTGGAGTTCTGTAGTTCAACCATGTTCTGTTCAAAAGAGGTTGCTCAGGAACTTGTCAAGCTCTGAATTCCTGAAAGGATGGACTTCACAGCCTCCTGGGCAGCCTTGTACTAGTGCTTGACCGTGATCGTTATTTTTAAAATTTAAAATTTTAAATTGAACTTTCCTTATCAAGTTCAAATTTCCAGTGTTCCAGCCTCTGTCCATTGTTTCTCATTGTTCTATCGTCCACTGCTGAGCCTGTCTTCATCTTCTCTGCTCTCTCCCTTAGCTAGTTGAAAACATGTGAGAAGGAAGCGCCTTATGGAATACTGGGGAAAAAAGGAGAAACTGAGAAACGCTCATAAGGGGGAGTGTGTGGACAGTAATTTCAAAAGTGATGTTTTCTCTAATGGTTAGTTGGACTGGTGGAAAACCAAGAAGAGTTTCTTAGGAAGATATTTTCATACAACAAGAAAAGAGACAACTGGCAGTATGGCAACAATTGGTAAAAATAAAGTTCTGAAAAAGTTAATAAACTAGATACAGACATGTGGGGTTTTTTTTGTTCTTGCTGTTATTGTTCTTCCTGAGCCCCTGTAAGACTTCTGCAGTGAAGCCAAGTATCTTTTTTCTCTTCCTTATCTAAGGATGCTCAAAGGTGTATAAGAAGTCAGCAATGTGATATGCAGTGACTGAAAAAGAGTATCTAATACTCTCTTGTGCAGCTCTAGAGAAATATAAAGGTGCTATTTTTTGTTAACCTGAGTATGTATTATCAATAAGGTGAGAGAAAGTAAACAGCTGAAAGTAAGCCCTCAGATACAATGTAAAGTACCCTTAACTGCTCTGTCCAACAGGTATCTGTAGAATAAAATTGCTTGGATAATTGCTGAATAATTGGAATACAAAGCAGCAGAGGTCCCTCCCTATGAATGACACTGTCTAAAAAGCATGCAGAACTGCCTCCTGTCCTAAAACAGGAATGCTTTTGTCTGTGTGGAAGGGGTTGCTTCAGCTCCTGGTGTATAACTGACTCCTTTCTGTACCAGCATCTTTCTCTGGGCTAGGAAAGAGCTAGAAGACTGAGGCAGGAAAAAAAAAGGAGGTTTAATATAGTTATTACTAAGCTATTCATGCAACTTCCCCAAACTGAAGCAGTTGCTTGTGACATCTTTTTCTGACCTTCCTGTGTCACATCTAATATGGATTTTTGTCCTTATGAAGAACTCTTCCTGGTTCCTAATAACTTTTTATTCCTACAAAATTTCATCTGCCCAGCCTTGCTAAATACAGTCTTGCCTTGCTTTAATCAATTCAGAACACAGTGGAAAAAATTATTTATCTGGCTGTGTCATTGATTGAACTTCTTTTTTTCTTTGCGTGTCTCCATGTTGAAAATAAGCTCTATATATTTGTTTTAAGGGTTCTTCCCATCCTTCCATCTTTTATTCATCTGTTACCCATCTGCCAGTCTGTCTTACTCAGGGGCTTATGCTTCCAGTTTTTATCATATACTTATTAAATTTTCAGAAGGATATATCTTCCCACCGCCCAGGCCTGAATGAAACCTTCTTGTTAGACAGAGACATCTCCTTTGCCTATTTTTTCTCTCCTTAGTATTTTTTCTTTTTTTCTAACAATTATACAATAAAGTTGTTAATGCTGCTCACATGTTAAAATCACTGCCTGTCATACTAAGCCTATGCTCTTGCTGTTCCCTGTAATGCTGATCAACACTTCCAGTCATCACTGTCATTATATACAGAAACTTACAATTCCTTAGATTGTAATGTTTCTAGGTGGTATGGTAACATGAAAGGTACCCTCTATCTGTACAGTTTTAGTTATGCTGAATGTTTCATTAAGGAGTTTGAGTAGCTATTCTTGGTTTTAGGGAGCGTTTTGCTGATGTGGAGTTTGTGACTTGATGTGGAGTTGGTTTTTGATGTTGGTTGGTTGGCTGGGTTGGTGGTTTTTTTCTTCAGTGGTGTAGAACAGGACAGGAGACCCTAAATCACTTATTTGTCCAGTAGCTTAATGTGATCGTTCTAGCATTGCCTCTTCTAGGCAAGGGAAGTGATTCTCCCCCTGGACTCAGCACTGGTGGGTTCACACTGTATTCGGTTTTGGGGCCCTCGCTACAGGAAGGACACTGAGGTGCTGGAGTGTGCCTGGAAAATGGCAGTGAAGCTGGTGAAGGGTCTAGAGAACAAGTCTTATGAGCAGCAGCTGAAGGAGCTGGGGTTGTTTAGCTTGGAGCAAAGGAAGCTGAGGGGGACCTTACTGTTCTTCAGAACTACCTGAGAGGAGGCTGTAGTGAGGCAGAGGTCGGGCTCTTCTCCCAAAAAACAAGTGATAGGACAAGAGGAAACAGCCTCAAGGTGTGCCAGGGGAGGTTTAGATTGGATATGAGGAAAAATGTGTTCACCAAAAGGGTTGTCAGGCATTGGAATGAGCTGGGCAGGGAAGTGGTTGAGTCCCCATCCCTGCAGGTATTTAAACAGACATGTAGATGTGGCACGTGGGGACATGGTTTAGCAGTGGACTTGGCAGTGCTACGTTAACAGTTGGACTCAATGATCTTAAAGGTCTTTTCCAACCNNNCAAATGATTCAATGATTCTGGTTGTTGGGTCTTTTTCTATCTGTGGTGTTTTTATGCTGTTGGGGTTTTGTACCTTTATTTCATGTAATCTTGCATAATAATAATTATTAATAATATTTTTTTAAGGTTGTGTTACTTTTTCCACGATTCTGAATCACAACAGTAAAAACGATGGAAAGATTAGTCATTTACTTCATAAAGAAAGTGCTAGAAGTACAAATAATATTTTAATGCACCCATAGGCGTACTCCCTTCCCTTTCAGATTTTTTTTGTTGTTAATCATGAAGTGGTCATTATTTCCACAACCTAGAGGGTTAGAATAGGAGTTCAAAATATACTATCTTCTGTTTCATCAGCTAGTAAATACTTAAAATTTTCCCTTTTCTCCATTTTCACTAAAAGATAATGATTCGGCCTTCTTCCCAATCTTGGTAAGACTCAAAGGTTGTACAGAGCCAAAAGAGCTTAGTGCATTGCATAAGGAAATTGACTCAGAATATTGCTTATTGTACTTCAAAACTACCGTGTTTTTTGAACTACTCAAAAAGGCTAGGTTCTGCAAAGCCTTCATTATGACTTGTGCATAGTTCCATAAACCTATACATAAAGCAGCAAAATTTCCTTAAGAGCCTGATAAAAACACTTTATTACTGTAGATACACAGAAAAGCTATATTTTTTCAAGATATTATTTAAACTTTTTTCAAAGTTAAATGACTTTTACTTGCCCTTGGTTTTGATGTCATGTCTTGCAGTGTCAAATGGAGAGAAAATAATGCATTTTATATGGTAAAGTTTTGGGGGGTTGTTGGTTGGTTGATTGTTGTTCCGTTCCCCCCCCCCAAAACACTGGCTACAAACTGTAGCTTCATTTGCTTAATAAACTTCAGGATATGTATATTTTTTTGCCCCTTTTGTAGAAAATATTCCTAAGTGTTACCGGTAAGAAAACATCCTTACTCTTTAAAAATATTTGTTCTCCATACATTCAGCCTTTGTAGGAACTGTGTCCTTTATATCTCTTTTGAGAGACAGCCCCTTGGCTATGTCTCCTGAAAGACAACCACTTTGCCTCTTGCCCAATACAAGCTGAAACTGGTATTTGAAGGGATCTCATGTTAGATGAAGACACTTGTATTTTGTTATATGTTCTCATGTTTTGACTAAAATACTCATTTTAGGTATTTCTCACAGTTATATAGGTATGAATCTACTAAAAAATGGTGTAACTGTTTACTGAATTCTTGTGTGGATATGTAAACCTGCACACTAGGCGGATTATAGAAAGAAGAGAGTCATCTGTGCCTTTCATTTAGGCTTATTTTATGTTATTTTTAAGCATCTTTACAGCAAATGTATCAATAAATAGATTTTCTCAAGTAGCATTGGGCAGGAAGTATGATGAGGCTTTTAAAGTAATCTTTCCCCTCTAAGAAAGATAATGGGCAAATCACTCTGGTCTTCTATGGTATGGCTTTTGGGAACAGTACTGGGAACTGCAGAGTTGAGTTTTGTTGGGAGCTTGCTAAAGAAATGCCTTAGGAATTCATTGTTTTTAGGTTAGAGGAATATTGCTTGCTGTGTGTTTTTCGGGCATTTAAATTTACAGCTGCTTATCAGCAGACTCCTTATTTTAAACTTGACAGCCCCAAGTGGCTGGATAAGACTTTTCTGTAGAATATGTCTTTTCAATGAGAAATATGGTAAGTTATAAAACGCTAACTTTTTGGAAAATACACGGGGTTCCCACATATTTAAGTTTTTCTCCAAAATGTATTACTTTTACCAGTAGAAATAGTGTTTGAAAGTAGGATTTGTGTATGCCACAGTGTATAACTAGCTTTTTCTTATAACTATGAGTGGTCAGCGTGTGTATAGAAACTAGTTTCTGAATTCAGTTAGGTTCTTCTAGAGACGTAACAGAAATACTTCAAACTATTTTAGATCATGCATAGTTAATAATTCTGCAACTGTTATTGTGGTACATATCTGAGTAAAAGAAGAATATCTAATTAAAAAGTGAACACCCAGTTGTAGGCTAAGGTTGTCAGAGCTTAGTAAGTGCTACAGTCTCTTTCCTTCTTAAGTGGCTTAATGTTAGGTAAAAGATCCAAAAATCACTTCTCGTCTTGTGACACATAGCTATAGTATAGGAAAGATGATCAGAAAGCCTTTGGCTGAGATGCTGTTCAGAAATTCTAAAAAAGAAACTGAGAATTACGTGAAGATTCACGAGTAGTCTGGTACTTAATCCTTGTCTAATTCAAAACATGTTATTCTATTACAGTTTGAAAGGATTTTTCTTGTAGAAGAACACCTTAAAAAGTACACAAACTGAAATATGTATCTTGTATCTCTTTGCTCAAAATGTCATCAAAGATTACAATTTTTTGAGTTGCTGAAACCCAGCAGCTCCAATATGATAAGCACTGGTGTCAGGTACTCTGAAGTACTCATGAGACAAATAATATCATGTTTATTCGTATGTGCTCTGGCCCATGATTTGTAGTTCAAGTGACTCTTCAGTACTTCTGTATTTTATGACAAAACACTTTCAAAATGGCTGAAATCCTTTAATGCTTCAGTAAATAGTGCTAGGAGTGTTTTCACTTCCTTTTTATAAAGCTATTTAAATAAATAAAACATGGGGATTTTGAGTGTCTTTGTTAGCACTATGATTTGTTTAGCCTTTTTTTATTATAATTTTTTATTAATACTTGAGTCTCATTTATTCTCCTTTATGTTCCTTAATTTTTGGAAAGTATGGGTTGTCGCAATGTATTTCACGTTGTAAATACTCTGATATGTTTCTAAAAAGATATGTATATGAGCATATTCATTTAGTAGTATTCTATTTTTTTCTTTTCCAGTTTCTCAAACAGTTAGGTATACATCCTGACTGGCAATTTGTAGATGTTTATGGTATGGAACCAGAACTGCTTAGCATGGTGCCAAGACCTGTCTGTGCAGTGCTGCTTCTCTTTCCAGTAACAGAAAAGGTAAATGTCTATTTAATAATCAGCTAATTACTTTTGTTGTAAATGAAATGGGAATGAACAACTTGAGTCTTGTACTTTGGTGTCATAAACAAGGTGTGACTCAAACCTTATTCTAGAGACCTTTTAATTAAAAACATGCTTCCTTCAGAATCTTCTTTTGATAATCTGACCTGTATGTTTCAAATTTCTTTTCAAGTTGGAATGTGAACAGCTAATGTAGAGGCACAGACAAATACATCTCGCATTTTTCTAATATAGACAATTTATGGTGGGGTGTTTTTTTAATATAAGCTGTGAAATGGCTCAGTTCTGCTACTTTTAGCAAAAGCTACAATAGCTTAAGCAAATTAAGAGGTAGTGTGTAAGACTATATGAAATGTAACTACTTCTGGAGTTTTTGTACTGTTGCACTGACCAAACTTCAGTCCACTTCCAGGTCAGTCATCAGTACCAATATGGCTTTTGCTTCTTGGACTGATGGGGCGTATTTCTAAAATGAAAGAATTCCCCCTGCGTCTTCCTCTGTTAGACGTCAAAATGCTTCATTTGATTAAATCTTTAAATCTGTTTGTGTTGTGATATGTTTCTACATAGCAAAGACATTCATCTTGCGTATCTCCTTTGAGTGTTATGTGAGTTGAAATGCATAATTTGTAGTGAACTTTCAGTTTATAAAAATCTTACGTGATTGTGATAAGGTTAGCCAAAAAGCTTGAGGTGAATCTACCTAAACTTCCTTCTAATGTGTGTTTTGACAAGAACACATGGTTTATAAGAACAAAGCAGTTAGTTATTAAAACGTAACTTCTATAACAAAACCTGTTTAGAGGGAAGAGTGACTAGGTTAGTAGTCTTACTCATTAGGTGCTGTAAACTTCTGTGTTCTCAGTTTCTCCAGAACAGCTATGCAGGCAGTATTTTTCAGGCTTGATTTCAGCCACCTTGATAGTTTTGAATTTAAGCAAAGTCTTAGCTGTCCTCCCTTGTTTTTTGGGTTTTTCCTTTCCGTCACCTTTAAAGCATTGTTTTTTGTGTTCTGTGGTTTCTGTCTGGCTGCTTGAGCTACGCGTCTGAGCTCCTTCCATGACTGTCACTTTTCTTTTGCCTCCCTGCCTGTGCAAACTTCCTTTCTTGGATCATGCTACGGGATCATGATCCCGTGGGAAAGAACAACTTCCCTCTTGTTCCAGAAGGTGTATCCAATTTCATCCTGAAGAAGCATATGACAAACAGAACTGGAGAAACAGCATATGGTCTGTTGCATCGATCAATCACATTGATCATCAGCCAAATATTTGAGATTTTCTACAGCATGTTAATACTTCAGAAACATAAGGGACACAAGTGTTTCTGTCAACTGTTTAGCCTGAGTGTGTGAAGGCCGAATCTCTCATGTGAAGTCCCAATGTTCTAAAGCTTTTGTTGTTTAGTGTGAACTCGACAAGACTCTTGAGCATTATTTTGTATTTCTGGAGTACTTTTCACCTCCTCAGTCTCACTTTCAATATGGCCTATTACATTCTGCTTTTATTTAGTTTATTATTTATTTATGTTTCCTGGCTCTGTCTACATTTATGAAAATATGCCTCTTAATTAATTTTGCTGCCCTCATAAATGCTTTTGTATCATGTTTTTGTTCTTCTGTCTTGAGGTTCCTTTCTTTTGTGCTTCCTAGATACCAATTTGCTTAAACTTGCTTTTAGGGCAAGATACTCTTGTTGTCATACAGATAGTCTTAGGGTCCTTGTCCAGTTTAAAGGTCGGTGTCTTTTTTTCTTAGTCTTCATTGTCTGTTCTAGACAGAGTGAATACTGTAAGTGTTGGGCATTTGGGGCATGGCCCAATGAACACGTATGGGATAGGTTAGGGGGGACCTCTTGAGGTGATGGTCTGCTCTAACCTTTGCTCAAAATTGTATTTTCAGTATTCTCAATATTTATATGTTTATTTTTGCCATGGAGTTTATTTTGGTGAGCAGGGAGGGAATGACAGCTATGTTGGTTACCTTCTGTAATCTGAACTTTTGTCCAATTATGCTCTACGAAATTTGGGCTGGTTTTGTTAACTTGTAGATAAATGGTGTCAAATTAAAATCCTTTGTAAATACTCTTGCTATTACTTAGACCATTCAGACAAGGTGTAAGCATGGAATTGTGATGCTGGAAAAGTGTCTTCTTTCTGTTTCTCAGTGATGGTACATAGACTCTAAGAGAAATTTCTCATGGGTTTTCAGGAATAGTTCCATGATAACATTCTTCATTCAAACTCTACTTTTGTCACACTTGTATAAAAAGCCCATCTACTTCAATTTTTTTTTTTTTTTGTCTGCAAAAGTACCTAGTAAAGATGCAAAGGAGGAAATGTTCCAGTGTTGTCTGGAACATTTGAAGTTTTCTTTCATTCTTTTCCTAGTTGAGATGAAAATCTTAAAACAAACAAAAAAACCCCACAACAACCCCCCCCCAAATAACAATAAAAAAAGCACAAAAAATAACCCACCTCCTGCAGAAGAACCAACAAACCAGAAGGAACAAAAAAAAACCCCACAAAACCAACACACTGTTGCATAGTATAGCAGATTTTAGTCAGTTATCTTTATAGAACAAGTACTTTAGATTGTTCTGTCAAACTAAATTACTTCTTTTATTGTGGAAAATAAACATTCAGTTTATGAATATGGCTTTTGAAGGGCCATTTTTGAGGCTGTAAGCATTATATAAATCTTATTTTATATTCCTGGAAAAAAATGAAATTTAAAAATGGAACTTGTAAGAATGTTTCATGCTGATTAAACACCTGAAGTATTATGGTTTGCTTGATAGTGCCTTGAGACCTCAGGCCGTAAAAGCTTTTTGTTGAAGAGAGATGGTGACAGGTGCTCAGATCAAGGAAATATTTTGAACATTTTCAAAACTAGATTAGATAACAATATTTCAAAGTGATGTTTCAGCTGTGACTGGTTTTTGACTACTGATAAGGCATTGGTTTAAGAAATGATATAGAGCTGTTCAGTTGAGTAAGTTTATGTGTACGTGTTGGACCACATCTGTTAAACATTTCAAGTTGCAAGTTGAGTTTTGGTTTTTATTAGTTAGATGTTGCTGCTTTTAAAATTACTTTCACTTGAATACTGTAGCCAGTATCTATTTGTACTATATGTGAGACATTTGTAACTTTCTTTGTAGTATGAAACCTTCAGAACAGAAGAAGAGGAGAGAATAAAAGCTAAGGGGCAAGATGTCAAATCATCGGTGTATTTCATGAAGCAGACCATTAACAACGCTTGTGGAACAATTGGGCTAATTCATGCTATTGCAAACAACAGAGATAAAATGAACTTTGGTAAGCCTTTTTTTGGCCAGGTGGGTTTTGTTGGCTTTTTTCTTTTTTTCCTTAACTGTGGGGAGGCAGGGAGGGAAGGACACGTTTTGTACTATTTTCTCTGAATAAATTGACGATCTTTACAGAAGAACATTTTGACCTATAATTACAAAAACCATATTTCATACTAATCCATGAATAAAACACTCAAAACATTGTGAACTGCCCTAGTGGCAATTCCTTCTGCAGTCAGCCTTCAGTGTCTTAAAGATACAATGTAATTATATCTTTAAACCTTTCATTGGATATAAGCATTCTGTAAGCTTTGAATGAAGTTGGAGTTAAAGTGTGACTCTAATGATGTCTCTTTTGGTGTGTGTTGTTTTTTTTTTTTAAGAAACTAATTCTTCACTGAAAAAGTTCCTAGAAGATTCAATATCTATGACTCCTGAAGAGAGGGCCAAATATCTAGAAACTTATGAAGTTGGTATCATGTGGTTTTACTTTTATTTAAAATGGTATAAGATTTACTTGTATGAGTGGGTGCTGTCCTTAGGACTTGATCCAGTGAAGAGGCACTTAAACAATTTGATTTTTACATGTGAGCTTGTGATCAGACAGTTGCTACAAAGAAAACCTGCATTGGTGGTTTTTTAAAGTATTCCTGCCTGCTTGTAGCTCAGCAGAATGGACTTAGTCAATGTTCCTCATCCGTGTTAATTCACTGGCTTACTTTAAAATTACTTTGAAATGGGTGACAAAGGTGTTTGATCTTTTTGGTGGGTTCAGGATGCAGTTTAATGGTCAGTTTAAGTTGATCTGGGTCTATTGCTGAAGGGATGGTCCTTCTGCTGCCACCTTTCATTTGTGCCTTCTAGTCATCTCTCTTTTGGCTCTAGCAGTTGGGGGCACACAAACAGCTGATTTGGATGAAATATAATCTCCTTTCCCTACCACCCCAAGCAATTAGATGAGCTAGTTAATAGTGTGGTTAGCCAGATTGTTAGTGCTGTTTGAAAAGATGCAGCAGAAACATCTGGCCAGTGGTAGAAGCAGAGAACAGTGCTGCTGCTCCTGATGGTGGTGATGACCTCTCAAAACAAAAGTTTTTACGTTCTAAGTTCAATTGAAGCTTATTGTGAAGTGCTCAGGAGTAAGGGTGTTAGCACGTGCCTGAGGGAAGTAGTAACAAATATAAACAGTAGCGGTTTGATGACATTTTCTGTAGAAATGTTGGACATGATGTTTGATCAGAGCTTCTGTCTAAAGTATTTTGTCTGCTCACAAAGTGATACGTATATCTTTAAAACACTTGCTTGTGATGTTTTCTGTGTGTAAAAGTGCCATTACAAACTGTTAGGTATTTGATTTTAATTGACTGTGATGAAACTGAAATACCGGTCTTCCAAGTTCCTTGGAAGTAGACATTTTTTTATTATAAGCACAGAACAAAAATGGTTAAATTTATGGCATTTAATAAAATTAAGAACACACAGTGATTCTTGAAACACTGAAAATCTCTCATTTAAAGTCTGATTGAAATATGTTTTAATTTTAGGCTATTCGTGTCACTCATGAATCCAGTGCCCATGAAGGTCAGACTGAGGTATTCCTTTTTTAAAAAAAAACCTATCTTTGTTAATAACTACTTTGAGTTGACTGTAATTGAAATGAAATGAGTCGTATATTAAAGGTCTAAAGTAAAATGCAGATTATTGCTTGGTTTGCAGTATTGTGTCATTAATCAAAAATCAGGGCACAAAATCAAATGGCGTTGTTGGGGCGGGGAACCAAACTTGAAGCTGCTGGTGGTGGTAGTTTTGGGGTATTTTAAGCTTTTATGTAACATGTGTGATCTTTTCAGTCTTCATTTCAGAGTAATAATTGAGCCAGTAATAGTATTTTTAATAAAAGTTGAGGTTTTAATATTGCAAATTAGTAGGTAAGACTATAATATCTATAGTAATCACACAAGTGGAACAAACATGAGCCTGGAAAGTTTTACTTCAGGAAAAGAAATAGTACAACACTTAGTTTGCCATTGTGTATGTGGTTTTTGTATACAAATACTAATTCAGAGAAATTCTCACTAATACATGTATTTACAAGCCTTTTTTCCCCCCCTACAGATTGGGTGATATATTTAAAAAACCAAACAACAACAACACCCCTCAAAATCCCACAAAACCAAAACTCAATTCCAAACCCAACAAAAAACCTTCACATAAATATAAATTTCACATTCAACATTCTTCTGCTTCAGTTGTACTAACTCAGTTTTCTTTTTTTAAGTACAGTAGGTGAAGTTTTCTTGCAGTAGTATCTTCTGAACAATGCAGGAGAAAGTAAAGCAGTCCTTTCTGCTCCCCCTTGCCCCATAATCTGGAAATCAAAATTAAGAGGATCGTTTTAACCATTTCTGTTACAGATACTGAACTTTCTTTGTGATACTTTCATTAAAAAAAAAACCCACTCTTTATCTCTTTCTCTAAATTAATCAAGGGTTTGTATTGCAAGAACAAATACCAGAACAAAACTGTATTTCTCTTCTTTTTCTAAGTGAGAGACTCCAAAAAATCTGGTCTGTTTTCTTTACAAATTAGTCCTTTTATAGATATTCTTGGCAAGCTCAGTATGAGAGAGGCTATGGAGAATATTCCCACAAATTGCTGAAGACTGAATCTTTTCTCTTTCACAAGAAAGGAACTTAGGAAGAACTTCTTTAGCTCTTCTGATGCTCTGGATGAATGTCACAGTACATGGTTTGTCTATGCATTCTTCTGGCAGAAATTATAGAATGATTGGGAAGAAAGTGCAAGGGCTTTGTAGTTCCTGAGAATACTTTGTGAAGAGTCAGGAAGCATCTAAGTGATGATTGAATACCCTAACAAGGGAAACTTCTTGAGCTTCCACAAGTTAGTTTGTTTCCTGATCAAGATAACCACAGTACAAAAGATTAATATGTGGAAATAGGAAGACTTTTTTCATAATAAAAATTTACAAGATTGTCCTAGCAACCGTGTCTAAAAACATTAAATTAGTTTCCTTTACATTTTGCATAACTTAATCTGGAAGTAATTCAATATTCCTTAGACTTGTAAAATAACTCCTTCCTGTATTTGTTTCCAAAAGCTGAAATGCTACAATGGCTAAGTACATGTCTTAGGACCATTTTCCAGAATACTTCTGATCCATCAACCAAGGAGGGAAGAAATAAGCAGGTTACCTTACTGGAACATCTAATTGCCTGCAGATCCTGTCCTACCGTAGTGTAGTTAAATGGGCAGCAAGGCCTCCCCTTTCCTCTGTACAAGAGGAATTGTGTTACTTTACAGTTCTTTTTGAGCAAAACAAAATCTGAAACATGAATATGCTGAGAGGTGTAATGGTGTGTTGAAGTGAGTTAATATCCTAGCTTTTTCCTTCCAGTGGTACATTTTAAATGTTGCTATATGCATCTTCATGTACTGGTGAAGGGGCCGATGAACAGCATGTCCTTAAAGATGCTGAAGTTAGCCTATGCAGGGCCTACAAGGATGTAGACTTGTCCTACAGGGTAAGTTCATAATTTCTAGCACCTTTGGAGCAAGAGAAGGAGAGAATCCCATAATTCCTGCATATCCGTTATTGTTACGATTACCTTCCCGAGAGTTTAAACTTCCTTTCAGAGCACTGGAAAGGAACATGTTTGCCTTCCTATGACTCTGCTGGGGTTTTGTTCTCCCCATGACACCCCACCCTCACCCTCTGCCCCCCAGGATAGCTAGGTTGTTTTGCATGGAAATCTTCCCTTTGAATAAAGTTGCTTAGTGGTAAGTGCTCTAGCTTTGCAAGCAAAAAGTCCTTTCCAGGTCTCCTACAGAACTAAAGATTAAGAAAACATGCAGGTCTTTTTTGGGATAATTAACTTGGCTTACATTCTTCCCAAGAATAGCCTGCTCTGTAGGTAGTTCGGTCCTTTAGATACATACATACTTAGATGCATACTATTGTTCACTCAGATTCTTTTGAAAATAAGCTCAACTGTATTAGAATAACTTCCAGAAGTGGGATGTATGGCAGTCAGCTTTGCTGCTTTGGTTAAGAAGCTTTGTAACTGCTTTCAAGATTCTATTCTCTTCGTTCCGCTGTGCAAAACACACCATCACACCATCGAGATTTTTCTGGAATTTTGAGATGTAGAAAGTTTAAAGATAGCAAAGAATACAGAAAGGTTCTGTTCTGATAATACTTTCTTTTTGGGGGTGGAGTGGCTCTGATTTCTCAGATACTTGAGGACGCAGCCTTTAATGCTTCTAAGTAAAATCTTGATTTGTTGATTGCTGACAGTCTTTCTGAGTCTTCACAAGCTTTTTTTATCATCTCAATGGTTATTTGATTTTTACAATATGCTCTGGATTTTCTGCTTTTGTTTCTGTTCCATGTATGTGAGCATTTCAAACCTTAAAATAAAGCAAGTCTATTTAGGAATAAAAAAGTTAGAAGTAATGGAGCAAAGCAATGCTGTCTTTCTAATATCTGTGTATTCCATCTATTTATCTTGTCTGGTGGGTAAGATTTGTTTCTGGTTTAGGATAATCTATAATCAGACTTTTTTTAATAATGTTTTATGTTTTTGAAGAAGAGTTCTATTTGGGGGAAAAAAAAAGTATTTGGCAAGATATCGCTTGTATAACTTCAGTATTAGTTGCCTGCTAGATTCTACATTCCAGTTAATGATTGCTGGAAGAGAAGAGTTACTGTGAAGTTTGCTTTTGGTATTTATCATTACTGTGTGATCTATTGAGATGAAGCATTAAGATGAATTGCTAAGCAAAGGGTTTGAAGCTGACAGCTATAGAGTGGGGTGCTTTAGGTCTAACAGGATTCCCAAGTTTGATAGCTGTGATTAATTTGCCTAGTTTAAAACAACAAAAACCTCACAAACAAACCACAAAACCCACAAACAAAAAAGAAAAGTTTGTGTTCGTAGCCATTTTATATAACTTCTGGTATTGCATTTAAAACTTTTACAGGCCATCTATAGACTGGATTAGAAGTTAATATTTTGGGGAGGGGGATTTATATTAGAATATGTGAGATTTTTAATGAAGTTTAACTCATATTTTTTAAACTTATTTCTTAAAAATAGAGAAGTTTTTTTGTTCTTTCAAAGAGATTAAATTTTAAAAACAGTTAATCAGTTTTCATTTTGGTAATTCATCTCAGGCTTGCAAATTCAAAAGGATTGTAAATTTGGTCTTACTCCTTCAGGCCAGGTTTTGGACCAGGTTTGATTCAAGTTTTGTATTAAGACTCCTGGATTCTGTGGCTCCATGGCTCGCTTTTTCTGCTACAGTGAAGCAAATAAATAGATAAAGCAGTCTTATGGGTACTTATATGTGTACAAAAAAAATAAAATAGGTCTGTTTAAAATTAATTTAGTAGCAAGGCCTGGGAATAATTCCACAGGAGTGGTGTTGGTTTCAAGGGTGGTTTGATTCTGGTCCCATATTCCAGTACCATAATGATGGCAATTAACATAAGACTCTTGTAACAGTCTTTCTGTTAAACTTCATGCTGCTGAAGCTTACACTTTCTCAAGTGACAAGTACTTCATATCCAAAGCTGCCAAATAAAGGATCTAGGTCTTTATGATAAAGCCTCATGGATGCAGCTTGCTCTTCTTTCTGTGTGATAGCTCCTGAAAGACAGCTATTGCTGAGAACAAGAATAGTTGCCAGCTACTGAAGATCCTTTTTATTCTTTCATGAGTCTTCTGCTGAGCATATACTTTTGTTTGTAATACCTTGGATGTCTGAAGAGGTGGAAAATATAATCTGTTTCTTTGCAGAACTGTACACTTTTAAGCTGATCTTTATATTATTGCTTTATACTGAGCAGTGTTTGAAATTTTCTGGTTTTGTTTTGTTTTGTTTTTTTTCTTTTTGCTCTTCCTTTGCCTCCTTCAGCAGTTCTTGAACTCTTAAAAACCTGTGGTACCACACATCATCTTGACTACCCTCTTAAAAAAAAAAAAAACCAACAAAAAAAACAACCCAACAAACAGAAACCTGAAAAAACACCATCCTTCAAAAATACTGAAAACACAATACAGTTTGTGGATGCTAGACCATCCACATTAGCTGTCTAACCTACAGTGATCATTAACAAAGAAATGGTGGCAAAATCTCAGAGAGGAGAAACAGCAATTAATAGCACTGATCAGGGTCAGTTTTATATCTAACTTTTTTTGTATCTTGGGTTGCTTTATTTCAAAACAATCATAGTTAACTATTTTCAAGTAACAGGAGAGGAAATCTGAGGGGAGAGTTTTCTTTAAAAAAGGAAAACATGTCATTGCATGAGAGAGACTTCCAGGTCTGGAGTCTTTTGCAAAGGAAATACCAGCTTTGAATTTGGAGTTAGGGAAGAAACTTATTTTGTATCCTGCCTACTAATTTTTGTTAATAATAAAGTTACTGTATAGTTTTCTGAGAGAGTAGGAAAGGAGGAAAATGCAAAGGCACACTTAGAAATAAACCAGTAGAAATTGTTTCACTCAAACAATGCTATGCTATGATAGTTTGAGGGAAGTTATACCAGGTAGAAAATATTATCTGTTTGATTCTTGAACTAAATGACCTTTTTAATATGTGAATATAATAATGTGAGTAGCAAGATATTTTTGTTGTGCTCTCATATTACTGACATGCATATCCACTACTTTGCAACTGTACTTCATTACAGCTCAGTTCTGCAGTAAGGAAGATGGCAAGCTTTACCATATAAAGTACTTTAAAAAAAGATTAATTGGCCTTTAGTCAAGAAATCAGATCTAGAGAATAATCTGTATTCAATTTCTGCATTTCTAAATGCTTTAACATGCTTAACTGTTGTTCAAGTACTGTTCTGGTAATGATATCTGAAGTTTTAGCCAGCTATGTGTGTCTGTGTCTGTTGAAATCATTCTGAATTGTTAGATTACCTACAGTACCTTCTGCCTTCCATCAGCTTCCCAAACAGCTTCCTAAAAGAGCTCATCCTATAGCCTTGTAAGAGCTAACACTGGCACAACTGTGTTAAAAGCACACTCCTGGGAAGAGAGGTGGCTTAACAGACTAGACTTGGATCAGCTTTTGCTTCTGTGGACAGCAAATACTTAAATAGTTGTGGTGTTAAGTAATTGGCGGGCAGTTCATGCAACATCAAGGTATCACTAACTGCTGACAAATCGCTTTCCATATCACTCTGTTATAAAGTTCAAATGATAGAGCAAACTTTTTATTATGTCTTGTGGTACTCACAGCATATGGAACCACTTTTGTGTTTGAGGTTGCAATTTTTTTGGACAGGGGAGTTTTAGCATGGTTTATGCATTACTGCTTAGCAGAATGAGATTTGTGGTCTTTGGGAAGTTTACTTCTTTAAAGGTTATTACAGCATAGCTCAAAATAATGTTTCAATCAATCAAATAAATACAAGTGAAATGGCCACGTGAAATACCTGTGTTAGACATTGGTTAGAGTATAATAAGAGCTTTTGATTTTGTCCATGGCCTAAATTATTAGGAGAAACTTAGGAGCTCTCAAATTCCTCTTCTTTCCTCTTCCTTAAAGATTATTGAGAATGTCCAATTAAATCAAGTTTAACCTACAATGTTTCAGTTACTAGTTATTATGGAAGAGAGAGGAAAACAAAACTGGAATACAAAATATATAAACTATTTCAGGGGGCACAAAAAATACTACCTCTGGTTCTGTAACTCTTCCTCATTATTTTGTTGTTTTGTTTGGGGGTTTTTTCAGTTCACTTCATACGTCTATTTACCAACTGACAGCTTTGGCTACTAGAACTATACATTGGGCTAAATGAGGCTCAGAACTGAGAAGACTGAGGTGCTGCATCTGAGCTGCTGCTTCAAATTAAAACAACATTCTTGTACCTCATTAGACCTCTATCAAAAGATCGGTGGTGGAAAAATTAGCCTTTGAAAATCAACACTGGTGTTTGCCTCTGTCAGTATAAAAGTCATAAGGAAGAACTGGTCTCAGATGTTCACAAAAAATGAAATACTTGTGCACATCAGTATATTTACTTAGATGTACTTTTTGTTCACAAGTATGATCAGGAATATTTTTAACATGGATTGAAGTTGGCAGCTACCAAAAAATGCTACCACAGCTTGATTTCTTCCTTAACTCAAACCATAACTGCAAACTGTAGTCTGTAAACTTGTTTAGTGTGCCTTGAGAACTATAATCTTGCTTGGAATGCGCTAAGTTAGGCTTTGATCACTGTAACAGTCATTAACATTGGCAAGAACTACGTAGAGTCAATGCACTCTGTTCTCAACTGCTATAAAACTTGAACTTTCAAAGCTCTTTGGTTCCCTGGGGCATTACAATTTATTGTTAGGGAAGAAACATAAAGGAGCTTCCCTTTCACTCCTGCCAAGAACATATGGTGGGATTTTTTTTCTTAAATAGCCCATATTCCTCAGTGTTTCTTCTGAATAATGCCTAGTCTTGTAAAGAAACATTTGCATCTTGGGAGAATATAAAATCAATTATGTAACTGTTTCTAAGATGATTTTTGTTTAGTTTAGCATTACAGAACAAACAGGTAATCTCTCCTATAAAGGCAAGGAAGTTGCCTAAAAATACTAGCTATACCTTTTTTCTCTTTTTACAGCCTATGCAGTGGAAGTGTAAAAATGAGCTTGCTAGAATCATGTGAAGTGTTTTGGGAATCATACTTGGTTAGTCTTTGACTCATTGCTTTGCCATGTTATTTAACATACCAGTGTTTCAGAAACATGCAACAATCTGGTTTCTGTACTTCAATGAGCAAACAACTAGTAAGATATTAATACAGTATTGCTCCGAATTGTTGTTCTGGGTTTTATGCTTAACCGTAAAATCTGCATGAAGGAACTCTGATTCCTAGGATGAAACGTACCTATAGAGGATATTCGCACCCATAAAGCAGTCCATGAATTTAAATAAGTATATAATAAATAACAAGTGAAAGTAACAAAATGTTTCTACAGTTTTGCTTCCAACTTCTCTACCAATCAACTGCCATAAGTGGGGGTTTTTTTGTTTGTTTGGTTTTTGGTTGGTTGGTTTGTTTTCGCATCTCTGCAATCCATAATGCTGGTGGTGCTGTTCTTGCACTATCTGTGTGAGAGACAGAAAGCAGCAGGCTCTAGCCATGTGTTTGCTCACTGGTGTTATAGCAGGCTGATTGTGACAGGTGATGGTGGAGTTCACCCTCAACCTGTTTCCCTCAGGCAGAAGAGAAACTGATTTGGTGCTCTTTTTTCTTTTTTCTTTTTTTTTTTTTCTTTTTTCATTATCCAGCCACTAATTTGGGGAAAAAATATGTAAGAACTTAAGATCCTTAAGATTCCCAACATTTTACCAGTAAGACTGAAGGTAGGCAGTAGGCTAAAACTATGCAGAGAATTGTTGCATGAACCAACTTTGCTTGAGGAAGCACTCTAAAAATATGGTAATGGGATGTGCAACAATGCTGTTCAATTTATATAAGAAAAAAACCCTTGCAGATGAAAAAATACTTGAAAGAACCTAGTTAATTTAGATTTTGCAGAGCTCCCTAACCTTTGGAATTTTCTTTTTTGTAATTTCACTAATTTTTGATCACAGAAGTCACCATTGTGATAATCTAGCTTGACTTTTGCCTAACATAGGCCATAGAACTTAAATTTAGGTCTTCAGAAAAAAGATAAATTATCACTGATTTAGGAAAGGTGGGTTTTTTGGGGGGGGAGGGATTCTCTGATCTGACCATTTTTCTTGTCTTCAAGCTCTTTCTCTACCCATATGTCTAGCAAAGTAATACTCTGGGGAATCCTAATGTCCATTCCTAATCATGGATTAAACTGACATGGAGAATACTGTAAAGATTTTCTTTTTATCAGCTGCAGAAACACTAATTAAACATACTGGTGTAGAAGTTGATCAGCTAGCAGAGTAGTCCAATCCAAGTTTGTAAACTGTAGTCTCAGTTTCAATATATAATAACGTTGATAATTGTAACATTGACAAAGCAAGGAGGTCTGTGAGGACCTTAACTTCCTACAAGTTTGCTTGTGGCCTTTGTTGCCTGTAAGGAAGTTGAAGTTAGGAACAAAGCTTCTCTTGCAGTTGAAATATTCATAGTGTCTCTCGTTCATGTGAATTCTGTGATGCACTGTTGGAGATGAGCTCACGAAGCAGCTTCTGCCTCTGTGGAATACTTCCTCTGTCAGGCTTCTCTTCCTGTCTGGCTGCTTATCTTCTTATAAAAGCCTGAAGGAACTTAATGTCTCTCAAGATTTCACCACCACCACCAAAACAGGCTTGAAATGTAGTTAAAAGATGAAAAACACTTGTGTGTGAAGGTTGAGGAAGACGTTTTTTTCAGATAGTGTGATGCATATTAAGTACATCCTCCCTGAGTATAATCTTAAAGCTGTAATAACTTTAGTATTGCTCGTGTGGCTGGAGACGTTGCACTTCTTACTGTCACTTCAGCATTCTCCCACCTCTACTACAGGGCTTACTGTATGGGAACTGTGTAACAAGGCCTCAAACAGTTTGTTGGGAGGAATTGCTGCGTGCTTTTGGACTGACTCAACTGAGCAGGTGCAGAATGTGTGGCTGGGCCTCTGATCCCAGGGCTGTGCATAAGAAACAAAGACCAGGACTAAAAGTATTGTATCCCAAGTTTCCAGTGATGTCGGTATGCAAAAGTTCATTTGATCTCTGTCCCAGTGCAGCCAACATTTCTTGCTACACAGTGACACAATCTCAAAGTAAAGGAAAGAAGAAAGCCCCACTCCCAGCTATAATTTTTCAGCTGATAGGACAGGGAAGCTTCCTTCGAAGAAGGTGGCACAAGCATGAACTTTCCACTGAGAGGATGCCCTGAACTTAAACTTCCAGATAGGTGACTTTTTGTAAACACTAGCAAGTTAATCAGTAATAAGTATTTCTTCTTAGAAATTGTCATGCCATACCACATGCTGCTTTGTCCTGTCAGGTCTTCAGTGCATTGGACATGGACTGAGATACTTTGCTGGACTGGGTACCCCAAACAAGATGAGCCAACAGATCCCTGTTTCTAGAAGCTGACAGGTTTGGGTATGAGCCAAGTCATGAGCTACTTGGCACTATCAAACCTGTGCACTTTTAGGTATGTGCAAAAGCACAGCTCTTGATGCTTGACAGACTTTATAGGTGTTTCTTTTAGATCTTAGATTTAAATGACTCTAGGTTTTAATAACAGCTATATATAGGAATGCGTTTTGGATTGGGGCAGATGATAATTGCCTCAGTATTTTTATTTTTATTTTTTGGACCTATTCCATTACACTTTTAACTTGTTTATAATGTATTTTTTGCATTACAGACCATAATAAACTTAATGTGCTTACTAGTTTATATGACAATATCATTAAATTATATTT
Source organism: Microhierax caerulescens (assembly GCA_035590215.1). NCBI lineage: Eukaryota > Metazoa > Chordata > Aves > Falconiformes > Falconidae > Microhierax > Microhierax caerulescens. Next base: position 44,460,538 of record JAVJGJ010000014.1, read on the forward strand.
CAGGACTTTTATTTTACCACTTCAGATATTTGACCTGCTACAATTTTCAGCACAGAAATATGCTCCTGTGATCTTTTAATCTTGTGAAGTTAGTCTCATTCTTCTCTGCAGTTTCTAGCTGTTAATAAGTCTTGTTTGTCTCAAGTCATGATTTGACTTCTACATTTTAAATTAAATGTGAAACGTACAACTTTGTTTATTTGGAGATTTGTATTTAACATTAATTTCATATTAACATTGCCATGTAATTTTTTTTTTATATTCAATTGCAAAAAAAATCAGTTAATAGCTTAAATTTGTGCTTATTATTAAAGCAATTTCATTTATTGCTGTTGCAGCCTTGTTAATTTGACATAATCCAGTATTAACTTTGCTTTTCCAAAATTCCTATATATTGTCTATTGAAATTTCACTCTTACAAATGCCAAAGTATATTTGCAGTGGGGAGGAAGTATCTCTTTGTCTTGGCTGATCTCACTAGGGGACCGACTAGAACAGGAAATAAAGGATAAAAATTCAATGAATGGAATTTAAAATGAGGACAAACACTGACCTAGAAAGATTAAAATATTAAACTTAAACTGCATTCTGGGTTATAAATTCAGTTTTGAGAACTTAGTCTTTTCTGGTCTAGTTACATTCAGGCAAGGGGTGTTTTTAATATATTCTCATTATTTTAGCAATATTAACCAGGAAACAAAGTGCAGTCATTAAGAATGGTAGAAGTGAAGAATTGTGGTGAGAATGGCAACAAAAGTGAAAAGGGCTTTATAAAAAACAAAACAAAACAACTATCAATATTCTGGTCATCCCTGTACTGTTAAATAAACCTTAAATTTGGTATTATTCAAAGTCTTATTAATAGTTTCACTAGGAGTCCTAAAAGTTAGGGCTTTTTCAGAGCAAAAGTATACAGTTTAACAGATTCCAGTCAATGGAATGCATCCAGGCCAGAGTAAATTCCTACTGTCAAGCTTTTGAGTTTGTTTCTTTTTTTTAACTATTTCTAAGTAAACGGTTACTATGTTAGTCTTCCTGGAATCCACAATAATGTTGTCTGTTTTGATAGCAGCAGCTTACAAAATTGTAAAACTTAATGTACTGTGTCTTGCCATTTATTGTGAACTGTCTAGTCAGCAAAGCTCTTAAATTTTTGTCCCACAGCAGGTTCTAATCTTACAGGTTCTTCCCTCCACAGGGAGGTCTGTGAACAGTGAGGACTTATAGCAGCAGTGTTTTATCAGTCAGTTTTTGGAATTGTGTTACACAAGCTGAGAATAAATTGTTTTTAAAGCCATCTGATACATTATCTAAATGTAAAATGTCTCATTTTAAATCTAGTGAAGAATTTGAAAAAAAATACCAGGAGTACAGATAATTGTAATAGCCATTACACACTTGTAAGCTTCCCTGACTCATAGAATTATTGTCATTGCTAAATTCCTTTCTTCATACAGTTACATTTTGGGGCTGGAGGTTTTCTGGTTTTGTACTCTTGCATGTGAAGCTGCTGAGATTTAGGAATGGATCAGAATGCTTGAGAATCAGAAGCTAGCTGTAAAAACAACAAACCCAAACTTGTGGAAAACCCTATTCTCTGGGAAGGTTATGAGACTTGGTAACGCTTCATGCTTATCTCTTGAGCTTTACAGTTGTATAAGCTGTACTTGATGCTTGCTTTTCATGAAGAATTCCTATCCTGTCTTTGTTAAGGCCAACAGTACAGAAGCAGAAAGAGCCAATTCATTGTCCCACTTCTGATAGGAAAAGGGAAAAAGATGAACAGGAAAGAAGATTAATTGCTTCAAAACTAATACAAAGAAAGTAAATGGTTTCGTCTGTCACTTATGCATTGATTAAAAAGAGTGAATGTTTTTTTTTTTTTCAGAGAAGCTAGCTAATACTTGGTTTTTGAAATCTACTAGAATCATTCAATTGAATGCACAATGTGGGACACATTGTAAGGACCTGCGTTTTCTATCCTGCTTGCATAACTTCAGTGGATTCACAAGCAGCTGGCAGGTCTTAGTGTAGGTAAGTGCAGTGTCATTGATAGATAAGTGTATTTGCTAGTGGGGCTTGGCAGAGATTGGTTCTGAGCCCTGTACTGTTAAACAACTTCTATCAGTGACACAGAATCATTTA
>JAVJGJ010000014.1:44462954-44480085 GCA_035590215.1 Microhierax caerulescens
CTCTGCCTCACTACAGCCTCCTCTCAGGTAGTTCTGAAGAACAGTAAGGTCCCCCCTCAGCTTCCTTTGCTCCAAGCTAAACCACCCCTATTCCCTTAGGGACTCCTCAGAGGACTCATTCTCTAGACCCTTTGTGAGTTTTGTTGCCCTTCTTCGGACACACTCCAGCACCTCAGTGTCTGTTTTGTAGTGAGGGACTAGAAGACAACATAAAAATACACCACAAAACATACAGGCAGTATAAAAAGATCCAGAGATAATAAAGCACAAAACATCAACACAGGACAGTCTGGATTGCCCTTTAGGCTAGCTTCAAACAAATTTTTCAGAGGCTAAATAAAAATTGTGTAATTAGTTTAAAAGATAAAGTTTACTTCCTGGCAGAAGGTGAGGGGTTCTCTGAAAGACTGAAGATGATATTGGGGATTTTCCTATGTGCTGAAAGGGGAAATAATGGTGGATGGTAATCTGAAGGTGAGACACTGTTTGACATCGTGGCCAGATGAACTGATGTAATCCATTGTTTCATGTTCTTATCATCATTAAGCAGGACTAGAAACATTGCCTTTTCATTTAGCACTAATGTATTCAGTAAACTATATGGATATATCCTTACTATCTTTGTAGCTACAGACAGGATTAGTTGGAATTTTGATTTGTTCTGATATATTTCAGTAGTAAAAAACATTGTTATGATTGAATATTTGTTTTTGTGTTGTATGTTCTCATCCAAACAAAACTTGAACTTGATTGGTCCTGTGGCCTGTGTGGGAAGAAGATCAAAACTAAATCATCACAATGGTCCTTTCTGGTCTGAATATATTTACTGTAACTTTGTTAGTTGCAGCTGAGAGTCATTTTTAATACTTCTGTGGTCTTTCTTCTAATAGTAACAATTTGAATGGTTTAACATAGTCCTACTGCTTCTACGGATACTAAAGGGATCCTGAGTGTTAATGGCAGTACTGCCACTGGCCTGCTATTTTAGAAGAATAGGTGAAAAACTTAGGAAGTTGCATACCTCACCACGGTAAGCTTCCCTTTTCCTTTGCTTTCCTTTTGTGTTACACATGGAACAGTAAAGAAACTCTGGGTTCTGTTACAGTAGTTACTGGATTCATTTAAAATCCCAGAGTAGCACAACCTAGCTTTCCCAAATTACCAAAGAACTGTTGTTCACAGTTTTTGTAGCTGTAGACAGAACTGATTACTCTGTTTTCACCTCTTCTGTCAGATACTTAAAGCCCCTCCCTCCTCACTTTCCAACAATCTGTCTCTAGAATGAGTCAGTTAACTTGTCTTAATATTGTGCAGTTCACTGGGTGTGAATAACCTCTAGCGTATCTAGTGATAAACTTCAGATTTGGACCATGTCTTTGCTTATTTTCATGGTTCTTTTGTCTTCTCATTCCAGTTCAACACATTCTTGATTATTATCTGTGTGATTTGATCAGTTTAAGGACAGTATAATAATAGTGGACAATCTTGCAGTTGCCTTTTTAGGTATGTTACTTCAAGTTTAAGTGGGCTAAGTATGTTCTTTTTTAATGTTTATGTAGTCGTCATCGTCCTCGCTGTCTTCACCACCATCCTCATCGCAGCCTCAGGTTAGCCACAGCAGAACGAAGGCTTCACCATTGTGTCACTCTGCATCCCTCTCCTGGGCCAAACGTAATCATGTAGGTCCTGCAAAGGCTACCAGTCCGTCAATCCGTCTTCGTCGTTGGCGGCCCTTGATACGCCTTCCATCTGTTGGGCTTCATTCTGTTGTAAGTGTAGTCCATCTTCAGTCTTTTCTTACTCTGACACAACTGGCCTTCTGCCATGTAACTTCAGTCTTCAAGGCATCATTTTTTGTTGGGGTCTTTTCTCAACCATTCTTAGGATTTCTTTGTTCTTCCTCCCCCACTCCCCCCACCCCACCCCCTGCAATGGCAGACAGCAAAAGTACATCACTCCATGCTTTGCTGTTCAGGTATTTTTGATTCAATACACTTGCCGAATCATTTTCAAAGCATAGATGGAGTTTGCCTTTCATGAAGTGGCTTTTTTGTTTTTTTTTTTTTTTCCTCCTCCATAGGCTCCGCATCCAGCCTCTTCTTTTCACCTCATCTTCATGATCTTTCATTTGGATGTGCTAAACCAAGGGGCTTCTAATTCTTTGTCACATTATATTATTTCTTCGGTGTTTGAGACCTGGCTTATGTTCTCATATCCTAAACCTAGTCTCCTTTCATTCTAAGTCTTGCTTAATGGTCCTGGGTATTTCAGTAAAAACAAAATATTTCCTGTAATTCCAAGGGGCTGGTTTACTTTCTCACTTGACATCTGTTTCTCTGTCTAGTTTGTAGAGGTACATTCTAGTTGAAGGTGAAGACATTCTAATAAGAAAAGCTTGTAATCAAATATCGTACTTACACTTTTCTCCTTCTTCACTCACAAGGCAAAAATATATCTTGAAATACATTGTGAATATATACCTTGAAATATGAAAAAATTGAATGCACGGAACAGCCAATATTTCTAAACTGTCCTATGAGCACCATCAGAAACACTAAGCTGAAAGAGTTGTTTAGTGGTAGTTCATCCTGCTTTTAAGGAGGAGTGATCGCACTTTTATTTAGTACACACACAAAAAGTACCTTCATATGTAGAAGTGAATGGATGCAAAGTTGGGACAGTGATTTTGTTTTTATCATTCTTTGGTAATGATCATGTTTCACCTGTGTTACTAGAAATTCTTATTTGAGATATGTGGATTTTATTTTTTTTTTACTGAGGTGAAATAACTATCCAAATAATTTCCTTTTTTATACGGATCTGTCTTTCCAGATGTGGAAGTCCTTCTTAATGTTTTATTGCTATTAAAAATTAGTGTCCAAACGCTTCTATTTCTTTATAGCTTTTATATTTTTATCCTGATAAGTATCTCAAGATGAGACCTTTTCCCAGACTCCTTTCTCTTTATGTGAATAGTAATGGCTATTATTGAGTATCCAGCTCTCTTGTAGTCTTCAGAACTATGGAAAGTTCTTGATGTTACCATTTGGAGCTAGTTAAATACCTTAGGATTTGAGGAGGCATGGAGTTTAGCACAGAGCTGAGTTCTCCTCATGTTTCTTGTCTCCATTTAGAATTTATGCCATTAACATTGGCAAACCTCTGACATTTTACCTGGGGACTTTTTTGCTTGTTTAGCAAAACTTGGAAAATTCTACATCATGTTTCTGTAATTTGAAACTGGGATCTTGTATGAATTTGATCTATACAAGCTTGTTGTTTACAAAGGACTTAGTAAGGAATGCTTGAGCTTGAGTGTGCCTGCCTAGAACAAAACCTAATTGACCCTGAGTTTACTTCATCACTAAATAAACCATGACTTATCCAAGGATGGCCATTGCAGCATAATCTGTTGTGATTAGACTAGAAACCCACTGTTGGCAAGTTGCGAGTTCTATTTACTTCAGAAGATTTCTAAAAACAACTCCTCATCCATTAGCAGTGAGCTTTTGCTTTGAAAACTTTCAAAAAATTCATTCAAAAAACCAGTTGCCTTCCATACAACTGTATCTGGCAAAACAGAAGCTTGCCACTAAAAATAGTTTTAAAATAATAGTTGTTAACTCCCCTGAGATCCTGACTGTCTCCATCTGACAGATAAAACTAAGTCCTGTATGCAAAGATTTATCACTGAATACAATATAGTCTGATATTTATCAGTAACTAAAATATTGTTCTTATCTTTACACTTTTATATAACATGCTTTTCAAAGAAGATTCAGGAACATAGAGACTATACATATATTAGTTTAATATGCAAAAAAACCCAGAATTTTGGGCATTAAAGCTGTCTCAGTTGGCTTGATAGTAAATACTACCTTGTCCTTCAAGTTTTGTCCTGTCAATGCCCGTCAAAAAGTATTATTAGTATAGCTCTGATCATTGTTAGATGTACAAAGAGGCTTATTGGTCTCAGTGTTGTATGATAATGTTCTAGTATTGCTTTTATTAAGATACTTATGCCCTTAAATTTAAGGGCAGAGGCGGGGGGAACAGGATGTCTCAAAATTAAGAGTGAAACTCTTAATGATGGGAGACTATTCACGCTCCGTAAGTAAAACCACTTTTCCTGTTTGAAAACTTCCCTTGTCTTTTGTGGTGGGTTGACCTTGGCTGGATGGCAGGTGCCCACCAAGCCACTCCAGCACTCCCCCCCCACCCCCACCCCCCACCCCAGCAGGGTAGCAGGGGAGAAAATAAGATGGAAAAAATCCTCATGGGTCAAGAAGAAGGCAGCTTAATCAAGCGAAGTCTGCGTGCAGAAAACAAGATACTATTCTTTACTTCCCGTTGTTGGGTGGTATTCAGCCACTTCCCAGGAAGCAGAGCTTCAGTATGTGTAGTGGTTGCTCCAGAAGGTGAACTTCGTAATAATGGGTGTTCTCCCGCCTTCTTTCTCATAGCTTTAATTGCTGAGCAATCCTCATCTGATGCGGAATATCCTTTGGGGCATGTGACCTGGCCATGTCCCCTCCCAAGATGTTGCTCACCCCCAGCCTAGTGGTGGTGGTGTGGGGATGCTGGAGAGGCAGCCTTGATGCTGTGCAAGCACTGCTCCAGCAGTGTCTGAAACACTGGCGTGTTAGCAACACCTCTCTAGGTATCGATACAAAGCACAGGACTGCGAGGGCTGTCGTGGGGAAAACTTAACTCCATCTCAGCCAGACCAAATACAACTTTTTAAAGTAGGTCTCCAGATGAGTTACGAACATATAATAGGAAAAAAAAAATAGTACTGAGAATACTGTCCTGAAGTGTTTTATGCGATCCTGATAAAGTGCAGTAGATGTGGCAAATTTTAAGCTACAGGTAACATCTTTTTCATTAGTAATGTTGACTTTCCCTCAGTCCTTGTAATGATTTCTTATTCTTCTGGCTCATCTGTTCTTTTAGTTTAGTCTAAATCCTCTGCTTGCCTTAGGATCGTTTTGCTGCCTTTTCTTTCTGAAGTTAATATCCTAATTCTTTTTTCTTTGCTCTTTTTTTCCTCCCATTTACTTTCTGTGTTAAAGTAGCTTTTAAAAAAAAAAAAAAAACAAACAAAAAAACCCCACCAACAGAAAATGCCTATTTAGAGCAACATACTCTTAAATAATCCTTCTTGCTTATGGATCTAAAGGGAGATTTGTGTTTGTATAAATATTCTGTATCCAGATTCTCATTCTCTGGTCCATTGATAGAGCTTTTCTCTGAATTTCACCTTCTTGCTTGACCTCTTCTTATTCAGAATCAGATACTGCTGTTCTGCAGCTTGGAATTGTACCTCACCTGACATTTATTCTAGCTATAGCTGGGGACATAGAGTTAATAAGCTTGAGATAAGTTGTGTACCGTGATAGTGTGGTAGAAAAATACATAAGGCAGTGCTTAGGAAATTAACTTCTTGTCCATTCTTGAGTTAGCACTTAAGACAGTCCCTCGGCACCTTTCTCAGAAAAATTCTTTTTCAGTATTCTGGACAAGGGATACCTTGATCTAAAGTAAGCTGTAAATTCACTGTAGTATATGGAGCATGAATAGAGATGTCACTGTTCTGTGAGAAAGAGCCAGAAATAATCTTGCTGAAACTTGTGATCATCATTCCAGTGGTCTTTCTTTTAATTACAGTATTTTAACCAGGATTGAAATCCCTTTCACAGGCCTACACAGTACACTTGTCCAAGCATGCTCCATGCTTCAAAATGGAAATTACAGGTACCTAATCTACCCAATGCAATAGCAATTGCATCACTTTTTTCCCCCTTTACAATTTATTGAATCCAAATATTACCTAATGTGCTGTTGTGTAAACTTCCATCTTTTAGTACTTTTTCCTTTTGGTTTTCTTGATTATTCCTTGAGTGAAATTGTACAGTTAAACCCCTTAAGGATTTTTTCTTCTCAGACTTATTTTATGTTTGTCATGGTCTTTCAGTTGGATGCATCTGAAACTTTTTATTCCTTAAGGTTTTGCAAAATTGTCTTTTTCCATATCAGTCTTTACTGCTTTTCTTCAGGAACCTGACAGACTCTTGATACCAATTTCTTGACTTAGCACAAGTGGTGCTTTTTCCTTTCTCAGTCGCTACCTGTAGCGCAAGGCATTCTACCAAACTAGTTTGTGAGACTTCTTGCTTCACTCCTTTTTCTGAAGAGCAAGTGTAAGGAAATGATAACAATACAAGATTTAGTTAGAAGAAGTTGCCTGAAATCTGTCATGTAACATTGAACCTGTTTTTATAATGTGGTCTTTGAAAAATAAATTGTAAGCAGGATGCAGTGAGGACTTGTTCATTATGTCGATGAAAACAAGACAGGTTTTTTTATTCCAATTGTGTGTTTGTCCCAGAAATGCAATTTCAGGGAAAAGAAACCAGCTGCACATCAAATGTGATGAACAGTTCTGTTCTAAGTTAGCAATATTTGAAGATGAAAAGATTTCAAATACATGCAAGTTGAATACTGACTGATTGGGATAATGGTCTAAGTGCATTAGCAAGAGAGACTGTGTAGGTGATGAAATACAGTTTATTAGCCCAGCTAATGTGATTGGGCAGACAGGGATATAGGGGTGTACCGTTGAGTTTCTGAAGGTTAGCACAACAACAAGAAAGAAGACTATTGTAGTTCACAAGGAGAAGGAAGCAGGCAGTGGTGAAAGGTAAAATCAAGGAATTTCTTAGTACAAGAGGGAGTAGGAAAGAGTTATAATTTCTATAGTAAAAACTTTGGGAAGTGCCATTTTAAAAATTACTGATTAGAATTCTGCTAGTGAAGAATAGAAGAAGAAATGTAGAGGTGCTGTTTTGGTAACAAGAACTAATGGGTATTGACCTGAGACAAGTCAATTAAAATTGACAACTCACAGCAGCCAGCAATTATTTATTACTAATTTCAATGGCCAGGTTAGCAGAGAAGGCCTCTGAAAAACTGGGGTTTGGTCATTTAGGTGCTTTTAACATGGTATCCCAAATTAAGAGGGCATGACAACCTTGGTAGTCTCTCTTGTATATGACACTGTGTATTCACAGATATGCTATATTATTATCATTAAGCATTATCTCAGTACTGTGAGAACAAGCTACAGCCAAGAAGATATTCAAAACCATCATTTTGAGCACTAAACTTTTTGCGTTTTATATCTTCAAATCAGTTTCAATTCTATGGGTCGTTATTTTTCTGTTGTGGGTTGGGGTTTTTTCTTTTGAGGAGATGAGTTGGAAAAGTGATGCCCACTAACCCGTACTACCAAAACTTACTTCTTACATTAAGGTTGAAACCATAACATAAGCTTCTGTAAGCTACTCGGGATGCTGGTTATTTGCCCTCTTTCTGTCTTTTCTGGATGGGAAAGAAATACAAATTTTCTTCACTGTGTGCTACAGCCCTTCAGAGGACATGAAAAATGAGTCTTGAATCCCATAGGTTAGCTCCAAATCCTGATTAGACAATCATCTTATATAGACTCCTGTCTCTTTCTCCTTCCTTGGGGTTCATGCATGCGCTGTCTCCTCTTGCACATTGAGTGGGCTTTGAAGTGAAAAAAAAATAAATATTAAAAATCGAAAGGAGCATGTTATCCCAACACTTGACTGATGTTCCTGTTACTGTGGTCTTTGACAAGAAGAGTAATCAGGAGAAAATAGTCTATAATTGGTCTTAAAATACTACCTAGTGATGAACATGCAGGCAGACTTCTTAAAGCTATGTTCTCTTGTTCTTTTAAGCATTCACACAACATTCAGACGGCTTTATTAGAAGCTGAAAACTTGGCCAAAGGTGTAGCTTTTCAAGGAGACCGCAAAAGACATCTCCCTGAAGCTGACATTCTCTCTTCTTTCCATTTCTTTGAAATTTAAAATCTTTGGGTTCAAGTGTTAGAACTTCTAGAGCTTGCCAGTGAAGTAGAAATGGGCCTGTCCAGGCTTCTTTTCGTCTGTGTGTGTGCATCATGCATGCACACATATGCAATGGATGTCTCTTTTTGGTTTTTGGGTGTTGTTGGTTTTTTTTTTTTTTTTGTAACCTGCTCCCCCCAAGGAGGAGTGGGGGCCTTTATCAGATTCATCACACTAGGAAAGTTTAATCCAGTTACATGTTTGCCTAAGTCATAAGCAACAGATTTTTATAATACGAACTTCTAGGTCATCTTGACTATTCAGACCCTATTGTTTCTCTGTGCTTAGGATTAAGCAAGTAATTGTCTGTCAAAAATTTTTCAAGAAATAAAATAGAACTACTTTGTGGCAAATTTAATACTATTTATATTAGATCAAAAGAAGTCACAGTGGAAGGAGACTGTCTACATTAGAACACATGGTAGAAACTTTAATAATGGCATGACACTCCCGTTCTCTGAGGTTGGGGAATTAAAAATGTAAAAATGCAGCATTTCTCATGGGTTATGGCAATAACACAATAAAAGCACATTATTCAGATTAAGTATGTACAAAAACTCAGCAGGATTCTATAGGAATGTGTCTCCAACTAAACTCTATGAATTTTTTGGTGGCTTCCCTATCCATCTAGCTGTATATAGGCTCAGCATTCCAAGCATGCCAGGTGTGTTTCTCTATAAAATAGGTGTTTATTAGAAGCTGGCAAAGAACACAGTCCCCAAAAGAGTCAAAGGGGCAACTGTATTTTGTTCTGAACATGATGAAAACCAAATCCCTGAACATCTCAAAGTTCTCTGAAATAGTGGTGCTTTGAGCTCTTCTGTTTGATGTCAGTTTGAGCCCTGGTAGCGTTATGTTCAGATACAACCTTTCAAATGCTAAGCCATTTCCTTCCTAAAGTGAGCCGAACTGGCAGTGGTCTTTCTCCGAACCCTGAAATTCCTTAAGCCCAGATTTCCCAGTTGGTAAGTTTAGTTGGTAAACAAACAGCCATATGTCTACTAAGGGAATTGGGTGGCAGTGTGGGGTTTGGCAAGGAGTGTCAGCTTTGCCTGCCTGTGCACTTTAGATGCCTGTAAAAAGTTGGTTGATCGATTAACAAGGTGCCGTTGGTTGTCAGCTGCTGTCTTGTGTGTTTTTCAGGAAGTTATGGAACCCTGTGGTCCTTGGAATTTTACTGCTGGGGCAGTCAAAAACTCTTGAGGCTGCTTGGTTTTGGAAGCCCTCTGTTTGGCCTTCTGTAAAACACTTCTCAAAGGCAATCACTTATGCGCTAGGGGAAAAAGAGTCTTTGGGTCCTGGTGGAAGGGTCCTCTCCTCCCTCTGATAGCAATCTCCTCTTCAGCAGCAGAAATGCTGCAGAAAAATGCTTTTTCTCCATTCTAGGCCCTCTGAAACAGAGATGAAACAGGTTATTTATGCTTTTCACACTTTAACTGGTCATGGAGATGAATCTCAAATGACTGTGAGGGGAAGTTGGGGGTGGTGGTGGTGGTTTTGTTTTTCTCTTGGTTTTGAGCTTGCTGCATTGAATTTCTGTAAGTTGTTGGCAGTTCCTCTGTAACACTCTGTTCTTTGTCACTCTTGGTGTATTGAAGGACTTATGGTGACTTCTTGTCCTTTGCTTTGTTCTGGTTGTTTGCTACATTTCTTCAATTTAGATCATCTTTTAAAGTCTTTTCTCATGACTTCTCAGGAAGAAATAAACTTAACCCAGTCTTGAAAACACGATGCGACTATAAAGTTCTACGACTCATTTTACACTCTAATCTGTTTCTGGCAAAACGTTAGGGTTTTGGGGTGCTTCAAGAAATTCACATAAGACTAACAGTAATTGCAAGATGGAAGAAAGTTGCATTAAGTCTTATTTTCACAGAAGTCAGATCTTTGATAATTTCTGAAAAACTGTTTCCCTCAAACAGTATATTCCTGAATTGTTGATCAAGGCTCAGATGCAGACTGGAAGGACTGATGAGGAAATAAGACAATCAATTGCTATTGAACACAACAGTGGCGATGCACCTTTTGGCTCTGGGGTTGTATGGTAGCAGGGTATCATGCTGTCCATGGCCTGTTTTCTTTTGAAAAAGCTTTTGCTTGCTGTAGTTGGCAATACAGTATCGGGCTAGATAGATCTTTGCCGTCTGTGACCATTTTTTATGTCATGTCACTTGATGCTGTCAGTGTATTTCAGTTCTTTCTTGGTAGGATGGCCATGATGCCACTTCAGAATTTCAGTCTAAGCACCTCTGGTTATTCTCCTTCCTCCTCACCTAAGATATGAGAAGTGTTTGACTGTCTGCGTAGAGAGAACAGAGGAACTGTATTCATGGCTTATGACGAAAAAAATATTGTGACCGAGTGAATATTTCAAGTTTTACAATACTATGGGTTCAGAGTTCAGCTTTGCATTGTTTTGTTTTGTGAGATGGGTTATTGAAGGAGTTGCTAATTATATGAATACTTATTTTTTTAATGTTAATGTATTTGAGCTGGTACTACTTCTAATTCAGTAATGAAAAATAGAGCTTTTATGTAGAGCTATAATTGGAGATACTTCCAGATACTTCACTGAAAGGATTCTTATGGATCTGTGCATTGCGTAAAGCTTCTTTATATTCCAAAATGTTCCACAGTGTGACTTCTGCCATTCTGTATAGATCCAGAATGTGCTTCTCACTTGTGATTTATCTTGGCCAGGTGTTTCACATATTGTGTTCTCATTAATCATATTGTGATAAGGGTTTTAGTGAATACAATTTCTTTTGTTTTGTCTTGCAGACACCAAGTATAGATGAAAAAGTAGATCTTCACTTTATTGCATTAGTTAACGTAGGTGGTCATCTCTATGAATTGGGTAAGAACACTTTTTATCTACTCTCTCCGTGTGTTTGAAACAAATATAAGCAGTAATGTTAACTCTCAAAGTTGGAGAGATTACTTCATGTGATGTATGGCTTAGGTTCCTTTCAACTGCATCATAGAGTCTGGGGGGTTTTGTCAAACAATTGCAGCCACCTTCCCACTGGGTTTTCTTGTATTCTCCTTCCCTCAACTCCCTCCTATTAAGATAAAATGGTACAGAATACTAGACTGCCTCCAAACTTCTTTTATGATTTATAAGCACAGGAGGCAAGAAGGAATTAATGAACACTCAAAGTTTCTGAAAGAAAGTACTGTTACATCCCAATATATAATTTTGGAATATATATATAATTGTGGAATTAATAAAGGAACTGTATGCCACTTTATAGCTAACACACTATTATTAAATAGTGTGATACAGTTAAACTGAAATAATGTCAAGATACTAGCAGATACTAATATTCTGCAACCCATTTGTTACAGGCTGGTTACTTCTGCCTTTTTGTGGTCACTAGACAGTTAACCGTAAAACAGTAATCTCTGTTTTCTGACTTACAGCTTTTTTTTCTTTTTTTTTTTTCCCCCCTCTTCAGATTGTGTAGTACCAAATTCTGCTCAGATATTCTCTAATGGCTCCAATCTTAAACGTGTTGCTGGGCAACTAGGTTTTGCTGCAGGCACTTCAGAAAACTAGCAAGTAGATCAGGATTTAAAAGCTGCAATTCACTGGTCTTTCCTAACATAATTTTTGCGGTATTTCATGGTGAGAACATCTTAATTTTTTGAAAATCAGCATGTAATTGAGCAATGCCCCTAACAAGTGACAACTAATTATAGTTTGGGACATAAGCAGTCTGTAAGAAATGCTTATGTTAAGATTAAGGCAATCTAAGGGCTGTTATCAGTGGTAGGTCATGAACAATAGGTACACATTGCTGTTGTATTTTTATGATGCTGTATGTCTGTCAGTGAACTAGATCAAATGATGAAACAGCTATTTTAGGATGCAATATAAATATTTTATAATGCTAAATTTCAAGGCATGATGTATGGCTCACTCTTCGGTTAGTTGTGTGCCACTATATCCATGTTACCTTTTTGTTGTGGATTAATTTACTGTGCTTAAAAATCACACCATAGACTATGACTACCATGTTTAGCTATTCTTCATAAATGTGATGCAAGATAAAACCCGCTTGAATTCTTTGCTTAAATGATAATAATATGTATCTTTTTTTAACTTAAAAGAAAAAGAAGAGGCATTTAGCTCCACTGTATAGTTGAATGCCAATACTATTATTTCCTTCGTTCTTAAAATAACTTCTCTCTGTACCAGTGGAAGAAAGCAAAAAAATACTTAAGTAGGAAAATGGAAGAAGGTTTTTCAATTGATTCACTCGGTCACTGTGGTCAGCATGTGGGCTTTGGTAGGCAGAAAATGCTAAGGAACCACATGGATGTTAAATGCTTATGATATTTGTGCCATAGAAAACATGTTATTTATAGGCACATGAAATTAAAATCCTGTTCTGCCAAGATGTATGTAAAAAGGAAATAAAAACTCCAAAAAATCCCCCACAAACCAACAAAAAAGCTAACAAATCAAACTTAGCTTGCAACCATACAGGGCATTCAGTTTTGTGTCCCTGGCACATTCTGAGGGTTTTGCATTGTTATATCTTCAGTCATGGTTGTTACATGAACAAGAGGTTGTTCATTATTGTAAATCCCAAATTTATCTACATCAAATCTACTTTTAGTTATGGCAAATGTCGTTTGGAAGTGTTGTCAACTTCAATGGAATCTTTGGGGAGGGAAAAGTTTTTACAAGGGAGGACAGAGCCAAAAGGAAATCTGTTCTAGCAAATATTTAGGATATCCTGACATATGTTCTCACTGTTAGCTCTTTACAAGTAACCTGAAAAGTATTTCTAGTGAAATAATTTTTTAAATGCTGAGAATTACTATATTGCAGATGGGAGAAAAAATAATTATATTATTTACTATATTATACTATAGCAGCCATTTTTAAATGATGTGAAAATACTTGATACTTAAGAAGTTATTAAGGGGTGGGTTTATTTTAAATGAGAGGAACATTTCAGTTATGCAAGACTCTTCAGACTGGTGAGTTTGGTATTCTCTTCTGTTGTGGAGTCTCTGTTCACAGCTGTCAAAGATTACAGACATACAGCTGTCTGCCTGGGTAAATCCATTCAGTGTAGTCAACATTGTTCTTTTCTACTTGAAAAACCAAAGTGCTATACCAGCATTAAAACAATCACAATTTATAGCCTTAAAGTTTTCAAATAAAATATTAAAAAGTATCTAATTGTTTTGATTGAATATTTTTTGTAACGTGACAGACTGCACATAATGATTTCTTCTGAAGCAGTCAACAGTGGAGGAGAGACCAGGGAATAGCTAGCTGCATGTGTGATTCTTTTATGAAAAATGAGGTAGCATTTTTGTAAGTGAAGAGTAAAATATCTGTTCAAAGAATTTTAACTAGAAAAATGAAACTTTTCTAAGTTTATGAATGCATTGTTCAATCCTGCTTTGTGTTTCAACAGATGGGCGCAAGCCATTCCCAATAAACCATGGGGAAACTAGTGACGATTCTTTTTTAGAGGTAGGAATAGAAAACCTTCTTAAATAGTGTTACACAAAATTCTTGCTACATTTCCACAACATTTATAAAAAATATTTATTAAAAAGTATGAAAATATGTATTAAAATATTTCTAAAAAATCTTGCTCTGTATATGGATGAGGAACAGAGTGGGATGGTGAGAGGAATCTAGGTTTACTCAGTTTTAAAAGAGGTGTTTAAGAATGTTCGTGTTGTGACACTGGATGATAGAGTATCATAAAATAGTAACAAGAAATATCAGAAGGGTTGACCATAACAGAAGATCAGACTGACTTTTCTTCTGTGCTGAGATTTTCATATAACCCTGCTCCTCTCAAATTGTACATGAGTCATCAGATTGAATATTAGGATAATTTTTCACTCTTTCCTTTGGTTTAGTTATAGTTTGATAGGTGCCATGCTAGACAGAAGTTGATTTCCTAGTTGATTACTAATAATCATTTTTCTCCAGTTTCATGGCTTCTTTTGGGTGCTTCTTTGTGTCACAAGCTATTTAGCCAGGAAATGAACTAAAAAGGAATATACTGAATTGGGAGGATAAACTGTCATCCGCACAGAATGGTGTGAAGTTGAAGCTGAGAGAAGGCAGTGCATAGATCTGACTTTTACAGTATCCAGACTCAGCTTTACAAGCTGGACACTGCCCGGACTTGCCAGTGCCTCTCTGCTTGTGCTTGGTCCCAAATGGCTGTTCTTCCTCTGCCTTCACCAGGCTAAAAATGTTCAGAAGCTGTTGCTTCTGTGGATTAGCTTTACAAAAGGAAGAAAGCAGAAAAGCTACAAAACAAAGGAATAAAACCTTTTATAGTTTAGTAGCATAGACTAATGTCTGTAAAGTTTGCATACAATTTGTGCTTGTTGGGGCAGGGGAAGAAGCTGGATAAAGCTTTAATTTTTTCATATGTGGCTTTTTTCTGTTTTACTGATAACATGTGTTCTCCAGATTGCACCCTAAAGCCTAGATGAAGGAATCACTTACAATCTTTCACTTACCCCACACAGCTTAGATTCATTTTGAAACAAAGGAAAAATTTCTGAATCTAGCGGTTCTAGTAAAGGCAAACTTCAGAGATGCATTTAGAAAGTCAGACAAGCAACACATCTGTTGCACAAAGTACTACTCAGACACAAAAATCATTGTTGCTAAAGTTCTGCATAAAACTTTTGCCCTCTTATGCTGCCCATACGAGTACTGTAAATAATCTTGTATAGTGGTAACTCTGGTCAGAAATACAGTTTATGTAGATTTGTGACACTATTAACCCTTAATGGAAAAATCCATTTTGAACATAGTTTGTGTAAAGTACATCTTCGTATTTCAGTTTTGGGTGTGTTTGTTTGGGTTTTTTTAATAAGTATGATTTATAATCTTTTGTTTTGTTGTTGTTTTTTACTTTTTTTTTTTTTCCCCCCTAGGATGCAATAGAAGTTTGCAAGAAATTCATGGAACGTGACCCAGAAGAATTAAGATTTAATGCAATTGCACTGTCTGCAGCTTGAAAGCCTTTTCCAGTGGTGCTAATATATTGTAACAATAAAACTGTTGCCATATGTTAATAGTACAAATTTTGATACTTCCTTAACATGATGATTAATTGTAGCATACGTGGAATAAACTTTGCATTTGTCCTTGCTATATCCTGCTGCTTGTTCCTAAAGCAACTTCGGGTATTTATATACACGCATGCATTTTGTGCAAGACTTCTTATGTGGTGGGTTTTTCCCCTTCCACCCCTTTAAAAGTTTTGGGATTTACTGTCTGTGATATTTCATCAGAATAATGATGAGCTGGTTCAGAGGAGGGTTATCATTTGTATCATTCACAGATAACATTTTGAGTGGAGTATGTGGTATTTTAGTGGGTAAAAACTCAAAATATGAGGCTATCTCCATCTTTCACTATAATGATACATTAATATTATAAGAACTTTTGCAGGTGACTCAAAAGACAAAGGCATTTTTTTAGTGCATTATTTATAAATAAATAAATGGAAGAAAAAAGGCGCTGTTTCTTCTAACTGTTGGTGAGCACTAACATTTTAAAATTATCTTTACATTTTGAATAAAGCTTAATTTTGTTTCTCAAGCTTAATAATGTTAATAAATTGTCAAAAACCTTTAGTTAAACCAGTGTTTGCTATTTGTGTATATGGAAAAACATGGATTTTTGCTCCAGGAAAGCCACACTGGTAATGCTAGTTCGAACGGCAGGTCTGCAGAGGGCACACACAGGTGGATGCAGCAATGTGAAGTATCTTACCTAACTGAAATAAAGGATAGAAAAGCGATGATTGTTGTAATGAAGTTTTGTGTAACAAGAACAGAAACAGGCTATAGATTTTAAGATACACATGATAGTCATACTTTTTTTCCCCTTTAGGAATATCTATTGTAAGTTTGTCACATGGCATTTCCGAATGCTGTGTGATACCCTTCCCCTGTGCCATCCCTCCCACCACACGCACTGGATCTCAAGGTACTGTTGGTCAATTTCTACAGTCAAATTAGTAACAGCTTGGGGGTTTGGGGTTGTTTTGGTTTTTTGTTTGTTTGGCTTTGGGGTTGTTTTGGCTAAACAATCACATGCTTTAGGATTCTTGTGAAAGTTTGTTTTCGTTAATGTGCATGGCTTTGACTTCCGGAAGAATATTCCTTATTTGTTGTTTTGAAGTGAAATAATTCAGGTTTGCTTCCAATCAAGGCCACTGCCAAAGGAAACTGAACCCTCCATCCCAGAGGGTGCTTTCATTCTCTACCAATTGTCATTGCAGGAAAAGCGAATGGGGTTATGCCAGAAGCAATCTGGCAGAGTTTTCCTTCTTCACAGAAAAGAAAGAGGCCTGGGAGGAGTCTGTCTTATCACTTAAGAACATCTTTTGCACTCTAAAGAAAGTAGGAGTGTCTGTCTAAAACATGTCACCTGAAGAGTCCATTAACAACAAGAGTCTGTTTTCTCTAAGTGAGCTGGTTGGAAAAGTGAGGGAGAAGAACAACTTTAATGAGCTTCTGTTTTTGAGCGCTTTTTCACTCCAATAAAATGCAGTATCGTTAAGACTTGCTCTATGTTGTCGTGCTCATTAGTAAAGCCATGAAACTTGCTTTTAAATAAACATCAAAGGATTTAGTTACCAAAGCAACTGCATTGTCTTCTGGCTAATATCAGAAAAATCAAATAAAAGTTGTCACCATTTCATTAGGATATTGCATATTTTATGCTAAAGGTGACTCGGAGGATTACATTTCAAGTGAGCCATAGTTGATGTAGATAAGGTACTTTTAGGATAGGGAGGAGGAGGAGTAAAAAGAGGAAGTGCAGAGTTCAAAGCTGTTCAGCTACCTACATCACTTGTCTGCTTTAGGGAAATGTTTACACTGTGTATGCTCTTCAGTGTTCAGCGGATTTTGGTAGTTTTAGGTAATAAACGGAGGGGAACTGTTTTTGTGCAATTATTTATTGCAAAGTCACTTCAGGTCTGGAGCTTTAATTGAGTATAAGGACTAATTAAGTGAATGCATGACAAACAAACCCAAGGTTAGAATAGTAAACTTGGGGTAGGATTTTTCATGTTCGCACTGGAAAAATACATCTTGAATCTTAAGTAAAAAATTATAAATAAGAGTTCCTATTATTTTGGCAATATGGTAGCTTTGCTCAGTGGGTGGGTTTTTTTTGTTTT
>JAVJGJ010000014.1:44483427-44509309 GCA_035590215.1 Microhierax caerulescens
CGGCCCCGTCGGATTCCTGCGGTCGCCGAGCGCCGGCGAGCTCACGGGAGGGGGAGTTCGGCGGGGAGGAGGCGGAGGGGGAGGAGACGGCGCGGGGAGCGTTAAAAGGCGGCAGCTGAATGACAGCGGCCGGTCCCCGGGCCCCCACCCCAGCACCGGCCGCTCGCCGCCGCCCCCCCACCCCACCCCCGCCTTCGCTCGCTCGCTCGCTCGCTCCGCCGGCCATGGACGGGAGAGAGGACGCGGAGCGCGACTGCCAGGCGGCGTTCGCCGAGGCTCGGCGATGGGTAGAGGTGAGGCGTCTCTCGGCCCTCCCGCGTGTCGCCCCCTTGTCGGCCCCCGGTCCCCTGCCGGGGTCCCGCTGCGGGACGCGAGCTGCGGGGACGCGGGTCCCAAACTTTTCTTTGTGGGCGGCTGCGGGCTGCTGCCATGCCTGGACCGCGCTGCGAAAGCTCGCAGAGAGCCGTCTGCGGGGCGGCCGGCGCCCCCCTCCCCAAACCCTCCGCTGGCGCCCGGCGGGGCTGCCCCTGCTGTCACTAAGGCTGTAATTCCTCGCCGCCTCGGCAGTTACTTCTCCAGCCCTTGCTCGGAGACGGTCGGAATTAAAGACGCTGCTGCCTCTGCTGCGGGAGAGCCAGGACGGCGGGTAACCTGAAGTCACAGCCCTTTTCTCCCGTTTCCGAAGGCGGGTGCCCGCCCGCACGTAGCTGTGCGGGTGCGGGTACCTGTGTTTCTGTAGCGTTGCGGAGCCCCGGGGGCGCGGAGAGCGCTAACGCGGGGGAGGGGCCGCGCACAGGGGTACGGGGGGGACGACGGACGGAGGGTATTGGGGGGAGGGGGGCAGGCTGCTCTGGTGGCGTGGAGGGTGTCTGGAGAGGTGTTAGGAAGGTTGGACAGCCTCGCTTAGGGCTAGTTCGTCGTGTTTTTCGAGGGTGGCTTTGCCGTGCTGGTTCACGCGTGTTTGAACGTATGAAGCTTGTTTCCTCGCACGCGTTCGCTTGAGACGAAACTTGCTGCTGTCAGAAATGCCATCCCGGCAGCGTTCGGAGGAGTAACTGCTCGAACAAGGTTGGTTGTTAACTTTTTACCCTCTTGTCTTTGTAAGCTTGTCGAGACCCGAGTCCAGGCTTCTTTGTTTCCTCTGTAAAACGATGACATCTAGTGCTTAAAATCTATTGAGAACTTTGAACCAACAGCACTGTAGGCAGGGGTATCGCGAATGACTTCCACGAGCGTCGGTTTTGTAAGTGTCACCCGTGAACGTAGGTAATTGCAGCAGCCCTGGCTTCCCTGAGCGCCAATTTTGTAAGGGCCAGCCATGAGTGTAGGTAATCAAAGCATTCCTCTCGCACGTATACGTTTCTTGCGTGGCTTTCTTTAAATTGGCAAAGCTTACCTGAAATAGTTTCATTAAGGTGATGTAACGTTGCCTTTGAAAATGCTATTAAGGGTTTGGGGATTTGTTTTAATTATAACTAATTTTCATTTGATGCTGGTTGTACCATTCCTGCGAAAGGCTGCTCCTGCCTGCCGGTAGCACATGGGAGCACTAGCGAAGCCGTGGAAGCGTAAAGCCTGCACTGCTTGTGTAGTGGAAAAAGCACTTCGGCTTTCCTCCTTCCCCATCTAATTGGTGTGGCTGTACTTTGTTTCTGATCCATGAAAGCTGTTCTTATTTTAAAGTAACCTTTGAACTTACCCCTTGGAGAAATGTCTTGCTGTAAATGGAGTCACTGAAAAACCTGAAGGTATCAATAAACAGGATGTTATGAATTCCGGAACATTGAAGGAACATATAAATATTTGTTTCCCTATGAAGTGTGGTTTCAGAGAGTCCTTGTGGGTCTCTACTCTTTAAATCCTGATGGATTAAAAAGGCAAGACCAACCGTTTCCACTCTTTTAAAGGTATTTTCGGAGTAACGAGATACATCCCAAGGTTTTCTAAGTCCTAGTGAAACAAAGTGGTGTGCGCTTGACTGAGAGTGAAACTTGGTGAGTCCTAATGATTAAGCAATTAGTTTTAAAGATGAGGCAGATTTCCAGATATTTACGAACTTGAAGTTCTTATGTTTTGGTAAGGTTTTGTGTGCCAACTTCCCCCCTAACATTAGAGGAAGATTAAAGCATACAAACACTAGCTACTATGTATTTAAAAGAACAAGCAAAAATCTCTTTGTAAACCGTTACTATTTCCCTTTGCTAATGACATGTGTTAACATATTTCTGTATTCAATACAGAGCTTTTTGGACTCTGAGATTTAAAAAAACAACTCAGAAGACCTGAGCTTGAACCTCGAAGCTGAGGGATTTTTATAATGGGGATTGAGCAGCTGTATTTGTCAGATCTCAAGGGGGGAAAAAACCCACGCCAAATCCATCAAAAATTTTCACCTCAATCTGTTGTTGAAGCTTTTGGTGAGAGAAAATTCTGTCCTGGCCAGGTTCCTCTTCCTCCTGTTCCCAGCTGGAGTCTCCATACTGTATGGCAGCCGCTGGCTGGTGGGAGCTCAAACATGTGACCCTAGTTCTTATGCTGTACCAAAACAAAAAAACCCAACAACATGATTAAGTATAATAGCAGCCAAAAATTGTCTCTGATAACTAGTGTTAGTTTATGAAAGTCTTTGTCCTTTAATTCAGGTTTACGTTGAGGTACCGTTGATGATCATGCACGCAAGGCAGGTCTGTGGCCTTTTCAGTGCAAAGACCTCTTCAGGCGCAGTCCCCAGCCTCGTGCCACAGTGAGCTGGGAGGAGAGGCTGTGTCACTTGTCTCCATATCGGTTACTCTCATTGGAGGCAGTCACCCTGGGAGAGCTGGCTGTTGAGGACATCTGTGCCTTTTGGGGAAAGAGCGGTCATTTACTGTGCGAATGTAACAAGTACTGTGCGAAACTCAAGCTCTTCAGGTGCCCCTTATCCAGATAGTGGTGTTGGGTTCTTGCAACTGGGACTTCCGGAGTCTTCTGCCTGTAACAACTGGTGCTGGTCAAACTCAGGCGCAGCTCAGCCCTTCCTTAGCACCTCCGCTGGGCAGATGGTGTGTGCCGAGCCCAGAATAAAACACTGAGACACCGCAACTTAGAAATAGTTTCTCTAAGGTAGAGCTTTGTTTGCCAAAGCTAGAAATAGCTGGGTTAAAGTTGTTTTACTGCGTTCTGTTCCATATTATAACTTAAGCAAGCCAAAAGCTGTTCCTTCAAACCAAAGCATTCTTCCCCCAGCTATTAAATATCCCAGACTGCCGAGTCTGTTTCCCCGCCTCGGGATGTGGGAGAGCAGCCTGCCTCTTCCTCTCCGCAGTCCACCACGAAGTTCATCCTTGTGAACAAAGGGGTCCCTCGCCCCCAAAACACCCCTCACCATTTTAGGGGTGATGCCCCTCTAAGCGCTCGGGGGAAAGAAGAGTATGTGCAGTTTTCTTGTAAAGCGTGTCAGCTTTTGATTCCCATTCTGTATCTTCAGTGGACGCAAATCTTCAGGTGAATGTCTATGGTTTGAAATTGTTTGCTAAAGCAACCTGAAACCTGACCCACGAAGTCTGTAAATCTTTAGTTAGAGTGCCCTGAGGCACATAACACTTGATTTTTATTTTATTTTTTTTCCCCCAGTGTAGCTGAAGGTACAGATCCCATCTGAGGGAGGGTGGGCAGCGAGCGTGTGCCTGAATGAATTGTTGGAGTGAAGGAGCAGAGCTGTAGGAAAGCACATGGAGCAACCTTCACAAATCCACTGAAGTGAAAAAGAGGTGTTGGGCCAAGTAACTGTTAATATCACAGGCTATTACAGGGCCTCTTGGAAGCTGAATTTCTTCCCCTAATAATGATCTAGAGTTGTTAGTCGGATGTTCTGAGAGCTACTGATTTCATCTGATACCGTCTTCGAGGGTCAGTCTCAGAGCCACAAGCAGGACTCTGTATTCCTGGGACTGTCCCTCATGCAGGGACACTGCAGGGGAACGGAAGTCCTTCCTAGTTCTAACACTACCCAGTGTTGATGGAGAGAGGTGATTCGCTGCTGGGATTTCTGTGGCAAGATAAGTTTTTATTTTCATTTTCAATAGGCAGCATTGGAGGAAAAGAGCCCGGTATGTCTGGGTGGCAACTGAAAGTACCTCTGCTGCTCGTGTCCACCATGGCCATTAAATAGGTAGTGAAATAGCCTGATTTATTTGAATGCTGTAGTGTGTACAACTTCATTCATTATTGCATTGAAGTGTGCTTTTCGGAGTCCAGAACTGCCTGCCTTTGTGGTTTAAAGCTATCTATTACATTTTGGATGTTGGAAAATTATTTGGGAGCTTGTGGTTTTGTCTTTTTCCAGGAAAAAACAAATGTGTGTATACACACAGACACACACCCCTACCCCCTGCCTGCTCAGAAGATTAAAAAAGCAGATTTGTGGAGTAGCTTGGTAGGAAGAGTGAGCTGGAGGATAAAATTCGAGAGCCAAGACTACTTACTGAAATCTTCTGGTTTAGACCAACAGTGTAGCAGTCAAATCTGGTGAATGGTCTCTGACATGTGGTCACCAAATGTTTCTATTTGTTGAAACTGTTCAAAGTCTGCATTTCTACTGTATGTTTTTATGGCTTCTGCAAATGCAGCAAGAGGTCTAGCACTGATGTTTTCCCTGTATTTGCATAGAGATCTTACCTCTGTGATTATTTTGTTTTGGTTGTCCCCCCAAGCATGAATCTAATGCACACAGTCTGGTGTGGCACATGGGAGGAATAACTGTAGGGACAGAAGATTAGTCTTACTGTTTGAATCCTCTTCTCATATGTACTTTTATTTCAGTTCACGTATAATTGTTGTGAAAAGATTTTCTTCAGTTCTGGGTAAGGTGTTCTCAGACAGTGTGTAGAGAGCCACTCGATGTCCTGGATGGGTGTCAGAATGAAAAATGGGTGAACGAAAAGTCAGAATCTATATATTGTGTTGCCTAAACTGTGTCGAATACTGGATAATTCTGTCAAGTCATAAAACCTGGGTGGGCTGGTTTCTGGAGAACTTCTTACAACACAGCTGCCAGAGTCCTGGCTTGCATCTACATAAGGGATGTATTTAACCCTCCTTTAGGTGGATGCATCAATATTTCATTATTGTGTGTTGATACTTGGCAGTGAGCCCTTGCATGGAATAAATTTAAGTGTATCCAATTAATATAGAAATATGATTTGATACATAAATACACGTGCTGTGCAGTAAGTACTCTGGGAACGTAAATCCTGGAAATAATGTTCTCCACTGGCTGCAGACTACAAAAGTGCTGTAGCAAAATAGCACATAACAGGGCTAGCAATAATGTTTTAGAGGGAGAGGGTGACAGTAATACTGTTTTATCTGGCTGAATACTATTCTGTTACCTTGTTGTCCCCTTCCCTTGGGACCTCAGGAAAGGTATCTGTGGTGTATGTGGCGATATGTTTGAGAGAAACATGGGACCGGTTTGCTTGAGAGTAAAATCTGTTTCCTGGTTTCTGCAAGGTGGTTTTATATATTTTTCAAGTTAAGTCTATATTTGGATTTCTTAGAGTCGAGGAAGGTCTGTCTTCACAGAGTCCTGTGCGATGGGCATGCATAGCTTTGAGCTGAGTTCACGGTGTAGTTTCCTTTGTGGATGGCTTCTCTTTGTAGTTTTGAGAGTTGTTTTAAAATTTTGCATGAAAACGGCATCTGCAGGCACTTTAAGAGGAGGAATTAACTTGTTGACTATAGAGATGGGCAAGTCTTCCATACTGGGGAAACTCATTGCAGCTTAAGGGGATCTACATACAGACAATTCTGACCGGACTTTTATTTTCTTCTGTTCTGTGTTTTGTGGTTACCAGCTACAGTTAGTCGTGGTGTTACTTTTGTTCTTTTCCTCCTGTCTTTTTATTTGTTTGTGTTTTGAACTGCGTCCTGATCCTTTATTCAGTTTTCTGAGGTCATATGGTTTTTTTCCACCCATAGTCTGGGGAGGAGGTGAGATGATGAATTCCATGTTTAGCGTGCTCCCCTCCTTCATTGCTTATGGACTGCCTTTTAGCACCTTTTCTTTGTCAAACTTTTTTTTTTTTTTTGTCCAAATTTTTATGTTTTTAAAGAGCACTTGGGTGTATTAAATTAGACGGTGACCTTGCTGAGCTTTGGAAAACACTTGGGTTTTATTGTGTTTTAAGAACCAGATACATTCCAGCTGTTCCTTGTACCTACCACTCCTCCTCTCTAGAGTTCCTTTATCCACCTCTGGAGGAGTTGGGTTTTTTTTTAAGAAGTTGTTTTTTAAAATAATAATAATAATAAAAAAACCCAACCTTTTCTGCTTAATGAGACTAATGTAACTCTTAACTATCATTTTTAAAATGGTCTTTCCAGCTTCAGCAATTTAATGAAAAACAGCATGTGCTCTCAGACCCAGTGTACTAGAAATGCCTCTGCTAGTCTAAGGTGTGTTTGACACACCTAACTTATTATCCAAATTACCTTAGGAGGACTGTTTTGGTTTTGCTGTTTTTCACATATCTGAATGCTGTCAATCCAAGTAAAAATCTAACTTCAAAGGAATGTAGTGAATGAGATACTTTAAAATAGGTTTTTTGGTTCCTCATGCTGTGAGCTTCTGCAAGTAGTTGTAAATTTAGTGTTTATGAATAGTGCTAAATTTTTATTTTTCCAATGAGAAGACATATGGATGTGACTCACAGCGTGCTAGATTCCAGTTGGATATTTAGCTGTAAAACTAATTTGTGTTACACTGAGTAGAGAAACTGAATTTCAATAGTGTGTTGCATTTGTGATACAAAACATCTGGGATTATCATAGAAGAGCATGAGGATTATAAGACTTGCCTTCCTCTGCCCCTGCCCCCCCTCCCCCTTTTTTTTTTTTTTTTCCAGTGATGGATGTGTTTGGACTTTTTTTTTTTTTTTGTACCAGCTCATGTGAAAGTCCTAACTTTTGTTTCTGGACATGATTCAACTTTCAGTCATTACTGTTAGGAGAGAAACCCAATATACTAACTTTAGGAAATAGTTTTTACTATGTTGGCCAAAAAAGTCAAAATAATTGTCATCTAAAACAGCTTTAAAGGGCCATCTAGGCTGGGATCAATTCAACTAAGCACAGACAGCGAAAACTGTTGGTTGGGCCAAGCTGTCCTCCTAGGGCATGTCCCACAGTGACACTGTTTTGTGTCACTGCTGGGACCTTATAACAGCAAGGTGTTGTTGAAACTCCTGTGCTTGGCATGTGCATCTCATGCCTTCTTTTGTGATGGCGGTGGCATTTGTCTGATCCTCCCAGTGATTTGGCTTTCCATCCATCTGACGATGGGAAGTCAGCCTGGTTTGTGGAATTTGGTACTTGCTTGGTTCCTGGGGGGTGAGATGGCACCAGTGCTCGTGCCAGGGAAGTGGTGGTGGTGGTGGAGTTGGTCTTTTGGTGGCAGCTTGCTGCTGGATTGCTGCCAAGCTAGTGGGATGAAGAGAGGCAGACACCTGAATTTAGACATGCTATCTCTTTCCCTGGAGGCTTCTGAAGTCACCTGCTTCTGCTCATTGCCTGGCTTCCTTACATGACTTGGGAGCTGTTCGCTGGGTGCCTGGGGTCGAGGTATAAGCTAGACACTTGAATTAGGGATGCTGGCTTCCAGCCATTAATAACTTCTTCAGGATTAATTTCATAAGGCTTATAAATACAGTTGGCCCTGTTTTAAATAGAAACCATGCCAGGAGCTTCTGGGCCGAAGCATTTGAAAGTATTTTGTATGCTGACGCACTGCCTTCTGCTATGGCAGAAGCAGCCCTCGCGTCTCACTGGGGTTTCGTTTGTTGGGAGATGGTCCTTCAGAGGTTTTGGGCCATCTGGCCTTCAGGAGGGCAATCTAATCACAGATCTAATCTCCACTGTTATTTGCAAATTCTTTCCTGGAAGTACTTTATTGGCCCTGCTATATGTGATGTATTTATTTATTATTTTTTCCTTCAGGAAGGAATCTGAAAAATTTAGCTTGTGGAGTTTGATCTGAGGCTTTCTATGTGGCCAAATGACCATGTCTGCTAGTAAATCACAATGTGATAAAGAATGGAAGCAAATGAAGCCAGGTGTCTAAGTGGCTGTGGAGAAGAGGAAGAAAAATTAAGATCCAGGTTTGGTGCTACAGGGGTGGGGGTTTTGCAGCAACAGCTGTTGCACTGCCTTGAAATGCTTTTTTGGGTACTATTTCAGGTTAGGTGAAACTGGGGACAGAGCTAGGCATTACTGCATTTCCTCTCTAGGAAAAACCTCGTTTCTTCCTTGTGTCACCATTCTCTGCTTGCCTAAATGGTGCCACTGACAAAATGTACCTTTTTGATGCACTTGAAAATGTATTCCTGAGCAAAAAAAAGGGCCAGACACTTGATTGCAGGTTCTTTTGCAAATAGAAGGGAGTTGTAAAAGGTGACATCAACTATCTGAACCAAATACAAAGGTCTCACCTTTGTATAATTTTATTTAAAAAAAAAATAAAATACCATGTCAGCATCCCCGTTGCAAGTTCCTGGCATTCAATAAAAAAGTTGCATGGAGATGCTTGCATTTGAACTGAATGAAAATGGGGTGAGGATGAAGGCATGAGCTCCAGGTATAGATGGGTATCTTTCACAGACATTTGCCTGATGCTGTGGAGGGGGAAAAATCCCTGATATAATAAACATCAACTTGATGATTATTCAGGAGGGTATTGCTTCACAACTACGAGTCTTTCATGTTGACGAATCTTTTTCAGAGACAAATGCCCATTAAAATGCACAGACTGGGTTGCTCACTAACGACCTAGCTTTCATGTGTCTGATAAAATCCAAAAGTCCCCTGTGACGTTGGGGTAGGTCTTGCAGACGCGGGCTGTAATCTCATTTGAGAGCATCATTAAAGATTCCAGGAAGTTCTGCATGTCAGGTATCAGTGGATGGGGTTGGGAGCTGCAGCTGTGGAGAAATGACAGAGAGGCCTGGGAAGGGAAGAGCAGAAATGTACACCTAAGGTTATTTGTAAATAACTCCTTTTTTCTTCTTACTGGAGTGAATTTCTTGCCTCGTAAGTATTTAAATTATGAAATTTTGTAGAATGTACTGGCTTTTAAAATCTGTTTCTCTGGCATTTGTTTTACGTTTTGTCATTTGAAAGATTGGGAGAATACAGTCTCAGACTGTTGTGAATTTCTGAGTATCTTATTACATTTATTTTAGCTTTTTTCACGCTGAAAAATGCATGTATGTGAGTACCTATGGTAACTTTTTTGTTTTCTTCCCTTTCTTACCTCCCCAGCTAAGAATTTCTGAACTGTTTTGGTGGTGAGTTTTGTTATTATTAGTAGTGTCATTATTATTATTAATGTGGCATTCTGTTTTCCAGTGGAATCTTTGGTCTTGTGAAAACTGACTCCCCTTGAAAGTTACAGTAAAAAGGTGAATGTCCTTTTCCTAAACTTATTTGGATATATCATAGTTAAAAAGATTGGTGTTATTAAATCATGCCTGGTTCTCAATATAATGGTTAACTTTGTCAGAATACAAGAGACTTAACACATGCGTTTTGGCCACAAGATTTGCTCTCTGCGTGCAGGCAGGTCTCTTGCAAGAACCATATTTACCAGTCACGGTATCAAAGCTGAAGGTCGGAGCAGCATTTTCCAGTGCCGAAGCAGATGCGGTTGGGAGGCTGGCAGTAATTTGGTTTCCTGTGTCTGGTGCGTCGATGGGTTAGATACAACCCAGCTGTGCAGATTTCCAGCAGTGACTCATCTGATTGCGTTCTCTCCTCTGTGATCAGCTGCGGAGGTAGGATAGAGGAGGTTGTCCCTTGGGGAGCAGAAGAGATCTCTAATGTCACGCTACCTTTCAGATATGGGGGAGTGAAATATGGAAAGGATATTGGTGTCTCTCGGCTGTTTTTAAAGGTATGCCAGCCTTCCTCGCCTTGGTCTTATGCTTTTTACGTCCTTGGAGTGTTATCCCTAACCCAGCTGTGCTGTGGCTGTAACTTGGCCACATCTTAACTTTATTCTTTTGCTACTGCACAATCTGGGAATGGATCAGCCTAGTGCGGGCTTGGTTTAACAGACATTGCTCCTGGGGGGAGGATATGGAGAAGAGATTTGGATCTCCAGATCTTTCTCATCCCAACCTCAGCACATGCTTCTCCACTTGGGTAAAGAAGTGTATGTGTCCCTGCTTCTTCTTGAGGTAGGCAATAGATGTTCCTCTTTGGGAAGGCGCACTCTTCTGCAGACCGCCAGTGGAGGTAGGTGTAACATGCACCAGTTTTACCAACCTCTTCACCTACCAATGCCTATAATGTCGCTTAGATTGCGCATAGTGGTTTTAGTTTTTGACAGAGATGCAGATTAAGAACTTTAAGTGCTTTGACTGTGTCTGCCTACCTGATGTAGGCTGGGAATTGGAAGCAGTGTGGCTGCTGTCATGCAGAAATCCATGTGAGCCAGTGTAGGTCTTGCAGGAATACCCATAACGTTATGCAACATAAATATCCTTTGAGATTAGGATGCTACGAGTTAATCGCAGCTGGACACAACTTAAAATTTTCTTAATCTAAAGCACTGGAAAATGCTGGATATTACTCACCTTTTTATTTTGTGGGAGAAGATGTATGCAAGAAGTATGAAACTTGCATCTATGTAATTTCTTTTGTGTCTCAGCGAGGCTATTTCCCACCGTTTCCCACAGCACTAGTAATACAAAGGTTCCTCAAGTATTGTAAAAGTATAATAGCGGTTCAGCTTTCTAAGAGCTTGACAGTCTTAGTTATAGAATGCAACTTCCCTACTGTGAGAAGTATCTGTTGGAGAAGCTTCTCTTGAGAAAGCTGCTTTAAATCCTGTTGTGTTTAGAGGTAGGTATGTGGATTTTGTATGCCCCTTTCTCTCTTGTTACACATGTGTAATGCCGTATTGTAGGAATTAAAGCCTCAGTGTAGGTGTTAGCATTTTATATCCCCTCCCATATACTTTTGAACCAGTTAAAATCCTGTGATTCAGAAGGGAAATAGGTAATGTCAAGGAGATGCAGATAATAATCCATCCTGGGTTTGGGACCAGGCTGTTGGGCAGCATTGGTGTATTGAAGATCTTGGTGTACAATGAGGAAGACTCTGGGGACTGAATGTTATTGTAACACTGGCATTCAGGTACCGAGCATCGTTGCACACTAGCACTCCACACATATGGTGTTGTCACGTTCCTCAATTTAGTAAGAGGAGTTTTGGCCATCTTCTCAACTTCCTTGAGCAGCTCTTCTTTACTGGTTCAGTTTAAATGATCTTTTTTTTTTTTGGTGGTTTTTGGTTTTTTCGCATAGGTTTTATGGCTGTGATGTTCTCTGGTTTTCTGCTGAGAAAAATCTGGTTTTAATCTTAGATTCTAAGCTGTGGGTTTTCGGAGGTGCTCAGAAGTAGGCATGAGTGTTCAGTATGAACTAACAGTATGTTTCCTAGATATAAGTGCCAGGACATTTTCTACTTCACGCTGAATTTGACCAGGCTCTGTTGCAGCAACTCCCAGTGGTCATTAAAACATCACCTCTGCTGCTGCTCTTTCATTTCTATGTAGAATTACACTGACATGTTTTGGAATATTTGCATAGTGCACTTCCCTCTGTTTAACTTTTTGGCATAATTAGGCTGCAGCACTGTCATGAAAACGGGGTTTTGGTTAAGCACTGCAATGAAAGCAAAGTCTTGTAATGACCTCTGGAATATAGTAGAAGCACTGCTAAATTGTAGCTGTCAGGCTGGAGTTGTGGAAAAAAAAATCTCTGAAGCAGCAGCTAGTTTCAGGGAGAGGGTTCTCCAGCAGTCAGAAAAGTGGTATAATGCTATTTCAGACCTTGGAGCCCCTTGCTTCTATTTATATATAGTGCCAGCGGGTGCTGGTTGATGATGCTTGTTGCAGATACCACTTGCTGCCGCCTCAGACAATGGGGGAACTGCTGCACGGAGCGAAGGAGCAGCTCATGTTCTTCCTCTGCATAGACTGATTAACTATGTTACTCACAGGTACGCAGTCTGGAAATATTAGAGGTCTTTGATCTTTAAAACTTAATGTTTGAAAATGTAAATGATGCATTTCTTTGATCTGCTTCTTAAATTAAATGCTAATTGTGAAGATTACATTAGCCAGCTTTCCACTTAGAAGTTTGTACTTTTCATTTCACACTGCGTTGATTTTAAGCTGTTTGTCCTTGCTGGTTTTTCATCAGTGGATACTGGTGAGGGGGAAATCCTGACGTTTCTACACGGCCTAATTATCAGCACTGTGTGTACTTCGTGATTAGACCTTAACGTGCAGTTCCTCTAACGCTGACTCCAGGGACTGTCAGTTTTGCCCATCTGCCTGTGTGTTCTTAGGGCTGTAGGAATCCTGAAGTGTGAGCACTAGGAACGAAGACAGTTTGAGCTGTGTGTGACCAGGGTGGGGGGCTCTGACATGTTGACTTAAGGTGTCAGGGAACACTTGGGCATGAGCTCTGCTGCAGTCTGGTGGTGCATCCACCCAGGCAGCTGCTGACAGCAAAGTAGAAAAAACTTTCTGAGTCCTTCTGTGCTACTGAACTGTTTGCTGTTGCCTTTCCAAATTACTGTCATCTTCCAATCAAAAAAAAACCCAACAAACTACTGGGTAGGTTAGGGCTCCTAAAACGCAAATGAAGCTCATGCTTAAGTTCAGTCTTTTCCTTGCATCAGCTTTCTAGTACGTAGTGGATTTGTCTATCATATTTACCATAAATGATGGTAAAGACTTTCTGCCTTTGTCCTGCTTTCTTTATGAAAGGGACCTTTGAAGTCCAGGGGCCACATCAAATTGCCAACTAGTAACTTACTAGGTTATTCAGGATCTTATCTGTGTATAATAGTTTCTTTTAAGCTCCTGTTGGTTTAATGCCAACGAAAAATCAGCTGCTAAACTGAAATGGTTAATTACCCCCTTAGTAAAATCACTTTGTGTACTTTTCAATTATTAGTATTTGTTTAACTACACAGAGATTAAGTTTGTGGGGGAGAAGGTTCAAGGTGATTAGTACTGAATGTCTGCCACAACAACTTTAAGATGTACTCATGGCTGGAGGAGGTTTTCTGTGGGATTTTTGTTTTGTTGGGGTTTTTTTAGGAGCAGGTAAAGATTCTTTGTTCCAGATCAAAAACTAGTCAGTGGAGTGGGATTTTCTGTTTTGAATATATATCATCATGTGGACCTTCTGCTGGAACTCATACTGCAGTCCCAAAATTTGTCTTCCTTCCTATCTCCTGTTGATTTCCTTTAGTGATGCTTGTGTTAAGTTCAGCATCACACTGAATTACCATATTGCTGCTTTTTGCTAATTTCCATTTGTATGTGTGCTGGTGGATTTGAGCATTCATCTCCAGTAATTTGCATAGGATGCTAAACAACCTGATTGCTTTAGTGGCACCCATCAGTTAGGAGATGGCCCAGCTGAGGCGAACAGGAACATCTCAATTCAGAGCTGCTTACAGCCACCTGCCTGTGTATTTTGACTTCTTTTTTTCTTTGAGCACAAAGTAGAGAGGAAGTATTTCTAACCAGGGATAAAAACAGTTGCCAGGGAAAAGAAACTTGAAATATCTTTTCTGAGGTTATGGAAATTATTTAGCTTGGTTTTCAGTGCTTCAGTGTCATACCTTCCTCATTAAAATTTCTTCTAGATGGATAAGGACTTCCAGGTAACTGTTCAAAATGAAAATGAGCTCTCAGATTTTTATTTCTTTTTAAAGTTGGGAATTGGATGCTTAAATTTTACTTCTCTGTGTCTTAAAGTGTGGAGGATTCTAGAATCCTCCTTTCCCAAAGTTTGTCTTCCCCAATGCGTTCCTTTGGCTTCTGCGTCCTTTGAGTAAGGAAGACTTGTAGAATCAATACAAAAACTCATTCTCATATGTATGTGAGTTATAATTATCTGATCAAAATGTTTGGATTGGAGGCAGAGGGGGGCTGGCCGGGAGTAGGACCATGCAGCAGGACCATTCACCACCACTTGTGAATCTTCAGCCTCTCTTGTTACCCAAACCTCAGGGTTGTGTTAGTGTGGTCACTGCTTATTTTATTTATTCTTAAAGCCTGGTATGAAGGTCCTGTGGCTTGAAGTGGGGGTTGGTTAGGCAGTAAAGTACCATTTTAAAGCTGTTACTTTAAAATACCAGGTGGCGTTGAACTTTTTTTTTTTTAATTTTTACTGTTCCTTCATAGTGATGAAACTCATTTAAAGTCAAGTTAGAGCAAGTCATTAATTAAGGAATTTTTGAAGTCCGGATTTTTTCCTCAAACTTGAAGAACTTGAAACAAGTGTACCCCAGAGGTGCCTAAGAGCAGGTAACTCGAATTTCCTGGTGAATGATGTTGCCAGTTTTAAACCTCTCTCACTGCTCCTTTATGGCTGGCCCAGACTGAAATAAAATGAAAGACCTTAAGGTTCAGACCAAAGCTTTGACTCTGAATGAATTGCTCAGAATGAAAAGAGAAGTCACAGGTGTGTTTTGTTTCATGGATTTAAAAAACAAACACCAAGTAGTGCCTGCTGCCCCATTCAGAGCCTTCTGCTGTTGGCAGAGCTTTTCTCCCAGAGCCAAACTGTCATAAACTTCCTGGAGCTCCCCACTTTTCCCCAAGTAATTTCATTTTTAGCTTTGTTTGGGACCCTCTTGAGGGTTTAAGGCTTTTCCAGAGACCAGAGCTGCCCCAGGCCTGTAACCCTTTGTGCAGCAGGATGGCCAAGGACTTGTTTCCTGTAAAGCTCAACAGGAATGGGAACCTGATAGGACAAGTCTTTCTTCAAGGTGTGAGGCTGCCATTAAATACAGATATCTCTTGTAACCAGAAACAATTTTTAATAATATTTTGCTTAATCGTATTCTTCTTTCCCACCCCTCCTGGTGACACTGTAGGAAAAAGGTTTGACAGCAACATCTCAAGCAAAGCTTACTCCTCAGGGGCTCTGTTACTATCAGAAATGTAGGTAATAGCTTGAAATCTTGGGAAACTGAAAGGTCCAAGCTGTAGCTTTAGAAAAAAAAAAAAATAAAAATTTCTTGTTGGCCTGTAGGTATGCATCATACATCAGGCTTCCTTTTCAGTTTTATGATAAACAGCGTATATGCTGGGCTTTGGCGTTAGATCTTTAAATTAAATACTAGTAGTCGGATAAAATGGGCTTAGACAGGCTTTACTTTGTTTTGGTGTCCTAGAGCTAATCATTTACAAATTGCTGAGCTAAGGGGCACAAATTAATGACATTCCAGCATCTTAAAATAGCCTTCACTATGTCATACGGAAAAAATGTGTATTTGGTGTTTATGCATTTCATAAATGTTTCATTTATGTGAAAAATAGGATCAAGACACAGAAAGGAACTGAGTTATTGTTTTCTGTCAGTTATTTTCTGTTAATCTGAACACTGCTATATGTTTTTGAGTAGCACAAAATATTTGCAAAATTACTTTACAGTAAAGAGCTACAAGGAGTTTTCTGCCACAGTATTTTTCACGTGTACTATTTTTTTTATTTTTAGCAGAAATGTTGGTATCACAAATTTGCTCACAAAAAGTTCCTTTAGGCAGGAAAATGTTTACAACTTAATTCTGGTTTCACTTTGTGGAAAGTTTTCAGCTTTGATGAAAACGACATCTTCCACTGCAGTAAATTGTGACTTCCTAAGGATTCAGCAGATATTTTGCAGGGATTCTCAACTTGCCATTATAGTGTTTATAAGGGAAGTCCTTCATTCCAGAAGAAGCTGTCTTCAAATAATATTAAATATATTTCTCAGAATTTTTGTTGGTTTTTTTGGTGGGTGGTTTTTTTTTTGTTTGTTTGCTTGTTTGTTTTGGTAAAAAGTGTTTTGGGTAGTTATATTGTAGACTTCTGCATGTAGGCAAGAATATTAACAAGCTTTTTGTTGTTTTTGTTGGACATAATTTAATTTTGAATTGCTTCTTCAAAGCCACTGAATGAAAGATGGGCCATTCACTTTATTGACCCCAGATCTGTCCTTCCTATTGGTAGATCTAATACAAAGACTGACGGTCACTTCTCATAGACATATCGTTTGACAGAGACACATACTGGTGTTAATTTGGCACGTGTCAAAGTGTATGTAGCCTTGACTACTACAGATCTCTGTCCAAACAAAACCTTGGATGGCTGCTTCTGATCTGCCAGCTTTTGACTTCCATATTTGTGTTCTTGTGTCAGCTGCCATCACCGCAAAATGTTTGGTCACCAGGCCTTGTGGTTGTCTCAGCTTGTTGGGTTTCCGTGAAACCTTCCTGAATTGAGTGGTAACGTTGTACAGGGCTGCTGGAAGCAGTAGTGGAAATAGATTTATCCAGACTTGTGCCTTCTCCAGTGCTGGGTATAGGCAAAGGGAGGAGACCAACAAGTAGTAGAAGTCATGTCCCCACCGCCAGCCTGATGCAGGGTTATGCGAGGGCTGTGCTGGACACTGCATGATGGAGAGGATGAGGTAGGCACCAACAGTGGCTGTACTCATCTTTCCACCACCCTGTTGCTCAAATGCAAACACAAACAGCACATTTTCCAGGGTTCTCCATTTTTATACTGTGTTTTCTCCGTTCCTCACTGTGGCAGCAAGGCTGTGTGGGATTTTTCATCTTCTTCTATAGGGTGGAAGTATGTTTCTGTTATTTTTCTCATGTGTTTTCTGGAGGTTCTTCAAATAAAACACTGCAGTAGCTATAGCTATTCTCTCCACTGGTACCTGCCTCATTTCTACATAACTCTGTCACTGGAGGTGCCCAGGAGGAGCCCTTTGTCCTTCAGGTCTTGTAGGTCACTTGTTTTTATTAGATCAAAACAATCCTGCATCAGGGAAAGGGAAATCGGATTTTTTGGTGGTTGTTGTCTGACACTGTCACGTAATCTCTGTGTAAACGTGGTAAGTGCTGGTGGTACACAAGCATCCGCAGCACCACCACCTTGTGCCCTCCCATCTCTCTGCAGGTATCTCTAGTGGTTCCAGGGAAGCAAGGCAGTAGAGTAGCATAGCTGAGCCACCAAGAGCTTCTCTAAGCAATGTAACAGTAATAACATTGCATGTAAGGACCTGTCAGTTCCTTCTTCCCCATCCCCAGCAAGTGACAAGAACTAACAGGCCATAGAGGAACTTATTTTGGGAACAGAATTCATTAGAGAGCCTAAATGGGATGTAACCAGTACTTTAGCCTTTAAATTCTAAGAAATTGTAGTTCCCTATGCAACTTTTACCATAACATTAGAGTTAGAGAATCTGGTGTTTGGGTTATGTATGATAGTGTAAGTGCCACTTAAACCGTGTGTCTTCAGAGTTGGCAATTATAGTTACTTGATAGTATTTGTGTCTGTCCCCCCACCATGGGTATACAGGTTTTCTTTCTTATTGTCTTAAGAATGTCAGGTCATAGTAGGCATAGGTTTGAATTTCTGACTTGACATTTAGAGTATACATCCTAAAATAAACTGATTTATGTGTAGACTGTTTTTGTGTCTAGGTTACCATGTGTTTTGAGCAGTTGCTGTGAAGTACCTAATTTCCAAAACTCCCCCTGAAATTCACTTTGTTTTGTCTTATGCCCTAAATCCTGCAGATGCATACATGCTTAACGAAGAATTTTCTCTTGGTTTGGTATTCAGATGATGAGACTGAATGAGTAATAAGCTCTTTCATGTGGAAATCACATATATGGCTGGAAGGAGCTCAGAGGTCACGTAGTTCGTGACTACTCCCTTGTAAGACTGGATATTCTTACATCTAGACTATTGCTGGCATATACATTATTATTATTATTATTATTATTATTTTTCAGCCTCTTAAAAACTGGCAAACTGGTCTATGGTACGTAACTCTTATGGTTAATTTTTCTTCTCTAATATATGACAATCTTCTTTGTTGCAAATTAAACCAATTGCTACAACTTTTTCTCTGATAAACTTGGTAGTTTTCCCCCTCTGTCTCATCTCTTCTTTATAATAACCAGTCCCCATACTCTTAAGCCTCTTTTCTGTCTTGCCTTGAAGCGTGATACTTGCAATAGCACGTACCAAACTAAGAGCAGGACAGCTACTGCACCAATGCAAACTGGTAAATAACCGCTTAGTGCAGTAGCACTGCATAAAAAGGTGAGGGGTGACTTAACTACAAACTGAGGTCAAGTCTGTTGTAGGAAAAAAAATAAAATTTTTTGATATGTACAGGAATATCCTAATTTTGTGTTCATTTCCCCTGTTCTAAGAACTTAAGAATATTCAGTTTCTCATCACGTTTTTGATAGAATGCAAAATTAAACTAAACACAGTACTTTATTGATTGAACACTTATGAGATTCTTTAATAGCCTTTAAAACAATAAATAAAGTTTTGAGCCTGCTTGCAAGATACTGTTGGGTAGTCTCTATACACAGACAGCAGAACTGAGGCTTCTTCCTTATATCGTGCAAAACCGTTGTCTTTATTAATACAGCATTTGAGTGGAAAACTAGGCTGTCTTGACATGCCATATTTAAAGTAGTTCCATATTTTAAAATATCAATTGTAATGTTAAACCTACAGAGTACTCGTGGTAGTTTGTATAATCCATCTCTTGGCATCCTTGCTGACAGTCTCGGTATTGCTGGAGTTGCAGTAACGTTTTGGGGGACCACTCAGCTTTAGTTTCCACCAGCTGGTGGTTGCAACTGAAGGCAGGAGAAAACATGTGAGGAGCGGTGCCTGTGTGTGTGTAAGCTAACAGACTGTCACCTGGACATCTGTGCAATGGAGCAGGGTGCCATATTGAGTTTTAATGACTGTTTTGTAGTCACAGTTGAGGATCCTTTAGGATTCAGTGGTTTATTCATATTAGGCTGTTGTATTTCCTGCCTTTACTCCAGTAAAGATGTTATGGCAAACTGCCATATGTTTGTCCCAGCAGAAGCAAAATCTTTAGTGATTAAAACCAAATAAATCACTTAACTATATGCATGAAGATGAAAATAAAGTTGTTACACACAGAACGATAAAAAACCCATTAATTTTAGTATTGCTGAGAAATTGCTGAGAAATAACACAGTTGCTAGTGAAGGCTTTTTTTTTTTTTTTTTTTTTTTTTTTTTTTTTTTTAAGAAAGAAATCTTGCCAAAGTACTGAACAAGACTACTTCCTACTTGTAGCTCTAAAAGAGAGGTTCTTGGCATAATGATGAACTTGCTGATTTGAGATTAGGGTCTCTTTCCTAGTTAAACATGAGGATAAAAAGAGCATTTGGTGCTAAAAAACTTGGGCACTCTGCCGCTGTCTTTCTCTTCCTTAGGCAATAGTGTTATATGACTGGGAAATACAGTCTGAAATTCGTACTGTTTATAAATATTTGATCAAATATTTTATCATCTCCCAAGCCATGGGAAATCAGCAAGTCTGGCAGAAATAACGCAAGCTGTAGGTGCAGTTTTGTTTTGATGTGTGTCAGGCGTTATGATAGGAAAGGAAGAGCAAATGTTCTTTGAGCATTTGTGATTAGTACAGTAAAGGTCCATGGCTTAATCTTCAAGATCAAGGTCTGACAGGAGACATTATCCAGGAGGGAATGAGAAGTTTAAATGTAGAGCATCATGGTGGATGTCCCCATTTCTTCTTTTCCCCTCTGAGTGTACCTATAGCTTAAAAAGTGCTGTTCTGCTGCCTTCAAAATCTTGCCAGCCAATGATTCATTCAGACTAACACTTTCACAGATGTCAATATACAGGATATTTATAATATGATTTCTTTACTGACCAGTACTGTCAAAATTCAGTATGGAGTCCTAGCTTGCCTGTAATTAAGACATCCTGCTAGTCTACTGTAGAATGTCTTTGCAGTGAAACTGCAACTTAAACTGTAAGAAAAAAATAATCATAAAAAAATAAAGTGCTGTTAAAAACTAGTTGTTGGACTAGCTTCAGATTTGCGATTGTCTGTATATTGCTGTGCTTGGTGGTTTTGCTGTTATAAAAAGCCTAAAAGAATGCATTCTCAGGGAAAGATGATGTTGGGACAGTTTGGTAGCATGTGTAGAGTCCAGATGCTAAAAGAACAGGGTATGTGTATTTATGTAATAGTCAAATATGCAGCTTATAATAAACGACAGGATGATGGGAACATGAGGGGGAAAGAAAAGCTTGGGCACATTATTTTTGTGCTTTGTGGTGTAAAATAAAAGTTATTTTTCTCACAATTTGTTTACCCTGGATAATTGCAGATACTGAAAATTCTTACTTGGCTGAATGCAGTATTCTAAGGGGGGAAAAAATGAAGAAAAAATAAATTCCACTTTATAACAGCAGAGGTCAGAATGTGTCAGGAGATAATGCGAGATCAGTTTTGCAGTGACACCCAGATTCTGTGTGAGTTCCCACCTGGTATCAATGCAGGCTCTCAAACAGAGGCACCAGTGTTGGAGAACGTTGTCCAGCGTCAGATGTATGAGTTTTCATTCACATATTCCTGGTTTTGTGATTTAGTTAAAAAGGCGTTCTATAGATTTAACGCTTTGGATTTAACACAGGTCAGGCTCGTGCCCAACTTTTTCTGGATACACATTTCCCTATCTTACTGTACATTACAAAAAAAAATGTCTCCTTTCTGTAACAATTTCTAATTTAAGAGAACTGTCTGTGAAAAGATGTTACTCTCCCTAACTGTGTTTTTTACCACTTTATTATTAAGAAGGGTGGAACTCCTCTACTGTAAATATGACAATATTGGTGTCTTCCCTACCTACCCTGCAAACGTGCTGACATACCTGGTACAGGCCACTGTCAGACCAAGGATGCTGGGTGAGATGGACAACTAGCTTAACTTAATGGGATAATTCCTTTGTTAGTCTATAAATGTCGTACAAGTGGTGCTTGAATGCTTCAAGCCGAAGCTACATCCAACCTTTTGTTCTAATGGAAAATATTTAAGAAGACCTGTGTCCAATAAAATGCATAATTTTGTGATGCCCCCAAACAAAATTAAATCTTGCATCGGAAATAACATCGATGATACAAAGTACCATTCCTTCCTCTCTGGAATTTCAAATAAAAACCCCCACAACCCGAAGACATTATTTTGCTTTGATAAAGCAGTGACCTAATGTTAAAAGCACTTTGCAGTTTTGTTTTTGTTACGGTAGGAAGTGTCTTCAACTGCTCCACTGAGCTGTAAATAAAATGGTACAAATTTTCATGTAGAAATGATAACCATGTACCAGATCAAGCTGCAGAAATTGGCATAACTTCATGCAATATGTGTGGAGAAAAATATTTAAATTGGGGGCAGTCTATGCTTTGTCTCAGTTGCTAGGCAAAACTTCAGGCATTCTTGAAGTCTGCATGCCATGGAAAGCAGCTGGTCATAGAAACCATTGCGGTTCTAACCCAAAAATGCTTGAGGCATCTTGCCTATGGCAGAAGAAAATCTCAAGTCTTCCAGGACCTAGATATTTCTGTCTATGAAAAACTATATGGGTTACCGATAATGTTTCTCCATTTAATGCACTGTTATTTTTAAAAACAAAAGAAAGTTAAGCTAGAGACAAAAAATGCCCGAGGTACATGCATCTGGTTATAATCCCAAACGTACTTCTCTGTGACTGCAAGGTACAAGGATAATCCTACTACGTGAATGGAATAGAGTAGTCTTCCAAGACGGTTTTTATAGCTCTGGATAGCACATGTTCTGGTATGGTTTGCCTGCTTGCATCTCAGTGCTTTTGTGGAGTGTGTTTTGTGTGGCTTTTTTAATCGCTGTGGCTGTATCATTAGGGGAGATGATGTGAATATATGTGAACCAGCCCACTACAAGTTGGAAACTGCCTGGTTTTTCTGTGTGGGCTTTAAGGTCAGTCTCCCTTTGCAAAAGGATGCACAAGCCATGTGCAGATTAATTATTTAATATACCATTGTCGTCTTTTATTTTTTTTTTCCCCAGAGGAAAAGAATTTTTTTTTTTTTGGCAACGTGGAATTTTCTAATGATATTAAAAAAAAATATTGAGGATTTGCATTTTAAATGTTTAATGGGTTGAATATGGAAACTGAGGGGTAAATTTCTGCCTCTCCCTTGCAAAGTATGGAATTGTTTACAAAGAGTCATGAACATTTCTGCAAGGATGTCATAATAAATATAAGCAAACTATAATTGTCTTCGAAGATTGGCTGCTTTT
Organism: Microhierax caerulescens; assembly: GCA_035590215.1. Taxonomy (NCBI): domain Eukaryota; kingdom Metazoa; phylum Chordata; class Aves; order Falconiformes; family Falconidae; genus Microhierax; species Microhierax caerulescens. Next base: position 44,505,638 of record JAVJGJ010000014.1, read on the forward strand.
GACTAGTAATTAAATCCTACCTCTGGGCAGTGTGCATAGCAACCCTGCAAGGCTGCTACGACAGTCAGTCTTATCTTGGGCTCCTCTAAACACACCCAGGTGAGGAGGCAAGCACTCTGTCAAACCAGTTTGGCTCCTTAAACATTTAAATAAATGAAGCTGCATTTGCAGAGGAGTGATAAAATGGCCGGAGGAAGTGTCATGCTGGAGGTGGTTGAGTAACACTTGGGTTGTGTTGGATCTGAGAGCGAGCCTGGATCAGAAGTGGAGTGGCAAGGGATGATGTCCAAGAGGAAAGATAGGAAGGGGGAAGTGCTGGAAGGATTTGGAAGAGCAACAATTGTCACTGGCGGCTTCACTTCTGGACCACAATCTCTCCGCTGCGCTCTTTGAAGCGTCGCAGTTATCCCTGTGCAGGGCCACCTATGATTTTGACAGCTGCCAACACTTCTTCTGTCTGTGGTTTTGCAAACCAGGCAGAAGAGTTTCATGGAGGGTAAGAGCTTGCTAGTGGTTTATTTGGCTTAATAAATACTCAGATGACTAGACCAAAATGTTCAGATAGGAAAGACAGCTGGCAGGGCCTTTTCATATCATCTTTAACCTTTAAGTAGGGTGAAGTCCTGATTTTGAGGTCAGTGGTAGCCTGATCCCCGATTTCTGCTAGCAATGACTTTTATTTTTGTAAATAAATATTTGAGAGGTATTTTGCAAATATATCTCAAACAGTGAAGGAGTTATGTCTTGGGGGAAAATACATATGTAATCACAAATAATGGGTGGGTAGCATAGGCTGCTGTTCAGAGTGGACCCATGTCTGGCTGTGAGATGACAGAAAGGTCTTGAAGGAGGCGTAGCTGGAATAGGATCCCCTGAAAAGCTGAAAGCTCTGTGATCAAGCACAAGAGTGTGTTCGTGTCAGAGTTCTCCAGGTATGAAGACACTTCAGTAGCTTGCTACGTGTTCATCAAATATTCCTCTATATTTAAATCCTTTAAAAGGGCAGCATTCACTTTTAAGAACTCCTCAAAAACCTAATCAGAGACAAGACTTGGTCAGCAAAACTTAGTGAGCCTAAACCACCTTGTTCCTTTGCCCAGACTGGTATTCTGCCTCCTCTAGTTGTGCCCCTGTTGTCTTTCCAAATACACACCATCCTTTTGTGGGTCCCTTGGACTTCAGTTTCCTCCGTAGCCATCCTTCTTCCTCTGCAATTATTTAATTTCTTTGCCAGAGGCAATTTTTCTCATCTCCTGCCAAGGAGGGGGACTACGTATAAGCCCAGAGCCTCTGGTCATATGTCGTACCTGGCGTCTCTCATTAGGTGGTGCTGCGAAGCAGTGGCGATGTCCGACACTGAATGTTGGAGCTCATTAACTGTAATGCGTTATATCACTATGAGGCTTGGGAAATGGAGCCTTCAGAAGCCTTGCGCCTAGCTCGGTGACTTGGTGCACGTACAGTGTAATTTGAATACTCCAATATAATTATTTGCATGTGTGTTATAGTTCTTTAAACTTCAGATTTTTAAAAGTAAAAAAACCCAAACAAACAAAAAACCCCAAAGAAAACCCATGAAATACCATTTTTCTTGATGTTGTAGTTTTGTATAGCTTCTCTCCTACTGCTTACTCGCTCTCAGATCTTGAAACTTAAATGTAGTTTTGAAAACTCCCAACCACTAAACTACACTTTACACTAAATGTAAAGAACATTACAGTCTTGCTTTTATTTTGATTTGAGCAGGGCAAATCAGTAGAGTTCTTGTAAGTGAATTCTTCCCTCTGAATTATTGTAACTCCAGAGAAGACCATAATATTTCTACAGCCGAAGTCAGAATTAATTTCCGTTGACTTCTACCTAATGGTTTATTTCTATGTAACTGTTGCTAGATAATATTGAAATTTCTAAAAGACGTCATTTAAGCATTGAAATTAATGCCAAGTGCCATAGTTTGCTGGGAAGTGGTGTCGTGACTATTTTTTCCAGACTCCTTACATGACGCTGATTGCCTTTATGGTGTCTTTTGACCCTGTTAAGTGTTCGTTTTCACACAATTTCTTTGCTTGCTGACCCTTTGCTGCCTTGTTAATGAGCTAAGTAAGCTTGCTGAAATGGGTCGGAAATGCGTGGGTGTAGAAGAAAATATAAAAATCAGGGCATGTGGGGACAGGAGGGGAGACCTGGTGAGGAGGCTGTTGGTTCCCCAAACCCTGTGTGCACGCACGCATGTGTATGTGTGAGAAAGGGGGGTGCTGGTGAAAGTTTTTGGCTGAAGCTGACTCAAATTGCATCCCGATGCATGTGCTGCTTGGAGTACTGCTTCCAGTAAAGGTTGAAAAATTTGTAAAGATTGACAAATCTCCAGTAATAACAAGAAATGACTTCCATGCATGAATAATCTTGCTAAACACACAAGAGAAATTGTATCTAAAGCATTTCCTTCTTGTGTGCATATTCTTTTATCTGATGCCTTTTTCCTCCTCCTGCCAAATGTAGTTTCAAGACCTTGTGGTTAGATCCCCAGTTAGCTTGTAGCATCAGTGCTGCCCTCCAGAGAAGGGGGCATATTTAAAATATTTTGATGTTTTATATTTAAAATACCAAAGTATCAGATGCAGCCAGGAGCAAGGCAGTTGATTTGTAACAGATAACTGTAATGTAGGGCAGAAGTGTGCTCTGGTTGTGGCCATTTCATTAGGTATCTCTATCTCTCTGCCACTAACATAAATAATCCCAACAGGAACCTGCTTGCAAATGGCAGTGGCATTTTTAGCATACTTTTCTTAATCAGCATAAGCAAAGATACGATTTTCTTTAAGGGCCTTCCCATAAAAATAAATGCTAGTGAACTGACAGCCTGTGTTGAAACCGGCAGTGTATACTCTGACCTGGAATTACAATAACAGTAAAACTAAGCCATAGACTTAAGAAATACAAACATCAGGAGGTTTTTTATAGCTTACATTTATCATTTTGTTCTAAATGAACATAAACAAAATATTCAAAGATTCAATTACAGTGCAGTGGAGGCATTACTTGAAATACTAAATATAAAACAATACATTAAAACATTAGACAAATGTGATTTTGGTACCTTTACAGCAAAAATGTCCATGTTTGTGTTTGCTTTAATCCTTCCTTTAATTTTACCTAGACAAATCTGATTTTAGTGTCAGTATCATTTTATCTGTTAATATTTCATGTAACGTCTCTTACTTTAATTGAAGCTTGTAAAAACATTTTTTTTTCTTGTTCCCCTGAAACAGAAGTGCTGCAGTTGTCATAAACTTTGTTTTCCTCCTTTAGCAAAAGCAATGGTATAGACAGATTTTGCATAGAGGTTTTCAGGGTGGGTTTTTCCTATTATTACCGTCTGAACTTGAAGTTCTTTGTGAGGGCGTGTGGCTGTCCACCCCATCGGTCACATACCGCCTGGCTGTCAGGACACTGAATCACTGGATCTTTGGGTATGTTAAGCCTCTCAAGAATCTGCACAAAGTCCAAGTGTTATCCTCTCATCTCCAGAATGTTGTGGGTCCAGCCCTGTGGTGCCCTTCTCTGGTGCTTGGAACCCCTGGCTTGATGGCCATGGTCATTTTGTGTCAGGGGAGAGGCAGTGGGATGCATGAAGGGAGTTATGTGGGGATATTCCCCCCCCCCCCCCCCCCC
>JAVJGJ010000014.1:44509398-44521318 GCA_035590215.1 Microhierax caerulescens
GAGGCTCTGGTGCTGTTCCAGGGCAGCAGGAAGATCATGGTTTTCTTCTGTGACTGGACTGCTCAGCCAAACCTTCTTCTGTCTGTGGTGTGTCTAAGTCTTCTCACAAGTCCTCTTTTCTAAACTGTGTTGTTGCCAGTATTCTTCTAGTCTTTTTATTTCAGCTTCCTAAGGGAGATGTTGAAGACATACTGATTTTTCTGTCCAGGGCAAGCTTTTTGTATGCTCCAGGTCAGGGGTCCTCAAACTTTTTAACCCGGGGGCCGGCGCACGGATGAAGTGGCAGGGTCATCTGCGGCTGCTGGGTTTCCCCACCCAACCCCCGGCTGGGGGGGTTGGGGGGGTGGGGGTGGGGGGCAAGGGGGTTCTGTAAATACCAGGCGGCCGGATTGAGGACCCTGGGGGGCTCCCATGGGCCACAGTTTGAGGACCCCTGCTCCAGGTGGACGCTAGGTAGGAGTCTAGCTGAGACATAGCTATGCATGGATTAATTAATCTCTTGATCATATATTCCCCAGCTTGGAGAGGCATTAACAACTGGAGGGCAGGTAATAACCAATGCAGTGCTGAAGACAGAGATGTTTCAGAAAAAAGATTAAGTTATACAGGGTGACTGACTTTCACAAAGGGCAAGTTCAAAATCAGGCTAGCGTGAGAGCACATATGTTATGAAACATGATCATTCCAGAAAAACTAGAATCTCTGCTTGCCACGTCTTCTCTTACCTCAGTCGATTGCTTTTCTAGAAATCATTCTTTCATACTTCTTTTTCCCTGGGTATGTTTTTTTTCTATGGCATGTCTAGTATACCACCATCATACTGTAAATTACTTAGGAAAGACAACTTTCAGTAAACCTTTTTTTTATTATTTTTTGCATATTTATAGAATTAAGTGGTGGTTTTCTGGCAGTTTTAGGGGTTAACTGAATGTTTGGATGTTTTTCTCATTACTGCTTTATCCTTTTCTCTGCTTAATTCAGAACATTTATGGTTAAGGGGCCCAATGCTACCCTTCTTTTACCACCAACCACTGAACTAGTGTGGAGTTCAGCTGGCAAATTTTAAATTGTAATGTTACTTTTCTATTGTCTTGGGAAGGTACATAAACATCCACTTCTATTTAACTGAAGTTAGTTGCAAATACATGTGACAAAGTAAATGCGTGGTTAAAGTTGAAATCAGCACGCATCACTTAGGATGGCAGCTTTAGAACTTGCATGCATTTAAATTGTTTACAGAATTAATAGTTTCCAGATAAATCAGCTGTACCTATATAATTACAATAAAATGTGCATGATTCGGGTTTCTTCAGAGATTCCTAATAATTCAGATTTCACTTTTCATTTCCAAGTTTTACATCCTACTGGAACACATACCTCCATCTAGTTTATGCTGCCTGTCTCTGCATATACAGTGCAGCTTTTTTATTTCGCTTAGTAAGAATACATGTTGGTTTTCCTACTTTGACTCCTGTCAGTACAGTCCGTATAAATAACAGTAAGCTTATTCTTCTTGCTGTTTTGGGGGATGATATTGTTTGACGGGGGGGGGGAAGTTCGACTGGATTGATTTATCCCAAGTGTTTATCCTTGCCCTTTCTGCAGTGTTTTTCCCCTAGGTCAGGGAGTTCCTTAAATACCAGAAGTAAAACTTCACTTCTATCCTTCATGTTTCTATATGCAGTTTAACAGAAGAGCTGAAAAAAACACAAGGCATAAGCAGGTGATGAGCAGAGACTTACGCTTCTTGCACCTACCACACCAGTAATAGTGCCCCTTCTAGCTTTCCCTTTCTTCATTGTTTTTCTTAATCTTTTGCAAAAATGTATGTTATTTCAGGAGTCTTGGCATGTCTGTCCAGAAGGCATACCACAGTACGACCCCATCATTATGCTGATGATAGAAAATAACAGTAAGACTTTTTCAATAATCAACCATTTCCTTTTATAAATGTCTGTTCTGGTTTGTTATCAAAAGCAGTTTTGGCTGAAGGCTGAAAAATTTCCACATCCTCTGGTATGAGATGATGCCCAGGGATTTGGGGTATAGGGTAAACGGGAGAGTATGGCTTTGCATTGGGCAATAGAGCAGGAGTTATTCCAACTGAAAAACATTAGTGTTATGGATATTGTTATGGGTAGAAGGGGGAGCATTCACATTGTCCAGCATAAGTGATCAGTGGCAAAAATACGTATCAGCTTCAACCTTCTTACTTTTGCTGTACAGTTAGATTATACAGCGGATCTTTTGGTAGATAATTTTCTTCTTATTTCCAGCCACCCCAGCTCTTTTCCTCAGTGAAGTCGTGCCTGTCATGGATTTTAGCAATGAGGTGTGAGGACTTGAAATGAGGAGCTTCCTTCTGTAGAAATCCAGGCCTTGCTCTTGACTCCAGTGAAGCTGTTGGGCTGGGCAGTGTTGTAAGCCCATTGTCGGACAGCTGACTGGGAAAGCCTGTGTGGGTACCAGCTGCTTGAGCACTTGTTGACCTCTCAGGAGTTTGTTGGACCGTGTAAGTTGCGATCAGAAGGGGAGATAGCAACATGGTTCCCTCTGTGACTTTGGCTGCTTTGGACCTGGTGTCGTCTCTGCTGCCAGAGGTGAAACGCCAGCAGTGTTCTCCCATGGATGGGAGATACGAATGCCCGCTCTTTCTGTTCATCTTCCTGGGGCCCAAAATTCAGGGAGACAGATCTTGCTTGCCTCAAAAATAAGACATTCTTTTTCTCCTGCTTGACCTTAAGAAATCTGGTAATCACTGTGGTCAGGCTGTGTGCTGCAGTGCCAGAGCTTTCTGCCTGAGCAGCTGGTTCTTGTCGCTTGTGTGTTGAGGATTGTGTGCAGCAACCCTCTGAATGTGGTTCCTACCATATGCCCTTTGGGAGGGATTTGGATAAATCAATTGACTACTAGAGCAAACTGTGGCAAGTTGTTGGTTTTTGTTTTTTTTAAAAAAAAAAAAGAAATCCAGAGAGGGAGAACCAGTGTGTGGGGGAGAAAACTGGACAGGGAGTCTGCAAAGGCCAAGCACCCCCAGCTCCTCACCTCAAAGCACAGTGGCAGTGTTTTTGACAGCTACTGCTTAAGCCATTCAAGGACAAGCTCATATCCTGCATTGGATTTAAACAGGACTACAGATAGCCATGAAAGGGGGAGGCAGGACTTGGGGTAACACATGTGAAGTGTCCCAGAGAGCAGCTGCCTTGTTGTCACAGTCTAGAAGAACCACCAGTTCCTACAGGAACGCAGGAGAGGGAAAAATCCCTACTGCTTTTGTGCTACTTTTTTTTTGTTTGTGTGCTGGTCTTCCTTCACGACAAACCCTAAAAGATAAAATCAGTCAAGGTGAGGTAAAGCATGTTACTGAGGTAAAGCATGTTACTGACAACTGTATATAAAACGTAGTGGACTCAAAATACCATATGGAAACATGTCACAAATCTACTTCCAGGCCCTGCCAACCCGTACAGGTGTGAGGGTGCTGGGAGTTGCTTGAACACTTGCTTGCTGGCTGTGGGTGTAGCCTGATATCTCCCTGTGCATCGTACAGTAACAGTACATTCTAGAGGGGTGTGTTGGGTGAGGGCGGTTAGAGCCAAACAGGTGCTGTCAACAGAGATACGTAATGCTGGGATTATGTAAGGATGGAGCCATTTGCTATGCGGTCTGATCCGGACTTTTGGTAATGGGTAGGGGGAAGAACAGGTCACTAGCAAGGTAGTAATTCAGTGATATGTATGTGAGGTGATCCGCCGAGGCAGGCACTGTGACAGAAACCAGCAGGCGTAGCTGAAATTCTGTAGTGGGGTGGTACCACAGCATCAGATTCATATTGTCCCGGTTCCCTACAGCACAGGACTGCTCAAGTCCTCTCTGCAGCACGATAAACTTGGCTTTTCTCACTGCAGGTGGAGCTGGGGACCCGAAGTTTGTAAATCAGTGTAGTATCCTTGAGGTTGCCATCTGATGAATGGCTTACCCCATGAGATCCTTGCATGAGCCTGCATTAAGGCTGTTGCTGTTATGCATGGTTCAGTACCTTTCTTGAATATTCCACCCCTAATCTACAACCCTACATCACGGAGCTGCATGCTTCACGTGGATGCAGTTAGCATTTCTCTCAAATAGGTGCACAGCGTCCTTGTGTGGTTGGAGATGGTGCGGTCCACATGGGACGGTAGTAGAGGGGCTCTGAGTGAGGTGGAGGGGCTGGCCAGTGGGAACTGTAGAGCTGGCTGGGTGGCGAGTACCTGGCTCCACTGCAGCAAGGCATAGTTCTGGTCCCCGGCTGGGTTGGGCATGATGCAGAGCTGCCTTCTTGCTTCTGAGCAGCTAATACTTTTGTGGTGGAGAATTGGTTAGCCAGCATGCCTGTGTGTGTGGTACGAGTCCTGCATTAGATGGGGAGAGTCTAGCTTTAGTGTTTCCACCACAGCAAAGTTAAACTGAGAAACGTGCCAGTCCCTTGCACTTCGAGTTGCATGTAGTGGTATGTATGGGAAGCCAACCCACTTGAAAACGTTTGCTGTCCTGCAGTAGAGCTGCATTATTGCTAAAGCCATTCGAGCTGGTGTAAACCATGAAAGCAACTTGACATAAACTCCTTTAGTACTTTTTGTTAGCACTGAGGAACCTTTCAACTTTGAATAGCTTTTAAGGCAAAGAAGGCCTATTATGAACAGCTATATTTGGCCTCTAGTAGGACAAGCCAAAGCCATGTACTCGGTGTTAATTTTGATACTGAGGCATATAATTAGCATATTCTTCTGTGCCATGTGCTGTTTGTTCAGTCCATCGTGATTTTGATGTCATGCCATCTTCAGAACGGTTGATCTTTGGTTATTTTTTCTAGATTTGCCTCCTGCAGGAATCATAGCAAACCCAAAATTAAACCAGCCCTCTGTGTATGTGTAAGCAATTTTAAAATGTCTAAATTTAAGTAAAGACTTGATTTGCATACTGTTTGAAGTAAATTGCTTGAACCTGGCAATTGCAAGCTACTAAAGTATTAGGGGACGCAGTCTTACAAAAATAAAATCAAAATAGCAGCAATTACATGTGATTTCGTGATACAGCCTTTAATTATGTCATTGCTCTTTTTCTATCAAAAAAGCAGAGAAAGAAGCAGAATACATTCAGCTGAATGAAGGACAGAAGAGAGACATAACCAGAAAAGATATGTTGTTCAAACATGGATAAGAATTGCTTTTGCAATATATTTCCTTTATTATTTCATGGCTCATGAGGCCTAAGTGGTTCAAAAATTGTCCAAAATCAATTATGCCTATTACATAAGAGTACCACACCCAGTATAACCAGTTTTAATGAATAAACAGTGACTCACAAATGGCAGACATTGTTTGAAGATGTAATATCTCGGGGTGGGATTCACTTCATCTTACTTGGGTCCCTAAAAGTCAGGGAACTGTGAGCCAGTCCTTGGCTTTCCATTTTTGGTAATGATACCTAGTTCCTATGTAGGCTATAATAGAGCTGAGCTTGATGCCTTGCAGTGGGTGTAAGCTGGGTGACAGTCTGTGCTGAGAAAAGTCCTCCGTCGCTGTATGAAAGGAGGTTTAAAAATGTAGCACTTATTTTTGTGACATCAACAAATTCAAGCTGTTGTGCAACTTGGAATACATTTCAGTTTCAAGCCACCGGTGTTAGATTGTTACTTGAGAATACCTCTTAATTATTAGTTATCCTTTAAAAGCCAATATTAATGAAACTTAGCTTGGCAGTACTGACGCTTTTCTTTTAATGTCAACAAACCACGCAGTCGTCAAAATCTGTGGATCACGATTGGTCTGAGAGCTCCATCCTGTATATCAAATCAGTGTTGATTGCCACAGTGGCTCTGCAAATAACTCAGTCAAAATGCTTCCAGGTAATACCTTCTAATGTAATTTTAAGAGGTCTGCAAGTCTAATAGTAGCATTTACAACCTTGTGCTGAAGTTGGATTCTTGTTGTTCAAGAATTGCTTCTAATTACCTGAGGTCGTGTGCCTGAACACTTTGTGGCAGTCAAAAATGTTCCGCACTCCATTTTGGAGGCAGCTGTTGGTTTTGGTTTTTTTGTGGAAAAGACCACAAGATACACCACAAAAACATGACTATGCACTGCAGCGTGGTACTCCCGTGTTTTGGAGGGATTATGCTGAAGTTTAACGTGTCTTTGGTGACACATGCTCCTTGACTTCTTGAGAATAATTTTTGTGGACTGATCTCCTTAGTTAAATGCTGCAGTTCTAGGATTTTTTGTTTTTAAAGGAATTACAGCATGAAAGTTGTACACGGATATATAAGGCATTGCAGGTTCGGGATGGGCTCAACTCTAGCTGAAGGAAACATCAGTAAACTGTCTACAGAAACCCAGACATTTGGACCGTGTAGTCCTGTAGATGTCCGTGACCACTCCAGAATGAGAACAACTTTTGGACTCTTAAAATGGGCACTTGAAACATAACCAGAAAGCTAGACCCCTGTCCTGCAGCCTCTGTTACAGTACAGTTCTGCTGTATGACATGCACGCTTCAAGTTTCTATCTTGAAGGATGAAGGGCTTAATTTATAACCCATATTCCCTATTACCTAGGGAACACAAATATTTATATTTAATCTTTCAGTGCTTTTATGTTACATTAGCTAGTTTCCTCAAAACTATTATCACTGAGTATACAAATTTGGAAGCAAAAGACCGTATTTTATTTGAGGTAAGGGTAATTTTCAAATGCTGTGTTTTTAAGTGATTCTTGAAAATTATATTGCTAAGGTGCAAAATCTGCTCTCTTGTAAGAACAGACTGTTGTTATAGGAATACTGTATAAAATGCAGTTCTCCCAGTTTGTCATCCTGACATACTTTGGTTTTATTAAAAGTTGGGAATTTTCTTTCTTCTTTCCCTGAATTTCAAAATTTTCCTTACCTTGAGTGGGTGTGCCATCATTTTTCTCTCTCAATATTGTTAAATCCTAGAAAAAAACCTTAAACCCAAAAGGAGTTTTATAACATCTAGCTTTGTCCTCAATAGGGAGACTGAAGTTACAGCTTTTGAATTAAAAAATAACCTAGATTAAAACTGGTTACTTAAGTTGCAGGATTTCTGGTGTTAGTATACCTTCCTTTTGCAATTTGGAAAAAAATGATAGGGTGATAATGTAACATATCCTTAAAGCGCTACACAGTCTCCTTTGCTCTTTTACCAAGCACAGCTCATTTGTTTCACTACTAATTTCCTTAATTACTGTGGTAATCAGTAGCTTTGGTCTGGATGCACACAGGTTCCACAGCACGTTTAATTGTGTCCTTGAAGTCCTGTACAGTATCAGGGATGGTCAGGATCCCCAAAAGGAGGTTTGTAATTAATTAGTGACTTAACCTTGTGACCTTGAAGCTCAAATAAATATCCTTCCTAGTGTTTGATTTCTATACCCAACTGGGATAAAACCTTCTTCTGGACTCTTTTAAGAATATTGACTCCTTTTCTGGCTTGCATGTGGGTTACTCATCTGGGTACTTAAAGAAACCTGCCGAATTTGGTCCCTTCAAGGGCCATGGGCGGAGTGGAGGTCTAGTAGGAAGCACCCAAGTGAGTTTAGACTGGAGCAGGGTGCTGTGTTGATAGTTTCATTTGAGATGGAGGGAGTCAATGCCAGGAGCAAGCTTTTATGAAAAACAACTTTGCCGAGAACCAGCAGGCAATGCTTTTGGCTTTGAGTATGTTAAGTCCTTTATAAGACATTGTTCTTGTTCACTGCTTTTCATTCTGAATATAAAAAGTAGTCCCACTAATATAGTCTGACCGCATGCCAAGTATTGGGAATTGATGTGCACGTGGTAACGCGGACTTGCTGGAGTGGTTCTTTAGTCACACTGCCTTAGGTGCAAGTGGCAGGAAAAAAAACACCCTATTAAAATACTTTGTGCCAGATATCATGAGTATACACGCTGTAACATGAAATAGAAGATAAAAGACTTTTTCTCTTTTTTGCTCTTCTGTTTGAAATTTATTTTATGCTTTTCAATGTGGCTGGTATCACTTTAGAAAATAGTAAGTATTCCCAAAGAATTTATCTGATGATTGACTTAAACTAGAAGAAACTACTTGCAGATCTTGCCTCTGACTTCTTTTGAGGCACAAAGAACTGTTTTTAAAATACTTATATATTTTGGAATTAATAGTATGAACTAAAGGTTGACATAAAAAGTTTTTGTTGGTTTATTGGTGGGGTTTGGTTGTTGGCTTTTTTTTTAGTACTTCTTAAATGCTCATGCTAGTCCTGATTTTGTGTATCAGCCCAATTAACTCTCAATTCTTATTTTTATAGACAGTTACTGGGAAAAGCTTTGGAACCAAAGACTTTCGAGCAGCTCTAGAAAATGGAGTCCTGTTGTGCGAGTGAGTATTGACTTACCTATGTCTTTCAGGTTAACATTAGTTGGCTGCTCTCCTTACTGCCGTCCGAAATTCTTTTCTGAAGTACCAGAAGTATTTTGTAATAAGTAATTTAATTTTTTTAATACCTGTTGTTGGCTGTCAGAAGGAAGAACAGCTTTCAGACATCCTCTTTATAGACCTACATGTCCCATGTGTTGTCCCACACACTTCTTCGTGCGTTACAGAGAGGATCGTGCTGATTATCTGGCCAGTTGATTGGTTTTATTGGTTATGATGCTCATGGTATCACTGGGCTTTCTTTTCAGCCTGCGCAAGGTGAGGTGGCCATGGCTGGGATCAGAGCACTCAGTTATCCTCTCAGTTATCCCTATGCTCGCTGTTGTTTATGTGTGGGGTTTTGTCATCCGTTCCTCCTCCCTAGTAAGAAATTATTGTAAACTCTGTGCTGGTTGTTCTTTAAATCCTGAAAGCTACCTAGTCTTACCAGAGGAGTCTACACTAGGATAAATTTTCTTTTAAAAGGTACTACATTTCAGAATTGAACTTTACAAAATTGTAAATGGACAGGCAGCATTTGATTTTATGTGTCCGTTACTAACACTGCTCTAACAGTTACATCCAAGTTATCTCAGTAACTTAGAACCTAATGGATGCCATTTGGTGTGCTTTGTAAAAAAATGTAAAAAAAATGCTTTAGGGTGATTAAAGTAAATGGACAGGGTCTCAGCATAACATAGAAATATGTTGTCAGGTATGTGCACATGCAGTCCAGGTTTCAGGACTTTCTGGACTGACTTAGTTATTGCTTTCAACAACAAACTCTGACCTCAGCTTTTTTTGGAGTGCTTTCTCCAAAAAGCTTCCTTATGCTTATATATTATAGGCTTGGCAATAATGGGACTTGTCTGGTTTCGTTGCTAGACTGAGTCAGAGATGTAAAATATCCACTTGTCAGGTCTCTTCCACATATCTGTAATTGGTTTTGTACTTACTGGAACAGGTTTCCAGGACTGGAAGTGGTGCTAATCCCTTAGTATTTTAAGGAACAGCAGGTGTAAATGTCATTAGAATGCCAGTGCAAGAGAAATCTTGTTAGAGAGCTACCTGGGACACTTAAAAAAAAAATCTCTTGACTCTCAGAACCACTCTTGAATCAATTCAGCCAAGCTAACTTTCAGAAAATATTTATAAAGGTTCAGTTCTCTTTTTTTTTTTTTTTTTTTTTTTTTTTTTAATATATATAAAAAATAATCAAAGCAATGCAAAAAGGCAACATCCCTGGACTTTCCCTTCTGTGGATATTACTATCTTTTCTGTCCTTGTATTTTTATGTTTCTGTTTGGGCACTTCGCCCATTAATTCTGTCTTGCTAGTTGCTTCTGTAGTTTTATTTGTGATATAGCGAGTTGATTAATTTTGAGTCATTTTGTAGAGATGGACATTGTATTCTTATTACTTAGGTAATCAAATGTTAACTAGACTGAATGTGGTAATAAAAATAATGTATACTTTTAATAAGATCTTTCTTCAGGCATGTATTTAGTAGGATGTGTGTATTGTATTCAGCTGTAACTTTTAAATAGTGCCTTTAAGAACTGGCAGTAAACTGATACATTCTAATTCTTTGATATCTTCATTGTTGATGCTTATTTGGCAAAAGAATATGAGCCTCCATCTGCCAAATGCAAATTAGTTCAGTTTATCTGTACTTAATAGCCATATGCAAGAAAAACATCCTGTAATTTCTTCAGCTAAGCAGCTTGCCTTAGGAGGTATTCAGCTTTCTTGAAAGCAAAAGATGCCTCATTATGTTGCACTAAATCATATAGCTGTCTTCCTGTGTCATAATTTTAAATTTGACATACTCAAAGTACAAGAAGTGATTTCACAGTAATTCTGGGGAAGTAGAAAAGAGCAAGATGGGAAAGGTTTTCAGATGTCTACTTTGCTGAAAAGTCAGTAGAGTGCAAGATCTTCAATAATTGAAACAAACCAGACATGACATTGCCCATTTCCTTGGTTTACCTGGGACATGGCTAATTTAGTGTCCACAGATATGTTATCTCTGGAGATGGTGTGTTTGACTGAAGCTATAGCAGATAAGACATATACTTGCACCACATACTCCTGTAGCAGTCCAGTTGGTTTGTTTGGCTTACTTAATGACCGAGTGTACATGTTGACTGAGTTGACAAAATAAAGCCTTTTACATTTTACCAGATCTCCTGTGTATACATTAGAGGAAGAAGTCGCTGAGGCTTTTGTGATCACATGCTACTTCATGTTCTTAAGTACACTAAAACAAATAAACCCTATGTGTTTGGAAGATTTAAAAAAAAAAAAATATGGGTGGGGGGTGGGATGTTGGGTAACTTTTTGCTTATTAATTCCGCCTCAACAGATCACTTCTTTTTCCTTGTCGTGGAGAAGTCATCAAATGTATTTTGTTTACTAAATAACTTAATGCAGTTGAAAAACCTCAGGACCTGCTGCCATTATTTCTTCTTCTGTAGGCACATAGAAATCCATTCTCCATTCCAGTGTATCTAGGTAACTCTCTTTCTGTATATCTTCCAAATACATTTGCTGCTTCAGCAAAAAATGCCTTTTCCTACACAGAGTTTTAAACTCCAAGTCCTGACTCTGTACTGGTGTGGGTAGATCACAAAAGTTTGCCAACGCATTGTGGGGTAAAGGGTCTGGCCAGACAAGAAGCAGCAAGGAGAGGGAGCAAGTCCAAAATCCTCAAAGGTATATAGGCAGATGAAGTCGGCAGGGCATCCTCAGTCCCTGTTCTCTGTTGATCCTGTGGTCTGGCATGTAATTTGGTGAACCACAGTATTTCCCTACCTCTGTGACTGAAACCTTGGATATAAAGGTGCAAGGAATCCTGTGTCTTTTCCTTGCTGCAGGACAAGGTATGTGTTCAGGCTTGTGTATTTAACAGTGATGTGTTAGTCTGTCCTGTCTTCTCAGTTTAACGATGAATTTTGTATAAAGTAAGAGTGATATGAGGCACAGTTTCTTCTGGCCGAAACTGAAAATTACTTGTGTGCGTAAATCACGTTTGCCAAAAATGATTGTGGCACACATTGTACTGGGCTTGATGACGTTATGAAAACTTAAATGATTTCTTACGCTTACAGGAATATCAATGCTTTCACATTGAACTCTGAAAGTTAATATTCTGATATATTTTTGCCATCTTCTGTATCAGAACTTTTATGTGACGAAAGTCTTTAAAAGGGAAATTTGAGTGTCATCAACATCACCACCCGTGTAATAGAAACACTGATCCATTTCTGCCCATGCCTACCCAGGTGCTTTCTTTACTTCTTTCTCACTGTCATTCTCAGAAATCTCTTTTTGTGCATGTGTGTGTGCAACTTGGCCCATTTTTGCTTCTATGGTCTGTTGTTACTTGTCACTTCATGGAAAACTGATTTAAAAAGACATTACCCTTTTGTGAGTAAACAAATTCAAATATTTTTTTTCTTTTTTCTTCGTGGGGGGGGGGGGGGG
>JAVJGJ010000014.1:44522448-44547428 GCA_035590215.1 Microhierax caerulescens
CCCCCCCCCCCCCCCCCCCCCCCCCCCCAAAAAAAAAAAAAAAGCGCCTTTAGTCCTGTCACAACAGCTCTGTTGGTCTTGTCTTTCAAAACCCAAGATAAACAGTGACATATGCGTGATTCCTATTAACAAACGGAAGATCCCGCTTTATGGGTAAAGATGCGGTGTCAACATTAGGGAATGTTACCCAATTTCTTAGTAGGAGCAGAATGCAAAACATCTCTAGATACTTCTATTTGTATGTTTTAGTGGGACGAGCCCACAGTGCATGTGCTTTTGCTGGTCAACCATGTATCTCATTAGAGAAGTGTAGTTAAGTGTGGCTGGAGGTCATAATATTGAATTAACTTGCCATATGTTATTGCATGAACTGAGAATGCGCATTTCCACATCAAATAAATATAGAAAGTATTAGTTGCCTTTGTCCCAGAAAAGCTTAGGGTATTAGCCTTGTGAATAATGAGAGCTGCACATTCTTTTCCCGTGAGGCATTCAAAAAAGAATTCAAATGAAACCAAAATCATTCTGGGGAGGACAGAACAGTTATTCTACCAGCAGTTTGATTGCCTAAATGGCCTCTGAAGTAGCCATTTGATCCAAACCAGAAAACCATAGGCTGGATTTTTGTGGTGGCTTTAATGTTGTCCTGAACCATAACTGTAAGAATTGTTGGGTTTATATGCATTTTTTGTTTGTTTCCAGATGCAAAAATTTGGATTATTCATTAAATGTTTAGTTGGTATCTTTCTTGTAGTGTATTATTGTTCCTTCAAGTTGTTTCTTGTTCCTACAAGTCTTCAAAAATAAAGGGGAGGAAAGGTGGATGATTCTCATAAACCAAGATCATCCAGTGGTATTGTTAAAATACCACTTCAAAGTAGTTACTGAGAGAGATGATGTTTTGTCTTAACCCATGGAAAAGGTTTTACATAAAATACTTCAGTTTCAGAAAATTGTGATTATGAGGACCGCAATGGGAGGGTTTCAGAAGATGGTGCTTACGATGGCAGTGGTGGGAGGGGAGATGTATTTTTCCAGATTTGAGAGGAATGTGCTCAGTTATGCCGGGTTTGAAGAGCCCAGCTTTCATCCCAGCATGTCAAACTCCAGCTGAAAATGGTGGGGTTTTGCATTTACAGAAAAGCAAGCACTGATACCTGATAGGCTCAGGATACTGTGGCTGATGAACTGTAGGGTTTAGAGGTGGAAAGAGCTTGCTAAGGAATTAGCCAGAAGGCTTGATTCCATGTTCTAGAAATATTTTCATGGCTTGTAAGTTGCTTATCCTATGGTGTTTTCTGTGGCTTCATATATATACTTCTATGGCTCTCACTTCTGTTTTCCATGTCTTTCAGTCTTGCATTAATTACTCCCCACCAAACCTTTAAGATTTAGAAATTATGGTTGGTAGAGGGTCACTTTTTTCTTCTTTTTTAAACCAGCTGGAAGTTTTGACTTCAGGAGATGGCCTTTTTAATTTTTTTTTTTTCCTAAAGGATAAACAGATGCTGCAACTTGAATTTGTGTCTTGCAAATCCTGTAATACGAACATCTTTTGATCATGTTCTTTCTACAGCTTCTCTTCGTGGTCCTCTAGACTCATGTCCTCAAGTCCATTTCCAAAACATATTATCCATTCATCATTGGGCAGCTAGCATTCGTCTCCTGGCTTTTCTGATTAAAAGGAAGCAAACCCCCCATATTCTTGACAGTTTTGTGGCAGTCTGGTTATCAGAAGGAAACAAATGGTTTCAAAGACATCTTGTTTCTTTTTTTCCTTTGTGTTTTTTTCCCTTCTAGGAATCTCCAGGTTTCATTCTGTTCTCTAGGGATTTAGTAGATTTGATTACCACGTGTGTATGTGTTATGTTTATTTCAAATACTTGGCAGGTTTTCTCAGCAGTACAGAAATAGTGTTCAACAGAAATATTCAGCTGAATCTCCAGAAGGGTTTTATTGTATTGTTTCCTTGAGTTCATGGTTATTTTGAAAACAATTTTTTTTAAAGTAAAATAGGAAGTGAAAGCCTATGTGAATAATGAAATATTCTGTTTTATGTGGAACATTTTGTGCTATTTTTTTTTTTTTTGCATTGAGTTAGTGTGAGGTGCTTGGTACTTTTTTGGGTTTTTTTTAGTGGAGTAAATGCATTATTGATTTATGTCATATTTACTTTTATGTCACCTTAGTTACCATAAAATCAAACAGGGGCTTTATATTAGCAGGATCACCTAAATTCCAAGCACATTTTAGCTAGTTTTGGGTGTGGATTGCAGTGCTTCAGGTATAACCATGGTGGCACAGATAAATAAATATGTGTGCTTTGACAATTAAATACTGAAACAAAACTTGGCATTCAGTTCACAAAAAATGCTGAATTGGTACCAGGCAAGCTTATAAAATATTGATTATACTTATCCCCAGTTTGGCATGGCACAGGAAGGCTGGGCTGTGCCTTGTGTGAGTGTTCGTTACAGCTCTTTGGGACCATAACTTGACCTCCACCTAGCAGCTCTGCTTCGCCTCTGAGGCACGTGCCTCCCATGGTTTGGGGGAGATCTAGCCATCCACTTAGCCATGTTTTTCTGTTCATTTCTGTTCCAGTTTGGAAAACTGCTTCAGTGGGGTTAAGGCAAGTACCGCAGCTGTTGCAGGGATGCAATGGTGAAAGACAGGTGGCTGAAGAAACATCCATACAGCTCTTAAGGTGGTTTCCCAAGCAATGAGGCGTGCCATCTGCAGGGTGCAAAGGACTAACTTCAGCAGTAGTCACTGAAAGATGCCACTTGGGGCAGGTTGATTTTTACCAGCCCATGGCAGGTTTTGGAGATGGCGACATTCCCATAGGTTTCCTGAAGGGAGTTAGCTGGGATGTGGCTGTTGGTTTGTTTGCTTTCATGTTGGCCATTTAAAAAAAAAAAAAAATGCTGTTTAAAACCTTTGCACTAAAATAGTTTCTGGAAAACAAAAATTTAATTTCTGCTTATCTTTCAAACTGTCTAAAACATGGTTTGTACAAAGAGCAACACGTTTTCCCTAGTACAGCAGAGCAGGCAAGCGAACCGGTGCAGAGTAGCAGTTCCTGAAGCCCTCAGGCATTTCTGGCAGACGTGGTAAGGGTAACAGGGTAACCAAAAAGTCAGAGGATGGTGGGTGATGAGGTTTCATTATGCACAGTAGTGCAAGTGCAGTCTGCCTTAAAAATCCACTTTTTCTGGTCCATACTTAAGTGAAACAGAGATGGTATTTAAGGAAAATGACTCAAATTTACAAATCTTGCTGGGTTCAGATCCTGCAAAATGATTTTGCTTAGCACTCTCAGGGGGTGGGAGTGATAGAAATAAAATCAATGCTTAGCAAAAGCAAGCCCAGAGAAAACCTGGTTCTCAATAAATATGGATGCTTCAGCTTGAACCCCAGCATGTGAGATGGTTTGGATATGATCACTTGAGGGGGAGGACATTGTGGTCTGACAGCATATTTTCCAACAAAGCCCTGCTGAGCATTTTTGGAGGTGCATCTCTGACTGCAGCGTCATTGTTCCTCAGAAACTTCATGTTTCCCATGCAGTTGGCTGAACACAGAGAATCATAAACTGGGATGGAAGTCATAAGACATCACGAGACAGTGGGAAGATGAATGAGTTTTGTTTAATATATGCAAGCTCAACCTATCTGTCACAATAATACATTGCTTGTTGCTCAGGAGGAGTAACTGTATGTGCTGTAGCAAGGCAAAATTTCAGTTAAAGTAAGTTTCCAGCTGAGACCAGGTGGTGAAGCAAACTCAGAGTTAGTCACTATCTTCTTTGGAGAGTGGTAGCTAATGGGAACTTTGCCTTGCAATGTACCAGTTTGGTCTCCTAAGACCATCTCTCTGTCTGTCCTTGCAGCCTCTGTGAGATGGAAGTCCAACACTGCACTCTGTGGTTGGGAAGCATTTCATCACATCAGAGGCGTGAGGGCAAACCACAGGGCAGAGTAGAAAGCTGTTGGGTTTTCAGAATTGCAAGTGAAATGCCATAAGTGCATGTTTTTTAAAGTTGGTCCTTGATTTCAAATGAGTAGAGATGTTGATAAATCTGTCTCAGTGTGAGTGCTGGATGGATATTAGTGCCAAATGTCACCTTCATTAAGTTCTTCAGCTTTGGCAGAAGGCTTTTTTGGGAACTTCTGTTTCCCTTTCACACAAGAGAATAAATCTGCACATCTCTAGGCAGTCCCAGCTTTGAACATGGGCATCTGAAATACTGTAGAGTGGTATTTTTGTTTGTTTGTTCCAGTGGGGAATCTGGGATCATACAGGGTGAAGAGTGTCTTGGTAGGTTTCCGGGCAGGGTGTTTTAAACACTCATTTTCCTGGTTCACCAAGGCCCAGCGTGCCCTTCTGACAAGTGCTACTCAAACATCATTCCCTCTCTTTAATGGAATACAATATACCACTACATTATATAATTTGCTTAATGTATCAGAAGGTATTAATTCCACTTGCATCAAGGCAACCGCCTCAGACAGTGGGGGAGAGTCACTTTGTTATGGAGATCATCAGCATGTACCTTCTAAACCAGGAAAGTAGGGAACAGTAAAGGTAAGAAGGGAGAAATGTGAAAGAAAGCTATACCAAAATGAAAGGGAAGATAAAGACAGGGTGGAGAAGGTAAAAATGCTGCTATTAAACAATATTTTTCTGAGCCTTTGTGCCTAACACTTTGCAAACCGTGGAACCACCCTGGTATTTCCTTATCTCTTGTCATCAAGTAGAGCTGGCCAAAATTTTCTTTTCTGTGGGAAAGTTTTCTTGACAGGTTTTGGTTTCGTTTGTTTTTTTTTGTGTTGGAGGGGAATTGCATGCAGATGACATTTTAACTTTATTATAGGACACATTAATATTTTTTTCAGGTAAAGTCCACATTTGCAAAGTGAAGATTATTTCAGGTTTATGTTTTGTTTAGAACTTGGCTACAAAGCTCCTTCTCTAGATTACTCAATCAAATTAGTTATGTTTTCCACTTTAATTTGAAAAATCTGATGGTAATATTAATATGAGAGGTTTTATTTTAATTTTAAAAATACAGTTTTTTTCAAAGCAGCTCTAATTTTGAAGTTTACTTCTTCATATTGAAAATCTGGATTATTTTCTCCTGCTGTTCACCTCCTTGTGTCTAGTATAGCCTTTATGTTGGTCCATGCTTTCTGTCTTCTTGCATTTTGTATTTTTCTTCTAATAATTCGATTTTTAAAAATTTTAAACTCCTGCTCTGTGAATTTGACTAGTATGGGCTACATTAGTACTATTTATAGTAGCTTGTCTGATATGAGAAAATGAGTGTAAGAACTCCTTTCTATTCTTCGTGAACAATGAGGAAGGGCAAATACACAAATATATGGACTAAGTTACATGAAAGCTGCTGTTGTTTGCTTTGCTACCAAACACCAAAGAATAAAAGCTCAAACCTTGAAGGAATTGCTGGTTGTGCATTCATTATCGAGGTCAAAAAATGCTCATAAGAAATAGCCTCGTAAATTTTGGTTGAGAGCGAGCTAATGAGCTGATAGCCATTTGACATGGTCTGTTTGCTTGTCTGATGTTTTCTTTTTGCAGCGATGAGCTTGTAATACTGAGTTATGTGGAGTATTGTTTTTCCTTCTGAAGGTTTAAGTCACCTTTTTGAAGAGTACCAGGACACACTACAGCTGATGCAGCAGCTGTGGGTTCTGCCTTGAGCCCTGCCTGCATCACCCTCTCTCATGGCCGATCTGGCTCTTGGGGTTTTGATTTGTCTGTGAACTGTTAAGTTCAGAGGTACTGGGTGAGTGTATACTCAGCGCTGCTGCCAAGGGTGAAGCTGCCCAAGTCATATTTGATGTCTTTCACCTGGAAGCTGATTAGTCTTATATTGCTTTTCATAAGGCAAGGCACAAGATGATACATGTCTTTTTCATGAAAAGCTGGTAATTTCAATGTGTAAACAAAGTTAAAGAGGAATCATTGCTCATTTTCCAGATGCATATGCTCAGCCAGATTTTGGGGAATTCAGCAAGACAAGTATTTTAAGAGACTTCTAGTTACTTAGCATAATCCTTACATAAGTGGAGATTTTTGTTTTACAGTAGCAGTTGGTGTTTCTTCTGACTTTCAACTTCAGCATGTCTAGAACTGAGGAGGAAGAGGGAGGAAGCGAAAGTGGGTATGGTCTGAAAGAATTCATGCCCTGCATCCCACATGTGATGTCCTTTCTAAGGCAGCCTGTACATCTAATGCAGGCTCAGGAGCACTTCAAATGGCAGAAATAAGAGCAGGTTCTTCTATACGGTAGTAGTTGTCTACTTCTTTTCATTCAACATCCTTTCTATGCTGCAGGTAACAGAACTTCCCAAAAGTGTTGTTTTCCTTTTTCTTGCGGGAAGCAAGCGATTAATGGGAAATGGGAAGCATTACCCTCTCTAAAAATGGGTGCAGAAGGGAGGGCTCTGGGAACTACCGATCTGTCAGCCTCCCCTCTGTGCCAGGTAAGATCATGGAACAGATCCTCCTAGAAGCTGTGCTAAGGCACATGGAGGACTGGGAGGTGACTCAAGACAGCCAGCGTGGGTTTACCACGAGCGGATCTTGCTTGACCAACACAGTGGCCTTCTGTGACAGAGTGACTACATCAGTGGACAAGGGAAGAGCTATGGATATTGTCAGTCTGGACTTCTTTAAGTCCTTTGACATGGTCCCCCACAACATCCTTCTCTCTAAATTGGAGAGGTATGGATTTCATGGATTGATGGATGAGGAATTGGTTGGATGGTCACATCCAGAGGGCAGTGGTCAACAGCTCGATGTCCAGATGGAGATCGGTGACAAGTGGTGTCTCTCAGGGGTCTGTACTGGAAACAGTACAGTTTAATATCTTTATCAATGGCATAGTCAGAGGGATGGAGTGCAGCCTCAGCAAGTTTTCAGGTGGCACCAAGCTGAGTGGTGCAGTTAACATGCCTGAGGGATGTGATGCCATTCAGAGGGACCTGGACAAGCTCAAGAAGTGGGCCCATATGAGCCTCATGAGGTTCAACAAGGCCAAGTGCAAGGTTCTGCACCTGGGTCGGGGCAACCCCCAGTATCAATACAGGCTGGGGGATGAAGGGATTGAGAGCAGCTCTGAGGAGAAGGACTTGGGGGTACTGGTGGATGAAAAGCTGGGCATGAGCCAACAATGTGTGCTTGCAGCCCAGAAGGCAATCCAATTCCTGAGCTGCGTCAAAAGTGTGGCCAGCAGGTCAAGAGAGGTGTTTCTCCCCCTCCACTCCACTCTGAGATCCCACCTGGAGTGCTGCACCCAGTTCTGGAGTCCTCAGCACAGGAAAGACATGGACCTGTTGGAGCGGGTCCAGAGCAGGGCCACAAAGATGATCAGAGGGCTGGAGCACCTCTGCTATGAAGACAGGCTGAAAGAGGTGGGGTTGTTCAGCCTGGGGAAGAGAAGGCTCCAGGGAGACATTATTGCAGGCTTTCAATAGTTAAAGGGGGCTTATAAGAAAAATAGGGGCAAACATTTTAGTAGGGTCCTTTGTGATACGTCAAGGATTTTTTAAACTAAAAGGGGCAGATTTAGACTAGATAAAAAGATTTTTTTCTATAATGAGGGTGGTGTAACACTGGAACAGGTTGCCCAGAGAGGTGGTAGATGCCCCATCTCTGGAAACGTTCAAGGTCAGGTTGGATGGGGACTCTGAGCAATTTGATCTAGTTCAAGATGTCTGTGCTCATTGCAGGGGGGATTGGACTAGATGATTAAGGTCCCTTCCAACCCAAACCATTCTATGATATTAGCTTGAGAGAATATGTTCTCACCTGGGAAGTGACACAGCATGGTATTTCAAATGTAGCCATCAAACAAATGTGTCAAATTTCTTACATAATGAATTTTAGTGAGATTTTGTCAGTGCCACAGAAAATGCAATTGGAAATTAACATGTGTTTTTCCATTGTAAAAATCAGAGGTTTCAGTTGCCTGCATTTCAAACTGCTAAGCAGATGTTGTTGTTTCAAATTTGGGAAAATATAATGGGCACACAAACTGGGGGAATGAAAATCCTGATTGAAAAAAAAAAATATAGAAAGTTACGACTTTTTTTGTCTTTGTAAATTTATGAAGCATTTTAGAAACCTGATCATTATGCTTAAAAATGTAAGAGAAGTCTTACCTCTTACATAAAAAGTTTTTAATATATTAGGTCTCCGAGTACTTAGCAAAGATCTCTTTACCATGGTTTCGGTTCTACACCTGAAGACAGCAGACTGTGGGCAATTGGTAGTTTCAGTGGCTTTCCTGAAGTCAATCAGTAACTCAGAGCAGGGGAGTAGGGCGGGGGTGAAATTTGGACTCTCAGTGCAATTCTGTCATAGAATATCCTGCAAACAAACAAACAAAAAAAAAAAAAAAAAAAAAAAAAAGAGAAAAAAAAAAGTCTGACCTGAGTTCTGGGAACCTAAATCTACAAATTAGCAAATGTTAAGAGGGATGCAATACCCGCTAGGAATGTATGTGGAACTATAAATCACTTCTGGTACTCTTTCTACTGTCTTATGGGAAAGAGGAATGTGGCTTGTATGGCAATGCCTCTGTTAGACAATTAAGAAAAGAGGGTTGTGTGCTAGAAAGGAAGTATGGTTATTAATAGTTAGAGATGACATTGTTCTGTAGTCTTTCAATGCCTGATAGTGGGAGTATGTAATCTCAGCAGTGGTTTACTGGTGTTTTGTGTCCTTCTGCTTGAAAACATATGGTATGTTTCAGCCTTAGCTCTGAATTTCCTTTAATTGTTTTCTGTTGCTGCCTAAACACTTTGAAATGTAGGGTGTGGGGAAAGAGGAGGTTGATGCAAACTCTTTGTGACATTTTTAGTAGCTGCTCAAGACTTCCATCAACCCAGATGTCGGATTGAACTTGACAGGTTTTGAGTGGGTGATGATGAAGTGAAATGTATCTAGGAGGCGTAAGTGGGGAGAAATTATATGGGTGCCGACCCCAAGAAACAGTGGTTCAGCTACTTGCCCTGCTTGCTTGTCAGGAGACAGTAAGCGCTGTGCCTGTGGGCTAATGCCTGTGAATCAAAAGTAGTATTTTGGGGACGCTTTAAATGAGATCATGTCTTCCAAACCAATGCTTCCAGCGTGTTGCTGGGATGAGATGTCAAAATGGTAATTAATTAATTCAAAAATTCTGGTAAACTAGCGCTAAAGTAATATGATTGGCAGCGGGAACCTTTTCAAGTTTTTCAAAAGTGTGACACTTTTTGCCTCACTTTGCCAGCACTTAACAAAATACATAAATCCAGTTGCCAAACGAACTGAAAAAAAAAAAAATCCATTTATGAACTCAGTCAGCTGGAGTCTGTGATATACTCTGTCCTTTTTTTGCTGTTTTTATTTCCTTAAATAACTGATGACTGTTTCTGTGTTTGTAAAGAAACATTCCTTCCTAACTGGAAAAAGAACGTCAACCACGTAGAAAAGGTACACACCTTAAATCATACTGGTGATGTTTATAATCTGGTTTCTCCTGCATTTGCCAAGGAAGTGTGGGTTTGAGATTTCTTGCAACAGTCAGTCTTTATCTGTGTTAAATCTTCATGAGCTGGACACTGCAGTGTTTTGGTTTTTTTCTCTGGCTTGTCAGATATTTATTGATGTGCTGTGTTTAAAATTCGTGGCAATTTCCAAAGAATAGAAGTTAATTGCAGTGGTGACAGCTTTTTCTGTGGTATCAGTGCTGGAGCTGCACAGCTGTGCTGTGCACTCTTGGGTTTGGTACAAAATCCTCACACCACATATTTTAATGCCTGTCTGAACACCTCTGTGCCTGTGTGCCAGTGCTGAATCACCCTCCTCCAGTGATGTATGTAAAGGAGCTATTGATACAATACCTGCATCAAATGCTGCCAAGTGCAGAGCACCGAGCTGTTTGGTGACCAAGCGTGCTTTCGGTGGGGCACGAGGGCAGGGAGGGACATGAGGAAGCCTGGCACTAATGCAGGAGTTCAGATGGGCTGCAAGGCAGGTTGTCTCCCAGCCTGCTCATTGATCCGGGCGTGCTGGGAGAGCTCCTCAGCAGCACAGGACAAGTCCATGCTGGGCAGCAAGGGTTACATACAGTAGTAGGATGCTTACTCCTGTTGAGAAACAAAAGATATCTGGCTCCTGAAGGATGCAAAGTTAAACTTCCAAATTCTATTTTAGGAAGAATGGAATAATGAATTATAGTTGAAAAATCGGGGACTATGTGAGTTAAGGATCCGAGGCAACTTGCTGTTCCAAGCCCTGTGTGTAGAGGGGCTCAATTTTATCTATATAAAACTGTTAACCTGTGTGAGCAAAACAGAAAAGCTTGTGTATACCAATAAAAAAAAAAAAAATAAAAAAAAAAAAGGTGGGGGGAGGCAATCCTGGCCAAAACTTTGTGTTTCAAGAACAAGAGGTCTTCTTTTATTACTCATTAGGCTTCAGGGGAGTTTCACCTTTAAGTGGATTACTGTCATTCCAGTTCTGTGTAGTGGAGTGACTTGGCACTGGAGTATTTAACACCCTTTGCTTACAAAGTCTGTTTTGTATAAACCGTTTGGGGTGAAAAGCACATCACTTTATTTTTTATTTTTACTTTTTTTCTTGACTTTGACTGGAATGCAACTAACTGGTGGGAAAGCTAAGGCTTGTCTAAACACAGAAATACCCCAGGATGTTTATTCCATATTGGCTTTCTGAGACTATACTTTCTTTACAGTAAAAGTGCCTGTGCCTGGGCGAGCTAAATTCCCTTTGTCTTGTCCAAAATGGGCCGAAACTGTGAAGTACAGAGAGCTCTCTTGATAATAAGGTGTGTCTGCATGGGGTGCCTGCGTGCTGTACTTCTGCCCTTCTTTCCAGCTGGCCTCACTGGTAGCAGTGACATCCCAGAAACACACCTGCACTTTACAACCTGATATTCACTCTCTCTTATCAGTAAAAGGCTCGTTTGGTACGCCTTGGTGCTGTAATGTTGGGCTGTAATGTCATAGTGAAGGTTATGCTGTAGCACGGTAAGAGACATAGGCCTGGGAGGGCTTTTGAGTTACTGGGGTCACTTGGTCCCTTTCTGTGTCAAGCACCTCAACAGCTGTCAACCCTGAAGTCCTGCTTCAAAATGAACCCATTAATTTCTGTTGTGCGTTTTCCTTAATCTCATTACTCCTGTTGGAAAGAAACTGTGGTGCTCGGTGCTGTGAGAGGTTGCAGGCAATGAGGTGAGCTGGGCAGAGAGGTCTTGTGCTGGCCAGTACACACAGTGGTGGGCAGCACTGGGAGCTGAGGAACAAACTCTGGGGGAGATTCTTCAACACGCTTTGGTCTTACAGAGGTCTGTGACCAGCTGCTGTCATCACATGGAGCTGGTGTCTGGGGGATGAATGAGGCTTTTTGTTCAAAACCAGAATGGTTCTTACCTAAGTCTGTGTCAGAATGTGGTTTCCATGGTGGTTGAACCCTGAGACTTGTGAATGGCAGTGGTGAAGGGGAACGTTCCTCTTCCCAGCTGATTTACAGTTACTGGTACTGGGAGAGTTTGTTGCTGGCAATGGGAGCATCAGCTTTTTGAGAGGAAAACTGGAAATGAGTTGTTGAAGAGTTGATGTCTGTAATTGTGCATAGAGCTGGGGCAGGGAATCCCTGTGTCAAGGATCACAGTAATTTATTATTTTACCCAATGTGGAAAAACAACGAAGGGTGTGCAGAGGGGAGTGGCAAAGCAATTAGCAGGGTTTCTGATCTTTGGCCAATACAGTGCTCAGTGTGCTCCGTTACAGGTGGGATAATTTACTGAACAGAAGCCCTGAGGTCACTCTAATTCAAATTATGCCTGTAGGGTGATTGGTTTAATTATTATTTTTTGTTTTGGGCCCAAAATGGGAGGAAAAAACCTAGTTCAGCTATTCTACTCCTCCTACTCCTCCTTTCGGTTCAAGGTCGAACCCGTTAGCAGCCTTCAGAGAAACAGAGCTGTGGGAGCTGGGATCACAATCTAGAGATGGGACGAGTGGGTAATGGGGATCGAGCATCCTGATATGCAAGGCCAAGGTGGTAATTGGGAGTTCCTGGCTCCCAGGCCTGTGGTCAGACCACAAAGGTGGTTCAGTCCCATTCCTCACGCTCCCCCTCACCCCTTCTAACCCCAGCTGCAGCCAGCACTAATAACCAAAACGTACCTCCGAGGAAGATCAAGTTACCCAACTTGTTCAACGAGCTCCTGCTGTAGGTTTTTTCCCTTACTTCACCTCTGAATGTAAACAGCGCATAGCTGTACAGTGATGCTGCTGCAAAATGCAGCTCTAAATTCTGTATGAAACTGATTTGAGCTGGCTTTGGTGGTCAGTAGAATGCTACATCTATGAAAAACATTTTCTACTTCTAGAAATTACCTCTTGTTGTAATGGAAACACACCCTTACTTAAGGGAATGAGGATGCCAATAAAGAGGGTTTGTCATGAATGCTGAGCTGAAGGAGGCACCGTGTAAGCTTTCAAGATGACTCCAAATGTCTTCATGTAGTACTAAGAAAAATGCCTGTTACATATCTAGTCAGATGATTTTCAGAATTCTGTAGCCAGAAAAAAGCATCAATCTCTCTTCCTGAAATATCGTAAGTTTTTTGTTGCTAGGCACTGTAGGTACTGGGTGGGTTTTTTCTTTTTTTTTTTCTTTTTTTTTTTATTTTTCTTTTTTTTGGGGGGAGCCCAGAAATTGAAAACAACTTATGGCACCAAGTCATGGCCTGGATGATGCTGTAATACTTCCATGTAAATATGCCGCATGGTCCGGTGAGCATAGGGTGCTATTACAAAATACTGTTCCCATTCTTCCCCTTCATACTCTGCAAAAAAAACACCCTAAAATCCCCAGCAAAAAAGAAACAAAATTGAGTATCAATAGAAATAAGGGCTTTAACTGAAATGGCAGGTATTTGTGGGAAAGTAGCAGACAATCTGGAGAACTGTCTTCATCTGTTGGCTGACGCAGCCGGGAAAAACAGAAAACCACCACGTTAATTAAATTGTTTTTCTCCCAGATGCCAAGTGAACTGAAAGATGTGCCATAACTTGTATGCCTACGAGATTTCGCTGTGTTTCAGTACATGCACAGGGCTTCAGAGAAACAGTTAACTAGGGAGAAGGCAGGCTTACCACACGGTATGACTGCACCCTAAAGAAAGCAAATGTATTTACACACTTGTTTAATATTCCTGCTGCCCTACCCAGATAATAATGGTAATGAGGGATTTATTTTTTTAATTAAATTGCAGCTCAAACATAGAAGCTGAATTTAGTGTGATTTTGCGTTGCATATAAGTAATCAAAGTAAGATGGTATATACACATGATGTCGAGACCTTTTTTCTTAATTACCTTTCACTTCGTGGTCTTTCACTTTAAGCAATTTTTAAAATTTTTTTGGTATTTATGCATTGTATGTCCATTGTCAGGTTGATGGTTTTGGGTTGGTTTTTTTTCCTACTTAAGGTCAACTCTGTCTTGATCTTTTTGCATCTCTGGTTTTGTCTTTTCCCTCATTTTCCTGTTGCTCATGGTTCTTTTGTTTTGGTGTTTTTTTTTCTGTTTTAGAAAGTGTCCCCCACCCCCCTTTTTTTCAGGATTTGGGTGGGGTTTTTTTTGAGGTGTTGAGGAACATATGTACTTTCCCCCACCTCCACCTTATCAACGCTGTCTTGTCTTCCTTGTCATAGTGCTGCTTCACCTGTACCGCAAGTTCTTGCCACGGTGACATACGTTAGGAGCTGATCACAGTGCAAGCACAGCACCACTGCCGCTTCTGATCACTCCGTTATTATTATTTGTAAATTTTTTAATCATTCTTTTTTTAAAGGAAGGTGTCTATATTCTTATATTTTCCCATACAGTGAGTAGCTTCTTGTGGTTTCTTTGTGGCCTGAAAGATAGCGATGGGAATGAGGAGACCTGCAGCAGCAGCCCTGCTGTTCCCACCCCATTCACCTGCTGGAGGTGCAGATCTGGGCTGCAGCCCCCTTGCCCAGGAGCAGAAGCAGCACTGGGGTCCAGCAAGGAAGGACAGGGAAGACTCAGCTCTTTCCTGTACTCATGTCCATGAGGACGCAGGAGTGAGAAAGGCAACCCTGCTCTCCAAGGACATTGGAGGGAGGGCATGGACCGCGCTCACTTTCAGTATGGGCAAGGCATCTTGGCTCCTTCTCAGTGTTGGTTAAGGGGGGATGCTTTAGCAACAGGCAGAGGGAAGGTTTTGTGGCTAGTGACGCCCCATGGGGACCAGAAAGGCAGGTGCATGCCTGAAAGTGAGTGGTATCATTTGTAAGTCCCACAGACAGTGGTATTTAAATGCCTGCTCGTGGATGACCTGCTTCCCACTGCTGGCTCCCTCTCTCCCGTGTTACGACTTAGCAGGGTTTTTGGGTGCGGTTAACTTTGAAGTTTGAGACAAAAATGAAATGCTGAACAGCAATAGCTCTGCCTAGTCAGCATTCTGTGCTGTGCATTTGATGTAAGTCTGTATGGTGTGTGGGAAACTCAAGTCATGCTGGGAGCATCTGAAATGCTCTGCTGTCTGGGGGGGAAAAGCAGTCCCACTCCAGTCTCCTTCCAACTTCCCCACCCCCTCCCACCAAACACTTAGAAGTAGTAAAAACATACTAGAAATTAATTACATTTGAATTTTGTGGTTAAGACTTCAGGCTTTATTTTTTGTTGTCATTTAAAACCTGTAGTTCTGTGATGCTAATTCCAGCTGCACGTGCTCACAGAAATACTCTGATCGAGCTTTGTGTTAAAATCATCTAGTTGATTTTTGTCTGTTATCCCTGTTAGTTCAGGAACTGCTTCTTTTAATGGTCAGAAACCTTCTGTTTTCTGCATAAGTGTATTTGATCTGCCTGACCAAGCTTTTGGGCTGGGCAGCTCTTCTCTCCCCTTCTGGTTTTGGTTCCCTTGTGCTGGTAGATGGCAGCAGTATTACCTCTTGTGCTCCGTTTTATTAGTATAACGGAGCCAAGTTCTCTAGTTCCCATTATATAGGTCCCTTGTCTTCCCTCATCATCATACTCCTCTTTCTCTGCACCTCTGCTAATTCCAATCTGTAAGGGGCCTGCCCTCGTTTGCAGAGACTGGGGACACCTCAGTGGCAGGGGGTGTCGTGGGCACAGTGTGGACCCTTTTTTCTCAAGCACGTCGCTTCGGTGACTTGTGGTCACCAGGAAGTAGGTCTGGTGTCTTGTGCTTCTCCATGCTTTTGAGTTCAGAATACTTAAAGAGAATGATTTTTGTGGAGATTCAGATTGCGGTATACCCATTGAAGCTGCAGTGGTAATGACCGTTAGTCCCATTGAAGTACATTGATTTTAGTAAAAAGACTTCTGTATTTGAGTGCATTAATCACCCAACAACGTTCCTGTTCACATTTCTAATGATAAATCTAATTGTAAGGCTGATAGCTTGTCATTTTTCTTCTGCTTATTTCTGTGCCGCTATTTAAAATTCATATTCAGGTTCATTATTCTGGTGGAGTTTAAAACATCCACTAGCTATTTTCAGACCTGTAGCTTTGGTGATTACCGCAGTGATTAGGGAAGGTCAAGAATTAACTCGGCAAGGACGGTATTTAGAAGTGCCAATTTGTTGAAATTACACCTTTTTGTGTCAATATCCAAACTGGAGCAATAGCCTTTTGGGTGTCATCTCTGGGTGCACTGGGGGTCAGCTCCAGGCCCTGGCTGGAGGAGAGCTGGTGTTGGGGCAGCTACCTGAGAGATGGCAGGAGCACTCGAACTGCTGGCTCAGGAGCTGGGGGCAGGCAGATTTTGAACCACGTTTCATCTTGCACGTGAGTGCCGTGACTAGCTGTGTTCTGCCTCCCATGTTATCTCCCCCCTGCCTCTGACCCATCTCTGAAGGTCTTGACTCATGTCAGCGATGATGTTCCCAGGGCTGTAAGTGTTATTTAGCAGGAGGCTGACGTTTGATAGGTTTAATTGCTGCGACACCTTCTAGATCAATTCTCTTGTGTGCCGACAGTTCGGTGGTTGTGCAGCCAAGCAACCACTGATGAGCAACTCCTCTGCTTTGTTTTTGTTGCACTCAGGGTGTAGGCAGCATTCATTTCTCTAAATCTCTGAATCTTCTTCCTTGTTTACCTGCACAACGTGCTTGTTTTTTGCAGTTAAGTTGACGTAACCCATCATTTTGGGAGTTTACTCAAGTTTTGGCGATGGGTGAGACCGATCAGAGCATGTTGCCTTGGTCGGTGTTGGTGCCACTTAGTTCATTACCTTGTAACTGCTTGTTCCTTCCACTCTGCTGCTGCCTTCTTTTGCCTTTCCTGCCAGTTTCTTGGACTCCCCAGACCCCTGGATGCTGACAGTTGTGTGTGTGATAGTTGTGTGTCTGTTATTTAACAAGTAGTTAATCTTCTCACACTGTGACTGTAGCCTGTTGGCCTCCTCCATGCTGAAGAAACAACGCCTTTTCAAGTCCTTGGGGTTCTGGTACTTATGTGATGCTCAAACATTAATTGAATAAAACTGACCCGTTTAGCCAGCTTTATCTGTGATGCATGGAAAGGAAAAAGGGGCATTGCATGGAAAGGGGAAAAGTAAGTGCCCCTCCTGAGACTGCACCCCCCAGCGTGAAGCTCTACCTTGGCCACTTGTGCAGGCGGCCCCTTGGACGCCGCAGGAGCTTGTGCGGAGGTGAGGTTGCCTGTCCTCTATCCTTCCCAGCCCCCTCCTCTCTGCCACCACATTGTGTCCCTTATCACCGCTGTCATGTTGTGACCCCCTCCCAGCAGAACAGCCCCCACCGTGGCACATCGTGTGTCAGGCTTCGGGCCATAACCTTCACCATGTGAGACACTTAGGATGGGGTAACACGGAGCCCACAGCCTGCATGGGGAATACCTTGTTCAAATATTTTCTTTGAATTAAGCTATGTTTACAGACTGATAAGAAATACTAGAATCCTCGGGACCTTCAAAACAGAAGGTTGTGGGGTTCTTAGGTTTGTTTTACTTTTTAAAGTCTGTATTAAAAACAGCTGTTGTTTTCTTTGTGGTTTTGTTTGTTTTGGGGTTCTTTTTATAAATTTTAAATGATGGAATAACTGTTACCAGTGATGTATCCAAAAAAAAAAAAAAACCAAACAAAAACCAAAAAACCAACAAACCCAAACCAGTTTAAAGTGTATTACATTGCTGAAGCAGAGCTTTTCTGTACTGTTAAACACGGATACCAGTACCTTGAATTACAAACCCTTGGAGTGACAGGGCTGTGGGTAGCTCACAAATTAAGTAACTTTGTGTACCTTTTCCTGTGGCTCCCAGCTGAAGGGTGCAAGTGCGCAAGAGGGCACATTCTTTTGTTGTTGATAGCATTCCGCCTTAACGAGAAGGAATTTCTTGCCTGTTGCCTATTGTTTATGAAGTGGAAAGAGATCACAAGTTGTATAATCTCTCCATATCGCTGGATTTTTGTGATTTTTTTTTTTTTTTTTTTTTTTAAAAACCTTGCTCTCACAAGTCTCTTGCTCTGTAGCAGGTGCAGCAAGTGGGTGCTGTAATACCCTGCACCGATATTTCGTTATATGTTGTTGTGAGCTGGAGGGGCTGGGGGGGGAGCAGGGAGGACGAACACAAAGAAGCAAAAAAACCCCCAAGTAAGGAAGCAGGAAAGCTGAATACAGTTTGGTTTCTGTGTCTCTGGAGCTCAGCTCGGCAACCAAGCCCAGACTCCAGGTGCAATATTCCCTCGTCAGTCTGTGAGCATAGAAACGGTGTGTCCCTCCTCTTCTTCCTCCCCTGCCAAGAGTTTCTGGGTGGTGAACGCCAGTAGCTGGAGTTATTTTTAAAGGCAAGAGGTGAGGCTTGTCGTGCAAAGCTAGGAAGAGGGCGTTTGTTTGCTGAGCAGAGCTGACATCAAAGTGGAGATTGCTGCCTACTGGCTCACCAGTGCCTTATGCCAGGTAATCTTTAACATACCCCTCAGTCACTGAGATGGCAGCCCAGCCTGCCTGTGTGCATGAGAAATGACCTGTGTTTGTGATCCAGAAGATTGCTTTTTCAGTATTAGTTACGTGAGCTGGACTTTGACATTTAAAGAGTCACACTAATCATCTTGCAAAACCTGCTTAGTGCTTTTAACTGAGCAACTGCCTTGTACTTCTCTTTGCAGGATAATATAAATGTTTTTCTGAAAGCGTGCGAAAATATTGGACTGAAGGAAGCTCAGCTTTTTCACCCAGGAGATCTTCAGGATTTGTCCAATCGAGTTACAGTCAAGTGAGTTTTGTGGTTTTGCTTTCTCCCTCCCCTTCTCCCTCTAAGCTGTTTCACAGTGGTTTTTTTGGGGGGTGCGTGTGTTCCATTTTCTTTAATGTTTGCTTATGGAAAATTCTTCTTCTAATCTGGTATGAGCAATTCTGAATATTGTGGTAAGTGTTTAAGCCTCGTTAAGACTGGTAGATAAGATTTGCACAAATTTAATTTAAAAAATGAACTATCATTATGCCTCGTATGCAAACTAATTGTTAATGAATATTTACAGCATTTAATATGAGATGGAAACTGTTCAGGTTATTTTGAACTTGGAGCAATATTAACTGTTAAATGGTATTGAAAGCATAGCTTCCCTTTATGCTTTGAGATTACTGATGTAAAATCCGAAAGGCTGAGGTGGTACTTCTGATGCTTGTCTGAATGGCTCTGAGGCTTGGGTACAGTGTGACTACAGGACTGCTGGTCTCACCACTCCGAATATTAATCAGGTGCTTGTCACCAAATGTGACATCTCCTGTCAAGGGCGGGGGGGGGTGGGGGGTGGGTGGATGTGTGTCTGTGTAGAACCCAAATACTGGACTGCACAGAGGGTAATGGTCATGCTTTAATGAGAAAGGAGTTTTCCTGTGAAATAGAAGTGGTTCGGTTCTGAAATGTTATTAGCAGATCTCGAATCTGAGAACTGCTGTGTCTCCTAATAGGATTTTTATGACTAGTTTCTGAGAGATTTAAGGTGGAGTTTTCCTATATAGACACTTCGCAGGTGTTTTAAGAAAAATGTGTCATGCAAAAATACTGTCTTGGGGCATCTCGCTTTGTTAAAGTATTAGCTGGTTTTGTTGTATTGGCACAAGGGGTGAATTTATGAAATCTAAAAAAAAAAAAAAACCAAACCAAAACAAAAAACAGCTTTGGTGAGTTTGCTGGAAACCTGTCAGGTTAAATGTTAAGAATTGATTCCTGTCTTAAATTACCAGCTTCATGAAAAAGGTATAGGCAGTAATCCTTCTGTAAACACAAGGGGGAAAAAAATAATTGTGAAATGGCACATAACTGCTTTAATTAGAAGGAAGTCTTTTGTAGGTGGATCGGGCAGTAGTGTGTTACCTGTACCTTTGCCTGGTTTCAGAATGAAAGTTCGCACCGTTTTGAGGTCTGATACTTGAGATGGCAACATATTCATCAATCTTTGACCGATACCCGAAGCATAATTTCTCACTAATGTGGTGTTCAGGGAATGGGCACCTTTCCAGGACACTCTTACTCTCTCTGCTGGTTCCTACATCATGCTGAAAGCTGGAGGGCTTGGTAACTTCTGCTTTGCTTTAATTATCTGCAAAAGTCTTGCTGAAGTTATTTTGGTGGAGGTTTGCTCCCAGAGTACAGCTGTGAAGTGCTGGAGGTGGTCAGGAGTTGGTCTTCAGCAGCATCAGTAGGACAAGCTGAAACCCCGGGGAGGTTGAGTTAGCGAACTGTTGTGCAAGATGTTGTCCTACTTATCCCTACGTTAACCACGGTGCCCAAGTGAGGTCAGTTTTTTGGGGTTTGGGGTTTTTTTTTTTTTGTTTGTTTGTTTGTTTGTTTTGTTTTTTTGGTTTGGTTTGGTTCAAGGGCCTTTTTGGATCCTTTCAGCTCTACTAGTTCTCTCCCAGCTCTGGGAGCAGAGACTAAGGCTGGATTTTGAAGTCATCATAAGACAATGGGGGTTTTACATCATACCTACTTGGTATTGAATTATTTAGTGTTTTTCAAAAAGCAGAGTTAACCATTGAGCAGTTCTTATGGACAGCAATGCAAGGAGTCTGGCTTAGTCAAAAGAACTGCCAGCCATGTAGCCATGCTCTTTTAATTTGTGTCACTATAAACTTGATTTTCCACATGTTATGTATCATATGACAGTCCCATAGTGTGTGTAAAATGCTTACAGAGTAATTCAGAACTTATGTATCTGAGCACGCTGTGAAGTGGTAACCACCTAACTGTGCTAGCACATTTTGGTGTGTTTAGGAGTTTGCAGAAGGACAGGAAGGAAGTTTTATTCCAATAAATGAAAGAAAAGTTATACAAAGATAACTCCATTGAGAAGTTAATTATGCGTCATTTGATTACCCTGAGGGCAAGCTAATTTTCAGAGGGTTTCCAGGGAAAGTCACATGTGTGTCAGGAGAGAAATGCTGTTTGATCAGGAGCTTTATCTGATGTATTTTTTACTTATTTCTATTAAATAATAAATTCTCTCATACGTTCAAGCTGAATTACAGATTTCTTCAAAACTTGTGGGTTGCCAGGCCTCAGAAAGGGGGTACTGTTTCCTGGCTTGTTTTCACGTTATCCGGTGTTAACCAGAGTTGCAACATTAGAAGTAAAGAATTTCTTGTCACAGAGGGAAAACTTTTCTATATGCTGATTTTATAAAAGACTGCATTTAATTATTGGCTTTGTAACGTTCCTAAGCAAA
The DNA here is from genome assembly GCA_035590215.1 of Microhierax caerulescens. NCBI lineage: Eukaryota > Metazoa > Chordata > Aves > Falconiformes > Falconidae > Microhierax > Microhierax caerulescens. The sequence continues at coordinate 44,543,233 of JAVJGJ010000014.1, forward strand.
TTCATTGTACTGCCATTGCCTGAGGCCGATTGCCCACATCTTAAACCAGCTGTGCTAGGCTGTACAGGGTAGCGTTAACGTGTGCTTCGTTAACGTGTTAACGAAGCAGTGTCCATTTTGACACCTCAGCAGCGTTGCTGTGTTCTGCTGTTGCACCACCGTTAGCACGTGCTTTTTATCTACCTAAAATAGACTAAATAAACTGTTGTTATAACAGTCAGCTTTTCAAGCTGGGGAGGCTGGAAACGCTGTGCTGGTAGGATACGTGAATATCCTGCCAGACGTAGGAAGATGCTGGATTTGCCTTGTATGTGGAAAATAGACAAGAGGAAGGTATCATTAAACAGGTGGGGCTGCTGCTGCTGCTGAGAAGGGCATGAGAATTGCCATCTTACGTTGGAGCAAAATTGGTCTCTGACACTGGCGGGGGGGTTGTATCTCAGTCCCTGCTGTGTTTGGCCTTCCGTAGACTTGTCTCATTGCTCTGCCTGTTGTGCTGGGAAGGTCCTGCAGGAGGAACACGTGGCCTCTGAGGATGATGTGATCTGTGGAGAGGTGTTTGCTCTGTTTCTCCCATCTCTGCTGCTGGGCAGTTGTGTGTGATACCTCTTCCTTCTTACCTTGTGAAGAACCATAGGCCCTAGGGCTGTTGGCTGCTGATAGGACTTTGTCTTTCTGTCTCATCAACACCAAGACATTCAGAGATACTAGATGCTTTATTTTTATGTGGTGTCACCTGAGTTAAGGTAAAGACCCTCTGTTCCTCGTGGCTTGCCAGAGGCTGTACTAAGAAAATAATCTTCCCATCTGGTAAGGAGGTTACAACTTTCACTTGTATTTGGTTTTCTGTTGCAACTGAGATGATGCACAGGCATGACGTGAAACCCTCCTCTATAATTACTACTAGTATCTGGGACAGGAGAGGCAAGTATCCTCTTAAATATCCAGACTCTCAGTTCCAAGTGATTATGTGATTATCCTTTTTGCAAAGAAAAAGCTTCATAAAATTTTATTGTTTAGAAGTTTGTGTGAAAAGGGCTGGTCAAAATTACTAGTTGCTGTTCAAAGCTTTGCAGACTTCATGCTTTGCCAGATCAACGATGAGTTTGGTAGTTGGGTGATGTGGAAAAAATACACTAGCATGGATAGTTTCTTTACTGCCAATGAAAATGGGAGCAGGGATTAATGTCTGAGATTTATAGTTCAGTCTTCCTGTAAATCTGCAGAAGGTATTGCTCAATGGTGTAGTACGGCAATGTGTCATGTGTTCCAACCAAGATTATCCAGATGGACTCACTCCTCACACACTATGTCCGGCAGTCATGTGCACATCATCTTGTTTCATGGCTGGTGATTTGTATAAATGTGTATGTGTTCAATTCTTTCAGTGTATTTGATTTTGTTTTGGTGTTTTGTTTCTTTGTTAGCCTAGGATTTAATGTTTAAATGGAGGAGATGTTATTTTAAAATCCAGCAGCTTGGTATATTTTTTTTTTTTTTTTTTTATTAAGGTTGTCTTAATACTTCATTTGATTCTTTTTTAGTTCTATCAAAGTAAGAATGTAGTATGAGCTTAGCGACTCTCAGTTGTCAACACGGTTACTATTTAAAATGTTAAGCACTTCCTTACCCAGCTCTCTAGAGGTGACACACCCAGTTGTTCCCAGCTGTGGAAGGGTTCTTAGTAAAATCATGCCATGGAGGTACTGTGATGGAACTTGTTATCCCACGCGCCAGTTTTAAAGGAGGCAGCCTGAACAATCAGACTGAGAGCATAGCTAAAATTTGTCGTATTTCTCAAGCAAATAAATTAATTTTCCGATATAAGAATTAAATTCTATAAAATGAGTAATCCACTTAAAGAATCTCATTTAAATACTAATAATAAATCCAAACAATGGTGGATTAAAAGATGAAAATATTAAACTAAGAAAAAAAAATTATAGAACAGATTCATTTAGGTTGGAAAAGACCCTTAAGATCGAGTCCAACCATAAACCTAATGCTGCCAAGTCCATCACTAAACAGTGTCCCCTAGAAAAAAGCCCAAATACCTTTTTTTCTCAGAATATGTTTATTAATGGTGAAAGTGAGGCAAGGTCTTGAATTTGTCTGTTAATATATCTGGCTTGCTTTCTTCGTCACAAGGTCTCTCTGCGATTCTCTATTTTCATGAGCACAACTGATAGCTGCGGGTACCTGCCGTTCTCACCAAACTGTCTCACCAAATAGGCTAGAGACCAGTCTGAGTAGAGGGTTGGCAAGCTGTGCCCCCTGAAGACTTGGGTGCTGGTTGCTCCCATAGACTCCCAAACTTACAGTCTTAGAAGATCAGGATGCCACCTAACCTTGGGGCTGCCTAAATGTCTGCGTAGAAGTTTGCCTAGCACTGCTCTGGTCCAGGTGATGCTGTCCCAAAATCTGTGCTCAGTCTGACGTGTTGAGCTGAAACTCATGAATCCATTATTCACTAACAGTCTTGCTTTCTAGCCATGATTCATCTGGCATCCTCAGAGCGTGCCTATTATTTTTGCTGCAAATGCCGTTTTCTAGTAGCCAGTAATTTGGTTTAACTTCCACTTAGAATCATAGAATCAATTATGAAACAATTCGCTCTAAAATCCTAAATAGCAACCTTATTTTAAAGCTACCACAAGCCCCCGAGTCCTGATGTTGAAGTTTGACCATATAAATTGCATTCTTCAATAAAATGTCAAATTAAAATGTTTGGCTTCTATTAATATTATTATTACAGGGTTATATGTAGAACAGGTCATGAATGAAACTTAAAAATTGTCTCCAGATATAGCTGGAAGTATCTCATCACCTTGCAGAACTTGGTATTTGGATAAGGCCTTCACTTTTTTTGCTGCTTTGTACTTTTTCACGTATTCATTATCAATCCTGTATGCTAAATGAAGTGTAAATTATATAAAGACCTTGCTGAAGTCTTGCTGATGCGGGATTAAGTGCACACATGAGATGAGATGAGATAGTGGAGCTCTGACTGGCCCTGGTATTTCTAACCTTTGGATAGTTTTAACTTGGCAAGTTAGTGTTTCTTTAGCACCATTATTTTTCATGATTTCCTAAAGCAAAAAGAAACCCTGGAAAAACTTGAATGCCATGCTTTCTGTAGCATAAAGTTCTATACTTCTCTCCAGTTGGCTTTAGTTATAATGACTGTTATCTGTCATGTTCATCCTTGTGTTCAGGCATTTTGACTGAGTTTTTGAGACAGGCTCTCTATTTCAGTTCAGAAAGAATATGAATATGAAATGCCACAAAAAAGTTGTTCAGGGATTAGGTGCTTTTAAAATAAAGCCTAAGAAAATTAAGTAGTTGCTGTGTGATGCAGCTATAAGCACATATTTTACATCTTTTCATCCATCCAGAGGAGGGTACATGTCATGGGCTTTTCTTCTGATTAAGTAAGAAGGAACAATTATACCCAGTAACTATTTTAAGCATGCATACAGAATCACTACCTGCCACATCACTATTGTCCCTTACTAAGCAACTCTCCTTTTAGAGGCTGTCAAATGGAAGCCTTCTATTACTGAGTTAAGCCAAACGCAAAGTATCCCCTAGCACCTACCTTCTTTATGCTATAATTAAATTTGGTGAATATAATTCAAGATTACAATAGCACCAGTGCCTCCTTTCAGTGATAAAGTTGCCTCACTTGTCTTTTTGGGTACCACCACTAAATGAGCGGGTGTAATAGGGTTCCTGAAAAGCAGTACCAGAGGGGGGTGAAATGCAGACGTAGCTTCTTCTAGTGTTGCGTTCAGTCCATTAGCAAATTCCTGTTTCCTGGTAGGAAAGTAAGTGCACAGTATTTAGTGGATATTAGTTTCTAAGTAGAAAATATTATTGTTATGATTTATTTTTTTAAAAAATGTCAGTTGATGTTTCTCATTACTTTCATGTTCTTCCTGTGTAGTTCTGGGGAGTATGCTGAGTTTCCTGATTCCACTTGTGTTTCCTGCTCAGGGTGCTTTCTTCTGCAGGGCCAACAAAGGCAAAGTGAAATTTCTGTTCTGTGGGATGAATGTTGCCACTGTCAGACAGATCACTGAAGAAGGCAATCTGCATAGAAATGCCTGAAAAGATGGTCTTTATAAGTATCTTAAGGAGTACAATATAGTATATAGAAGTCAATTCTGAGAGAGTTCCTTGAGAACTGTGCTAAA
>JAVJGJ010000014.1:44578117-44651273 GCA_035590215.1 Microhierax caerulescens
AAGATTAGTAATTTTTTTTTTGAAGGCTGTACAGTTAGAATCTGAAAACAATTAATGGCGTGATACTTATCGTGGGATTGATGAATGTTTTGTGGTTTTATATATTACAGGTTATTGAATCCTCAGTGGTAAACTGATTGGTTAGCACTATGTGAAATTAGGTGTTGTTTACAGTGTATTGTGACTCAAAGAGAAATATTTTTCTACTTATGGTGTCATGGCATGTGAAGTATTTGGTTATGCATGTTCTCATCTTTTATTTTTTTTTTTTAGCTGTACATTTGTTTAATTACTCATTTATTTTTTTCCCCGAGACAAAACTTGCTAAATGGCTAAACACTTCCAGAAGAAGCAAGAAATGTTTCAGAAGTTAGATATTAGGGGAGGAAGACTCAGAAGGCTCAAGTCACTAGTTAGATTTCAAAGTTAAGACTAGAATTGAAAGTGACGTCCTGTTCCTTGGTATGAATACACGAATATACCCGTTCTTGGGGTGTATCGTAATTAGGTCTAGATTTTCCTATTTTGTTGCAGGCAGTTATAGAAACTCAAAAGAAAGAAAAGGAAACCCTGGTCATGTAAGTGTTCTTAAGCTCATCTGGAACAATTTTGATACTTGCGTACAGTTCCGTTACCTAAAACCATTTTTACATGTGATGTAAGTTAACCATTAAGAAGAAAAAAAAAAAAAAAAGAAAAAAAAGAAAAGGAAGAAAAGAACTGTACTAGAAAAGTGTTTCTGCAGTAGTGACCAGGAGACCTTTTTGCTAAATTCGGCATTCTTCCCATTCAGAAAATAGACAAGCAAAGAGGTATATGGTAATGCCCTAGCCTTTGTTTCTAGAGGCCAAAGTCTTATGATACCAACAGAAGTGAGTTGGGGCTCTCGGGAGGAAGTGAGAGAGTCTGGTTTGTTAGTTCAGAGGTCTCTGGGTACGTAACAGATGAGAGCAAGGCCCTGTGCTGGATCAGTTTTGGTTTTAACCTGATCTTCCGTTGTATCGGAGAAGCGCCACATTTTCAAGCCCTGTTAGAACTCAGTCATTCAGGTTTTGTTTAGATAAATGCAAACAGAAGTATTCTTAAAAAAAAAAAAAAGTAAAACGCAGCAGGCTATTTTTCCTTTTATCTTACAGCATTGGACCTTATGATGAAACACCTGCATTATGCTCGGTGTCTCAGAGGCTGGTGGTCAGCTCCAAGCACGAGTCTTGCCCTACACCTAAATTAAAAGTCCAGTTATGTTTATCGCTTCATTGTGAAAGAATAAAGGAGAAAATGCTATTGAAGGATTCGGGGAGGGGGGGCAGGGGGAAGCATGAAAGGTGAGCTTTGAGGAATTTAGATTAAAGGGAGCTAATGAGTAGGCGTTCATGGGGGAAACTTGCAGCCATGTTGAAGGAATTAATGAGATGGCTGTATTAGCCATCCCAACTTGGATGGAGAGCATCAGGGAGGCTTGGGGAAGTGTAGCATAGGTTAGTGGGGCCTGAGACTGAGTGTTTGGCAGTGAATGACTTTTTATCTTTGAGAAACGTGCATTGATAGATGACTTGGTTTTATGGTTAGCTTCAGGAAGGAAAGAATGGGAGGTGATTCTGGGGCTGTTACTGGAGAGAAGAAGTGAAAGGATGGGAATATGGACTCAAGGAGGGAAGGACATCTTTTAGGTCAAAAAAAGGAGCGAGGTCAATAAAGAGAGTAACAAGTTTAAACAGAAACAGCAGTTGAGTATGAGGAGCTCAGTGTGAATGGTCGGCGTGGAGCTGCTACAGAGCTGCTTGTTCCCTTAACCTGATTTTATTTGCTCAAATATGCAACTACTGACTTGAGTGCTGCCACTAGAGCCTGTCCTCAGCTGCCCCTATGTTTCCTGCTCTGTTCAAAATAACACTCGAGCGCTCAGTTGTACTAATACAAATCTCTCTCGAAGGTTTCACTTGCATAAATGTAGGCTAAGATGTCATAAAGCCAAGTACTCTTTTTCTTTCTAGGAGTAAATCTTTGAACGATGTCAGTGCAGAGGAGCTGCAGTCAATGCGCAAAATCCGTTATGAGGAGCTACAAAGAATAAAAGAACAGTTGCAAGAACAAGATCTAAAGTGGCAAGAAGTAAGTGTTCTTTTTCACCCCTCCTTACGTGTCCTGCTGAAGGGCTAGATGCCACCTACCTTCAGTGTCCCTAGAAAACAGGCTTTGGCACATGTGCAACAATTTATGGGTCTGTCTTCCAAAAAGATGCACCTCATGCAACTGCTAGTGGTTCGGGGGATGTCTGTTTAATGCAGAACTGAAATGACTTTAAGTATCATCATAAGTGTCTGATTAATGCTTCAGGATAAGACTTTAATGTATTGTAGTAAAGCCTCCAGACTTGATTTCTGTGGACATAAAGAAAAATTAGGGCGTGGTTTCACGTGTTATCTGAGACTTGTGAATACTTTTGTGAAACTATTGGAATGTCTTGAGTTGATACTTTGGGAAAAGGGAGGGAAATAGTGTTTCCTTGTGCAAATTCTTGAGGCTTCTATCCCCTAATAATTCTGTCTTAAATCCAGCTTGTAAACTGCTTTGGTAGCTTTGCACAGCATCATTTGAAGACCTTTTCTTTTTTATTAAAAGTCCATGCTTGACAATGATTACCAACAAGAAGCTGAAATTAAGAACAGAGCACCAAGTAAGAAGTTCGTAGTTGTTTGTTTAATGCATCTCAGCTGTCTCTGTTCTAATATTCAGTACTTCTTTTAGCTCAGCTCATGGTATTTCATGGAGGATATTGCCAGTTCACATTGTGGTTTTACAGAAATGAAAATACTGAAGTATATGTTTTCAATTTAGAATTTAAGGCATACTTATTTTCAAGCTAATCTATCAATCTAACATAGTAGTGATTTGGAAAAAAATAATCCTGAACTCCAAAGCTTACAACAAAGAAATACAGATGGCATTTGCATTAGTTTTCAACTATGTGTCATTGGGTGAAGTATTCTAGAAAAAAATTGAAAAATTAAGGGGGAGGGTGCGGAAAGAGCAAACCGCATACTTTTCTACTTGTAATCCAGTAATTACAATTGCTAACTTTAGCAGGAAGTGAGCCTGTAACCCTACCTGAAATCCGAGAAACCCTTTATCGTTTAGGGGGAAGGCACATGAAAATGTGGCCACAATGCTGACACACAGATAAGATCAGGGCAGTAGGTAGCAAGTGATGGGATGCCTCTGTAGATTTACAAGGCCTTGAGAAATCTGATTGTATATGTTCGTGTTACTCTTACAGGATCTAGCAAAATGGAAGAATCGTAGAAAGAGCTTTACTTCTGAATTGCAAAAGAAAAAGGAAGAGAGGGAAGAAATAGAAAGGAGAGCCTCTGAGGTGTCTGAAAGGAGTACCAAATCACTGAAAGAACTGCAGCAGGAGAGGTAATGACCCTAATGGGAATATTAAGTTGAAGAATTTAAGTCTAAGCATTTTTATTCCCTTGAATTCTTCAGCAGCTTTTACTGGCAAGTTGCAGTTGATTCTGCAGAGATCTCAACAATTTTAGTTGCAAAATACAACGTAGTAATCCAGGGAGTTGAAAGAAGGAATATGGTCCAGTAGTGCATTGTTTTCACAGAATGTTGAACAGTTTTGCTCTATAAATGATGTTTTACTCTGCTATCCAGAAATAAATGTATTGAGAAGTCCGGTATTTGCATCTACTTTAAAGAGGTTAAAGCAATAGTGTTGGACTGGGTAATTGCCTTCTATATTCTTGGGTCAGTTTAACTATTTTTTTCTCCTACCACCTCCCTCTACCATTTGCTAGTCTCTTAGCCACTGTGGATAAATACAGCCAGAATTTTAATGTATATCACAGAGCTGTAAACTCTTACTTGACTTCCCCTCTATCCCTAATTGTTCCTCCGGCTATTTGCAGAACAGAATTCTTTCCAAAGACTGAAAAGTGTAAATTGAGTAGCACAGTACCATTTCTACTGGTGGAAGTCTCTGTGTTTGTCTATTTGGGTTTTTACATTGCATGTATGACTGAGGTGAAGGGGGATATGTACATGGCATGTGTTCATAAAAGAAATCTAAATAAGTCTTAAAACAGAATGTGTTTGGTTTCCGTATTTTTTTCCTTATTTGTGAAGGACAAAAATTAGTCTCTTGAATAAAAATACAGGTGCCAATTGTATTGAATATCCAGTATCATCGGAATCTTAAAAATTATGTGGTAAACATTATCTCTGTGGTGGTTGCTCCTTTATGACAAAGAAATGAATAGCAGAAAAACAAATAACCTGAACTTCAGGATGCAATCTTGCTTTGTTATCTAAAGCTCAGTACAGCATTTTCATAGAGCAGAGACATCAGCAGAGCTATACAGTTCAGGCAGTGTTGTGGGACTACCTTCTTCCCATTCTTTCCTCAATAAAATGCAGATTTCTAGGATACGTAACTTGAATGACTATATCCTTGTCTTGGCAGAGAGATTTCTGTCATGGTGGCAACATGATGATGTGACAGTAACGTGTGCTTGAGTGTCATGGGAGTTTTGAAATGGGGGGGCGGGGGCAGGTAGATTTAAAAATAAATTAAAGTACTAATATTTTTAAATTATGCCATTCATTTTTATTTACTGGAGATGTGTTTTTCTCATTTTATGCCCTGCTTTGAATATTCAGTAGGTGAAAGACTTAGGGCCTTGCCTGTTTGTCGGGTCACTTTGTCTGGTACTTCAGCGTGCTCTGTCCCCACAGGGAAGACAGAGACCAAGACTCCTATGGGCAGCGAAAATATGAACACAGATGGACGTATTCACTGAACGATGATGTGTTTAGTGAAGAAAAAGCACCTTCCACACGGTCAGCAGCAAAAGCTGACCTTATAGAAGATACCTCCTACAGCACTAAGGACAGCAAAAGTGCATACGCCACACGGCTCCGCAAGGAGAACCTGCCAGAGAGCTCGGCTGCTCCTGAAGCTCCCGCTCCGCCAACGAGCCTGGCAGAGGAGCAGAGCTCGGCTCTTTTGTCTACCCGCTACTCAGTGAATGCTCAAACTGGGTCAGCTCAGGTTTCAGCTTCTCTCCCGAGAAGTTACCAGAAAAGTGATACCTCTAGGTTAACATCTGTGGTTACACCAAGACCTTTTGGTGTTCACTCAAGAGGAATCTCGTCACTTCCACGGTCGTTCACGGTAAAATTCCGCTTAAATCCTGAAGTTTATAAATGCTGGGGTCTTGGATGGCTGGGGGAACAGTAGAGTTTTAACTTTGGTTCTTCTCTTTTTAAAAAATCGTCTGTGTTTGATGAAGGCTGTGCTAATAGAGCAGACAATTCTGCTGTGGGTTTAGATGCTTACTTGTGTACTTAAAGGCACTCCTAGAAATAAGGCTGATGAATACATTTGGTAAAATTAATCTTTTTATTACTTATAGTAAGTCTCCTTAGTGTTCCTTATCAAAAAGCTGCCTTTGAATGTAATTGCCTGAAGCTAAGTTAACATAATGTAGTGTTAAAGACACATGTTTCAGGTGATGTAGGTTTCCTCTGCTCTGCTGACTTTGGAATTGACATTTATGCTAGCGTAAAATTTGCCTACTCAGTAAAGCATGGAAACACAGAAACTGATTTGTTCCCCCACCTCCCAAGTACTATGTCTATTTTCATAGCTTTCTCCTAAATCCCTATTTGTTTCGATTTAAAAAATGGTAAGAATGCAAATCATTCTAAGCAGATGATTTTAAAAAGTTTATCTCTAGAAAGTCTGGACTATTTATTCTGCAAGCACTTGAAAAGAAAAGAGTATGTTGTTTTTATTTAAAGAGGCTAATAAGTAATGGGCTAATGGGTACAGTAACCAGAATTTTCATGAAAGGGAGAGTTTGTTTTTTTTTTTATTAAACATCTAGATTAGGGAATATATTTTTTTAAAACACATATTTACCAAACTGTCATTTTTGTCCTAGATGGATGATACCCAGAAATACAATGGAGAAGTAGAAAAAGCTAAAAGAACTCAAACTTTGTTCACCAGCAGTTCGTTTTCACAACCAGACTCTGCGCACCCTTTCTCCGCTAGTGCGTTCAGAAGCAGAGGTGAGGAGGAGGAAAAAGAAGGTGTTCAGTCAACACCTCCTCCTAATTTGGCATTACCTGTAAAATCCCAAGACACAGATGCTGGGAGCAGTATTCTTAAACAAGAGCATCGCTTTCCCCCTGATTCTCTTTCACTCGCATCTTCTGTAGAAAACGTGAGTCTGCCGGAGCCTGGACTTTCAAAATCACTGGTAAGTGTGGAAATAATGTGATTACTTAGTGCAACTGAATGCTACAGCAGAGTAAAAAAAAAATAAGTAAATTGCATCAAATGCAAATACCTTTTGGTAGTAAGAGAACAGCTCAGACAACTATTTCCTTTGATTTAATTCAGGAGAAAGAAAATAATTGGTTCTTTTACTGCATTTTTTTTCCCTACCCTTTATATGTCCTGTGCTTAATTTTACTTCTCATTCTAATTCAAAATAGTAATTTAAAATTTTACTTGATGCTTGCAGAGTTGTTATTCTCTGAACTGGCACATTGTGTGCACAATCAGGTATGTCAGCTAGATGAATGACCTGAGCTGCTGTAGCATTCATTTGCACTTTCAAACTGATGGTGGAAAATAAAGACTAACTTTTCAGAGGCCAGCCTTAAACATTAGTATCATACTATCCTTTTTTCCATCTGTTGTGGCTGGAGCCCTTCCTTTTTTTAAAAAATAATTTACTTGAAATTAATCTAATTAATGTTCACATTAATTAATTTTAAAGCAAATCACCACTGCTTTGTGTTTGTGCTTATGTAAGTATTGGGTCTTTCAGTGGGTTTTTTGAATATGTATCTTCGATTGCTGTTTCCTCCTGATCAAATATTTCACATGTAAAAAATGATCAGCAATAGCTTTAATTGTTGATACTTTTCTGTATACATAATACTTGGGTTCATGCCCCTTGACAGATTAGAGATGAATTCTTTGCATTTCTAATGCTGCTGTAAAAGATAATTTTGCCAGTTGCTTGAGTGAGGATCTAACAACTAGGATGCTGATTTAGGAAATCACTTTTCACACCAGCTTTTTATAAATCCAGTCACTTTGAACCATTCTTCTTCCTAATCACTTGGTGGAAAATGAACACATTTCAGTTTAATACTCCTGAAACCAAACCCCTTAACCATTGCAATGAATTTATCATAACTTTTTTGAAACATGATTGTTGTATAAGGAAAGAGATCATGGGTTTGGGTTTTTTTCTGTGTTGTAGCAAAAACAGGCAGAGGAACTGCTGTTCTGATCAGTGAAAATATAGATTAGATATGGGTTCTTTGATTGTCTTTGAACGAGCCAAAGGAGAAAACATGTACTAGGTCCATATTCTTTTTCCCCTGTAATTAGTCAGAAGACTGTAAATTGTCCTCCCTCCAAATGAGTAATATGTTGTTGTTTTTAAATTAAAAAATAATTTTAAAAAAAAAATAAGAAAAAGAAAAAAGCTTGTGGTGTGCCTTATACGAGTTATAACGTGAGGAATGCAAGTTACATTTGGCATGTTTGTAAATCATCTCCAGAGTTAGGAAACTGATACGGTTCGCTAGCCATCAGGGCAGTAATACTAGGTTTGTGGAGTGCTAAGTGTTTTGGAGACCTGTACAAATGATGAAGTTCAGTATACAAAGTCACATTATTCCTCAGGCAAGAGGTATGTTTCAAGAGTAGCTGGGTTGAGATGGTGGAGATAAAAATAACAGCAGCAGTAATTTCCTGGAACACACTCCTATTGAAAAGCTTTATATGCGCTCTAGCCCAGTGTGCTAACCTGCCTGTTAGTAGATTCACTTTTAGTGTACTGTTACTCACCTAAGGACTTGGGTTGTATAGGAGCATTTGCAAGCTAGTAGCTGTGCTTTGAAGAAAGGATTTAATTTCTACCCTGGGCAGTAACAGGGAGTGTTTTGCCAGGAACACTCTTGTAATGAGGAAAGACCTCAGGATGTTGCCGTGCAGTGTTGGTGTCTTGTGTACCCAGCACTCGGGTACTGCTGGAGCCTCCTCGGGCTGCATCCTGTCCGGAGACGGACCAAGTACATCTGCTTGTGCACTGCTCCCTGCAGCTGCCTGTTGCATCCTACCAGCGTAGGAGCTTTGGGGAATTGGCTTAGGTACTTAGGCTTTTAAATATTTTAAGTTAAGGAAAACTAATCCCACCCTTTAGGAAGGCTTGTTCACTAGGCAACTAAAATATCACTGTACATTTAGTGCATGTATATAAGCATGTGGGGGGTCTTCTCCATGCACATCTTGTTGGAATATGTCTGTTTGAAGTGTTGGACAGAAAAAGGGTTTTTTTCTCTTTTTTTTTTTTTTTTTTTGTTTTATAGGAATGTCAGTTTCAGGATAATGAAAATAGCATGTGTTTGTGTATTTTAATTGTTTTTTTAATGAGTTCATATTAAAATGTTAATGCATGCAACACATGTTCATAATATAGTGTGGGGTTGAAAGCAAGTGTTACAAAATGTTTTCCCAATCAAATATTTCTGTAGTTTAAAATAGTAATGTTAAGTTTTGATTCTGACTTTGAAAGCATCGTGAAAGTTTGGTAGAATGGGAGATCTGGATTCTAGCTAAATTTGGGATTAATTTTATTATCGAAGGCCTCCATTACAAAATCCATAGCAAGCTAGTAGTATTCCATATGAAGTTAAAATGATAATTGTTCATCCAAGTAAACCTAGCTGCTGCACTGAGCCTAAAGGAAACTGATGATTCCCACTGGAGGATGTGCAAGAAAAAAACCAAAATTCTTTCCAGTTATCTAGCTTTTTCACATCTCTGCTTGACTGGTGCTCTCTCAGGAGGCAGTGTGTTTCACAAATTCACAAGACTGTCCATGAAGACTGATTTAGGGGTATAAAGTCATCAAATTTCTTACATTTTATAGCATTGTGTTACAAAACATTTAAAATAAGATAAATGCACAGCTAAATATGTATGTAGAGAAGATGTAAATGCAAACCAAAACCATACCTGTTTGAATTAAAAAAAAATTAGTTAACTGACTTCAATACTGTTTCCTTTTTCTATGATGCTAATAATAGATGATGAAGGTGCACATTGTGAACAGCCTCACTTATTCAGAGGATAAACTTTCCCTCATTTAGATTCCTGTGATACCAGATACTGTAGTGTCATGTTTTATTTTTCAGGAACAGTACAGTGAAATGAGAATCAGTATAAACCAGAGACCTGGCCACAGTCACAGCTTTGGATTTACAACAAATTGGAGTTCTTCCGGGGCCTTTGTACAGACAGTTGAAGAAGGTAAATTCATATTAATTGCACAAATTTTTCTTCTTATGTTTAGTTTGCAGGGGCTACTAAATTAAGGCGTTTGCTGTTAAGAAGGCTGTAAATGTTAAAAAAAATAGGTAGAGAATTGAAAAACCCATATTTAGTTTGATAATGTATTTGTATGAATCCTCTTCTTTTGAAATGGGCTGAATTCAGAAATACCGAACTTGCGTTTTGCTAGCCAAGGACATTTCTATAACCACTGAAAAAGGCATAAGTGTGAATACTCACATAGTCACCAAACCCCTTACAGAAAGTCATAAGTGGCACATACAGACTTCTAATATCCATATTGTTCCTTTCAGCTAAGCTTGGAACATTTCACTTCATATGGTTTGTAAATACTTACAGAGGAAACTTAGTTAGGAGTTAGTATTTTCATTTCAATTTTCCCTTTCTTAGCCACGTTGAATTTTGCAGACAGTTAATGTTTTTAAGCAGTTGCAACTTCTTAAATTTATTTCCAGTGCAGTTTTATCATATGTGTTCATGCTGAGGAAAAGCAAATGTTTCTGTTCAGAAACAAAACCTAAAGTTTATTTCTAGGCTTTAGCAGTCTTCTGCAGAGAACAAGCTCGGTTTCCTTAATTAAAAAAACTGCAACAAAACCCAAGGAAATCATATGTAATGCTTGTTTTCTGATGATCTTTCCCATTGCCAGTAATACCTGAGGAGTATTGAATTGTGCCCTTTCTTCCAGCTAACACAAGATCATCCTGAGAAAGGAGAAATAACTGGAAACTTCTTGTGTAGTTAGCCCTTCATTATACTTTCCAGAGAGGAAAAAAATACTATTTAACAGCACTTACTGAGCACCCTTGATTTCACCCCTGCCCCACCCCCTGTCCCCCCAATTCAATTTTTAGACCTCTCTGCACTATAGGTGGGCACTTCTCATAATTAGATTGTAACCATTAATACTCGCTTTGCACGGAGAATAACTTTCCAACGGCTTTCTCTGCTGCTAGGCTTCTGGTTTAGTGTTGTTACATGGAAGGAGATGACTGTCTTTTTGCACTGCCAGGTATAAATAAGAAACCTGAGGGGAGCGAATGTCCCTGCTGGTCATTCACAAAGGTCCATGTGGGCTCTATCCCCAGCTCTCTAGGCAAGATGACCTTGTGGCTGTTACCTCGTCATGCTTTATTACCATTCTCGCAAGGAAGGGTGCAAAGTATAAAGATTGAATGGAGAATGGACTGTATCTTGGTATTCTTGTTTTATCGCCTGTGTTTAACATAATTTTTTCAACTAGCTTGTGTTGTATCCTTACTCAATAGCTCTAGCTTCCTTTAAAGGAACGAAGGATGAAAGAGGTGAATTGCCCATTGAAAGAGTAAGATACGTTTTCAGCTCAGCATCTCTGAATGTTGTGTTTCCTATTTTTTAAGGATAAGTCATAGGACAGTTCAGGTTGGAAAGGACCTTGAAGGCCATAGAGCAAACCCCTGCTCAAGAAAGTGTCAAGACTGAATTCAAACCAGGTTGCTTAGGGCCTTAGGCAGGTGGGTTTGAGACCGTTCAAGAATGGAAACTGCACAGCTGCTCTGTGCATTGCATAATTATCCTCTCAGAGAAAATCTTCCCCATGTATCCAGTCAGACCAACCTTTGCCTTAGTTTATAACCACTGTGCTGTGTTCTTCCGCCATGTATTTCAACGAAGAGCAGCATTTGTAATCTGCTGCTCCAGGGTCACTCCAGTCCTGCTTTCCAGCCCATCAGCCCCCAGCCTGTACCAACATCAGAGTTAGTCCATCCCAGGAGCGGGACTCTGCATTTCCCCTTGCTGGATGTCAGGTTCCTGCTCTGAATGGCAGCCCTGCCCTGCAGCGTATCTGCCACCCTGTCCCTTTTGGTGTGGTCTGCAAACCTTCATCTTCTCTTCCTCCTGGTTATTGGTGAGCACGTTAGAGAGGACAGGTCCCAGGATACGTCCCCGGGGAGAGCTCCACTTGTAATCAGCCTCCAGGCTGAGTGTGAACCGTTGACCACAGCCCGCAGAGCCTGACAGCCCAGCCAGTATTTCACCCATCTGGTCATTCTGCCCTGTAGACAGTATCATCCCAGCTTCTATAGCAGGGGTCCTCAAACTACAGCCTGCGGGCTGGATACGGCCCCCCAGGGTCCTCAATCCAGCCCCCCGGTATTTACAGACCCCCCCGCCCCCCGTGCTGGGGGTTGGAGAGGGGAAACCCAGCAGCTGCAGATGACCCTGCCACTTCATCTGCACGCCGGCCCCCTGGTTAAAAAGTCTGAGGACCCCGGTTCTATAGTGATACTATGGAAGATAATGCCAAAAGCCTTATTAAAGACAGGGTGGGTGGTATCCACCACTCTCCCTTCATCCACAGGTCTAGTCATCTCGTCATTGAAGACAACCAGGCTGATCGAGTGTGTTTCAGGCTTGGCAAGTCCATACCAACTGCTCCCAGTCATGTTTTCCTCTTCTGTGAGCCCAGAAATAGCTTCCAGGAAGACTTTCTCTGTTTGTCTTGATATACGTGTCATTCTGACTAGCTATATGGTTTTCTTCAGGTGATAACCTGCATTCATCTTTTTACTGATTATAAATCACAGAATGGTTGGGGTTGGAAGGGGCCTCTGGAGGTCACCTAGTCCAACCCCCCTGCTAAAGCAGGTCACCTACAGCAGGTTGCACAGGATGATGTCCAGGTGGGTTTTGAATGTCTCCAGAGGAGACTCCACAGCCTCTCGGGGCAGCCTGTTCCAGTGCTCTGTCACCCTCAAAGAAAACAATTTTTTCCTCACATTCAGCTGGAGATTCCTGTGTTAGTTTGTGCCCATGGCCCCTTGTCCTGTCACTGGGTGCTACTGAAAAGAGTCTGAAAATGTCTCTGTGTTCTACATAGGTTCTTCTCTTTCAGAAAAATTAAGAAAACTACTGGGCAAGCAAAATTAATTTCTTATAAGTGTTCTCAAATTAAGCTTAAGAAGAGTTAAGCTTGTAACACATGTTTCAGTGAGACCCATTTACTACATATAAAAGATAGTGCTTATTTTTCACAATAATTTTCAATGTTTACACTAAAACCTAGGTAAACAGAAGGCCTTGAATTCATTAACCTAGAGGTTGTTCTGCCAACGTCCCCAGTACCGTATAATCTTTATTGTTTCAGTCCTTCCCCTTTCACCCACCCTATTTGCAATCCCGTTTTGAGATTGTGTTGATGTAGGCATGCATGTCTGCAATCAAACCCTTGCAGACATGTAGGACAAAGTAAATTTGACCCACTTCCTTCAAGTTTTAATTAAGCTACTGTTTATCTGTTGTTATTGCAACAGATGGGGACAGGTTAGAGATAACTAAACGTGTGGAAAGTGAGTGAGTATTTGGCTGGTTTTGTTTTCAATGGGGAATAGTAAGAAAGAAAAATATTTACCTCCAGGGAAACTTCTGAAAAAGAGCAGTACCTATTTTATGTAATATAAACTAAATCCTCTACAGCAGTATAAATTGCCAGTAACTCCTATAGTCCTGAAGGAGCTGGACAGAGAGAGACAACTGGCACTGTACGATTTCTGGCACTTGAATTACCAGCTAGTCTCTGTAGGCTTCTCTGGAAGTGAATCTGAGCAGAAGCCCGATATAGTCACCCTGGTTTGCACTCTTGAGAAGCCCTTTTATTCACAACTGTAGAGGCAGTAGAGGAAGAGCAGCTGGCAAAGTAACCTGCCAAAAATTGAGAGGTGTAAGTTGTTCCGGCTGCGTTAGGTCTACACGACTGCTGCTATTCATTCAAATCTGTCTGGTTTGGGGTATGGTCTGGATTTGTCTTTCTGGTGGTATTGGAGGAGCCACGCAATCTTAAATTCCCTTCCTTTCCTAAAACTGAACTGAGGTATACTGTTCTCACCTCTAAGGTGGATCTTATCCCCGTCAAACTGAGTAAAATGAACACCACCTGTTTTGGTGCCTGGAGCTCATTCTGTCACAGCATAAAAGGGAAATAAATTACCAGTTCTGATGACTCTCCTTGAGCCTGAAGTATTACCTGTACCATGAGCATGAAGTTCAGTCTACATGTGGTCAAACTATATGGTATTAAAGATTTCAGGTTTTGAAATCAGACACAATTCCAAATATTATATGATATTATTGAAAATAGTAACTTCAGTGGTAGAATCTTCAATAGTACCTTCCATTAATATATTTGAAAATCTTAATTCTTTAACATTTTCCTGGCTCTAAGGAGATGCATGGTTTTTTGTTTAACTATCGCCCAGGTTTTCTTCCTTCAACTGAAAACCCCAACTTTTCTTCTATAGTATTGCTTAAAAGTAATTGTTGTGTTTTCAAAATTTTACTGATAACTGCTAATGGAGTTTTTAGTCTGTACTTTAAGAAGAATGCATATAAGTAGAATATGAAGCTATGCTCTCCTAAAGTAGTACTCGGTGTTGGTTTTTTAGTGAAGTGTGATGGATCACTGTTTTGTGCAGTATTAAGAATCATAGCATTTCTTTATTTCTTAACTTTCTGGGGAGCCAGGAATATTTAAAGCTATCTGAATCCTTAGTGGATGATCCACACAGCAGCATTTTATTAGTGAGTCAGAAGATTGTCAGGACGAAGCATATGGTGTCTAAATTTTTCTCTTGTGCTTGTCCACATTAATTTCTGGTAACCGAGTATAGGATTGTTGTTGGTATATTTTGAATAAGGTGTGTGGAATTCACTACTTCGGAAAATGCTTCTGTTGTGTAATTCAGAATTGTTTTATTCTATTAATATGAACATTTATTGTGCAATCTTTAACTACATTTTCACTTAGCTTTTCCATTTTCTATTCTGCTAAGGGAATAATTGTTAATTCAAATGGTATGGAATTCATAAAACATTATTTAGGGAAGTCTGAGGTTCTCAGCTCATCCATTTTCTGAATTAAAACAGAAAAAAGTTTAACTGATCCTGTATGTTCTCTGTTAGGCTAGTGAGATCACCTGCCAATGCTTAGTAAATGAAAAAAGAGTAAATTGCAGCCTGTCCTACAGAATGCCAGTAGAAGTCCAAGCTGCAATAAAATTTGCTCTTAATGGGCAAAATAATTAGAATCCAGAGGAGTCTGATGGGACAGCACCCAGCAATATCTTAAGCCCAATTACCAGTCAATTCAGAGTTAACAGACTGTTTTAGAAAAGAAGTAACGCAGCATGCTTTTGCAGTAGAGCCCAGAAAATGTACATAAGAATATGAGAAAGCCAGCTCCTCTTAGAATTAACAAAGTGGATGCTGTTTTTGTGGGCAAATAAGAGGATTACCCAAACACTGGCTGAATTTCAGCTAATCGTTGGCTACAGACACTGTGGTGCTGCCTGTCTCTCATCCCAGATTATAAAGGTTAGTTAGTGAAGGCAGGAGTGGGCCCAGAAATTGTTAATTAAATGGGCTAGCCATAATGTGGACACTTAAAAGTCCAGAAGACCGATGTTTGTAATTTTCCTAACTTTCAAATTTAAATGCTACCTGGATACTGAGTTTACTGACCTTACATTGCAGTGTCATAGATTGTTCTTAAAGATATTTCTGAGTATCCATCACTAAGTGTTTCTTTGAAGGATTACCCCCCTGACCTAACCACGACTGTGGTAAAAAAAAATTGTGAACCGAGACACAATTGTATTTTTCTTCTGTTTTCTGCAGGTAGCCCTGCAGCACTTTGTCAGCTGCACGTAGATGATGAGATCATTGCTGTCAATGGCACAAAGGTTTCACATATGGACTATAGTCAGTGGGAAGAAGCCATCAGCAGAGCTCTAGAAACTGGAAACCTGCTCATGGATGTCAGACGATATGGAAAGAATGGTGAGTTGTTTCGTCGGGCAGATACAGTATGCTCTGTAAGGCAAATAAGCTTTGTCTCTGCTGTACCTGACAGCTGAGAGTCCTTATTACCCTTACAGTAGTAATATGTATCTAAGCTAAGTAGTTTGCTAGCACGTCTGTTGCATTTTAACACAACTTGGCTTTTTTTAACTACTTGTGCATTAGAAATGTGTTGACAAGCAAGTCTACAAAGTGTTGAACTGCTGATCTCTCTCTTATGCTCTAGCCTGTCTCTGAGAGGATGGACAGGTAAAAAAATATGCAACCACCACACAAGGGAATAAAACATTTTCTCTCCTGCCATACCACAAAAATGAAGAGGGGATGGTCTCTAGACGATAGTAACTTCTAGCGCCTCTCTCCTGCAATCAGCAGCTCCCTTTCTTCAGGGAAGGAGGATCTTGTGTTCCTTTCCTCAGGGAGTGCTTCAGGTGGCGTACGAGCTTGTGAGTGATGTAGTACCTTGTGCTATAATTTTGGGTATTGACCCAAATCTTGAGATGCTGCGTAACCTCTCCAGAATGGTACTGCCCGTTCTGGCTAGCGAGGCTTTCCATCCCGGACAAAGGTCTTGTAGCATCTCTAGACTTGCCATGGGTTTAATGAGGATAACCTTTCAAAGTCCCAGAAGAATTTTTCCAGAGTTGGAAGTGTGACCAAGGACTTCTTTCACAGTACAAATGCAAAACATTCTTCTGGTGGGAAGCTAGGTAGAATACGTTGCCAGCAAGTGGGGAAAAAAGTAATGGGGTGAGGAAGAGACAGGAAACAAATCACTTCTACAGGGCCTAGCACGAACAAATAGTGAGATGGTGGAGAAGTCATCACTGAATAAATTTTAGGTAGTGGGAGGGAAGAAATGATGGGGGTGCAAGAGAAGTTTATCATTTGTCTTTGCCTCATCATTTTTGCTAGTTTAGGTTAGGCTGCCTTCCCCTCTGCCCCCCCCCCCTCAGCCTTCTGTGCTTCTTGATGAGCACGGACATAAAAATGACACTTCCCTCGACAGCGTATGAGTCAAACTGTACCTTGTGTGAGTAAAGTTGGAAGATTTTTCTCGATCCTTACTAATGCTAATGAAATAGTTTCCAATGAATACTAATTACTCTGTAATGTTGAGCTACTGTAGCCCATGCTAGCAAAATATCTGGTAAACTTTTACCTGGCTTATGACTAACACTTGCATCATGGGGAAGGCGGTCTGCTCATAAAAGCCCTTTTTCCTGTCTTCACAAATTCCACCTGATTTGTGTGTCTCCGTCTTCTGTTATGTGGTGGGTTTTGTGTGTGTGTGTGTTAGTTTAATGTGTTTTCACTAACTCTTGTTCTGTTCTTTGACGTTACTGTCCACATTAATTTCTTGATCTTCCACATACCAAAAAGACTGGGGCAAAGACCAGCCTTCCCTGCCACATGTAAGACATAAAATCCTCAATCTCACCAGTATGGCTACCAACATTATAGGTACATCTGAAAATAAATGGATTGATGCAACTTCTGGAGAACACATTTCAAATGTTTCCGCCATAACAACAAAAAGAGACTTCTCCAGCAGCCTTCAAGGTTCTGTGAGTATGTTTTTGAAGGGTTGTAGGATTTAGGGGGGAGGAAGAAAGTAAAAAATCTAACACCTTGATGAGGGGAAGATGGAGAAAAGACTTTGGAAGTCTTGTTTTTACTTGTATTGCTTAAGGAACATATAGGGTGCTGCAAATACAGAGATGTAGTTATGTATGTGTTAAGCTAAATAAGATGTTTTCAGGACTTGCTACTGTCCGTCCATGAGCAGACACTGCTAAGTGAGGAGCATTAAAATATGTGCAGAGTATATTTTAACTAGAACATATAGAGTGTTTATCCTTTAGAAAAGACTTTTACCTCCATTATTCATGTAAATGAAAGTTGCAGCCCCAAAGAACGAGCATATCTGTGCTTTCAAATTACTTGCAAATAACACCCTGCCTGCCAAGGAGCTGAAATAGCAAGATCGTGACTTCTGGCATTTTCTTGCATCTGGCATTTTCTTGCAACTGATGGTTGTGCTTTTTTTTTTTCCAGCCAGCAATTCACAGCTGGTTATTGATCCTCTCAAATGCCTGTCCTCTTTTTGTCATATAATACACTCAGGAAGTTTCAGATAGTTTTGTATCTTTCTGTGGAAAGTGTTCTGAAGTGTTCAGTGATACACAGTTCCTGTCGGGGAGACATGTAATTGGATAAACTTCCACAAATCCAATGAACCTCAGCCCTTTATTTTTTACTTTTTCAGGATACAGAAACAAAATTGATAAATGGAATGCAAGGAGACCTTGGCTCTAATGAACAAAGAGGTAAACCACTACTGCTTTTCATCTGCTAATTCTATGGGTTTGCAACAAGGACTGACACTAAATGTGTAATCATCGCAAGCTTTATACAGCGGGCAAAGCAAGACCTTAATGACTGAAAGCTAGACAGGTATTGGAGATCTAGTTGCATCCAAACTGGGTGTAGTTTGCTTCCACAACGTGCTGGGCAGTTGGAAAACTGACAACAGCACAGTGACAAATCCCCACATCTCTGCATTAGTGGTTGTAAATTTATTGTGTGGTAGGGGTGAAAGAGAAGGGGAAGGGAAACAATCTATTGTAATTCCTACTGCATTGTGTAGAGACTGACTCAGTATGAGCAGCATTTTTTTCACTGCTCAGGAAGAGTTTAAAAAGTATTGAACTTCCTCCCCCCCCTTTTCAGTTGTGAGGTTTTGGGGGTAGTTGTCTATTGTAGTTGTAATTTTTTCTATTATTATTTTACTTTTGTTCCTGGAGAATGCTATTAATAATACTGGTATGAACAATAATTACTTATGATGCTATGAACAGTTATAGCCTTGCTTGATGACAGTGAGAGAAACGAGGTACGTATACTTTCTAATGGAACAATGATCCTTAAATGGGAACTTGGTATTTCATTTTATCTTGAATGCACATGGTGAATTATATGAGTCCTGTCATGTCGTACTCCGTACCCCTCCTCCCCCCTGGGCCAAGAGATCAGTTGCCCTCTGGATATGCTTTTCTGATGACTTTAAATGATGATTAGACACCTCAGTCCAATTTGGCATGTCAGTTGAGGAGGTTTAATTAGACAGAGAGAATCTAACTCTGACACTTGTATTGTTGTTACAGTTGGACATTGTTAGTGATAAAATGAAATACTAATCAGTATATGGTGTAACCTACTAAAACCTGTATTTGTTGTTACAAAAGATTAGATTTCCTTTGTGTTTAGGGGCTTTTTTTTTATTTTTTCTGAAGTGGCATTGATATAGATTGGGGGTCTAACAGAAGTTTCTTATCCAGTGGGGATAGTCACTAAAAAAAAAAAACAACACAAAACCCACCAAAACCAGCACCTCATTGACTTGTTTGTATTCTTTGTATTTTTCAAATAGCATCTGAACCTATTTCTTTGAAAAACTTAAAAAGACGGTCACAATTTTTTGAACAAGGTAAACCAAAGAGCTAACATTTCATGTACTTCCATGAAATAGTTCCTGCTGCACACTCTTCCTAACAAGTCTGGTGCTGGGTACTGTACCTCTTCAGCATTGTTTGTTGCAGTTATAGCGAAGCAACATAATTAATTTCCCTTCTTTCCCCAGGGTCATCAGGTTATTCTTACAATTCATGGGTCTACCTTTGTGGTAATGGGTCTTTGTGTGTTCTCTTATATCTATAGCTGTTTAAATCTCTTCTATGTTGTTCGTACTTTTTTTTTTTTTTCACTGGGTATAGGAGTAAGAAGGATAGAGCACTCTGTTCAGGTTTGCTACTACCTACAAAACAAGAATAACATTGAATATTCCAGCAGAGGCTTAGTGCAGACCTCGGAGCTGTTGATAAAATATTTAACTCTCGATTTGAGTTTTATCTTGAGTTGCAGCACGGTGCTTTCATCTAAATTGGTTGGAAAAAAAGGTAGCTACTGGCTTTCCACTATGTGGTGACTGTCACAAGATCCCAAGAAGACCTATATAAATTTTGAATTGAATATGCTAGCTTTTAAAGGCAAAACATTTTTGCCTCAACTTCGGTTTTGTAGGTTGCCTTTTGGTGTTTTGCATGTCACAACTCACATACTGCCACTAATGTTGTATGTCTAATGCTGTCTTCAGACTATGTATGCCTTGCTGTTTTGCTGTAGCCTGAAAGAGTGAAGTCCTGGCACACTGGAAGTTCAGTGTGAATTTTGGCAATTATTTCAGTGGAGCCAGAACTTTACCTTCAGTGGTGATGGCTTCTGTTTTTTCTAGAAGACATATGTGAAGTGCCACAGCATATATCTGTGTTTGTGGTTCTATTTGCTTTTGAATACTTCTGCTGAATTGTATGTGCAATATGGTGGTATTTTGTTGGATTATTTTTTTTTAAGACTGGCTATGAAGTTTGGGGGTTATTTCAATAAATTTTATGGTAGTATTTGAAGTATTTCAGTCGTGCTTGAGGGGGAGAAGGGTGTATTTCTAGAGTGTATGCTCAGTACAGTTTTGTTCATGTTAAACTTTTGACACTTCAGCTTTACAATTATATAAAGATTCTTCTTTCCAAACATGTGCAGGCCAGCACAAGCTTGCAAGGCAGAGAGAAGAGGAGAGTAAGGATAGGCGCTGTCTATGCCCCACTTCAGCATCTGCTGGCGCAGTTGCAGGAGATCAAGTCTGTCATATTGTCACTGTGGCTGCTGCCATCTGATAATTATGACAAAATTGTGCATATATAGTTTGGCTGCTAGCCTGTGACTCAGATATCTTTTGTAACCTATTGTATTTGACATTTTCTCCACTTCATGTGGTCATACTTAGAGAAAACTGTTGCAACTTGTTGCTTTTATGCATTTTTTTTTTTTTTTTAACTGAAATTTGGACAGCTAAGTGACAAGTACGCTGGCAACAAAGAAAAATAGTGATGATGCTCAGGAAAGGATTATACTTAAATCTGTGCTTCTCCATGTTTTCTCAACTTTTAATATATTGGTGTGATACACTTATAGTCATCTTGGCACAGGCTAAGACCAAGCACGATGGCCTCAAATAGCGTAAGGTTCATAGTGAGTGGTGACAAACTCATCAAACTCAAGTGTGCTTTTGGGAGTAGGAAAAGAGGACAGTAGGAAAGGGGAAATAGATGGTTTTGCAGTAGAGAAGTTGCCTGTGGATGTCTATTGCTCTTAATTCACATCAAGGGCAGTAGGTGAGTAGCTGCTCTACCCTGGAGCAGCATTCTGGTGATTGGTCATGCTAAACAGTTGGGTTTCACAATAATAATAGGAGAGAGGTGTAGCAAAGAACCTCTGTATTGCCACAGTGGGAGATGTACTGCTAATGCAAGCAATTGCTGATGGCACTTTTAAGCATGTAAAGCTTTTACACAATTGCGCACATTAATTGAAAGCACCTAATGAATTCTGACCTCAAGTAAGTTCAGTAGGGCAAAAAGCAAGCATGGCTTACAAAGGAAGCAAAAATTTGTCTGAAGCTCAGACTTTCCACATTTACACCAGTCTTCAATAGTGAATATGTATGGCTCTAATGATTTCTGTTTTTTTGCCTTCCAAATCTCACAGGAGGCCCAGAGTCTGCAATGCCTGATGTAAGTACTATGTACAAACTACTGATTAGTTGTATAACTCTGGTCTTTTCAAGAAGCCCACAGTTTTCTATTGCTTTTTATGCTTCTTTAAAATTGTGATCAAATCTGAGAGTACTGACGTAAGATTTTCTAATGTGCAATGGAATGGTTGCTTTCTGACCCTTTGAAGAAAACACTAATTTGGGTCCTTGTCACTATCAAGCTGTAGTGTTTGTAATGGCTTTTATTTCCCACTTTAAATTTTAAAACATTTTTAAGTGTTGATTACATGAAAGAAGATAATAGTGTTTCATTTCTGTGCTGTATTAGCTCCCAGTCCCATCCATTAGTGCTCCTAGTCGTCGGGTTTGGGATCAAGAGGAAGAACGAAAACGACAGGAAAAATGGCAAAAGGAGCAGGACCGTTTATTGCAGGTATAATTAATCTTCATAATCATAGGCTGGCAATCCATTGGGTGCAGCAGATGTTACTGAAAGAAATTAACATGTAACTTCTGCAGTTCTTCTTACTGATGGCCTAAGAGGACTTTCACGTGCATTTGCTGGGCTGCACAATTACACATGCTAGCAATTATTCAGCAAAAAGAGGGCAATCAAACCCAGACTGTGTATTCACTACATCCAAAATGCTCAGTCATTGCAAGGCTGGTACGCTTTTACTGGCAACAGAATTTAAGGAATAAGCAAAGACTTAAGGGCCGTCGTCTTCACTTTAGAATATGAGTTTTATTTTTTCCCCTTAAGAAAATTTCCCGTAGAATGAGTTTTTACCTTGAATCAGTGATACAGCCTTATAATCAGAAAGGGAGAAGGCAGCCAGTGCCTGCTTAGATGCCTGCTAGCATCCTGTTGTTTAGCAATCAGCTAAACAGTTGGAATCAACCTGGTTCCCAGGTTGATATCACTTTATATTTATTGTATTAATGTGGCCAGTTCCACTCCATCTTTCAAGAAGTACCTTAGATAGCTGATTTTTGTTCAAATGGAAACTAAACTGTAAAATGGGGAATATAAAAGACATGAGGTCAGTTGTCACAAGACTTAACATCTAATAATCTTGGATTCTCCAAAATTAGTTGCACAACTCCTCTGGATTGTAGTTGAGCCAGGATTTCGGTCACTTACGGCAAACCTAATATCCTTGTGGAGCTCAAGCATGTTTTTCCTATGCTGCTCGGTTAAAAAACACATTAAATACCAGAAGTACATTCTAATGCAAATAAAAACATACCATGTTTCTTAGTTGTGTGTTTAACTTCAATCTAATGTGACAGGAGAAATACCAACGTGAACAAGAAAAACTGAGGGAAGAATGGCTACGAGCTAAGCAAGAAGCAGAAAAAGAGAGCTCCAAGTATTTTGATGAGGTAGGCTATGAATATGGCATCACCTTTGACTGTTTACCTTTATGATGCCTTTTTTCTGTTATAGCAGATGCATCCAAGCAGGCAAAGGATTTATTTTGCTATGTCATTTATCTTCTCATTTTGGAAAATAAATTTGGTAGAAAGAGGCTGCAAAAATGGGAAGAACAGAGTAAATAAGATGCTTTGAGACCTGTTTTGACTGTATTCCATAAGGATTGGTTAGGTAACTAACACCAGAAACATGTTAGCAGAAAGTTTCAGCAGGTATTAATTATTGTGACCAGAATGGAGTGTCACCTTAAATATACACCTCTGCGGTATGTTTACCTCCTGATGCTACTTGTTGGAATTCTGCTTCAATACTTCATCATGAGGCATGTTCATAAGTGCCTGGCTTGTTACTGGCAGCCAGTTCGTCCCATCTCTAATAAATCTACATAGCAAATAAACTTAGATTTGCTATCATATGTTTCAAAACATTGAATGTGTGTAGTTTCTGTAGATGCTGACTTTTGAGGCTGTTGCTTATGGGAAGATGAACAGGTTTTTTCCTGAGTATGGGAGGTGTCTGAGATATCTCTATTGCTATGCAAGTGCTGCTTCAGGCATCCTAGCTAGATCAGTTGTGTTTATACAGTCACAAGCAAGTAGATTGTAATTTAAGGCTTAGGACTTCAATAAGAAAGCTCTTTGAGCTGTTAGAGGACTTTGTACAAGAATGTAAACCATTTCATATTTTTCCATCGTTAGAGGTTTGGATGGACCCATAAAAACGGTATTTGTTCTCTGCAACTAAAACATCTTTTGACCACTGAAAGACTTCTCTCAAACATGAGAAAAGGAGTCATAGAGTGGTAGGTCTGAAACTTGACTTTCAAACGGTGAGAGAGTGAAGGAGGTTGGGGGGTTCTCCGACATGAGGATTCATGTGAAATTCATTGGTCCAATGTGCATTGGCAGTGTATCTCTTTGTGTATACGTTCTTAGGTAGGTCTCAGGTTTCTAAGTCAAAACAGTAGGGAGAAGTGCTGGGGGTATCATGGATGAGTTTGTTTTCCATGGGTGTTTAAGTGGGGATGGGATGCTTGAAATGTAAGTGATACTTTAGAAAGCAGAATGTTTCACATAATTGTGGCCGTGCTGCCCATGGCGCTTGCTAAGGCTGCTGTGTGGAATGAAGTTCTTGCATTAGGAGAATGTGCTAGCAGGCACTCAAACCGTGAAAACAAAGTATACCCTGGGTCTTGCATTGAAAGTGTTTGCGATGCTTTTTACACAGTCTTCTCTCAGAATAAATGAACTTTTCTGAGTGAGAAACCTGTTCAAAAAATAGCTCCCTTCCCTAAAAGCATGATTTTTTTTTTTTTTTTTTCTTTGCTACAGGAGCAGAGTGTTCTAACCTTAAACACAACGTCTGTCCCTGCATGGGCTCAGTCTGTGTCCAGCTGGAGAGCAAGCCCTGAAGGGAATACTTCTGAGGAGCTAGAAGGAGATGGAGGAAGCGAGCTGGCAGCATGCTTGCAGGGTGAGGAAGAAGGAAGGAGGAAGCTTCAGGAAGAACAGAGGATCCAGGACGAAGCAGCCCTGCATTTTGAGCAAGAAAGGGAACTCCAGGAGCTGGAGCTTGAGAGACAACATAAAGAGAGGGAGCAACAGTATGCTGAGGAGCAGAGGCGGCGGGCAGAGATGGAGGAGGAGCAGAGGTGTCAGACTGAAAGGCAGAGGGAGGTGTCGGTGGAGATGCCGCAGTACCAAAGGTGTGCAGTTGTAATGGGATGTACTCTTTTGCTTTTGCATTAAAAATTCAAATTTTCTGATGGGAGTGTGTATGTCCTGAATATGTAAGGGTATTCATCTAAGATTTGCACCACAATCAGTCAGTGCAAGATACCACAGGATGGCCTTTCTTTCTAAAGGTAGAAGGATCAGTCTTTCCTCATGAATCAAGTGTTCTTAACCCACTTCAGCTCATTCTTTAAGTAGGAAGTATAAATAAATAATTGCAGCCAAATCAAAGGTGACCTGAAACACTTTGTGTGAAGATTTTGTAAGAATCCTGCACAAGGCTGTAAATTGAGAGCCAGTGGCTCAACATACAAGGCCTTTCAGAGGAAATAATAAGTTAACTCTTTTCCAATAAATGCATGACTGATTTTCCATACTCCTCTCTTGTTTTAGTTTGACAGTGCAATAGTAAAGTTTAATTGCACTACCGGGTTAACTTGCTGATGAGGGGTATCATGGTGTATGAGCGAACAGATGCTGGCTTAAAAATATCATAGCCTGTTAGAAATACTCACTGTGGATATATTTATTCTAAAGTATGAAATGGTTTCTTTCATTACCTTCTTTGGCAGCTTGGTTTAAAAAAAAAACAAACCAAAACCAAACAAAAATCCCAACTTTTACTTTACAAGTTCACATTCTTGCCCAGAAGTTTTCAGACTATTACAGGCATCATGGGAGATTAATCTGTCTGAAACAGATTAAACCAGTACATTTTTCTTATTTCTTGTGCATTTAGCTTAGTGCCTTGTATATTACTAGCTTTGCTGTTTCTCTTGAGGATTTTCCCCTGTTCTTAAGTAAGTAATAAGAGAGGACTGAAGATAACGCATGGTATCAAGTTAAGTCTTAGAAGAGGAAAATATGATTATAAAATTGCATATATTTGCAGGAGAGATTGTGAGACCTGGGGTTACTTTAGCTCACTGTAACTCTGCTGCTTGAGATGTCTGCTGAGAAAAGCAGAGGCACAGTTGTTAAAATGGCTAAACAGGTTCTTCTTGGCAGGTGAGCCAGAATATCTCTACAGTTTTAATTTGCCCCAGTTGCAAGATAATAGGACTTTGTGTGGTAACTTATAAAGCTGCTCTAATATCTGCATATCTAAATCCTTGATATGTGCTTTAGTCATAGGGGATCCCATTGCTTCTGAGGCTGCTGCCAAAGGATGTGTTTTGCTAAAGAAGGAAGGCTTTGCTTAATAGTAAAAGGAGCAAGTTTAGTGAAACTGGGGTTTAAAATATCTGGTGTTAAATGTTTGGTTTATGATGGTATCAGAAGGTGTGACTTGAAATCTGAAATGTTATACAAACATCTGTGAAGGCAGGATACTTGCTGCTAAGAGCACTGAGTTTGGGGACAGGCAGGTGGAAGAGCTTTGTCTGTGGAAGTCAGAGAGTGTTTCTGTGTTGGTTACAAACTACACCTATACAATATTCCAGAATATGCATGTAACTTGTAGAGAACTGCTATGCTTGGACAAAGCTTACCTCCTGGCTTTAAAATGGATAAGATAATCACTTAGTCATATAGTGCTAATGGTAATTTCTGCAGCATCTTAAAAAGTCCTTGGAGGTTTTTTTTCTCATGTATTTTCATATATATCTAACTAACATATCCAAACTTTCTCAGTTTTCTCTATGTATACTTTTTGCTCAATTTCTAGAAAATGTTATTTTGTTTAATACGTACTTTCTTTTATCTGCATCTTGTTTCCAGACATTATGAGCGCTATGAAGTATCTAAAACAATAGAGGATCAAGCTGGCCATCCTCTCATTGACAGGTAATAAGAAAGTGAATCAATAGGTAGGTTGAAACACCTTCAGCAATAAGTATCAACCAATTTGACATGCTCACATTTAGATTCCTTCTCACAAAACAATTTCAGGCAGTTTTTCTGACAGCCTTTCTTTTTCTGCCCTTTGTGTTTCTGGCTGGTAAAATTAAGTCTCCTTAGAATTTAATTGTTTGGGGTGCCCCCGTGCTACGCCCCCCCCCCGCCTTAAGGATCTGTTTTGAATATTTGTAGTAAGAACTACTATGGTTTGGGTTTGGTTTTGGTTGGTTTTGTTGTTTTTTTTTTTCCCCAAGGCATTATGAGCGTTATGAAGTTTCTAAAACCATTGAGGAGCAACCTGGCCAGACATTTGCTGACAGGTATGTGTGATACTGAATCTCGCTGTAGACTGCAACATCACTGTTTCTGTGTCAGAAAGCTTTGAAACTTCCAATAAATTTTAGCCATGGCAGCTAAGTGTATACTTTGTATACGCTGCTGTGTTTTGCAGTGTTTATGGCATGTTTTCATGTTGAGAAAAAAAGCAGCTAAACTTCTGGCAAATGCTGTAAACAACAGTTAGTCAGGCAGTAGGGTTTTACTGGGAGAAGCAGAACTATAAGGAAGTAAATATGTGGGTGGTACTGGTTTTATTTGGCTGGAAAACAATTTCAAATAATATTGTGGTTGTGTCATAACGTGCCACACAAACTAAGGTGCAGTCATCCCAGTCAGGATTGTGCAACTTGAGAGAGTAAACAGGGAGGGAGGAGAGAGGAGGCCGCAGCATATATATCAGGAAGGAGTTAGATGTGCCACTTGTGTAAGTTGCGCTCTCTTACCTTGGCTACTTTCTGCCTTGTGTTGCTTGGTGGTTTGTTTGTCGTACTGTTGCTTTTTTGGTTTTGTTTTGTTTTTATTTCAGTAAAGTATATTAGCCACTGCAGGATTTGGCTTCTTGAATAGATAGCTTTTTCTTCTCCCT
The DNA here is from genome assembly GCA_035590215.1 of Microhierax caerulescens. Classification (NCBI taxonomy): domain Eukaryota; kingdom Metazoa; phylum Chordata; class Aves; order Falconiformes; family Falconidae; genus Microhierax; species Microhierax caerulescens. The sequence goes on from JAVJGJ010000014.1 coordinate 44,604,893, forward strand.
TTTAATAACCAGGGTATGGTTAAAAAAATGCTGAAGTTACTTATAATCCAGAACTGTTTTATCAAGCCTTTGTCTTAGATGTCATCCCACAGTAGTTCTGAAAGATCACCTCTGCTGTATATACTTAATCAGTTCTTACAGCTGGAGTGAACATACCCTTTTTTATATGAAGAGGAGCCCCAAAATTCACCGGCTGCTACTAATGGAAGGTCTAAATCTAACTTCAGAAGATGCCTGCACTAAATAGATACATCTTGGAGATATGTGTGAGGAAGACACTTGGGTGCTAAAAGCATCCCAGGCGAGGCTGACCTGCTCTTTGGAATTCCTTTTTACCACAAGCAGCTGTGAAATTGTTGCATCTTCTCAAACAGAATAAAATAAGTAGGTCTGCACCATAGGATGGACAATCAAACTTGGGGGAGCAAGGAAAATGACACAGTTTTATGCATCATTTGTTTATAGACAAAGGACAGGAGTCCCACAAAACACTGTTACGTAGCCAGTACTCTAAGTGTGAACACATTAATGTAGTAGCTTTGAGTTGTGACCCAGTAAAGGATTTCTGTTCACTTCTGAGGTATTTTAAACTAAGAAACTGCCTTTATTACTTGAGACGACTAACATAGCACAGAGGTGTTACTGAAGCTCCAGTTCGGTACTGTCAGAAAAGCAGCGTTTTGCCACTTGTCTGCCTGTATACTGAATGACGTCTCTTGGCTAAAACTCATTAAAAATTATGTTGCTGATTATGATCAGTGATTGATAAAATTCCAGGGAAAAATCTGCACGCAGTGTTTGAGCAGGTGTTTTGCTTACAATCTAGTAATGGTGCTGAAGTATGATTTAGGTTTCTCAGGATGTTAACTCATTTATAAACCTGCTTTGAAAGTTATCACTTCTTTAACTGTCTGACTGTAGTATTCACAAAGCTTCCAGAGAGAGGGAGTTTGGTTTTTACATGTTTTTGTTGAAGCAAATGATTGGTCCCTTATACCTGAAGCACTGGGAACTTACAGAACTTAATTTTAACTTTTAATCAGTGATCACCTATTGACATCTAAACATTGGCATCTTTTTCTCCCCTTAATATCCTGTTGGTCTTGGTTTGGGTGTTCTTGCCTCTCGCTTTAAGTTCAATGTAAGTTGTTGATGGGAGGGATAGTGAAAAAAGGGGCTGTGTATCTTGTCTGCAATGATAGGATCTTTGTCCGTGATGAGGTCTCCTAGTTGAGATAGAGAAATGGTTTTTGTATCCTTATATCCTTTTTTTATCCTTAGGAATAAGTCCAAGTCGACTTCAGAACTGAATGAATTCAACACAATCAGAAATGGTAAGTACTGTTTAGTTTTCATTATTTTGAAAATGTATTTTCTTGAAAAAAGGTGTGTTGGAAGTGGTTATCCTAAGAAAATTAATTGTCAGAGTGCTTTTTGATAGCTGCAGTGTAGTTCAAAGTCATACCATGCTACAACTTCATGAAGTTTAAACAGCAAGAGGAAATTCGTACAGCCAACATCTTGCTGGATTAACTGCTCTCTTGAAGACTGTAGCAGTGATTACAAATGGATCTTGGGTGCCTAAATTTTAGATAACTGGTTTGCTCTCTTATAAATATCAGTCGTGTAGATATATCATTGAAGATGTAGGTTCTTTTGATATGACTGTCAATAAAGCAAGCTGCACATACCAAGTTGATAATGTATTTAATACAACTGTTTGCTCTTTATAACTACTGTTAAGAGTAACGCAGCTAGAAGTCAGCAGTCACAGTGGCTTGTTTTCTGGACTCTAGTTCGTTGCTGCCTTTGAGCTGTCCTTCAGTTACCTTCCTGTGTCTTGAAAGGAATGTGTGTAAAAGCAAACAAATGAACCAGATGGTCATAATTATGTTACAGTAAAAAATGACTGAAAGTTATTCTTGTGTCTAAAACATGGTTGAAAAAAAGTAATCGCAAGTAATCATAGAGAAGTAAATGGTGTTTTAGAGGATATGTTGCAGATTGACAACATAGCTTTCACACATTAAAACTTGATCATTGAAACTCATAAGTGAGTAAACTTCTACAATATTTTATAATGGCAATCTATAGCAATAAAACCAAGAGCAAATCTATAGTCAGAGCAGTATTTAAAAGGATTGAATTTTAAATTGAATGATTTACTGCAGGGTAATTTTCTTCGTTAGTCTTACTGTAAAGAATAGCTACCAGATCTAGGAAATAAAGAAAAAATTGTTGCCTTCTAACATGTCAACACATTGGAGAAAGATGGCTTGTTTCTTTCTCCTTCCAAAATCTCAAAGGCCATCTATACCATAAATGTAATTTCAACTGACTAGTTAACACAATGTACAAATTATAAAGAAACTGTGTAAGATTTCCCTCTCTGTCTCCCCCCCATATACATACTTGTCTAAAACAAGATAAAGCAATGCGCTTAGTGCCTTGAATAAAGAAAAAAAATATCTTGAGAACAGGGACAACATACAGGAAAACAGGATATGAGCTCTTAAAGGGAAAGAAGGTATCCCACCATTCAATTATATATTCTATACATGCTTCAGTTTGTAATGGAGGAAGCCTCCATACTGTGGCACTAAAAGAGATCATGCTCTTTTAAAAATACATGTATGGGTGTGCATACATATGCACACACAAATGGATAGGCATATACACTTAGAAAGTAAAGGGAAATACTTACTTGCATTGAAGTTAATGTAAAGTGCCACATAATGGAAATACGATTTTAAAAAGTGTAATAATAATGATGTATTGGCAAGTTTGATACTGGTCACCTGTCTGTAAAAAGGAATGGGAGAAACTTGTGAATGTGGTGATGAATGACTGCTTTGGAGTTACAGCCAGAGCACTGAATCTGTGATAACTGCCTTTGTGCCTTAAGGTGTCTGGCTGAAATCTGTGCGTATTGTCCAAACAGGTACCCAGAGCAAGTATTCAGAGAGGTCCTGGAACACGGGTGAGTCACAGAAGAAGTCTCAGAAGGAGCAAAACCTGTCTGCAGCAGAGTTGGAAAGACAGCAAATCCTTCAGGAAATGAGAAAGAAAACATCTCTGCACACAGACAGCAGCTGGATTAGGCAGCGCAGTTCCAGTATACATAAGGAGCCTATTAGTCTGTACAGCAGTAGTATGAGGAGGTAGGAATTGCGTTAAAAATAAACTTTCATCTCTCGTCAGATAATATTGTCTGGTGATTCTAAACCTCAGCTTGTATTACAGAGCACAGAAATGAATTGAGTCTGTGAAATGCTGTAAGCTAAACTGCATAGCAGTTTAGAAGAAAGTAGCTGTATTACAGCTGGAATTAAACTTGTTTTTTTGCAAGTAAATAATATTGATGTGACCTGTAAATAACTCAGCTGCTTATTTCTTGGTTGGTGTACCAGCAATGGAAATCAATAATGTGCTCTGTCATTGACAGATGTGCTTCAGAATTTCAGCATGACGATTTATTGTGGAAACTAATTATTATGGCTAAGGACTATACCATTTTTTTACGTAGAAATGTCAGAAAGTCTGGAGTTTGTTTCTTGCTTTAAGTAATGTATGAATGTTAGATTTTGTCACTTAGGAAACATTCATCAGTGTTTAGCTGTTGGGCCAACACCTTGTACCTAGATGATGCTGTCCAGCCTGGGTGGCTTGTTATTTTCAATCTGTTATCCCTTGGAGAAAACAAAAAAACCCGTGGTGTCTGAGGTCCATTTCTGTACAGTGGATTTTGATAAGGTTCACCCTGATAAGGCTGCAGTGAAGAGTGTTTTGCCTTGTAGTGATTAAGTCCCACCTCTCTTTTTGCTTCACCTGCTTTTTCCCTTGAGACTAAGACTGGACACAAAGGATAATTTCCTGCTCAAACATTTTAAATCGGTGTGTGAAGAATAGTTCTTAGTGTCATCAGACAAGCATGTTTCTGCTAGAAAATCTGAAAAATGCTAGGATAATGATTTTTCTTTTTTAAAAAATCAGAATATAGCTCTTCTTCTCTAGCTGTACTGCTATTTACATTTTTATGTGTACCTTCGTTACAGAGGGGAGTCTTTGGACAATCTTGATTCTTCGAGAACAGGCTCATGGAGGCACCACACATGGCTGAACCAGTCTGCCTCCTCTTCATCTCTATCCTCTAGTCAAGATTTCAGTCGCCCGGTGTCCACTTCAAACCGAGCCTACATGTGCACTCCTTCCTCCAGCAAAGCACCTCCTGCAGCCACCTCTGCAAGAGCCCCCTCTGTGTCCCAGGCAGCCCCCCGAGCTCAGTCTCCCCTCTCTGCTTCCCAGCCAGGGTCCCAGACACGCAGCAGGTGAGTGAGCAGGTGCCCTTCTGCCGGGAAAGTATAAATGCTGGGCTGCCCTGAAGAGAGCAGACTGTGTATGGTGGTCTACAGCAGCGTTCTTGCCCATAACATTGACAAACAAGTCTGAAAACTACCTGGAGTTTTCTGGCTGGATGGGGTGGTGGAAATAAGGGCTGTTATTACCCCCCTGCTCCAGTCCTTCAGAAAATTCCCCAGGTCTGTCATCACTGCTTGACATTGGGTTGAAAAAAAAAACAACAAAACACACCAAAGGAACTGGAATAATAAATCTCCAGTCTCCAAGCTGTATGTTGGTTACCAAAATGATTAGTAAAAGCATACTCCAGATGGCATTTCTGACATTTATTTTCTTAGGTTTGTTTTAACAAAAGATTCCTGAAACCCATGCTTTATGGCCCTCATCTTGGTCTTTCCTCCCCCCTTCCTGGCACGTGGTCAATATCATCTCGAGGAGCGCTCAGGAATGCTCATAACCCGTGACCCTGGGGAACTGCAGAGTAGGATGTTGGTTTAAATCTAGGAGGAGAAAGCAAAAATTGCAACATATTTTGAAACAAAAATGGAATTCAGTTGTGGTAGGGTAGATAACTGCTACTTTATGTACTTGCAATGTTTTAAAAATACCTTGGAGTAAGGCTATAGGGAATCATCCCCACACAATTCCATGTGTTATATGTAACAACAGTGTGAACATTACTTCACTAGCTCTTACGCTTTCAGACACTTTGTGATAAATTGAACCTGTTTTTTTCAATTTTCTTTTTTTTTTCCTCCCAAAGATAGGTTCCTACATTCTTTATAATGTACAAAAATCACCTTTTTAACCATGTTTACTTATCTTGTTCCTGCTTCCGTGTGCTAACATCTTGGTAGATCTATGGAAACTGACCTCTGTATGGATTATGTTCAGAGTTAGCATAATGTTATATGCCCAGGACTAGCCTTCTGTTATCTAACGAGGTGCAGATGGTGGGACTTGGCAGGACTGCTTGCTAAAACAAAGCCTTCAGGATAATTCCCCACAAATAAGAAATAAGGCAGAAGCACAAAACCTGTGGTCTTACTCTCCAAACGTAATAACGTAATTTTTCTGTTTATTTGTAGAAGGTATTTTATACGATGAAATGTCTCCCAAGAAAGTGAGAGTATTTCTTCATTTGTTCCTGTGTAACTTTGATCTAAATTATAACACTTCAACTTTACTTAGCTTTCAGATTTACTGCAAATGATATTTAATTTTCATTTTATTTTCCCCAGGTGGCCTAATAGTACACTTTTTACCAGTGTGGTTTTTTTCTAATCTCAAAAAGTCTTTGAAAACTTTTCTTTGTCTTTTAAACCTTTTCAAACTGGTTTTAAGGATTTTCATTCTATATTTAGGTCAGTCAGTGGGAAGAAAATCTGTTCATACTGTAATAACGTTCTGGGCAAAGGAGCAGCCATGATCATTGAGTCTCTTGGTCTTTGTTATCATTTACATTGCTTTAAGGTGAGAGATGGGAGTAACGTCATGAAGGAACAGGAACTAATCAGGAGCACGCATGGCTACTCGGTGTTACGCTCACAGGGGCTCTACTAATCACCTGCTTTGCTTTCTACTCTTGACAGTGTGGTGCATGCATATTTCCATGAGGCAGTCGTCTCTGCAGGCATTTAGCCCTTAACTCTAGAAGTATTTGTTAAATGCCAGAGCTAACCAGTAGGGCTTTGACAAATAAGATGGTGATGTTGACTGTGAGATCAAAGTTCTGCCTTCTTTGAATAGGCAGCAAAAAAATATCAGGAGGGGCCGAGCCACTTCTCCCAGAAAAACTAGCTCCTTAAAAACAAAAAACCCCACCCCTAAATAAAAACAACCTTAAAAAAAAAAACAAAACAAAAAACCCCCCAAAAAACAAACACACACCCCACCCCCACCCCTCAGCCTGGACCCTGGCAATTGAACCATTTAAGGTGGCCCATCATTTCTAAGCTAATCCTAGCATACAGTGTTCACGTGGTGATTTCCAGGCAAAGGCATGTTGGCAGCGTTCAGCCTGGCAGGATAGAACCCACCACCAAACGGGAGCTGTTTAGTGCCGCTCGACCCGGGACAGAAGCTGGTATATCAGCTCATGCTTAGCACTGAGGCATAGTTACATGATTTGCAGTCAGCCTGGGGCATACGCAGAGCTGAAAGAATAAATGCCAGCCTGCAAAAGATGTAAAAGCACTTCTAGTTCCCCTGCTCTAGGACCAGATGATAAATTAGACTCTGATTTGGAGGTGCTGTGGCACCCCTTTGCCCTTACCCTATCTTGTGTTGCGTGGAGGCATGGCTTTAAGAAAGAGACTTGGGTGTCTGGTTCAGAACACTTGTCTTCTGTGCCCATCTCAAAAGCATCACCCGGAAAACTACAAGGGATTGACTCAAAACTTCCCCTGATCCTGTCTGCCTGAGCGGAAGGGACAGGTGTAATCCGTGGGGGTAGATTGTCACTCCCTTTATGCAGAGTGGGTATTCTGTACAAGGGAGTCCACCTGTAGCTCCTAACCTACATAAGAAAATACCAAATCTCTGTTTTTCAAATCTCTGGAAATTAATGAGCTGTTGAACAAAGTGCCAATCAGCCATTCCAAAAGATGCATTACTCATGTAAGCAGGCAAACTATCTGTCCTTCTGTAGTCAGCTGAGTACTTTGCTTCCTAAATTCAGTAAGGAGTGTGCTACGGTCTGGGTTACGTTCCTTCCAGAGGTAGTTCGTATTCATAGCAAAGACTTGTTCAGCCACCATAGTTAAATACTTTAATGTTAGTATGAAAGCTGTCAAGCCCCTTATTTGTGTGTTTATTAAAAAAAAAAAATAAAATATATATATATATATATTAAACTGGCCCTTTCTCTCCAATTAAGAACTCATTTCTGTGATGCAAGCCCAGGAAGTCAGGGGTGTCTGAGCATTTGCTGCTCTGAGTGCCAAAGGGCTGAGGATACCAGCAGTGTATAGTGCCACATGGAAATGTGCAAGCAGCCCACCCGGGTGTTCTGTGCCAAAATTGCTGTTGCCATCTAGACAACAAATATTTTCGTGTCGAGCCAGTCTTAGTTTTCAGAGAAAATGAGATTTAATGAACTAATCTCTAAAACCAGTCTGCTTTGTTTGCTTAGTTGGTGTATCTGCTATTTGTTGTCCAGTCGTCGCCTTAAAATACTTTCTCAGGGTTAGTTTGCGTTTTGATGTACTAATTGTTATACATTTGCTGCTAGTGGCTGTGGGTTTATCGTTCAAGCTTTGTTGAGCTTAATCCAAGCTGCTTTTGAACAGCTTTTTCATTTTGTAACATTTTGTAAGGACTTCTAATGGCTCATCTGTCATACAGTGTGTCTCCTGTGGATGTGACCTCGGGGGATCCCGCTCTGGAGCTGAAGTTCGGATCCGAAGCAACAAACTCTTCTGCCACGACTGCTATATCAGATTTAAAAGTAAGGCAATCCACCTGCAGTGTGCATGACAGTAGTTCTTCCCTGTGCTGTACGGCCTCAAGTGTTTGCACGGCTGAGCCACTCGATAGCTTTCTTTCATGTTTAGCTTTTAAGTTGGTATGTTAGTGAATAGGTTTGGCAAGGTTTGATTGCCAGTTTCTGTCCCTCGTAGGGTAGTCAGTCATTCCTGATTTGTAACTTGCTGGTAGCTGATTTTACCACCTTGTTATTAAGCAGCTTCAAGCAGACAATGTGGTATAGTCATCCTGCTTTCTTCATAGAGCTGAGAGAGTGTTGTCAAGGAGTTGTCAGTTGCTGAACAGGCTTATCTTGATAACAGAGAAGTCTTTTTGAAAAATTGTTTACATTTTTTAAAAAAGTAATCTGAATATGTGTTTAATTCAAACCTAATGCATACCTGGGAAGCTATTAGTTTATCCTGTGCAGGTGGCACAAATGCTGGTTTCTATTTGCGATGCTATTATTATTTGAATTATAGGTCTGTAATTGGTTATTCATTTAGGTACAAGTTCAGGAGGAATTGATTTACTTACAGATCTTAATTAAAAGGTGCAGTATAATTTTTTTCCTTTATTATGGTTTGCAGAATTCTGATTTACTGGAGCATGATATTAAAGCTTTGAATAATGGTGTTGAGGGTTTTTTTTCTGCTGTCATAGATGATGGTAGACAACCTCCTAATTTTGACAAGTCTTGAGAGTTTTTTTTGGCTCTACTTTTATGTAGCAAATATGGAATTCTCTAGAATAATAAAATTCAGCTAAGGGAAAGCATTTCTGAATTAATTCCTGGGAAACATGTCTGTATTTCTTCATGAGCCCGGCACATTTTTCTCATGGTGGACCAGAAGGCAGTGAAGGGAACAGGATACCTATGCTGCAATACTTGAGCAGGACTTGGGCATCTGCTGGCTGACAAGCCTAGCTCAGAAAGAGAAGCTCTGCATCTGATGCTGTTGCTGTTTTCAGGCTTTTTTTTCGGCTTCCAGGAAGAGGAGAAGCTGCCTGCACCACAGAAATTATGTGTGGTGCCCCAGCTAAAACCAGAAAAAAGTCACCTCTCCTTGACACTAACAGTGCATTCAGAGAGGCTAATGTTAGGTGCAAGGGTGCCGCTGTGATCAGTGGAAGGAGGAAGAGAATCAACCACCTTCCATGGGGGGGTGATCCAGAGCACTGGGTCATATGTCTCCAAGCTAGAGTTCAGAGAATTTATCTCCTTGTTGACGATGAGACTACACCAAAGTGACAGTGTGCCTATTTCAAGCACCCAGATGTGTGGGAGGTTCAATCTGGAGCCTATTCACGTTTTATCTTTATCTTTTCTTCTGGGGGCAAAATTGCTGGGTGAGTTGGATAAGTTGGGTACTGGGGAAAAAAAGACAAACCTGGTTTTATTACTCCCTGCCAAGACAGTACTCAGGAATTTGGTGATGGAAGTAACAAAAAAATTTATCACAGATGAATTGCTATTTAGTCTTGACAGTACAAGCCATAAAGTCACAGCAGTGCCTTTCAGAAGCAGAGCTGATCTGTGAGGAAACGGTTCTATTCCCTTCCCTTCAGACTGCATCTACTTGGGCCAGTGGGCACCTCAAAACAATTGTATGAGATATGAGTAAATCGGGAACTGTAAGAATTTGTGGGTACAGAACAAAATATTTGAATTAGTGATTAGTAGTTGAAATTATCCATTTGAATAATACAAAAAGCAGCTATGTGATTACCACAGTGAAAATATACTGAAGGCACAGCACTGGTGTGTGATGCGGATTACTTTGCAGTTGGCATTTGACATCAGCCTGGATAATTATTTGTTAGTTTTGAACAGGAACATATTGGCTAAAAGGTTTCATAAACTGTAGGATTATTAATATTTACGGTGTAATTTTATGATATTTTTGCACATTTTATGTTAATATTGTGGTTTTAAACTGGCACATTGTAGCAAAACACCAGTGTATGGGCAGATGCCCACAAATATATGCAGAGAGGGGATGAAAAAAGTTCTTTTTTTTTTTAATATTGTTAGAGTTATTTAACAAATTTTGATTTGATTATTGAAGGGCAAATGTAGAAAAACTGTCACCCTGTCTTTATGCTAATACTAAAAATACTCCTTAAAAACTCAGTAAGGTGCATGTTCTGTGGAATATTACTTGGCCTGAAATACTTGCAGTGCTATAATTGGATTAAACTCAAATTTGTATTGTTCACAAAATCTGGATTGCTAAATTCAGAATGTATGCCTTAGTTTGTGTTACCATTTTCAATAGGTATTGGAAATACTGTTGTCAGACTTTATAACTTGGAAATTTTAATTTCTCTCACTAAGATTCTTCAGTAGCTAGGCTTTAATTACAATTTCCTCTGTCTGTCTCCTAATAGCTGGACAACCAACCTCCATGTGAAGCAAATGAAGATATGAAACCACTGTTGCAGATAAAAGAAGAGGTGATTGCTGCTGATGTAGATCTATAAATATATATATTGTGTGTATGTGTGTTTTTCCTGAGAGTAACTCTTGCTTATCTAGTCTTCATAGCAATGCATTGTATTCTTCATATAACTATTTTTATTTATAAGAAAGTAATTGCAGTAAGGAAATATCTGGGAAAATGCTTTAACTTTTTCAGCTTCAAGTACTGAGAGCACAAGGGAGAATAAGTATATTTTCAGTAATAACTTCAAAATATTTTTGAGGCTTATAATCAACTAGTTGACTTTCCAATGGTATATGAAGAGTGTATTTTGTTTCTAAGCTCTTGAAATGAGTGTTAGAGAAATAGCTAATATAAATATATATTTGCAATTACTGTCTTTATTTTTGACATATACTGGAAGTGAATTCTCTAGGTTAATATGAAGCTGCATTTAAATACACACAAATGTGTTTGCTTTTCGTATGCTGGTTTCTAAAATTATGTGCTTTTTTGAAACTTAAATACAAAGAATAATCCGTTTGCTCAGTGGTGTTGGCATAATATTCTGTGGAATACATTTAAGGGGAAGAGTTCTCTTTTCCCATTTGGAAAATGTAACTATCATTTTTTCTTCCACAAAATATGTGGAGAATGGTTATTGAACTACAGTATATTTGTAAATAAAATTTCTGATGTTGCATTTAGTAGAAGTTTGTTTTCTTTCTATCCAGCTAAATGTGTCTTAAGATGATTTGCTGAAATATAAAATTTTGAATTTCATATTGGGAAAACAGTTTTTGTGACAGGATTAAGATGTCCACTTAAATATGTTGAAGAGCAAAGTTCTTGCTTTTCTCTTTTCCCTTACAGTAGACATAAAATTCTGTATATAGTTCTTCTGTCAAGCTCCTCATGCTCTTTCCCTTCAACATTTAGTACAAGTGGCGAGACTCTTTCTTTGTCCTGTATGTTCATCCCTGAGCCATGACAACTGGAAGAGGTGGAAGTTCCCCAGAACTTCTCTGCACTGTCTAGAAATGAGGTGCTGAAAATTTTGGGTTAGGGTTCTGCTCCTTCTGAAAACACGACTGGAATGTGTTTTCCAGCAGTGGTTCCCAAATTGCTGTGGTCAGTGGCTTCCACAGATCCTTTCATGCCCAGTTACATGCCCTTCTGTGTCCACGTCCTCGGAAGCAGCGAAGAAAACATGGGATGTAGATCAGAGGAATTTGGGGGAGCATCTTGTGGATGAAATGGAGGAAGAGGACAGCTGGGAGGTTTAGGAGGATGCTGGGGCTCTGAGTTTGAGCTGTGAGGAGCCTGTCCTGGTTTTGGCGGGCATAGAGTTAATTTTCTTCTTAGTAGTTAGTACAGTGCTGTGTTTTAGCTATGATGTGAGAACAATGTTGATAACACAGATGGTTTTAGTTGTTCCTGGGTAATGTTTATACTAAATCAAGGACTTTCCAGTTTCTTGGGCCCTGCCAGCGAGAGGGCTGGAGGGGCACGGGGAATTGGGAGGGGGGACAGCCAGGACAGTGGACCCCAACTAGCCAAAGGGACATTCCATATCATGGGACACCATGCTGAGTGTATAAGCTGGGGAAGAAGAAGGAAGGGGGGGATATTTGGCATTATGGCATTTGTCTTCCTGAGTAACCGTTATGTGTGCTGGAGCCCGGCTCTCCTGACGATGGCCGAACACCTGCCTGCTGCTGGGCAGTAGCGAGTGAATTTTTTGCTTTGCTTTGCTTGCATGCATGGCTTTTGCTTTACCTGTTAAATTGTTCTTGTCTCAACCCTTGAGTTTTACACTCCTTTCCAATTCTCCTCCCCACCCCTCTGGGTGAGGGGGAGTGAGCAAACGGCTGTGTGGGCCTTGGTTGCCAGCCAGGGTTAAACCACAGCAGAGCCGCAGTGAGGGTGCCAAAGCAGCTTAGGGTGCTCCTTCCTCATAGGGGGTCTCAGGGATGGACAGGAGAACTAGAAGGCTGGGGAGGGAGATCATGGCTTTGATAGCTGGGGGCAGCAAGGGAAGATCATGCTGTTTTGGTGTACTGGGAGTACTTCACCTGCGTGGGCCTTGTGTAACTCCTGCTTGTAGCTCTGTCTGTCTCCTGTTTGGCTTTGGTTTATTGATCTTTCCCTGAACAGATGGGCTCTGTCTGCTAATAAATGCTGAATTCCAAAATGTCAAACATTATTTTCAAACTTTGCTTTTAAAACAAAACAAATATCTAAACCACCTCATCAACCCAAAGTTGCCAAGCTCCTTGCTCAGCCACCCTTACGACTTGGCCTTTGCTTTTGGCTTTCAGTTGAAGTGCCTCTTAGGAAGCAAACTGGTAGATATTTCATTTGGTTCCCGCTGTTGTGTTAAGTAATGACACTGTGGACTGCAGGTGAGAGCTTGGGGGTTTGAAGACCCTAAGTCCTCAAATACACGCTGTAGAGGGATATTCGTGCTGCCTGCTCACACAGCTCTCTGGGAGCCTGGGGTCCTCTCTGCTGCTTGTGAAAGAAGAGTGCTTCCCCGAGAGTACTTCAGAATAGGAACCCAGATCAGGTGCTGTGCAAATCTGGGTCTTGATTAAGGCACATACCTAATGGAGATGGTGCAGATGCTTCTCTACCCTGTCTAGTTTTCAAGTCTTTTTTTTTTTTTTCATGGTAGGCAGCATCAGACTATGAATAACTGCTTCCCCCCAAAAAAATCTGGATACTCACAATCTCCATCACCAGCCTTGAAATACAATGAAACACACAACATTTTTTTGTCACAGGTCAAAGTTTCTCAACCTCCAAAGCATCAATGAATTTATCCTAACCTATCCATGATTCCCCCTCTCCCAGCACTGTGTTATGCAGTGAAGCTGTGGGAAAACTCAGGGATGGCCCTACTACCTTTTGCGTCTTGAGCCCAGTTGTGTTGCCCCATCCCTGGGATTCATTTGGGCATGGAAATTGCCTGGGGGTGAAGAGCAGAGGGAAACAAGAAAAGTCACCACCATTCGATGCTGCTGGAGCTGCCTGACTGGTGTCCTGCAGCCTGGAGTTAGCTCTGAGCCAGGCTGGCTTTTCCAAAATGGTGTCAAGTAGTTTCATGCAGGCTCCAATTTCATTTTCCCACAAAATGTCTGTGGAAAACTCTGTTATTTCGTTAGGTTGTACCAAATTGCTTGCCTGTGAACAGAGAATGGAATTTTGGATTTAGTGGGGCTCAAAGAGCTGAAATCGAAACTTTTGCAGAGTTGAAGCCGAGTTTCTCAGTCTTGTTTAACAAGGAGCCTGGTTTAACAAGGCTCCTTCAAACCTACGTTTGCTAACTCGAGTTGCCAAATGCAAGCAATAAAAATTCCTTCCTCCTTGCCTTCCCCTGGAGGGGAACAGGCAGAGAAACCCACCTTAAATGTGGTGTTGTGTCTGTGTATTTTGGTTCTCGCTAAAGTGTTTGCACCCTGTTGGCCTCTCAAATGCAGCAAACCTGATTATCTGCTAGCAACACAAGATGGCAGTGTGTCAGTGCAGCTTGCACGATAAAAAGCCCTTTCTGTGGTTGTAATCTTGTAAGAAAAAAAAAAAAAAAAAAAGGGTCACACGTTTGCTAAATGACACTTTATGTGTATTTACAGATGCAATGTAATGAAAGTTTTAGAGAGAATTTCTCTTCGTCCTGGGCTTTTCTCTCCACCTGGTGCAATGGAGGTGTGACACGCAGCTGAATCTGAGCAGTCTCATGTTATTTTGTTTGCCATTAATTAACTACTTAAACCAGTACTAAGTAGAGATAGAGGTAAAGAGAACATTTTCTGTGAAGAAAAATAAATTAGGTGACTTCTAGTGGAGGGCTTTGCTGTATTTTGTTAGATTGTTTTTTAGATGCTCTTCAAGCAAGGAGCACCCATTGCTTTCGCTCAGTTCATCAGATTCAGACGTTCTCTTCAAGATTAAAACCCTTAAATGCAGGTGTCTATAGGTGAGTAAGGCCTCTGTGCTGCTATTAAAATCTGAGTGGACTTAGGGCTGTGCTCCATTCCTTACTCTTGGGTATCAGGTGCTGCATCAGGGATGTTGTCAAGTGTCTGGGATAGCTACCAGGGCTGGCAGGGGGGGATATGGTGCAAGTCTGGGAGACACTCTTGCAGCTGCCAGTGCAGGTCTTATGAGGTGCTTTAGAGCATCTGAAAGGGCAGCAGAGATTTATGAGCAAGCAACTGAATCAAGCTCAGTTCCCTACAGACAGTAGAGCAAAGGTGTGATTTCATGGGCCAGTGGGTAGGTGTCCACCATCAGGCGAGGTGCTTGGCTGTTTAAGGTTCACTGACTTTAACAGGTGTGTGGATGCAGGCTCACATGTAGAAGCCCCCATTTTTACGTTGCTTAAGTTTGCCTATCTTAATGTTGACTGAATTCTTCCAAAAATATCTGAGAATTTCTGCTTCAGCTAAATCCTTCATCTAGCCTGTCTTTAGATTTGCAGGCTGACAGCTAATGAATTGCCATGTACCTCTGAATAGGGCTTCGGAACTGAGTGCTCTGTGGATAGTCACTCGGCACACGGCAGTTAAATGGAACGGCACTTCAAAAACAGAAAATGTTTTCTGTAACTTTCAGCGTGAGCTTACTGTGGGTTATCTCTAATACCTAAGAACAAACATATCAAGTATCTTTGAGTGAAATTCAAGGTATTGGGTACGCTCTTCATTTTGTTGAGATTTCTTTAGGAATTTTTTTAGTAGAAGATTCACCAGAAATTTCAAGCTTAATCACCTCTGCACTCGTCTCTTTAGGCAAGCTGCAGCGCTGCAGGCCGTGCTGGTTAGTGGTGAGATTTATGCAGCAAGCCCTTTGTTAGCGCCTGGTCTCAGAAATCAGAGCTCATGCCGATACCAGAAATGGCAGAGCCGCTCTCATTATTTTCAGGAAAGTACCTCACAGGTGAACCCCAAGGAAGGTCCAAGTGATAAGTTCAACGCTTCCCGTAGGCAATAGCTGCTGTAACCTGGCCCTTACACCTTGTCACTTACGGAGTGTAAAAAGGTTTGAAAACTGCCAGTTTGAGCTCAATGTGACCACTGATGTACTTGCAGCGGTGTTTAAATTCCAACCGATCATTTGTAATGGATTAGCAAAACCTGTGCCATGGCTATAATGGAAGGCTATTAGCAGCAGGCATAATTATCGACAGAGCAGCTTCGTGCTGGAAGCTCCTCAGCATTTTCATTTTAGCTCCATGCTTCTTGGGAGATAGGGGCACCAACATAAAACAATACAGGAGGATGTTGTGGAGCAGTTGCTAACAAAATGAATATTCTAGGGTGAGCAGTAGGGTATCAGTTTATTAAAGCTGGAGAATCTTTTTAATTGGTTCAACCTACGGGAAACAAACTTGCCAATTAAGTTGCCGCTGTAGGCAACAAACACTCAAAAGACATGTGTCGTGCAATGGGAATTATTAGCTTCTGCGGGTTTGCATTAACAGTCAACATTGTACCAAGAACCAAAGCACTTTTTTTTTTTAAAAAAAAGTATGTACAAGGGTGCATACACACAGATTCTCTAATAATTGTAACTGAAGAAAAAATGGTAAAGCTAAGGCTGTTAAATGGGTAGTTCATAAACGCAGCCCAGTGAGAGCAGGCTTGTGGTCAGCACAGTGTGCCATCTTAAATGGCCTTTTGCAAGTAGCTGTGCCAGAGCAAGTGTTTCTGATTCCCTGAACTGGAATTTTTGTTTGCCCCGAGGCAGTCAACCAGATGTGCCATTTATTGGTGCATCAATTGCATCTGGCCCTTCTGGGATGGAAATTCACAGATTTCAGGGTCACATCAGGCAACTGCAATGAGTTGACCTGCCTATATCCCTGCAAAGATCAGAACCTCCCACCCAATAATTCCCATATTGAACACACAGCTTCTGTGTGAACAACAGTGTTCTTTGTTGGAAAGAAGCCCTGTGTAGATCTGAAGTATGCAAATGATGGAAAATCTACCAAGTCAACATAAATTGTTTCAGTGGTTAATTAGCACTCTTAAAGATGTTAATTTTATTTTTAGCTATTTTATTTTAATAAGCTTTCTAACTTATTATAATTTTACTTTCATTCGCATAACTTGATTTAGCCTCTTAGCACTGGATTAACTCTTTTTTTTCTCTCTTAGATTGTGCATGTGACTTTGATACAGTCCTTTCCCTCCATCCCCCTCCCCCCTTTTTTTTAATTTTTTTTCTTATACCTGTTCATAAAACCTTATTGCTGACATCAGTCAGAATATGCAAGATTACCTGCATGGGAGGATGGTGTCGGTAGACTGGCCCTCTCTCAGTGAATTGCAACACAAAACTCTCCTAGGAGAGTATCTAGAGCAGAGAGGAAATAATCTTTAAAAGAATTAAAAAATCTGAAGCTCTATAAGAATTTCTTTGTGTAATGCATAGATTCAAATAAGAGCTTTTGTCCTCAAGGGTGTTTCGCTGCATAGATTTTCTGGCATAATTAGTAAGGCGTTGAATTGCCTTTGTGGGAATGACTATGCCTGAATTCCAGTGTGGTTGTGCTAATTTTCCTGTCTTGGGGAAGCACCTGTAAGAGATTCCCATGCTGACATGTCTGGGGGACAAGATCACGTTCTGGTTTTATTTCTCAGCATGAAGTGTCAGCTGCAAAAAGACAGCTCGTTCCTGCTATGTTTGGCAGGTATTGATAGGAGGGTCCAACTTGTAGCCTTTCATCAAACTCTAGCTTCGTAAAGATAGCAATTACTGGTTTTTGATGCCCATGTAAATAAGACTCCTGCAGAGAAACATTAGTTTTATTTGTACGTGATAACTTCATTTTAAATGAAGTTGATTCCTGCTGAGGTAACTATTGCGTTTATGAGATACATATGTGCTGCACCTCATTATTAATGCCAGTGGTTCTACCAGTGTACTCCTGTCTGTACAAATCAGAGGAGAATCCTAAAAGAGTTTAGGAAAAGCCCCACTGATTGCAGTGGGGGTGGGTAAACAGGCAGCCTTCAGCCCGGCACACCTACTGCCTGTTAACAAACCATCGCCGCGTAGCACAGCCCACTGTGGAATGGCACTCACAAGCTGTGCTAGTCAGCACGTTTTATGCACATGCATGCATGCGTTTCTGTCAACAATTTGAATGCTTGCAAGTACTTTTGAACCTCACCAAGTAAAAAAGGTGACAAATCACTTCTTCGCCCTTTGCTGTTGGGATAATTGGAGCTTTTTGGGTTTTGTCAGGTGGACTCAGTATTCTCTGGAGCTTTCTGTTGCCCGTGATAGTTCCTAGCATGTCTAACACCCATGGACCTTGGGGTTTTCTGTTCCCTCTCCCTCAGTACTGTGTCAACTCAGCAATAAAAGAAAGGCAGTTCTGGACAGAAGGTCATCCCTGACAACATACAAAGGTATTTAGGTTGTTCAGAACATTCTATATTACACCAGCCACCTTGGTTTCACCGTCACCTAATCTTTTTAATTTCATCTGCTTCTTCTAGTGATGTAGTGCTTAACAGAAAATAAAAAGTGAGCTGATAAACACCAGTTTGGTACTGGAAAGATGGGTAGATGCTAAACAAGAGGTATATAGGCTACACAATCCATTTACCCTTATTATGCTAATGCTCTCTGATTATTCCCTAAAGCATTTTGAAGATGGATAGTGTTATCACACAGCATATCCTTGGTGTCATGTGCACTGATGTTCTCTTAAATCTTCTATCTCTATAACATCTTGGACTTGAAGCCAAGAAACCTGCCTATTCAGAAACACTGTTTACATAGTCTTTTAATCCTAATCTCCTTGCCAGATCATGAATTGTTCATAAACCCGAATTGTGCATAAAATACTAACTAAAGGTGCTAACTTCATTGAGCTTGTAAAACAAAAGCATCCCTCCACCTAGCACTACAGAGCATTTGAATTATTCCCTTCAGCTTCTCAAGGTTATGACCTTGGAAGTATGTCCATAAAAGTATCAATGGACAAGGGCAAAAATGTTCACTGGATCAGTTCCCCCAAGAAGTAGATATTTACACTCACTGATTTTCATGGTCAAAGTGTTATTTTTTTTTCTCTTATCAGTCCTGCTTCACTGTTTTTTTTCCATGATAACAACAACGGTTATACTGTTCAGCAACTATATTTATCTTCTGATCAGGCTTCATGCTGAGGCAGCAAAACAGATGCATTTATAATGCTCTTCTCATGCGCATAGATCAGCTGCAACTCTCTGATTCCCACAGAGCCTGACTGGTTTTAAGCAGAGCACTTAAACACCAAAGCGAGCCTGGGAGTCAGCTGCCTCTTGCCTCCCCTGATGGAACAGGCTCTTTGCAACAGCACTGCCATTCTCTAGCCTGGGAAAAAGATTTCCCCATACAACCCACAGGTACCTTCTGCTGTTCACTGAACTCCGGTGGCTTGCATGAAAGGAGAGCCTGCACCACTGGAGGTTTACTTCATTACTGGCCAGCTGGAACAGGAATATGACTCGGATCAGCAAGGCCCATTAGGGAGGCTGTGAAGTGGTAACCTTGACTGAGCTAAATACTAGAGGCTATATGGCTGGGCAGTGTTAGAAAAATTCTCTCTGTTGTGAGCAGAACCTCAGCTGGGGATGTATGTGTGATGCAGATGAAATTACAACTACCTTGTAATTTTCATCTCTACTTTTAAGTTTTTGTGTAGGTCCTGTAGAGGTCTTGAACAGGTGTACAGGTACCACCAGGGTTTTTTTTCCCAAAGCTTGAGAGAGTAGCTGGAAATTGAAGAGAGTGCTGGAAACAATATGCTGTGATTCTGTGAAGATGTTGAGTGCTCACCTATCTTGTTGGCTTATAAACCTTTTTTGTGTGTTCTTGAAACTTCTTGTTTCAAACTTGCTATATAATGGTAATTTTTATAAACCAGCTGACCTTTTTTCTCCTCAAATCAAGAAAACAAGGAGAGCAAAACGGATAGTTCAATAAAAAATTAACTTCTGTTGGAATTTCTTCAGCTAATAGTGTGAGAAGAGCCCTTGATAGATGATTGCTTCACCAAAAGAAATGCCAAGGTTGAATTAGTTCTTAAATGATAAAATTAACCTCAAACAATCTGCTAGTCCTGGACTCCTGAGTGACAGGTCTGTGATCCCCCACTACTTTTAAAAGGAGTCTGTGGACAGTGTTTTCTAATTTGCCTGATTAGATGTTTGTAACATGGATCTGTAGTACTGATTATTATTTTCCACATGAGGACTTAAGTTTTAAATTTTCCGAACATGTTTGTAGCACCCATCAGCTGGTAGTAAGCTTCAGTATTCAACTAACCAACCAGTGAGCAGAATGCTTAGAAGGATGATAAGTGTTTCTGTTTAATCTTAGATCTAAGTTCAGCTGAGATCTAAGCTTTTTATTTTTTGGCACTGTTTCTCTGTGTGGAGGACACTCGGTGTGGGAATGGGGAGATTGCATTGCAATACATCATCTCCAGCAGTGCTAGAAGGTTCTGGGACTCAAATCTCTTGGCAAACAAGTCACTCTCTGCTGTGTGGGGTCAGATTAGAAGGAGTAATGTTTGTTTCTTTTCTCTGCCTAGATATTAATCCCCAAATCTCTGAGACCTGATTCAGCACTTAGAACATGTAACAGGTAGAAATGGCTTTCATCTACCAGCGTTTCAATACAAGACTGGGCAGATAACATCCAGGACAGATAAATGCTGGGCAAGTTCTGCCATCCTACTTCCTCTGACATCAGAGTATGGACGTTCTCCTTTCTGGCAGCGCAGGATTTGCCCTGTGGGTTACCTTGGGCAGAATTTCACATATTTACTTAGTCACTTTTCTGAGCAGGACAGCAATTCCTGGTGCATTGGCTTCACTGGTCATTTTGGCCAAAAGGGTTGAATGCATTCCCGTACCGTGGCTGCTAGTTTTACCTTCTCCATGCTCACGTTCTGGCACTGAAGTCAGATTTTTGCATTCCTGACAGCTGAAACAGGAAGAAACATGATGTTCAGCCTCTATCAGCCTCTCCCTGTAATGTCAGTAATTAACTGTAGTGTTTGGCTTGCTAAGCAGCAAGCCTTGAGGTTCTTGCAGCCACGCTGGAGAGTGAGACGTAGCCATCTCCTCACTTTGCTACTGCACCGTCAGGTTGGCTCAGCCATTATTGTGATCACACAACTGTCATCACTACTGACAGTTGTGCTGCTGGCAGGAGGAGTAACGTCTCTTTGGCAGCAAACCCGCACGTGACTCCACACTTAAGGTATTATTTCTTTCCTTCAGCTCTGCTTCAGCAGCACTTCCCAGATACAGCTGGGGGTCAGGTTCCTTTTCTGCATTTGGCGTGCTGAGGGGAACTTTTCCTCATTGACCTTGTAATTAAGTCAAGTCATAGGTTTCATAAATCACCTGCTTTAAATGCAAAGTACTTTTGGAGTTTCCTGATTCCCATCAGCCTTACGCCTGCCTGCCACAAAGGAAGTTGCTTATTTTTGGCAGAAGCCACCTCTGCTGCCAGAAACTCCCAGGGAGCAGTGTGTTTTGACCCTTTGGCTTTCTAAATCAGGTACTGGAGGAGCAGTATAAATTCAGAGTAAAAGCAGTACAGCCATGAACTGTTTAGCTGGGGAGATGTTAATCCTTTGTATCCCATTCCCAAGAAGAGCAGGAATATGGGGAACCATAGGAAGGGATTGCCTCCCGTTTTTAGGTGATGCTGGGATGAGTGTGTTGTTTTAGGCGAGACGGTGGCTGTGACGGTATATGCTGACTGCGGGGGTTTGGATGAAGGCAGATCGCAGCAGGAAAGGGCTGGACCCAGAAGGCAGCTCTCAACTTCACTGGCTGCAGTCATTAAAGACTATTTCCCCTATCATACCTGGAGCTGTGCCTTTGATCATCAAAGACAAAAATTAGAACTTAATGACACGATGCAGAACAATTTTTTGGCATTTTCTGACAGATGCATTTAATGCCTCTCTCTAAGAGGTTATAACCAGTTTGGTGAAAACCTCACTCTACTGGAGGGCTATGTGGTGGAAGTAGGGCTTGCTTAACGTGGTGAACAACTGGATGTAAAATTATTTACGCCAACAGGGGGTATCACAGGTTTGATTTCTTCGGTTTCAGGCTGTAATAAACTCTTCTTTTTGTGTTCCAATCAAAGACACGATTTCTACTAGCTTTTCTCTGAAGAATTCAGTTGGGACTGACTCGGTCATAAGAGTAGCTGATCCACTGGCACTAGAGCAGTGAGAGAGCTGAATTTTGGAGATTTTCATCTGAGAAATACTGAGCAGTTTTTCTATGTTTCATGAAAACAATGTTGGCTTTAGGCTATCTGTAACTGACAATTTCTTGCCTAGATGGTGGATTTTCTCTGAAGTTTCATCTCTGAGCTCTTTGTAGGTTTGACCTTGCTTCCCTTGCGGTATTTGAGGCAATGCCTCTGGCTTTGCAGACCCATACAATGATTAAAGACTTAGATATGCCTTTTAATTAATTTTTCATTAAAATGGAGGAAGTAAAGAAGAAAAAAAGAGACTACTAAAAAGCTTAAATCTTTGTTCTGCTCTGAGCTGGCTTCTGCTGTTGTTATGTTTGAGAACTACAATTGATTCAGTCTTTCCAGTTTGGTTAACAACTGGCCAGGGTACATGGACATGTTCTTGCAAAGTGCATCCAAACTTTTTCCCAGTTGTCCCTGTGTGCTGTGGTCTGATCCTAAACTCAGAAGCTGTGGATCAGAAATCAAAGAGGCTCACAGAGTGTACTGGCCATTTATTGAAACAGTAAATATTAAAATAATTTCACGGGGGTGCATCCATTAACACAAACTGCTATACATTTTTTGACACAACATAACTGCCTTCTTTTCACCTCTTCTTCACCCTCAAAAATCTTGTCAGCCAGCATGAATCTCATCTGCTCAGGTTAAATGCATTAAGAACATTTAATAAATGGTCATGTTCTTTTCCATAAGTGCTATTTAAATATATTTGGAGGATGAGTTTAAAGATTTTTCTTTAAAATAGCACTATAGTTAATTGCCTTTTTATGCTGAGAAACTTTATCAGAATGAATGAACTGCTTTCATAGCTCAGTATAATATTCGATTAGGTGAACGTACCAGTTTCTATTTTATTTGCTACCAGTCTAATTAGTAAAGTTTTAGTTTTGTTTTGCTTTTATATTGAATTCAGATAATCATAAATTGTATTTCCTTTGCATACACTTAGAATCCTATTAAATGGAAGAGGAGCAGACTAAGTCTTCTAAATCATATTCAAAATATGAGTTGTTATAGATCTCATGTGGTGGTTGTAATACATGTAGATGCCTTGTGAGGCTGTGTGACACGTTAATTTTTTTAAATCATTCAAAGTGCTCTGTGCATGACTGTCCTATTGCTTCTAG
Source organism: Microhierax caerulescens (assembly GCA_035590215.1). Classification (NCBI taxonomy): domain Eukaryota; kingdom Metazoa; phylum Chordata; class Aves; order Falconiformes; family Falconidae; genus Microhierax; species Microhierax caerulescens. Next base: position 44,627,565 of record JAVJGJ010000014.1, read on the forward strand.
ATTTGATTGGGGTAGCAAAGGGTTGAAAGAGAATACGGCGTTTCATGTACGAATGCATTCAGGAGAGGGAGGGAGGTAAAAAAGACAAGATCTTTTTCAGTTAAGAGGAAGCGCTGGCATGAGCTCAGAGTGTTGTACACTGATCATAAATTTAGACTGGAAATTCAAAAGTTTTCTGACCATTTGAAGAATGAGACCTGAACTGGTCTTCCAAACAGCAATAGAGACAAGGTGAACTTTCAGAGATATATGGAGGAGTGTGTGTGACAGACAGAAAACAGAACCGTTCCTGGGCATAGAAAAAATAATCTTGTGGCCCAAATTACTTTGTGTCACATGTTGGCATCTTGATTAATTTCTGCACTCTATCAATGATTTCTGAGGCATGGTGGTTTGGCTACAACTACTGGCATGAGTAGGGTGTGCTGGTCCTTCTAATAGCATTTGTATATTTTTTCAGGTCCTAGTTCTATACACTTTGATCACTCACAGGACTGACTGAGTTGCCATTCTTGGGACTGGGACAGAGTCCTTCCCAGGCAGGATGAGTGGAGTTTGGCCAGTGTGTGGGACGTACTAGGAGAAAAAAGGAGCTTCACAAGGCAAATTCCCTGTTGCCAGCAGGATTAAGGACAGCTGCAATGCTCTTGACCTTTACTGTTCTATTTCTATGGCATGTTATAAAAATTCACCTTCTGGCTGAAGTTGGATGTTACGTACCTGTGCATTAAGTCTTTTTGACTCTGTACAAGTACAGGTGGGTGCTTAACGTATTCCTGTGGAGTTGAGACCTACGTCATGCGCTCAGTTTTCTCACAGCTACACCTCCCTGCTGCAGTTTGCTGGCTTCTTTGCAGCGCAGTTGTGTCCTGCACTGATCTGAGTTTTCTAAGAACTGTCAGTCATTATTCCCATTCATTACCTGAGGTTGCAAGCATACCCCTGCAAAATATGTATGATTGTGCTCAGATTGAATATATTCTGTTTTCCAGGTCGTTAAAGGTCTTGCCTCAAAGTAGTCTGAAAAGGAAATTCTGAGGCATCCATGATTAGCCTGTTATTAAATTCTTCTACTCTTTCAGTTCATAGCACATAAAGACAATACGACTTAATTTTTCAATTGTGATGATAAGGTGCAGTATTTAGAGTTTTATTAAAGCATGATACTTTATGAAGCCTATATTCCCTCCACCTGCCTTCTAATGGTCACTTCCATATCTGTGTACATCAGACTTAATGTTTTCTTTCCAAAATGTAGTCACATGGCAAGTTACATCAGAGCTGTAAGTCAGTAAACTCTGGGTATGTGCATAAATATAATCTTTTGTCTTCTTCCCGTGCCATGGTAATATTCCTGGGCCAAAACCGCAGCTTACTTCATGACTTCTTTGAAAGTGAAGGGCAGTGGCTGCTTCTCAACTTTAAGGAGTTAATCCAATACAAATTTATTTATTTATTTGCTCTATTAGGGATAATTTACAATGAGCGTACATTAAAAATAAAATACTCATTCTTTGATTTTTTTCACTTGCTTTTCAAATTGGGCAGTGAAAATAATGAGGACATTTTTTAGTCAGTCTGTGAGATTCATTCTTCAAGTATGACGTAATGGAAACAGTTTCAGGAAATGCTTAAATGCCATTTCCTAAAAAATATCACCCTTGTAGAAATGTTTCATGCACATTGTAAAGAGAGAAGTTGGGAGCTCCATGTTGAAAAAGAATAAAAGTTTTTTGGTTCCTTATTACCCCATGTTAAAAGGCAGTAGTTGATTCTAAAAGTGAGCTTACTTTTATTTCATTTGTATGCAACAGGAACAGCTATAGTACAAACTGATGGATGTGTATTTGTCAGAAAGGATCTGATCATTCATTAATTTCAACACAGGGCAACTTTGGAAGGACACATTTGGTGATTTTCCAAGAGCTGTGAACTTTAGCAGCTTGAGGTGAAACAGGAGATAAATACAAATCTGTCCATTTCTTTGAAAGTTAGAAAAAAGCCTGGAAAAAGTGAGAATTTCTCTCTACAATAGCTTATCTTCTTTCTTTATTTATTTATTTTTTACTTTTGCTCTTATTACTTATTTCCAAACATGAAGTGAACTATGAATTGGAACAAAAATTAGCAGTTTTCCTGTGCATTTTAATTTTTTTCGGCGGTTAATCACAGAGTGCATTGGCTACCTAAAATGGTTTTCCCTTTTATTTTTAATAAGTTGGTAAGTACTAAGTTTAACAATAGACAGTGATTTTTATTAGTTACCATGGCAACATATTCTGTAACATTTCCTTCAAGAAAAGTGTCTTAATGCAGTAAATGCTGCTGCATTTTATCCTATCTTAAGAGTAGCATGTTAGGTCACCCATGAGCTTTGTGCCTGATTTTGCAAATTGACTTAGTAGACAGAGGCTCTTAATTCATTAAGAATGTATATAAATACTGTTATTATTATTTTAGTTCTTCTAGTCTGATTATGCAGGTTATTTTAAGTATGAATCCCTAAGTTTCATTTTTCACCTTCCCTATTATTCAGTGACGCGTGTGATGTTCACTGAGAGCCCTTGCATCTCTTTTGAAGCAATTGACCTACTCACTCTTTCCTTTCCATTCTCTCCACACTGCGTAGTACCTCTGCTGAGATATCTGCAGTGAAATTCTTACAGCTCAGTGTAGGTTTAGTCATTAACTTGTATATATATATTTTCAAGGTGATATGAATTAACTATATGTGGCATGATTTACACGCTATTTTCTAAGGAATGCACAGTCTGCAAAAAAAGGCCAAATACATTCAAAATGATTTGCCAAGATTATGGCATATTGAAAATTACTTTCTGGTACTAGGTAGTGGGGGTATTTTCCCCTGACACATGCTCATGAATTATTTTAGCATCTAGAGATTCAAATTTGTGGGTCAGGGCTGGACCATCTCATTGTAGAAAATCAGGAGAATCCCACAACTGGATTGTGATGGCTGCATGCACTGTACTGCAACTCAAGATGCAGATTTGAAATCATAAAATCAGACCAGTGGAATAATATGCTAGATTGTACTGGCTCTATTTATCATACTGAATATGATTGTATTCACCAATATATAAGGTGTTCCAGAAATCAGTCAGAGTGCAGTTGTGCTTGTGATATTTTAACAAGAACACTTAGTTGTTTCCCATAAAACCATTCAATTTTGTACCCTGTGCATCAGACTCAGTGATAATGCTGAGCCAGAGTCTTTCTGTTTCTCTTGTAGAGTTCCTAAGGCAGTACTGTTTATCATTATCTGTAAAACCATCAGGATGTTAATCTCTCTGTATTTTTGTGTTCTATTAATATCTCAGTGCACTGCAGTACTCCAGTGGAGAGAATTTTTTCTCATTTGTTGTCACAACAGGGCAGTGATTTTCACTGTGGCCCAGGGACTTCTGTTCTTTGGATTTCCTTTGAGTTCCCTTACCATTGCAGAGTTGTGGCTTTCCTTTAAACTTTGCTTTTCTGATGACTGAGATAGGTTCTTTCATTTTTTTTATTTTTATTTTTTTCAAATAAAATGATGACAATTCTAGACTATTTAAAGGCACTGTGTTGTAAAGGCTCTCCACTGCTAGTCTTTTTCTTAGCACTGCCTAGCACATGGTGCTGGGAATCTCCCTCCAGGTAGAGAAGACAGCCATAATAAGGACAACTCTACCGGGCAACTAGATGTTTTTGTTTATTTGGTTTGTTGACTTTCAGGCAAAGTAAACATCTGTGTTGCCCAAATTTATCAAATAGCACCTCACTAAGTCTTACAGAGGGGTCGCACATGTGGAAAGAACAGCTGACATCTTCACAATGTGTAACTGCTGTGCAGATAACGTATGGATTATGGATTAGTACCCTCAGATCTTACCAGGATTTCTTTTATCCTGCAGCTGTACATAGGAAAAGATGACGCTCATGCGTAGGATGGACACCCCTGCTAATGGGAATAGCTCCCCGATGTCCGTGAGCTATGTAAAGTACCTTTCTCAAATGGCTCAATGCTGTTCTCCATAGAGTACCAGACGTTAAACCCATTTGACAGTCTTTCTGGAGGAGAAATGCCTGACTCCAGTAAAATATTTAGTGAGTGGTAAAAGAATACTGTAAAGAGTCTCTAGCCTAAATCTCCAGCTCGGGCTCTCTGGTGGCAGAAATCTTCTGCCAGCTGTTTGGAAAGGTGGTGGCTGAAGGCACTCCAGCAGTAAGACATCAGTGCGTTGCAGCTGCCGTGCACGGATTCATGCACGAAATGTGAATGGAGACTTAGAAATCAGGAGTCGCGCTGTTTTTGTGGGTGTAGGGGGAAACCTTTCAGGGGGACCAGAATGGAGAAATGTATAATTTCTTCATTACTGAAAAATAAAAAAATACTGTTAGTTCGTTCGTTGCCATCTGTCTTTTCTCGACTAATCTATTCACTGAGCGCAACTGCATTTTCCCAGTGTTTACCTGCCTGCGGTACAGGCCCAGATGCCTCTTTGCTGTGCAAATCCAGGCATTCCTGGATACACTCGGCACTGCCAACGTCCCCTTGAAATACGCGGTTAACTGTGAAGGAGAAAAGCTCTGCGAGCACACAGCCATCTAATGTGGCTGTCATAGCCTCTTAGTGCTGCCTGCTTCTCTTCATGTAAAGATGAGTTACAACGACAACTTGAAGGAAGCGTATCCTCTCGTGGCTGGCATGCTCCCAAACAGTTGACTGCTAACTCTTGAAAGTAAATTCTCTGCTCGCAAAGCTGTTGCCTCATTAGTAAGTAAAGCTCGCCACATCTTGGCTGATGACTTCCATGAAACAGTTACAGGTGGTCGTGCAGTGTAACTCCAGAGTTTGGTAATTTGTTTGTGGTTTTTTCTCTATTTAAAGGTTTTATTTAAGGCTCATTTTCAGAAAGACCTTTGTAGATCTCACAAATAACAAAGTAATGACAACCCCAACAAATAATTTTTTTTTAGATGTGGAAATACATCACAGGATAACCTCAACAGAGAATGTATTGTCTGAGAGAAAGAGAAGGGAACGTGTTTGTAATTGAGAAAATTCTTTGTTTCTTATTTTGTTTTGGAAAAGTCTTGTGTTAGGTTTAACTTAAACCTGACACAAGCAAATCACTGCATGACATGTTCATATAAAGAGTGCAGATAAAGAGATGGTGGAACTTTCATTCAAAGTATTCAAAAATTATGAGAAGACTTTCCCTCCTTTCCTTCCCCAGGCAAAAAGAAAGGGAAAGGAAAAAACAAACCATAAGTGTTTCTATATGGGTCAAAATTGCTGCTTGAGCTGAAAATGTGTGAAATTCTGTATAAAATCTTAGACTGCTCATGGCATTTGCTTAGGGATCTCTAACTCACATGGTGAAAACCATCTGCCTCACCCTGCTCCTTCCTCAATTTCCACCTCTTTGTTCAGCCTTTCCCTGCTGCCACCTCTTCTGTCTGGGTGTTAGGGCATGTGACATGCAACGGTCCTCTTTGGCGTTACTGAGCAAAGGTGTGCGTGTGTCTGAAAACAGGAGAGACAGCACAAAGTCAGACGGGGCCCAGTGGCACAGTCCCCAGGAGAGCCTAGAGTTCCTCTGCGTGAGGAAAGAGGGCTGCAGCTGTAAGCAGTGAAACACCACATTTTAAAACTCTGAAACAGAAAAAATAAAAATAAAAATAGAAAAGTACAACTGATTTAAACTGAATTTCCAACGGGATTTCAGTGAAACTTTAGATAGGAGCATTTTACGTCTACATCAATGGGCAGAAATGCAAAGAGAAATTCCAGAAGAGCTTGTAGACTCAGAGGTGTGGTATGAGGGGACCCACAGAGTGCTCCAGCCCCTGGGTTTTCTTCATCCAACACAAGCGCTATGACCACAGAGCCACTGAATATTCATGGTGGTTGCTGGGTCTTGCAAATTTTTTAGAGGTCATGGCACTATTCTCCCTTAGAAAGGAACAACTGCTGAGAAAACAAACTTTCCCATGATCAGGAATTGCTTTCTGATGAGCCGGGCTGTTGCTTATTGCTGTCTGACTCCTGTTGTGTTCAGGGAAACTGCTGCTTCTCTTCTTCATTGCTAATAAATAGCAAGGCAGTAAAAAAAAATAGTGGATGTTAATGCTGACGACTTCTCCAAACCGACTCTGACTCCACTTTAAATTTTACCTGCCTGCCTTCAACAGGAAAGCATCAGTTTCTCACTAGTTCTTCTCCATGTCTTTTACTGTTTGCTTTCTAATTTTGTAACTCTCTCTTTTTGAATCCATGGGTATGTAGGGTAGGTCTATGCTCCTTGCCTTTTTCATGGAAAAATCCAGAAACAGCTGGATGAAATATGAAGGTTTACCTTTTCTCTTCAGTATCTAGCAGACAAAATGCAGCAAACTCAGCATTTATGCTCTGGCCATTTATTTTCAAATGTCTCTTTCTCTGGGGCATCAGTGCACTATCAAACATATTTTTTGCTTTAGATTTTGCACAAACTAAATATTTTCACCGGAAGAAGTGTGCTACTTTCAATTCATACATCCTCCAGGGTGAGTGAAATAGGAGGTGTTCCCCGTTGACTCAGGAAATACCTTTGAAACCTATTACTTTTTCTGCTTTCCTATGTGTAAAAGGCTTCTGTGATTGCATTGTCTCTGTCTGTCAGGCTTTTGTTGGCTAACATCCACTTAACCTGGCAGAGATGTAGAAATCTCAAAATAACTACATTCCTGGGGGTTCTGTGAAAATGCTGAGCAGACGAAAAAGACCCAAATCAGTGCCCGCGCTGAGAGCTTTTGATAAACAGAGATGGATCCAGGCTCAGCTGCTACATGCCTTGGCTGGCGTGCACCAGCTGGGTGGCTCTCAGCCATCCCAGGCTCTTCATGGAGGTATCACAGAGGCTGTGGGGAGGTGGAGGTGTGGCAGCAGGGAGGTTTTGGGGACAGAGGCCACAAACCCATTGGCAAGCAGCGGCAGGAGCCTTCTGCTGCTCATGGAACCAGTTGTTTTGGAACAGGCATGGAAATGGCTTTGCAGTGTACTGAGAAGTCTTGCCACATTGTTTATGCTTTGCTGCCCACTTAAGTGGTTTTTTTCCAAGTTTTTTTTTTTCACTGCCTTTCACCCAAGTTCATGGTTAAATCTGGGAACGTTGTTTCCACATCCTTCACCTTAAACAGTCTTGAAGCCAGACGAAATAATGTGAAAAGCAGATGAACTCCTTTTCAAATAGTCTGCGAGGGGGTGTGTGGAAAGTGTCAGCGACTAGCTGGCTAATGTCACAGCACAGTTGATGTCAGGCAGAGAGGGTAGAAATGATACTTAATCATGGATGTGAACACTTATTTTAATGGATGTTCAAGACAGTGTTCCAAATTTTGCAGTGACTTCAACCTTCATTAAAAGTATCTCTGTGTGTATTGCATATATATATAATGTGTGTTAACAAAGTAGGCGCATGACCCAATGTAATTCAACAGGGTCCAAAAGCTGAAAAAAATGGTAAATACATATGTTGTTTGTTTTTTTTTTAACGCCCTGCCTGTTAATACTTTTTTTTTGTTGTTTTTCTCACTAAGGTAACAAGTAGATAACTGTCATAAATGCTGGCAATCAATGGAAACACATTTGGGAAAGGATCTTGGACACACAGGGATTTAGTTCACTTTGGGCTGAAAGGATTCGGTTCAGAATTTGGGATGCTCTCATCTTCAGACAGAGATATTTGATGCATGCAAGCACTGTACTGAGCTCCAGATTCACATATTTATGTATATGTCTGCATGCTTACCTGTTTGTGATGTGTGTGCTCCCACTACAGTCCAAGGGGAGCGAATCAGTACAGTCAGTGATACTGATCGAAAGGAGCGGTTATGTGTTTTATCCTATACCAGATAGCGAGGGCTCCACTCAGTTGTTAAAACATAGGCATCTAGCACCGTTTGAAACAATCCTGGATATCTGAGGCATCTGCCTGGGTATGAAGCATCTCATACCTCAGGTATGAGAGAGGACTGACTGAGGCAACTGAACCGCATCCTTGCATTTACTTACTGAACTGCTTTTCTGGTGCCCTTGGCTCTGTCGATTAGATCTCCACTATCACCAAATGTGGACGTTTCTGCAGGTATCTACATGGAGATTCCTGAATCCGCAGCAGCCTCCTGGATTCAAGTCCCAGCATCCCAGCGTGGGGCTTGATGAAGTTTCTCCATAGTTATGGTAGCTGTTGGGTGACTACAAAAGATGTTCTCCAGTGAGCAGGTCTCAAACTGTCTGGGGCCATATAGTGCAAACGCAAGACTTTAAACAATACCCATGCAGCAGTCAGATGTTTGTGCAAATGAAATAATATGAGCTGCACTGAGCAGCTAACGAGCTTCCCATGTGGGCACTCAGAGGCTGTGACAATGCAGGTAGGAGCCAAATTTAAGAGATTTTAGATGAATCAGTTCTGCACATAAACCAGTTTGCACTTAGGTACTATTTTTGTGGTCTCAGTTGATTCACCGGGAGTTTATTGCCATTTCTCTGTGTCTTCTGCCTCTGCTGTCGCTGGGTCTACCCTTTTTCTGGCATTAGCTCATTGGTTTCGCTCTCACGTTTCTTACATCCATAGAATTTGCTTCCTGCTTTGTTAACCTGGAGATGCTCCACATAACATAGCCACCTTAATCCATTTCATCAAAGATTTGAAAGTTAAGCTACAGCAAACTATGTCAGAGCGAGGATGAGGGGAATGAGCTTCGAATGACAATCATTTAAAAACCTGCAAGAATATACAAGGCTTTTGTGCAGGGACATGAGATAGCAGTGAAGTTTCAAAGCTGGTTTTAGGATTTAAAAATTCATACTATCTTTCTTACTCATGAGGAATGAAATTGAGACCCCAGCAGGACTCAGACCTGGACTTTGTGTTCATGCTATGAAATCCTGTCACCAGCAAAGTCAATGTGCATCTCCATTTATTTTTAAAGAAAACATGACAGCACCCTGCTGCCATGGCCTTTAGGTATCATGTACTTCCTAGGAAGCTTTGCACTTTCTAATTCTTCATAGAGCAATTCTGGCATGAACTGCTTTTAACAGGGCCCCCAGCAAAGCAGAGAGCTGCCTTACAATGGAATCGAAGTACAGGGAGTCTCCCAGCAGCTGGGACCAAATACAATTAGCAAATGTCAGCAGGCAATCTTCAGAAGGTTTAACAGGTGAGACATTTAAGTGACATGTCTAGCGATTGATTTTTCTGGTGTTTTCACTCTTTTTGTTTTAGCTCTGACACTTTTCTCTCTTACATGGGGCAGAGGGAAAGAGTAACTGGCATGTGTCTGTATGGCTAACATGGGGAAGCTGATGTTTATTATTAAAATTGTTAGTCTTTCAGAAAAGGACTAAAGTTTGGATGCTGCCAGGATGCCACTTTTTTTTTTTTTTGGTACTTGGTGCCTGAGATGCCTTAAATAATAGGCTTTACAGTCTGTGGATGGGAATACACTACTTTCAGAGCAAAACACTTTTAAGTAAGCTAGGCAAATTGCAAGGATCCAAATTAGTATCACTAGTTACTTTTGAGAACACAGACCTCTTCCCTTTAGAAAAACTGGTTAGAAACACCTCGTAGGAGTGAAGACCAGTGATCCTGACACGTGAGGGACTGGGGCTCCTTATCCCTATTGCACCAGGTGTGATCAATAACAGCAAAGACAAGAAGGGACCTGCTGCTGTTTTGTTTTTTTTTTTTCCTTTAGCAGCTGTTGCAAGAAGCTTCTCTCCTCTCTCAGCCTCCGTGGGAGAGACAGAGATGCTGGGGAGCACAGGCTAATCCCAGGACAACCGCTCCCTCTGCAGGAAAAAGGCTGGAGGGATCCACTCCTTAGGGCTGGGTGGGGGAGCAAAGCGGTATGTATCTACCACATGCATGAAGCAGAAAATACAGGAGGTACGTGACGCGACGACATGACCAACAGATATTTTACATGCAGGTGGTCCGTGTAACTTCAGAATTTGCTGGAGGTGAGGTCTGAAACCTCTGTGGGAAGCAAGTCTGTCTACAGGGGGATGACTGTGGTATCCAAACGGAGCACTGATAAAGGAGCATCATTTGTCAAGTGCTGCTCTGCTCTCCTTTTGCTCAGCCCAGCCACACAGGTAGATCTCTGAAGTCTGGTGTATGGTACCTTACCTGTGCTAGGAAAGATTTTTTCAGACCATTTCTAGACTTGATGACTTTGGCTGTTAAGACAGGGCGATCTGCATATTTACTGAACTCGGGCATTGTGCCTGGCTGTGAACCTCTGAATGTGGTCTTGCACTTTTCTCCCCTGATGTGCTCAAAATAATTCAAAGCTGGCCCAGCCCCACAATTTTAAGTCAGCCACGGGACATAGGCGTGTTTCTGGTTTTGATAGAGATTTTCTGGGCAGAATGCTGTGCTTTTTATATTATGTATGTAAAAATAATTCATGGGATTTTATGGCCCATCTGATATTAAAATAGAATTTAACGTGGAATTCAGACTTTTCAGCATGGAGCAAGAGCTCTGCTTCTCCTCAGTTTGGTTAATAAACATTTTATGAACTTCATGAATGTATGTCTAGAGTAGATGCTAAAAGTTCAAATGTATCAATGAACCAGGTTTTAAGGAAATCCCTAAATATGTATTTGCCTAATTTGGTATTTAAATACTGTGCATACAGACTTCCATAACAGACCAAGGCAGAAATGGGCTCAGACTACAGATCTGTTTCCAGTCCTCTAGTCTGGTCAGAAATTATAATTTTTTTCAGTATGACTCACTGAACAGTAGTTGTTTCTCCTGTCTTCTTCTGTGTGAAAGTAGACTAAATAAATGCAATGATATTCTCTGTCCTTGGCAATACGAATCAGTTTTTAAAAAATACCCCGAAGCAGTACAGATCCATTGACCCCAAAGTGTTTAAGTCTATCAGGTTACCTTTACAGTAAGGATTATATGTCTTCTCAGTCTTTGAATATGACACATAGGGATTATACACATTAACACACAGCTGGCTATTCATGAGGACAAATTATTTTTTTCGGGGAAGAAAAAAAAAAGAGTAATTTAACTGCGTTGTCTGATTTTCTCCATAAGCAGGAAAGAAAGTTGGGAACTGAAGTTTGGGATCACGTGATGGTATTCCCAACAATTTAGGTACAGTTTAGGTTAAGAGCTGAAGTTCCCTATAGAGCTATGGGGAGAGTAATTTGGACCAGTGAGAGTACATATACTTTTGCCTCCCTGTTTAGATGCCTTCCAGATGCTTTTCTTCCTTCACTGATTGCATGAGGAGTCAAGTATCTGCAGCCAGGTCTTTAAAGTTAGTTGACAAAGTAAGGAGCCATTTCTGAGGATCAGTAGATCATTGGTTTTAGTACTGCTGTACATTGCTCCATTTTCCCTCTGAAATAAACAATTTTTTTTAAAAAAAATTACAAATACAATAGATTATGTTTAAAAAGCTTTTAAAATTGCATTAAAAATATATATACATGTATGTATACAATTATGCATGCATGAAAATAATTGCATTGAAATAATAGACTGAAATGAAAATGAGTCCTAACATTTTCAGGTAATCCACAGCACAGAATTCTTTTCATAAAGTATTCTGACTCTGTCTCACAATGAATATGGGAGAAATGCCTTTGCTTCTTGGAGATTCTTTCAATACATACTTGAAAGAGATAAGAACTTGAGAAGCAACCTTTCTGTTGCTGTTTCATTTCCCCCTTTTGTACAGAGCATTGAAAAAGGCCTCAAACAATCACAGTCGTAGCAAAGTGAAGGGGCAACCCTGCAAGTTACTGCTTTGGTGTCTGGGAACCTGATAATGAATGAAGGGCATTTACAGCAGTAGGCTGGAGCACTTGTAAAGTGCTTGTAACTATCGGTTGTTAAGCACCATGATCTTAATTGCTGCTTTGGCTGTAAGCTCCTGGGCATCTTGTTTATCTCATTCCCCATCTCTTTCCTTATTTCTCCTTTAATTGTCTTAGATGCTAAGGTTTGAAATACAGTAAATGTACTGGAATAGCAGACCAGAGGAAACTGTGTATATTACTTTGCCCATGTTTTGAACTAGGCATTAGCTAATCTCTTTGGGATGGGACTGGAGAAATTTCCAAATTTCCAAATCCAGTTAACCAAAATCCAGATGATTCATTAATAACCTTGCAAAGTTATTCAGGAATAGCCTAGCCTCTTAAATCATCATGTTTGGAAGAAGCAATTCAATATGGTATTAAGTATGGTTTATATTTAAATTCTGTGTTGGATTATCAACAAAAGAAACCTGAAAAAAACTTATCTGGTAAACCCAGCAGTTACTATGAAGCTTTTAGTATTGGAAGTTAAGGGTTTTTTGGGTTTGTTTTTTTGTTTTGTTTTGTTTTTTACATGGGTATATCCTAGAGAACTAGATAATTAATGAATAAGTTGCTAATAATTGCTAAACACACATTAGATAATATGCTATAATAATGGAAGGCTTAATGCACAACTCCCTAAAAGTCACTGGCAAGTCTTTTTTCACTGATTTCGGAAAAACTGAGATCAACATTTTAACCTCAGTGAGACTGAACAGCTCTTCACCATCCAGGCTGTGGACAGTTTGTTTTCTTCTTTTCCTTCATTTTGCTCATTTTAGACACCGAGGTTAGCTGCATTTTTGTTTAGTGTCAGTCTTGTTTTCAGGACCTGTGTCTGAGGAAGCTTACACTGCCAGCAGTGCTGGGAAATATGCTTTTTGTTTCGAACGAGGCTATTCCCATAGATACCTTAAAGCAAAGCCAACGGTACAGATCTGTAAAAACCTGTTTTTACAAAATCTAAATTCTGAGGGAGCAAATCTAAGTTGAAAAGGTTCCTTAAATCTCTTCCTTAACCCAGCTGTGTTCCTTTTTCAACAAAACTGATTTTTAATGACTTCTTGTTTAGGAAATGGCTGTCTATGTGTGAGCTTTCCAACTGCCCGGGGAATAATGGCGGGTCTCTCTGCTTCCTTCTGCAGAGCTGTTTTCAAGAAGGCTCAGAGTAAAGCAGAATCTTTTTCTCTGTCCTGCTTTTTCAGGCTGATTTTGAATCAGTTTTTCTCTGCCAGTTTTGTCCAGCCTTAGTAATGTTGTTTATTTTCCCCAGTCCTTTCGCTTGATTTACAACAGCGGGCTTTAGTCTGTGACTTAGGGTGAGGGCAGACCTTCACGCGTGATTTCCAGGAGGTCTGCAAAAGGAACCTAAGAAAAGCAGTGGGCTTAAATCTGGACTGTGAGTGCCCATCCTTCCTTTGGAAACTTTTCACAGTCAGTATACTGAAGAGTATTTCAAACTGCTGCTCACTGCAATACTCATCTTACATCCACGCTTTTTGGGAGCGATAGGGATGACATAAAAAGCCTAACAAGCAACCCCTTATGCTCTGAATTTTTCTACATAAATCCAGACTCTGATCCTACAGTCCTATACAGTCCTATATCTGCTGAGGGTTGGTTCCGGGTAAGTGCCATGGGTTCATTTCTGCTGGCTGGAGATGGTGGAGGAAATGGGTGGCATGTAAACACAGAAAACAGCTGTCCTGGTACACAAGATCCTGTGGAGTATATGCTGGCTTCTTATATTAGTGGGTTTTAGGACATCAACTGTATACTGGCAACTTTTCTGAGTACCAGCTGCAAGACAAATGTAATCCATATTTGGACTTCTGAATCTCCTTTTGATTGTTGTGGATTCAACATAATAAATTGACCGCTATTGCACTAATCCTGAGGATGAATCAAGAATGTCTTCAGTTCGGTATGTAATAAAACTCCTGCTTATGTTAGGTTTTGTAATGCTTTTATCTTGTAAATGGTTTGGATGATTTGGGTTTCTGATGTGACCTTGGCTGTTACTGAAACTTGTGTACAGGATGCTTTAAACTGCTGGTGTAATGGATACACTGTAATTTCTGGGTTGCAAATCATGCCACTGACCAGCCTGTAACAAGTAAAACCACAAAAATAGCGTGGAGGAGGGGAGCTCAGAACTACTGTCTGCAAGGAGCTGAAGGCGTGTCAGAAAAGTGTCTTCACAGGCTGTCAGGCAACAGCCTAGTGTTGAAAATGTGGTATTCTGCCGTGTTGGCTTGTCTATTGCTTTGTTTCATTTCTTAATATAATACATTGGGGGTGTTTTCCTTTTGCTCTGCAGGATGCAATTCCTGTATGTAGTCCAAAAGCAGGAGAGGCTGGGAAAGTAAAATTATCGGTGTGCACCTTTTCCTTCTACAGAACCCAGAAGTGCTTAGAAAAGCTGCTGTCAGAGCAGAGAAAGCTCATTTGCTAAATGTCTGTATGTCTCGATTGCCATCATAACCACTGCAAACATCAGTGCCATGGCCTTGAGGTGACGAGCGAGAAGAGACTGAACGGTATTTTATAAAATGATTTATTTTCACTAAGCTGAGTTCATTTCATGATTTTTTTAATGATGAACCACAGCACTTAGACTCATGCTTCTCTGAATGCAAATAAGGCTGCCAGAAGAATATTTTTCTACTTTTGTACTGCAAAACCTAGCTTGATAGACTATTTACTGCTTTTGACATATTTTGTTCAAGCATATAGCCATTCCATTTATTAACTTGCTTATGGTTATTAGTATGGCATTTAAATCAATTCACAGCAGACTTAATGAATTAGGTGCCAAAGCTTGTGGGTTCATTGATATGTAAGACTTAACAGCACTTGCCATGATGCATGATGTACCAGTCTACATTAAACTGTGGGAAAGAAAGTGTTGAGCAGACATCTGGGGTGCTTCAAAAATTTTCTGTGGTCATTTTTATTTTATATTTATATTGATCGATTTAAAAATAATTTGTTTCCAAACTGGTGTTGGAATAGGGAAAGATTATCAAGTTTTATGCGATTTTAAAACTGTTGCTGAGGAAAGCTTTTTTTCCTTTTCTTTCAGTGTTTGCATTGCAAAACATCACCATCTGCTGAGATTTTTTTTTTTTAAAAAAAAGGCATGGGTACACAGTTATGTGTTCTCCACTCAGCCTTTTGATCTCATCTGCCTTTACCATTTTCAAAGTGCTCCAGTAGGCCCACATGAGATTGGGATATCAATTCCTCTTGCATTTAAAACAAGTTTTCTCCATTTAAGTAATTTAGTATGTATAGACATAACAGAACAGAGCTTAGTCCTTTGTGTATTTCTTTTATTTTTTTTTTTTTACTTAAATAGAGAACTAGCATACTGTCTGAGTTGCCCCACTAAAAAAGAAAGAAGTGAATTGAAGTCAGGGGATTGGAGTGAATGACAGGTGACTGAGATAAGCCTGAAATAGCAGCTTAAAAGAGTGACAGGGGAAGATTATAAGATATAAATGAAGGCAACTGCCAACAACCCATAGAATCTAGGACACAAGATGATGTAGAATAAAGGAAGTTTGGAGGGGAAAGCAATTCAGACAAGGTGAGAGTGAAAGGGGAGCTACCACATTTCAGTGTTTTCTCCAAGAGGAAAAAAACCCAACCAAAACACATTGTAATAATACTTGATAAGGAAGGAACAAGCAAGCTCCTGCCTGACAGAGAAATAAGCAAAGTGAGAAGGAAGGGAAGTTAGGTCTTTGCAATATAAAAGATACTTCAGAGGCCTAAATATTTTTTTCAAAATAAACCAGGACTGTAGTCCAAATTGTTTGAGGAGGCAGGACTAGGTGTAGTTCAAAGGCTGAGGCACTGGAGGCAAGCCCCAGCTAATTTCCGATACTCTTTAATAGTGTAGTGAACGCTATTCATAAAGCCTCTTCTTTTTCCTGTTTCCATTGAGCAGTCTAAGTGTTTCATAAATCAAAAAGTAGGATTAGATATATACTTTTGGTAATACGCTGGTGAAGAAAAAATGTTTCACTGACACAAGCATAACAATTGCTAAAACGGGATGCAAAGCAACAACAGGTGACAGATTGAAGGGAAAACCTTATTCTTCAGGACAGCTCCTTCCTTCCTTTCTGCCTAGGCCTGAGAGCATGCTGTAGTTAGAATTAACACTTTGTGATAATTGTTGACAAAAGCTGGAGATGTGGACCACCTGCTGACACACAGGTTTAGGTAATTTTCTCAAAGGGCATCTGGGCACAGCCCTGGAGCCAGGTGTCTCTCTGCTATCACAGCACAGTAACTGGACATCACTTATAAGGATTATGGCATTGTAGCCCCTGGACCATCCTTGTGTGATGCCTGAAGCAGGATTCACCCAATGGTTTCCAGTGCAGATATAACGACAGCAGGAGCAGGTTTTTTTGTACCTCCTTCTTAGCCACTGGAGAGGAAGGGGGACAATTCCTCATCCTAGTGTAGATACCTAACAGGCACATGGACCATTTTCTAAAAATGCCAGTCTTTCTCCATTGACTATGCAGAGAGCTTAGGGCAATTTAAGCATCCCAAGTTAGGTGAGATGAGTCCTTCACCAAGAACTAAGTCTAGCTCTCTCCTCCCAGCCCCCTTGTCTCTGTATGGGTGAGGTGCTGAGACCTTCACATTACTGCAGGGGCTCTGATGGGCGGCTTGGCCCGGGGGGTAGCTCAGCCCAGCAGTAACCTAGTTGTTCAGCCTCCCACATGGGGTAAGATGAGCCTTTCAGGGATGGTTCAGCTCACTGTGAAGTGACTAGGCTTGTATTAGGGATAATCTTTGGGGCTCACCTCCTTCTTTTTCTCAACTCTTAAGAGGAGCCTGTACCAGCCTAGATTAGACGGCTTTTAGAAAAAGATTCATCTTACTGAACTTCAGCTAGGCGTGCCGCATGTGGAGTCCAGCTGAGTTTGTGTTTGAACTCCTGTTTGAAATCAAATGAAGTGGGTGTGTGTTTTCCTGAAACAGAGCCACAGCAATTTTTTTTTTTTATTTTTTAACTTTCAGTTTCTCAAAGTATAATGCCTAAATTTATTAGTAACACAATTCTTTCCTCCTAGAGGCCATTTTTGTGTATATTTCGGAGAGAGGGACTTCTATCTTCAGAAAGTGTATTTTAGAACAATATTTCAATATTTAAAAAAAAACCCCACCACATGAAGTTTTGTCATTTTCCTTATTTTTATCTTTGAAGTAATTGTATCATGGAGATGGCTAATAATATCCTTTATTCCACCAGGGAAATGCCATGACAGTCACTTATCTTTGCCTTCGAAATTCCCACCTAAGTTACCCCTACAGCACTCTTCTGATAACACTAACTGGCCTCTCGATTTCTGTACTTTGAACCTGCCCATTTTTTGTCTTCCAATTGTTGCTATCTCTCAAGGCAAAGTAACTTAATGATATTAACTACTAGCTTAGTTATGGAAATGCAAAGATTTTTCATTCTTTTTACCTTCTCTAATTTTCATATAAAATCAGCAACTTAATGGTGGATAACTGGGTGTAGGTGTAATTTTGTATCGTGACCCACATACCACTCAAAGCAGGGCTAGACCTTTCCAGCCTAATAAAGCACAATAAACTAGGAAAACATGCCTAGTAACTCACAGATCTTAATTCTGCTATTGAAAACTCCACTGGAACACCACTAATAAAGTCCCAACTTACAATGATTATGTACATGTACACATTTATTTATTTACCTACTCCTTTATTTAAAAAAAAATCACTTCAAACTGAAAGACCTTTTGGTGAGTTACTTTTAGTAACTTTAAAGACCCTGTTTGACATTGAACATTAAAGAGAGTACATTCCTTGGTTTTGGCATACTGGATACTTTGTTTTTAATTGCAGTGTTGGAGATAGCTTTAATCCATGATGATTTAATTCCTTCTGAACCTCTCCACAAAATAATTGCAAATGATATATTATTTTCTTTTAATTAGTTACACAAAGGGACTGGAGTGGATGAGAAATCATCTTGCTATCACACTCTTCACCATTACGGTTACCTATCAACTAAAACGTTTTTATTTTAGCATTACCAACACCCGATTTTGTAAATGACCATGGGAGGAAGGAGAAAATAATTTACACTAGTTAGCTGCTGACATCTGATTTTGAAATCATGCAACATTAACCCTAGGCATTGAGTTTAATTCCCTTTTGTGCAATTTTCAGTCTTACAAGAACATTATTCTTCCCCACTACTCAGAATTAGTCTGTTCATACCAATAAAGCATCACTTTTCTGCCAAAGGTATTTCGCTGTATGTAGAAGCTGGTGAGCATATATATTGTATGTAACAAGTGAGCCATTTCAACCTGTGCTCAGCTAAACCTGTTTCCACACAAAGTCTTGTTGACATCTTTTTAAGACCACAGAATGGACCTCTGGGGTCCTTTGGTCCTCCTGCTCAGGCAGGGATGCCTAGACCTGGTTATCCAGAACTATGTCCAAATGGCTTTTGACTATCTCCAAGGATAGAGCCTCCACAGCGTCTCTGGGCAACCTGTGCCAGGGCTCAGTCATACCTGCAAGACCAGGACAAACGTGGACCACCCCCACCACCCCCTGCAGCATCTAAAATTAAGAAAATCTAATAAAGTTTTAAAAAAAAATTAGTAAAGATTTGCATGTCTTGATTGTGCTTTTTAAAGCATGAATGAACATGATTCCTATTGGGGATTGTGCTTGTGTTAGTGATTTGAGTTTAGTTTCAGGATCAGCAACAAACCTCCCTCCCCGCAAGTTTGGCTTAAGAGATGCAGTAGAACACAAGCAAAAATTATTGAAATAATTGAAGTTATTAAATTAATTTAAATTATTAAAATGTGAATGTGAGAGAAGAAGGAAGGGGAGGAGGTTCTCCAAGAGCCAGGGCAGTGATTCTCCTGCAGCCCATGGAAAGCCCACACTGGAGCAGGCTTGTCCTGAAGGATTGCATCCCATGGAGAGGACCCATGCTTGTGTGGTTTTTGAAGGGCTGTATCCCACAGGAGGGACCCCATGCTGGAGCAGAGGAAAAGCGTGAGGAGGAAGGAGCAGCAGAGACGAGCTGTTATGTACTGACTGCAAACCTCATTCTCCATCCCTCTGCACTGCTCTGGGAGGAAAAGGAGGAGTTGAAATGAACAAATGAAGGTTAGCCTGGGAAAAGAGGGGGGAACAGGGGGAAGGTGCTGTTTTAATTTTGTCTTTGTTTCTCAGCAACCAACTCTATTTTAACTGGCAATATATAGAATTAATCTCTCAATTCAAGTCTGTTTTGTCTGTGATGTTAATTGGTAAGTGATCTCCCCTGTCTTCATCTCAACCCATGAGCTTTTTCATCTTATTTTCTCCCCCTGTCCTGTTGAGGAAGGGGAGTGAGTAGAGGAGCTGGGTGGGCGTCTGGCAGCCAGCCAAGGTCAGCCTGCTACAACTATATTGCCTGTAAAGCCAAGAAAAGACACAAGGTCAGATCCCTACCTGATGAGACTTGGCAAGGGCTGATGGATTTCAACAAAGTGATTCTGCTGACAGAGATCCCAACCTGTGATTTTTACCATCACACATGGTGCAAACAGCAATATTTGGTTGCCTTTGGAACAAAATACATGTAAAAGTACTGAGATTCAGGAGATGCGAGTCTGGGATTTTAGTTCTTTTTTTTGTTAGCTTGTAGTAGTAGTTACGTAGTGGAAGGCTAGACCTATTTTTGTTGGCACAGCAAACAATCTGAGCTCTGGCCTGTGGCCTGTTGGATATGAAATTATCTGAGCCATTCTTCTGAACAAAATCTAATACCATTCTGGAATTCGCTTCTTTCTAATTGAGCTCAGAATCAACAGAGTAAGATACTACTCTTCAAAATGAAGTGCAAACAAATGAGGAGTAATAATGAATTTTTTATCATGAAGCAAGAACATCTCTCCCTCCTACCTGCCTTCCTTCAGCTCCTCTGTGTGTTCTTTTCCCCTGGAGATTTAAGGCAACATAAATAGTAACTTTTTGTTCCCTGGCATTATGATTTTATCATTGCTAGATTTCTGTAGTTGCTGGGTTTCTGTATGTGGTGGACAGCTAACAGCTTTTTTGTTTTTTTTCTTTTCCTTCTTTTTTTTTCAACAGGGACCTCTCGAAAGAAATGAAATTAGTGGTAGCTTGAAAGAAGACATGTAATAGGATGGGGAGTGGAGAACAGGCCAGTCAAACAGTCAAACGCAGAACGCATGCCAGCTGTCACTAAGTCATTTCGGAAGACTGATGCAAAGAGAGCAGCATCATCAACTAACACACACACACACACACACACCCTTGCTCTGCACAGTCACTGACCTTATGCATTGCTTTCAAGAGTTGTGCAGGCTCAGGGATGAATTTACACGAGTATAAGAACAGCATTTGCACTTTGAATGGGGGCAGCGGCATTTCTCAGTTGCCCTCTGGAGGCTGTACCCCCAAACAAGCCTACCCTGCACACACACAGGAGGGTGGTGTGAAGTCCAGGCTCACCTGAAGCTGAGCTTCAGTCACCAGGTACCTTCTGAAACTTCTGACTGTTGCCTTTGTGACCTTCCTGGGTGTGCTCAGCCAAGTGTCATGAGGACACTAGCTTTGGTAAGTGAGGACCTGATAGTTTTTTTGACACTGAGGGGACAAAAAGAAGTCATGGCTAGGTTATGATTGGAGCCAGCACATTGCATAGCTGGGGTAAGAGATACCCAGATATCAGACAACTGACTGTGTCCTCAGTTTAATAAGAACCATGGAAGGCCCTGCAGGAGACTTCATGGTCCAAGTAATAGAAATTGATCTGTCTATGGAACAGAGCACAAAGTGTGTGCTTTTAGCTTTTGAGGGCCTCGTATTTCCCCAACAACATTTTAACGTTTCCATATGTTAAGGCTGTCTCTAGCTTGTATGGATGTTACCCCCAAACTATTTGTTTCACAGTCAAGGAGAGCTGCAAAATGTAACAGAACCCTACTGAACAGCGGGCAGAGGCAGGGTCTGGCTTAGCTGCTCTTTGTATGTTAAGGGGCTAAACTGGAGGAGATGTTTTTAACTCATTGGACTGAGATTATCTTAATTGGGGGATGCAACCTGGAGGCGACATGGGTTGTAAATGTTAAAAGTATTGTTTATTTCTGGAGTTGCCCAGTGGGATCACTGACCAAACACTTAGTTTTTACTTTGTGGAAATAGCTTTGGAAAAGTATAATTAATGCAAATCTGTGTAAATTAGAGTGAAAGTTTAGCCTAAGGTGTAAGAATTCCTTTACATCCTTTTGGTTAATTGATTGGATTATCCTCTCAGTTACACTGCAGTAACTCAAGTTTCCCTTCGGTCACTTAAACCAGGTGTTTGCTGTGGATGGAGCTCCTGTGTGAACAACAGACTTAGGTCCTGAGTACCTGGATATACTAATCAATTCAAGCCACAACTCTAATTTACCACGACGAAGCAAAACCAAATGCGCCAGAGATTAAGTCCAGGTAATGTTTGGGGTTTTTGTAGTTGTGGCTAAAGAGGCAGAAGAGCTTAATGAATTTCTTTAATAAGCAATAGGAAATTATGTTTCAATAAATGAAAGTCCTGAGTAACTGAACTCAATCGAGGCCTCATTATAATAGCTTTTTCCTATAAAAGTACAAGCCATGTACCATGCACTTACTTAAAAATTACTAGTTCAGAGAGAGCCTTAAAATTGCATTTCAGCATCCTAAGACAGAATTCAGAAATTCAATTCAGAAATTACCTCAAATAACTATAAATAGTAATTAAAACCTCTAATCAGAGTTGTGGGTTTTTTTTTTTAGTATTCACTTAGTAAGTGTGTTTATCTTAATAAAAGTATATTTGAATGTATTTGTATATTCAGGGTTTACAAATTCACCCCATCGCTATGTTTTGGTCAAAAGGAGATTTAGTTAATGGACCTTATTGGTATTCCAGCCAGAAAAACATAGAGGGAGGGAATTAATGCAGAAGTAGCTCTTTCCAGAAGAATTCATGCAGGTTTTTCAAGCCTAGCAACCAAGGCAACCAAGGTGTTACCACCAGGACCACATTAATACCAGTGCTGCGGTAGTCAAACTCTAACAGCAGTCAAACAGTAGTCTGACTCTGTCTTGTTTTAAGCAAATGAAAGAATTCTGTGGTTACAGCTCTAAAATGGCTATTCTTACCTATACTAGACGTATTTTTTCAGTTTAATGGGATCTGAAATCATATTACTATTTCTTCACAATTCCATGTGTGTCAAAAGCGAGATTACATCACTCACTGCAAAACAAAAAAGTCTTCAGCTGGCTTCAATAAAAAAAAAAAATCTCAAAAAATTAGGTATGGTGTATGGAAAAGAATTGTGTAGAGTAGGATGGGAAGAACAATATGGATACAGTCCTCTGGGAAGATCTCACTGTCTCTCATATATAACTAGATATTTTTCCATTCCAGGTGAATATTGCCATTAGAATTATCACTGTTATTTAATATTTGTCTTGGAAGAGCACACAGATTTGAGCCTGACTATGCCAGGTGCTATCCAAATACGTGTGAAAACATAGTTCGTATTTGTACACATTTAGAGCCAAGCTGCTAAAAACCCTGCAGTGGGGAGGTGTCATAGCTTTGGTCTGTGACACTGAGAACTCCGTGACCTATCGG
The DNA here is from genome assembly GCA_035590215.1 of Microhierax caerulescens. NCBI lineage: Eukaryota > Metazoa > Chordata > Aves > Falconiformes > Falconidae > Microhierax > Microhierax caerulescens. The sequence continues at coordinate 44,650,154 of JAVJGJ010000014.1, forward strand.
CCAGGGGCACAGGTAAGGCACGGCTGCAGTGACAAGCAGATGTACCTGTTCAGTTCAGTCAGGAGTGAGGGAGAAGGTGGTCTGGGAACAGATCTCTGGGCTGGTCGAACAGCCTTCACTGCCTCCATGCCTGCTCTTGAATTGCATGGTGGGCAGGAGTAGCAGCTGGTGAAGATCAAAATGTTCCCTGTTCATGCAGAGCCACCTCACAATGGGAGATAGCAGATCCAGGCACAGATCCCTGAGCTAGATTAACTTTGATCAAGTTAAAATCAGGATCCTGCCTCAAACCACTGAGCAGTAACTGTTTGGCCCTCAGCAATTTAAGGTTGGCTAAGAAATACATGCATGTGTATATCTATGCCTATAAAATACGTTTCTTCTGCTCTTTTATTATTCTGTACCAAGTCAGTTTAAAAAAAAAATAAAAAAATCCCCAAGTTTAGGAACTCTATGTCATGAGCAAGATAAGTGCCTTCTTAAGTGCATTCTTCCCATGAGCTTTGGTTCAATATTATTAGCATCCTGTGCAAGTACGCAGTAAAAAATAGGTTTTTCTAGGCAGCCAGAAACCATATGGTTAAGACTCCAGTCCAGATCCAAAAATTGCACCTGGGCTTGTTCCTGCTTGTATTCATTTGCAAGATTGTAATCAGATTTGTTATTCAGTGCACATATGGGTTAAATCCTGCTTGCCTTATTGAGAGAGTTGTGTGAGTTAGATGTGGGTGAAGATAAAAAGGATTCTGGCATACATTTCATGTACTAATTGCATATAATTCAAATATGTCTTCATGTCCTTTTTCTTCCTCCTTTTAACTGATACGACATCTCTGGACTGTATTGCCAATATTTAACATGTTTTCAGGAAAGAACTGTGTCTTCTCATTACATTCCCACTTAATGCACTTTTTTGGTTGCAGATCCACAGAACTTCATGGAACTTGAAGGACTCCCCTTGTTCTGTAGGACCTAATTAGGTCACGCTGCTTTTGGCCCTTCTGATGAACACCTGCTTTTGTGGCTGGGATTCATCACCCTGGGTGCAGAGATCTCAGAATTGAACATCCAACTGCGAGTTATACATCCTACCAGTTCCTTTTACTTTCTGTGGAGGGAA
>JAVJGJ010000014.1:44651373-44662727 GCA_035590215.1 Microhierax caerulescens
GTGCAGAGATCTCAGAATTGAACATCCAACTGCGAGTTATACATCCTACCAGTTCCTTTTACTTTCTGTGGAGGGAAACAGATTTTTTAAGAAGGCGATTTGTAAGACCTGTGTTTAATACTCCCAAAAGACATTCTGTGTCATCCTAAGAAAGATATCAGAGGGCTTTTGGAAAAGGCCTTGCTTTTCTCCGTAAACTGCAGAGGGTGACGATTTAAAAACTATGATTTGCCTTTCCTTCAGGCATTTGAAAGTGAGAAAATATGTGTCAGCATGTATGAACACTTCTAAATTTTGTTTACCCAACAGCATAAAGATACAATGTAAAATAAATATGCAGGAGCAGAATGGTAGTTATTTCAGCTAGGAATAATTATCCATGCATCTCACAAAAACAAACTTGGGTCCAAACCTTTCAGTTTAAGCAAAGCATTCATATACAAATTAATTTTAGAAATATTTTCTTTCTTTCCTTTTTTCTTTTTTTTTTTTCTTCTTTTTTTTTCTTTCTTTTTTTTTTTTTTTCTGTGTGCTGTCATTTGAGACTGCACTGGAACACTGGTGACATTTTTAACGTGAGGAAACAAGAACAACTAGATGATAGTCATTCTCCTACCCCATTCCCCCCCCCCCCCCCTAGATATTACTACAGAGTAAGTTCAGAGAGGCTGCAAATGCTGTAGTATATATTTCCACTGTTGTGCTGGAACTGGCTCATACAACCTCCTGGGAATCCTTTCTTAAAACTCTTTTGAGAGATTGAAGCAATTAATTTCCATGCATCTGGTAAAACTCTGTGTTTGTTCCAGGCCTGATATGTTCTGTGATTCATAAAAATACTTTTGAAGAACAACTTTTTTCTTTGGGATTGAAGCAGTTTGCCTCAAACAGTAAGTTCAAAACCAATAGGAATTCCCATAGTTAATTGTATGCATTAACTATTATAACATAACTCTATCTTTAAGTAGTAATTGAAGTTGTGCTGTACAATCAAATATTGTTAACGTATTCTTATTAACCATGTAGCCGTGGTACATTTTGTTTCATTGGTGAGTGACTATGAGAATGTGCTGCACTTGCTGGAAAAGAATGTTGACAGCGGTAGGATCTATGAAAGAATACAAATATGCATCAATCAAATTTAGATTCACAGGATTGAATATTATGCAAAACAAAGCCCATGCTGAGGAATTAAAATGAGACTGAAAGAAATTCTCAAGTCAGAGTGAGTTTACCAAATGAGATTTTGCCCGCTCTAGTTTTCTTTGCAGAGTGTGCAGAAAAAAAAAAATAAATTGGAAAAATTCAGAAAAGGAGAATTTTTTCCCCAAAAGATGATATTTAGAAGTGTCTTTTAGTGAGATGCAGCAGTATGGAAACTATTAATAGGTGAATAATTAAATAAAGAGAAAAAGCAAGAATAACACAATTTGCTTTTTTTATAACATATGAACAAAACAAAGGCATTTCCCATCTTTCACTGTTTTGAACTCTGCTTCTTTCCATGAGAGCACCTATTTATGAAACCAAAAATGAGCAGGTGTGGGAGAAACCAGAAAGCTTTTCCACTGCAGTTCCAAATGCCTGACCCAGATACAAACACACTGTAGCATGGATTTCTTGAAGATGATCCCCAAATTAGGGCTGGAGAAGCTAGAAGTTTTAAATAGGGATTTTGCCGCATCTAACTTAATGGATGTGTTACTGTATATGTCTATGTATATGTGTACTACACGGAGAAAACTAGGTTATGATTAACTGACACGGTATTAGCTGACACATCTATTTCAAGCTCATTTACTGCCAATGACACAGAAGCCGACTGTGTTCTTTGGGAAGAGTGAAACATATAGAAGGTAAAGGTACAACCGATAATACTATGGATGGAAGAAACGGCTGTTTAATATTTATCTGTTGACACTCAGGCTAGTGGGAGGGGGTGTTCAGGGAAAGAAGGTGAAGATTTTCTGAGAAGGTTCAAGCTCACATTAGTGAAAAATCTTGTGAATCTTCAAATTATTGGAACAAGAAAAGACACAGCTGAAGCTGTGTCAAAAAACAGCTTCGCCATGGTCTTACACAACTCTGTGTGTGTGCGTAAAAAAAACAATACGAAAAAAGGTTAAGTCATCAGAGATGACCTTGGAAATGGTAGGAAGAGTAGAACAATTGTACATGCATAGATGTTCTACAGCAGGGGTCCTCAAACTCTTTAACCAGGGGCCGGCGCGCGGATGAAGTGGCAGGGTCATCTGCGGCTGCTGGGTTTCCCCCCCCAACCCCTGGCAGGGGGGTTCTGTAAATACGGGGGGGCTGGATTGAGCACCCTGGGGGGCCGTGCCCAGCCTGCAGGCTGTAGTTTGAGGACCCCTGTTCTACAGGCTGCCCTCTAGTCCTGCTGGTGGAGGCAAGACACCATCCAGTCCAATGTGTCGTTGTTTTGTGTCTCCCTGCTGCCTGTATTTGCCTTCAGGTGGTACTTGCTGAGGCCCATCATTTCCGAGCAGACACCAATCCTATGTGCAGTCAGGGTGAGTAGAACATAAGAAAGATAAATATATCAGTCCTTATTTGAAAACATACGCATGGTTTTGTGTGGCCCCTGATAATGGCTCTTCTGCTGCCCTGGCATGCTGCAGAAGGGCATGATGGTGCATGTCCTCATGCAGAACAGTCTCACTCCAAGCTGAGCACTCAATGGCCCAGTTTCTCTCAGAAATGCAGTTCAGGAGGGATTTAAGCTGTTCTGGGATAGTTAAGCTGTTACTCAATATGGGCAGCATAGGACATAGGGTCTTCTCCTACCCTAGCTATGCCCTGTGTGTTTGGCTCCCACCAATGCTACGCCAGAGCCAGATAGTCAGGCTATTTTGAACAGTCTTCTCATCTAGAAGCCAAGTGAGAGAGACAGACTCTACTTCTAATTGTATTGTGATAATCTCTGAACAATGAGCTGCTTTAGCTATCACATAGCAGAATGGTGCTCAGTACGGGACACCCATAATCTGCAATCCGCTTCTGTAATGCACTATCTGCAAGAACACACAGCCTCCATCCTTAATATTCTGGAAGAGGTCAGGATGCGCGTACAAGAATTTTTAGAAATGTACATACTCTTGTCAAAGGCAAAACTGGCAGAGGATGGGGAGTCCTCAACCTTTTCTGTGTTTCCCCAGCTCACATGAGAAGTGAAGCACTGGTTCAATTTTGGCATTCTCGGCACACTAGGCTGTGCAGCAGAGGAATGAAAAAGGGACAGGAGGGAAGGAAGCACAATAAAAATAACTTGCAAAATAATGATCAGCTGCCTAGTTACCTGAGCCAGCCAGGTTTCTTTTTTTATTTTTTTATTTTTTAATTCCTCTTGCTGGATCCTGATCTCCTTTATCTTCTCTTTCTTGAAAAGCCAGTTCTCAACTGGCTATATTCCCATTCTATTGTATTTGGCCTCTTCTAGGTCCTATGGCATGCCCTGTAGTTCTGTGTCATGTGTTCTGTTTTATGTGCTTTTTCCAGCTCTAAGTCATACTTACTTTTTCACATGCTCTTTTCGTTTTCCCAGCTCTAAGTCATACTTACTTTTTCACATGCTCTTTTCGTTTTCCCAGCTCTAAGTCATACTTACTTTTTTACATGCTTTTTTTTTTTTTACCATCTCAAAGCATCTGAAATTTCAGTTGGCTGTGGTATATTTCACCAAACTGGTGTTTTTCTAGCACAAAAATAAGTAAATAGGATGTGGCATGAGAACACAAAAGAAAGTTGAAATGGGTAGACTCCTGAGCTAGTGTTGAAGGTATGTATTTTATTAAAGGAATCAGATCTGATGCAATTTCATTAATTATCTTTATGAAGGATCTCAATCCTCCAGGATATTGCCTGAAGTTAAGTGAGTTCAGAAGGTCTCAGAATTGCAGAACTGATTGTTCCCTCAATGCAGCACAGTCACAGATCTCAGAAAAGGTCTGCACAGATCACAGGGGGGCTTCATGAAAGTCAATTGCTCCAGATTGTCTGATGTACCAACAGTTCTGAAAGCAAGACTTTTATTTTACTTGTAGTTGCTAGATCAACAGGGAGGAGCAGGTCTCTGAGTCCTCAGGAGAGGTGAAGTGCTCTGTTTTGTTTTTCTGTTTTGCCTTTTACCTGGATTGTTCTGTTCCAGCCTGTTGTCTGAGCATCCAGATAAATGGTTTTCAGGTAGTGCTCTCTCTCTTTTTCTGTGTCTCTATATCTAGATGCCTATATATCTATACCTGTGTCTCAATCTATATCTATCTATAAATATTTTTTGGTTTTGTCCTTTATCACTTTGGATCACATGCTGTTAGCACAGGAGTCACTTACAAGTTTCTTCAAAGAATGCAGAGACCGATTTCATCAGTGGCCAGTCTGCTTTTCCTGGCCATGTTGGTCTGGCTCCCTCTGAGGTGCCGAACCCCATGCAATGCAGCTACAGAGTTCCCTCTGTCTAGGAGCTCACGTGGCTTTTAAGTGGTACACAGTTTCTGGTACCAAAATGAATGAGCACTGTGGTTTCCACATAGTCTGTAAAATTCAGGCACTATTTTGAATAATGACCATTTGTACATGTGCGTATCATGAACAGCATTTTACCTCAGCATTTTCAGTGCACTTTTATCCTTAGGATTCGCTTGGCGTTTTATAATATTTCCATGCTAAGTAGTAGAGGATGGTGTTCTCATTCATACAGAAAAAATACAATTACGATTTTTGAGGCAAGATCTTTTCAGCTTAACTTTAATAACATTCTGTTATTTCCCTCCCCTCTAAACTCTGAAGCATAAATATCAAAGTTAAGCCTTATAGTTATTATTATCTTCCTTGCTTAATATTAAGCTTCCTCTCTGCAGCATTCATACATCCCACCTCCAAATAATATATTAATGGTTTTAGTAGGAAGATTATCATTTGCCTTGAAGAACCTTTTTTACTGCATAATATTTATTCATAGTTTATATATTTATTATGCTGTATATATTTTAAAATTTTACTCTATAATGTCTAAAAAAAAGAAATGAAAACATTCTGTAAGAAATTGTCTATTTTTGAGAAGTTGTGGGTAGACTCAAACCAGTCAGCAAAATTTAGTTCCCAAGTTAAAAATTATCCTAAAATATTTACCAGTAAATGTGTACTATTGAAGCGGCGATCTTTGCCACTTTTTATACAAATTTACAGCTCAGTATGTATTATTTCTACAGACAATCTAAACAAAAACAGTAATGTGAAAAGGCTAAAAAAAGAGCCTTGCAGTGCATATGCTTTCATTAGATAGACAAATTTATTTTGTTTAAAAAGGGGATTCTTGTATTTCTTAGGTCTGGTTTATCTGAGATAAACAGGAGATTAGCTCATTGTGAGACATTGTAAAAGGGGAAGGAGATGTTATTTTTCAAACAATTCATTCAGACACTCATGGTCATTCCCATCACTCATTCTCAGACCCACCAACAAGCACAAATAAACATGTCCAAGTGGTCTGCCCCACGTCAATTGTGTGTGACAGGAAAAAGGGACACCGGAAGATGAGTCCTAATCATGTCACCGTGTGCTTTTCTGGCGAAGATAACCTTTGGGTTTACTCTTTTTATAAGGTATGGTGTGATTCTTTTGCCTCAGAAACTTTCTTCAGCCTGTCTAAAACACAGCGAAGTTTTATCAGTGTTTCCTCATTTTGGGTCTCCTTACAGCTATACTTTGTCTTCCATCTGGGATAAGAGGATGAGGGATAGAACACGCACTGTGTTGTCACCTTATTGCCACCTCCCTCTTGGTAGCACGCAGGCCTTCTCCTGAAAAGTCTCCTGTGCAGTGGCATGGCCAGACCACTGACCTGCCGCTCTTTATATGAATAACTACCAGTTCCTGAGTTTTAACCAGCCTACTGCTGTCAGTCATGCCCTTGCCATTAATACATGCTATTACTTTCACCTTTGTTCTATATTGAGACCTCTCGTGCTTTCACATACAGGTATTTTCATTAGTTCTTCATTCAGACCAGTCAGTGTTTCTGTTAAAATTTCTCTGAGTCAGTGCTTTGGGTCATTTTCTCTAATTCTGACTGTCATTGCCTGTTTTGTGGCATTCATTTTACCTGTTCCCATTTTCTCTGAAACTCCTTGACCTTTACTATATACCTAGCTCTTAGAGCAGCTCACCTAAGTGCATGGTTTCAGGCAGCCTCTTTAGTCCAGTAATTGATAAATTCCCTCCCCTTCCATCTAAATGTTTCACTTGATGTCTTGGAAACTTGGAAATCTGAGTAAACTGCAAAAAGCTGAAGTCAGCGTGGCCTACCTGGAAAGCCCTTCCTCTGTCTTTCGGGAGCTTTCTTAGCCTGATGCAGCTATGCCATACCACGTGATTTTTCCTCTTCAACATCTTCAAGATCTCTCATTTCTTTTCTTTTCCTCATGTCATGTATCTCAGTTAGCCCTCTGTGTCTCCTTGTCCCAGTTACTATTCCTCAGCATCCCAAACACACACTTTATTCTATTTGAAATGCAGCTCTTCGATACATTTACACTGCACTCTTAAATACCTTCACCCTGCACACCGATCATAAGATCATTAAGGGAAAGGGAGGCCATTACCAATTTGACATGAACATAAAACAGCAAAGAAATTATTTTTGTTCTCCCTTTTCCTCTCACCCACTGGTTTGTCAGGAGACTATAAGAAATGCAGGGCAAGAACTCCCTGATTTTTATTTGCCTTAATATAAATTATATAGTTAATACCAATGCTATTATTGTTGTTAACTTTTTTTTTTTTTTTGCTTATGTCTTTTCCTTTTTATTGAGCTTATAATGTCTTTGCAACAAGACACTCACTTCTGGGAGTAGGATGATGGTCCCATGGCTCACCCAGCCCTACTGCAATGCAAATGCAACCTTTATTTTTTGTAAAGATTTCTCCATTTTTAAGAAAATTTTGCAGAGCTCAAACTATTAATCAGAATTTTAACTCAGCCCCAGGAAGATGATAATACAATATTCACAGATTATCCCAGAATCTATTCTGTAAAGATATTTGTGGTAGGTCTAACAATGGAACACTGGATACTTTACATATCTCTGTTAGGATTGCAAAATAGCTGTCATGTTTTGGCTCAGAATACATTTATGTCCCTGGTCCTATAAATCTTTATAAGAAGTTATTTCCTGTTAATCTTCATAACAAATGCATCTCTGAAATCCATATATTTAGTCTTAATATGTGGGTGCTAGAAAACAGTATAGAAAGAGTGGCATCACCATAATATAATAAACCACCTATAATGTCTTGGAAAGCTCCAGCTGCTGTTGAGAATACCATTGGTACTTATGTTATTTTTGACTCATCTTTTTTTTTTTTTTTTTTAAAAAGGTTCTCAGTCCAAGTAAAAGTAGTAAGCATCTTGCAATGCAGGTGCTTAAACATAAACAGTTCAGGTAATCTCTTTTATTTAATGGATAAAATACCATCTATCTCTGCCTGTAGCATTTCAAAGCAGTTACCATCTTGTTTTTTATAGGTGTAGAACAAAATGCTGAAGCAGAAAATAACGGTGAGGGCTGCTAAAGCAATTATATTTTCTGCAAACTAATACAACTGCTGACATATAGAGTACATTAACAACTGGATCTTTAATTACTTTAAATTCTCTTAAGATGTTTAATAAAATAACATTTTTACACAATATCACATTTTGGCAGATGTTTGTGTGTTCAGAACAAGCTGTGGATTTAGTGCTCATGTAATATTGCATACCAGGGTTCCTTTGTTCCGGATTGGCAGACAGAAACAAGAACAGTTGATTTTGTTTTACAGGATTGTATCACCACATGGTGTGACAATCATGGGTCTTATGCAATAGCTACTCTGATATGGACCATAAAGTAAACAATGCCCCATGCATTGTACAGTGTTCTGGGTTTATATTTGCAATTAGGGTTCTGCAAAGAAATTCCAGTTCAATATTTTGAAAAGGCTTCTGCTATGAAATCACTGATTTATTCATGTATCCCAGTGAACAATCTGCCAGTGTAAACTTGCATACCTCCATGTCCATGTTAGTTGTGCATCTTGTCATTTCAATGCAGGTGTCCCAAAGGTATTATGGATAAAATAAGAGCAGAGAAGACAAAGAAGGGAAAGCTAAAATAATTAAAAATCTTAAAGGGCTTTGATCATCTCTAGCATTGCTACTTTACACAGCCCACCAGTAGTTCTATATACAGTTCCACTCAACTGCACACAAAATTTATTCAAATAACTTAAAATAAGGGAAGAAAATTAGAAACTTTCATTGAAACCACATTGAGTTACACCAGCTGTGTCTATGTCTTTTTCAGCTTAATTTATATGCAAAACATTGGAAAGACATAAAGTCACCGAACTACAAAGCAAATGAAGACTGTTATATTACCAAGGAAAGCTGGATGCAATATTTTTTATGAATAAAACTCTTTTTTGAAAAGCTGTTGCTTCAGCAAAACACAAATAGTTACTGGAGATGTATGAATTCTGCAAAGATTTTCATGATAAAATATTTGATAGAGGGTGAAAAGCAAACCAAGTAGTTAGATGGAGTGTGGTACTTCTATTTTTTGACAGGAAAAAGTTGAATATTTATGTAACCGGATGACTGGACAAAAAAAATGGCAAATTAAATTCAATGTAGATAAATGTAAAGCAAATGAACCTGGAAGAAAACAATCCTGTCATTGCCTGAAATGATAGCCTCTGAAGCGGTCATTACTGCTGCAGAGAAAAACCCTGGGGTTATGACAGATAGTAGTAAACATCATCTCAGTAGCAGTCAAGAATCAGATCAAGTGCTAGGAGTCATTAAGAAGGAAATAAAAAACGAGGAAAAAACTCATGCTGATGCACAAACCCATGGTTTTTCCATGGCTGGTACACCGGGTGAAGTTCTGGTCCCTCCATCTTCTAAAGGGTACGTTGCAACTGGAAAAGGTTGAGAGAAGGGGAGTGAGAATAATTTAAAGGTGAAGAGTTCCAATACTGCTTGGCAGAGCTCTGCAGAGCTGTGAGTTTCACAGGAAGGGTAAAAGACTGTTTTCTGTCTCTTCTAGAGTGGGGACAAAGCATGGTGAAATGCAAATAGTGCAAGCCAGATTTAAAGCAACTGTAAGGAGCCAGTTCTTCGTGAAAAGGGTAGCAGACCTGCAAAACTGCCGGAGGATGCAGCCCTTTGTGGCTGTGCATCAGGTGATCTCTGCACAGATAAATGTACATCTAGGCACCTTTATGAACAGTTACAGGGACTGTCCTGATTACTGCAAATCCTGCCATTTGGCTTTACTTGGATCAGACCCTTTATTTTGTAGATATCTCAATCCCATTTATTATAGATTATCTATTCCAATTCTTTTTAGTATGATGATGGAGCAGTTTGACTTTGCTCATATTTGATACCTTCTGTTTTCACAGCAAGAGGGTAGCACCCACACCACTTGTATTTTCAAGTCTGTCTGAGTTGTTCATAACTGTGGTGACAGCTTTAGAGCAGTGTCAGGTCGGGATGGCTGCATTCTGTTTGCAGTTTAATCGCTGAGCTAAGGCAGGTAAGTTACTCTCTTATCTGCACTTACAGTTTGTCTGTTTGTAGATAGGTGTAAGAATAATCCTCAAAGTGGGAAAGCAGGGGTATACTGTGCCTTCAGGTTTCCTCCTGTTCTCCTAAGATATGCTCACTGCTCCTAGGGAAAGAGGATTTTACTGGAAGGGCATACAGAAGCTGGGTGGAAGACGCTGCTCCTGCCATATGCGGGAGGCATGAGCCCAGCTGGAGCCGGGAGATGCTGTGACCCGCTGCCTCAGGAAGGCGATATGTCCCAAGTCAGGCATTCAGCATCCCTGGGCAGTGAGAGGGGGGTCACACAGCTCTGCTAGGCTCCCTGCCTGCAGGACCCCACATCTGCTGGGTAACCCTGATTGGCAGTACCCTCCTGCTGGGAAAGTCCTGGGTGGTTGCTTGAGCTTCGAGCTTCGTGGAGTTGGGTGTCTCTCTGCCTCTCGCCTGCCTCTCACAGTCCGGCATCTTGCTCCCATGAAAGAGAGCCATTTCCAGGGCCTGCTGAGCTTTAACCTATTTTCCTCCCCCTGAAACAGCACTAAAATAGTTGCCTCTCACACATTATAGGAGCTGTAATGAGCTTCCCACATAAAAGCTTAAAACTCTACTATAATAATGCAACATATGAAAGGTGGATTTGATCCAGTGATCCAAAATAGAACCAGATAAATGGGAAGCCCTTTTATGATTATCAGAGCCTCAGGAATACAGCTGACACCTTTCTATTTTCCTTTCTTTCTCCTTCTGTCTTTGTCAGTAAGCTATAAACCTCTTGCCGAGCTGTAAAAAAATATCAGCAAAGGCTAAAATGAAACAGGTACTGCAGCTGTAAAGCAATTTAAAAAGTGCCCTTGGTTCCAACAGCCAATCCGTTACAAATTCCCTAGATTTTTTTCCACTCATTTCTTGGGAAACCACACAAAAAATCTGCTGCAAACTTACAAATTAAATGTTCATTGATTGTTAAATTTCTTTAAGCTAATGGATCTTCCTGGCTCACTGGGTTTGAAAACTTGTTGACCTTGGGTCTGAAAGGATAAATAAACTTGAGTCAGTAAGACAGTCAATATTTAAAGGAAAAGACTCTGAGAGAAGTTTTGCTCTGAACTAACAGTAGTAGAATGTGCTGTATGCAGGTCTTCCAGTTGGAGTTGTCCTGAAATAACAGCCCAATATGTAGCTAGTTTCTGCATCTGGAAGCTCTCAAATAATCACAACGAACTGTTTGAAGAGCCGCACTCATCATTCCTCCTAGTGTGCCCCAAGTCTTATAAGGAAGTATTAATTTTGTTATAAGAGAGCATCCAACATGCCATAAACATTGCTTTCTTATCTGGGTTTTTAGTAAGTATGAACTTTTTTCCTGGGTTTTATTGTTTTTTTTCTCCTGTGCTGAAAATTCCTGTACAATCTGTGCTGACTGTCCAAAGATCCATGTGACTCACTGGGTATTTGCAATACGGGGAGACACTGACTTATTGGCTTATTAACACAGCCAATATGTCTCAAGCTTGGAAACAGATTGGTGATTCCTTAAAAAAATTCGTAAAAAAAATTCTTTAGAAAGATGGATCCTTACATGAATCTTGAAAGAGCATCTAAGTCTGAATTATGCCGTTCACAACTCCAGCTCCAACCCAACATTTCCCAAATATGTGTGTTTATTCAGTTATTGAAACAAAACACCTCAGAAGTCTCATGATACGATATACCAGTATCTCAGCTGTGAGCAAAAGGTTCAGTATTA
>JAVJGJ010000014.1:44690804-44713303 GCA_035590215.1 Microhierax caerulescens
CAGCACGAGATCTTCCGAACGCCAGGCCCTAACTAACCACAACATTTCGTGCAACATTTCACATTTCCCACAACACTCTGGAGCCCTGTGCCTTAAAGTGAGACCGGGCATATTTGTCTAGAACGCTCAGATCTGGTGTTTATAGCAGTACTACTACTCTAAGAGATTCTGCTTTTACATTGGTCCCTTCTATTTTATATTCCTTTAAACAAAATCTTCTGTAGTTTCCTTTTTTTCCAGTAGATTCTGACAAAGACCCTGTTTTCATTTAGGATGGGCCTGCTCACGTTTTGCCGTTGGCTGATCTTTAGTTTGGTTTTGCACTGCCACATGACTTTCACTTCCCAGCACAAACTTCCTGCTCCTTGGAAAGATGGTCTCTGCCATCAGGGTCTTCCTTTTTGGGGTTACAATGCAGTCAGGTTGCCAGCAAGGACCCCCACCGTCTCATATATGATGATGGAGAGAACAGCTGGACGTGCATAAACCAGAGGTATGTACCTGCCATTCACAACAGATGGAAGAAAATGTGCCTGGCTGTATGTGGGAATTGTAGGCAAGCAGGATTTTGTGCAGAGCTAAAGCTCTGCAATGACAAATGAGAAACCTAAAAAAAAGCTCTAAGTCTGGGAGTCCGACCAGAGCAATAGCTGCAAGCCCAGGTTGAAATCTTGCAAGACCTGGCATGTGTTATTATTCCCTGCCTGAATGTAATGATCACAGAACCTAAGCTCTGAACAAGTAGAAACCTATGTCATTTGCCCCAAAAGTTTCATTAGATGCTGAGGCAGGCAGAGGCCATCTGAATACAGGATAGGTTTCTTCAGAGGGAAAAGTGTGATTTTATCATCTCACCCAGCATGACACCTTACAGCAGACTGCGTGCTGGATACAGCTGTGCAGCGATCTAATGCTTCTCCCAACCACTGGCAGGGAGTCATTTGTTCAGTGAGTGTGTGCAGGCAACCTTATTGTAGGCCCTACAAATACCTCCTTACTGCCTGCTGTGAGACACATCAAGGAGATCAGAGCAGCTTTCTAGAACTTTTTACAGCAGAATAACATTTTTTGCATATTTTTTTTAGAGCACATTGCCTTATTCAGCCAGAAAAGAGATAGCTTTGCTTCCCTTAGAGAAAAAGCCCAACTCATCCTTGTAATTGCTACTGTAAGTACCATTTTCCTAGACAGTTAGGATGGATGGTAGATTTTTTTCTAACTTGGATAGGACCACTGTGCCTTTTTAAACTGCAATGGCTTTGACTGGATGAAAACAAGAAGAAAATAAAATACATAAAAAAGAGAAAAAATGAGGCGTCTTAATGACATCTTTTTGGAATTGCCAACTCCTCTGCTTTTGGTTTCAAACAGAGATACTGTTGTTGCCTGCTAGTGGATCTCACTAAACTCTTTCCAGATTTATAGCTCCTGATAATGTAAAGCAAGCAAATCCAGCAACTTGCAGTTACATGTAGCCTGGGAAGAATACTAGCAATTACTTTTCTTTTTGGCAATAAAAATGATGTAAAAATATAAAAAAATGCCAAAGGAATTAAATTATCTTATGTTTTCTCTAAAAAAAAAAAAAAGTCTGAAAACATGTTGCTAGTGGTATTGAGGAGGCAAAAAATATGTGTTGAAGCTACTTATTATGGTTACTTTGATAAACATCTTTGTTTAGAGACATAGGAAATCAAGAATACGTGCACTGAGCTCTGGTTGTCTATGTTTACCTGATGTATGTTGGTATTTTTTACCATGGTGGCTCTTGTATTAGGTATATTCAGTGAGTTACATGTATAGATGCACATTTCTCAGGTTTTGCAGTGCTATGCAGAATTAAGACACCCCAAGAATTGTCAAGGGATGATGCACTGGGCACATCTTTCCTTTTCTTACAATGGCAAAGGCAGTTAGACTGCTAAAGTGATTTAAACTGTTATTATTTATGTAAAAGAAAAAGCAACAAATGTCTTCTGGAGAACACCATGTGACTCATACTTCATGTTAGGAATTTCTGATACGAATAAGGTACAGAATTTGCAACACTGTTTGAATGGGCCTGAATGAGAGGACATGAAGGAACATTCAGACAGCCCCGAGTAACCCTCTCCATCTTACACTTTCTGCTCAGACTCCAAATGCACTTCACCTTTTCTGGATGAAAGAAAAAAGATGAGGTAAGATTTTTTTATGGATACAGGCTGGCTAAAAACTGGCTCCAGAACCTGCAGAAGGTTTTTTGTTAGTTTGCAAAAGAACCTTGCTCTCAGAGAGAGACACACGTTATGTGTCAGGACACCCAATTACTGAGATCAGTTCATATACATGAGAATCACTGTGGCCTCTGGAATCAAGTAGGTTTTTTTGTTTGAATTGTACAACTCTGCCACAGGTATTTGAAAGTTTGTTGTGCTTGGGGTTTAAAATTTCTCAGGAACGTAAGGGAAGTTCTTAATCTACACAGATTATTTTGCCCTTACTGAATGTTTGGGATTGCAGTTGGTAAAGGTTGAATATTTTGTTGTTACAGAATTACGTATCAATTTAAATGAATTATCAATTTAAAAGTATATCTCTGCTTGTTAATTGTGGGTCATATGGTGACATGTTATTGGCTTGAATGTTTGCTTTTTTTTGTGTATTTCAGTAAATCCTTTTGACATGGCTATGGCCTCCTGCCTCCTTGCAAATGACTAAAGAGCTGCAAATGATTAAACAAACTATGAACAATCTCAGATATCCATAGAATTGGAGACTTCAAAGCAGATGGTCAGACATGCTGGTGGCAAGGAAAGCCCCACTAACAACTAAACTTAAACGTGGGATCAAAGTACAAAAATTTAAACTGCAGTGCTAGAGAGGCTTGTTTGTCAGTAATATCTGCTACTTGCCATGCCCCTTTTTGTTTTCCTTTTCCTTTTTGCCTGTACCCAAATCATTTGAGTTGCAGCTGCAAACATTTGCGTCAGATTCTGTACAGATGATCACAGCAATGCAATGCCACGCAGACACAGGGGTAAAAGGGCTTATCTGTGCTTGACGGTTGGTCTGACAGGGGAAAAAGAGGAGCAGGAGCAAAAGCTAAACTTCCTCTGATCCCCTCAAACCCTTCTTCATGGGGCAGCCCACCTGTCAGTGGGAAGCTATTAGATTAGGTCAGCTATCTCATGCGATTATCACATCTCACACAGAAACGCTGAGATTTTAAAAGTTTGATGGAAAACACAAGTGAATATGTACAGTCAACCTGCAAAATTCGAGATAACAAACAACATGACTGAGTAACTTAAATTCTGGTTCTCTGACAAAGTAGCATCAGCTCCCAGTAGTAGTGTGAAAAGATCAGGACAATCCTTTAAAAGTTCCTGGTGTGATTCTACTTCAATTGATAACCAGAGATTTCCTTCCCTGCCCTTTTCAAAGTCACAGTTTTGTATGTTTGGCTTTTTGGGTTTTTTTGTTTGTTTGTTTTTGGTTTGGTTTGGTTTGGCTTGGTTTGGTTTGGTTTTTTTTTTTCAGCAAGAATATATAGAGTTTTTATGCATCTTAAAACAATTTTACTGGGAAAATATTAAGATTCTGACTGAATATGTGAGTCATGTTGCTATCTGATTTAGCAAGAATTGAAATGTGAGCTAAAGAAATGTTTACTTCTTCTTTTGAACATTTTTTCCTCTATTTGATAGCCTCCTAATGCTATTTTTTCCTAAGACTCTTCCCCCCTGCTGTGTGAGGAGCAGTGAAGAGATCAGAATACCTTTTGTTCTTCTGTGTATCTCTTATATGGTTGCCAGCATATAAAGAAGTTCAAAATTCACTGTCACTTTTCATTCTCTGGACCATCTACCAGGAAATGCCTCTACTTCAAGCTGTAATAATGTCTCTCGAACCTGTAATAAAGAAACCAGGCAGCATTTGCTATTGCTCTACCAGGTTGTGTTTCCATTTGCAAAACTGAAGAGATCCTCAGACAATTTTCTTGAGCTGCCTAGTGGAACAATTTGCTGAGCAATGCACTTGAAGACACTGTCAATTTTAATGACATAACCACAGCTGTGAGCTGAGACCTCTTCTCCCCCTGTCCCTCCTAGTGGCATAGGTTCTGTTGGGATATACAAGATGTGGTTCCCATCACACTTCAGTAAGCTACTAATAGCAAGAAAGTGGAACTAGATTATTGTTGTTAATGTGTATCCTTCACTCTTGGTATCACTGTCTGGGGTACTTGCCATGGACCTGGCATTGCAACGTGATCCACTGCCTGTCTGACTGAACAAGCTGCCTCACAAGTCACTTAGACTATTGCTTTTTCTCCAGAGAGATTATTTTCACACTATAAATAATTAAATTGTATAATTCATTGTCACAGGATATTGTGGAGGCCAAAATGGGTTCACATCCTTCAGCATCTGTTAAAGATGATTATCTGGATGTGATCTCCGGTGTAGGAAGTGCACTTTTAAAGCTGAAGGGGTGTGTGGGTGTCTGTGTGTGTATGTCAAGGTCCATTGGGATCCCTCAAATCTGCAGGACAAAGTACTCTGCAAGGTAAACTTTATGATCCCTTTGGAGCTCTCAAATTTACAGGACAATGTACTCTGTAATTTAAACTTCATTTCATGAGCTTATTAAGAAATACAATAAACAAACAAGACAAATGGAGCTCAGCCCCCTATTTCTCAGATGGGTCTATTGCATTAATTCACTAATTCATAGTTCAAGTCATAAGATTTCATAGTGTATAACCTGTAACTCTTAATATCATGCACCTATGAACAAAAGGAAATAATTAGTTATGTACCCAATGGTGAAAGCACCTACCCTTCCTCCTCCTTCACAGTGTGAGCATCCCCTGTGTCACACTGGGAAGCACAAAACCCTCAGAAGTCCAGCTGTGTTGGACCTGCTTCAAAAGCTTCTTGGTTAAGTTGATGTTTTATACCCTCTAGCTTGGAGGTTTGGTCTATTCCGTAATTATTCCGTAAGTTAGTGGATTTTGAGAAAACTGCCAGACAGAAGATAAGAGCTGCCAGAGACAGTAATTTGCAGGTATCATGGCTGCATAAACAATGGTCCTTTAGCTCTTCCTGGCCACCTGCCCAGCCTACGTGGTGCTCCTGTTTTGGCCTATCAGTGCTGCTCCTAGCATACATCAGGCCTTAGCATGAGCTGGCTTAGCCAAAATCTAATCAAGAGTTGACTGAACAGTCACAGGGGCACCAGGGGAACTTTACCCTATGCATGCCCATTTTCCCAAGCATCAGTAACAAGCCACTTTCCAGGACAGAGTGTTGGGTTGGATGGATCTCTGGTACTACTTGGTTTGGCTGATATTAAGCTCTTATCACTACAGGATCAAGCTTAACTGCATTTGATGGTGTTTATCCACCGAAATAGTCTTAATGATGTCAGACAAAGTTTACATTTCCTAGCAATTGCATTTTATGAGTTGCAAGGCCTAAGTACAGTGGAATGGCTTAAGGCTTGGATGAGCTTCAGCAGAATTTCTTGTCATATATCAATATATTTAAAATACTGCATTTGAACACTTTTTTTTTTTTTTTCCCCCTGAGTTTCTAGTTTCTTCTGTTCTTTGACATCACCAAGAAAGAAAATATTTTGGGGCAGATCTCTCAGCCTCCATCAGAGGAATGAGGCTCCATCATGATGCAAAGCAGCAGCTGGTCAGTCAAAGATCTGAGCTGAAATCCTGACTGTTTGCTGGGTTGCTGAAGTCAAAGGGAAAATGATGTTTAATTTTTGTTAACTCATAATTTCATCATTACTTTGCAGTCTCACCTGTCCCACTGCTCTGCTATCTTTGATCTTGGCAATAAAGATAAGCTGTTCAATGATTAGGAATGGTTTAACTTTATTGAGTTTCAGCTAAGGACAAGAGATGCAAAGGCTGCCTTGGTAACACATTTTTGGATCCTCAAATTAAAGGCGATACAGGAAACAAAATATAATCTCATAGAGGGGTGCTTGGTCAGGTATCATATATGCTTATGTTAGGCCTTGTGAGGATTTTGTCTACACTAGGCAGCCTGGGGGAACTTCCCAGTTCAAAGTCTGGGTTTCTGCCCTGGTCACAGCTCCTCACCCTTTTTAACTCCCTCCTCTTCCCCGCATTCCCTTTTCCAGAGAAAGCCTGGTCATATGGGCCACGTGGGAATTTCAGCTGATAAGACAGTTATACAATGCTTACCCCAGCCACTAGTCCTAGACTGCCTACAGTCATCATCTATCAGACCTTGCTAACCTGTTGTGAGCAGAAAGGGTCATGGTACATAATTTGGCCACACATAGTGGGAGATTGTCAACATGAACTGGTAAATCAGAGGATGAAATACAATGTGTTAATCACCTGAATTTAACAAGCAATGCATGACATCACATCTCACAGTACTTGGGTCTAAACTCAAACATATTTTACTGTGAATCAAATCCTAAAGCACACAAAGGTAAAGATGACTTTAAAATAAGCATTTATCTAATTCTGCAGACAAGAAAAGAAGGGAAAACGTTAGTCAGTGTTCATTAATCTAAAGAACAAAGTTGCTGCTATTTCACCTTGGCAAAATGTATCTTAGAGGAAGCTAGAACAAACCCAGCTGTGTAAGGAAGAAAGACGAAAAGACAAGGAGAGAAATAATAATTACGGAGAAAGTCTGGTTTTCTACTTGGTTTTATGTGTGTATTTTTCTATATCTTAAGATCTTACAATACTTAACAGAATATTTAAAATTCCCGTTGCCTGTTCTTTGAGTTTAAGACATATACATATAATGTACTCATCCATGGGCATGAAGCGCTCTGCGGGAGTCTCCTCCTATCTGGTGTACAGGACGACGGTACAGTCTTAACACAGGGATACAAGGAACTCTTCTATTAGGCAATGAATCCAACACATTTGAGTAAGGTGAAGGGCTTTTTCCTTTATTATTTTCACAGTGGGAACACAACTAAGTTAACTCTAGCACCTTTTCTTCTGTTCGTGCTGTTCACAGCCAGCCTTTAATCCTCCTTTGATCTTCCTATTATTTATTGCAAATTGTCCACAGAGCTCTGTGATTTAGAGCCAAGGTTTCTAGAGGTTATTTTCGCTGAAGGGCCCTCTCCAACACTATGGGAAGAAGACCTCTTTTGCAGAGGATACAAAATGTGATCCTGATGAAGACAAATTTCTGAAAAATGAGAGAGCAGAAAATATTTTTTCCCACATTTATTGAAGTGCAGAAATTCTTTGTTTTTTCTAGCCTAAATTTTTTTTCTTAAAACAAGATGAAGGATCTGAAGTGTCTGTATTGATGACTTATATGTATTTTCTGATGAAACAGGGAGTCAAAAGAAACCTTTTAGGCAGCTTCCACCAAAAAGCCATCTGATTAATGAAAACATGCAGATAAATAAGCTTTTAAACTAACTTTGTTGCCTCTGATGATGCCCTTTTGTCCCCTTCTCTGATGGACACATTGGTCAGGGTTGTATTTTTGCATCATTACCTTCTAGAAAACCTTTGCTGCATTTGCAGACACCTGCTCCCAAAATCTTTAATCAGAGCAGGTGACATGTGACAGATTGACAAGTCCTGTTGTGGTGGAAATTCATGCCGTTTCAACTCGGTATCTGTGCAGTACTGCTGTGTGACAGTACTTTCAGGCTGACAGCATCAGCCTTACCTGACAGTTTCTCTTTTAGCTTCACTGCCAAATAACATTTCAAGTAATAACTTGAACATAATATATTCTCAGAGCAAAATGGAGACCACTGAAGTGGCTTAAGGAACTGGTTACTTGGCCAGGAATAATATCCAGACTCTGGGCATTTTCATTGTCAGGGTAGGGCTGAGAGTAGAGAATCTGACAATTGTACTTATTTAGAGGCATGTTGCAATTTTATTGTTACAGTTCAGGTAGATACTCTGCAGAAGTATCTGAAAAGGCACAATTTGCATGTTGAAAAGAACCAATTTGCATGTTTATGAGAAGGTTTTTTATTGTAATGACATGGATAATAGCTTAACTCTTTATATTATAAAAAAATAACAAGGGAATGTGTCATGAGAGTGTCTTGAGAAAGAAGAAAATAGCATAGTGAATCACTCAGCACCATGTACACAATCCACTGATCAGATTCTAATGTTCTAGTTCACCTGAATTTAAAAAAATATATTTGAGAGGAATTATATGCCTGCTCCAACTAAAATGAAGGAGTTAGAAGGCTACTAGCATGTACAGCAACATTTTTTGAGCCCATAATTAACATATGATATGGGCAGAATATGTACCTAGAGCCCTGCTAAGTTCCACACTTTCCATCTTAGTAGCTTCTCTGGGCTAACTAATTAACACAAAGGTCATTGTTCTCATTTTTCCAGTATCAACAGAACATTAAAGCAGCACATCTCTGATTATGTTGGTAGATGAGAGATGCTTCAGTTGAGATGAAATTTCAGTTTCACAAAGCCACTGTGCGTTAAGCTTCTCTTCTGAAAGAGAAAAAAGGAACTATCATGAAAGCACACAACCAAGAAGAAATGGAAATGTGAATGGCCTTTGTACTTTGGTAAAAGACACATCTGCAAAGTTCCGTGTGAGAAATAAGTGAGCAGCATGAGTCAAATACCAAATGTTGAAACAATAAATGTCTGTCGATGGAAACTGGCAGTGCAGGTAAGTTGGTGTGTTGTAGCGGGGTCTATATGACCACATGTTGTAGTCACATAGCTTAACTGGGAATGTGTCACGTTGGACAATATTAGTAGGAAAACTACATTCCTTTGCATTTTGCTCCCTTTAAATCTATAACTCAGTTCAGAGAAGCGCTCACCAATGCAGAGGCTTATGTGAGAACACTCGCGAGTCTTTTTCTCAGGTTTCTGGCTGCCTTCATTTACACCGGAAATATGCAAGGCAAACTCAATTTTTTTCATAAATAATTGATAGATTTTCCTTAAGTTTTGTTAAGAATAACAGCAACGCTGTTTTCAAAGAAAAGAAAGAATGTATTTCTGATTTCATTTGAGTTTGGGCATGAATACTGCTAGAAGGCCAAAGTAATTGACTTCTAAGGCTGTAAGGTATCATTCTACTCATCTCATTTGATTTCTCATTAACACCATGTAATGTGTACTTTCACTTCCAGGAATTCCCACATCAAATGTAATTTTTGATTGAGCTGAACCATACCTCCCCAACTGATGTAAACACACAAGAATTCAATGAGGAAACCTGATACTCCGTGTTAGATCCTGTTGCATAAAAATTGTTAAAGACAACTTCTGATGTGTTTGAATTTGAAAAAAACAGAGGTGAATGAAGTTCTGCAACCCAATTCCTTCTGAGTTTTCTATTGCTGGGAGGAGGGATGAGTGCTAGAATCAAATCAAGAGAGCTCTGCAGATAATTTTGTGACAGGCGTGCTGGATGTACTGACAGAGGGGTGCTCTCCCGGATCTACTTGAGGGGATGCAACGGTCAGTGGCAGCCTTTACTGCAGTGACTGTGAGATGATAGAGCTGCAGAACATGAGGGAAGGAAGGAAAGCGGCTGTCAGAGTAATGAACAGGAACTTCAAGATAGTCAAATTCAAGAACGCCTGTTCAGGGAACTGATAGCCATGGGACTCTGCCTTAAGGCTGAAAGGGGCCAAAGGATCATCAGGAACAACCTCCTCAAAGTGCAAGAGCAGTCCATCTTGATGTGCAGACAGCTGAGCAGAAAACCAGCTTGGCTGAAAGAGTATCTCCTGCCTGAGCTGACCAGGCAGGCCAGGATGGCATGAGAAAAGTCGGATCTCAGCTGCAGCTAAAATTAATGAGGAATGTCAAGCACAAACAGAAATATCCCATGGGTACTTTGACAGCAGAAGAAAACCATGGGAAATGGCGTGTGCTGCTTGTGCAGCTTGATGATGAATGACATGGAAAAGGCAGAGGTACTCAATATCTTCTTTGCCTTTCTCTGTTCTGGCAAGTAAGTCTGAGTCTTTATCGTCTGTGCCTTGAAGCGCAGTGAGACAGAGAGAAGTGCTGCCTGCAGCGCAGGAGTGAGCCACAGCAAAATCAACAGAACAGGGTGAATTTCAGGTGTTGTCAATATTACTGTGAGGCCCATCTGTAATTTTTTTTCAAAGGTTTTGGCAAGCAGGGGGACTTTCTGAAGGCTGTCCACTTTCTGGAAAAGAACAAGAAGGAGGATCCGGGTAACTACAGGAGGGTCAGCCTCAACTCGGTTCCTGTGACAGTTAAGGGGACTGGCTTCATGGAACCTATTTCCAAACATCTGAAGATGAAGGTGGTGATTTGGAGCAACCAACATGGATTTTCCTAGTACATATAATGTCTGATCAGCGTGGTCGCTTTCTGTTATGAAATGACTGTCTCTGTGGACAAGGGGAGAGCAGAGCACATCGTTTGCCTTGGCTTTCCAAGACCTTTGAAATGGTCTCCCATAGCATACTGGCAGGCAAATAACAGACTGTGGGATGAATGGGCTAGACTTCAGGCTGTTGAAAAGCTAACTAGACCATTGGGCTCAAAGTGTTACTGGTCATTGGTTCAGTCTGACCAGTAGCCGGTGAAATACAGTGTTTGCCGGGGTTGATATGGGGCCTAATACTCTTTAATGTCTTTATTACCAATCTGAACTGTGGGAAGGAACGTACCCTCAGCAAATTGATGGATGACAGGAAATCGGAGTGAATGGTTGATGAGAACACCTGCCATTTGTAGGAACCTTGACCAGTTGGAGGAATGGGCTGACAAGAACCTCAAGAAGATGGATGCAAAGTCCTGGGTCTGGAGCAGAACAACTTCACTGAACAGTGTGTGCTGAGAACTGACTGGTTGGGTCACAGCTCTGCTGCGAAGAACCTGAGGTCCTTGTGGGCAGCAAAGCAAACGTGAGTCAGCACCATGCCTTTACGGCAATGCTGGGCTGTGTTAGCAAGAACATGAACAGTAGGTCTCGGTCTAAGAAAGTGATTTTTCTCCTCTGCTTGGCATGTGTCAGAACACATCTGGAGCTGTGTCCGCTTTTGGACTGGATGGTCTTCAGGGGTTTCTTCTGATATAAATGCTTCTGTGATTGTATGAACAAGGAAATTACAAAGTAACAGTTATACGTATTATTTAGAACACCACCATGAATTTTTTTTTGTGTGTGTGAAAAATATATTTCATAAAGGGATTGATTTCTGCTTCATTATGTTTAACAAGATTTTTAGTTGAGGACATGAGATGATTTCTTGGGGTGGATAAGCAATCTGATAGCCTTAAGGCAGTAACTTTAATATGAAGCCTTATGAAATTTTCTGAGATAATGACTAGAAAGAAGAATCTGAAGAATTTATTTTTCTGTTTTAGAGTGCTTTGAGAAGAGGAGCTACATGGCTTAAACCAGGGCACAAATAGGATCATATTATTAACTATTTTGGAGTGCAAATAAGCCTTGTGTTAATGCTCAGAAACATGCAATCTTTAGGAACTGGTGTTGGTGTGATTATGTCATCATATACTGTAGCAAATAAAACTTCGGTGTTCAGCCACACTAGCTTGTTCTGCCTCAGTTTTGATTGATTCAGCGTGTTGACTTTCTATCTGCATCTTTGCATCAAGAAAACCTTCTTGATGTCTTTGGTTTTGCTACTAGTAAGGAATAAATTGTGGAAATCAGTGGAAGTACCATTTTTATCCAGCTTCTGCTGAGATATGTAGTTGATTTTCAAGGGATCTGATTACAACTGTGTTGTGGGTGCGTTGAGATACTTGCATAGAAAGCATTACAGGGATGCAGAAGCATAGCTCCTTTAACAGCCTTCTATAGAATGCAAAGAAAATGTGCTCCACCACTTTAAAACCAAATTAATCTTTTTTCAAATGAAACCGTAATGACAAAAAAAGGAAAAGAAAAAAAATCCATATCCAGTTCTTCTCCAGCACTGCTCACATCATAGTTTTTTGGTTGCCATGATTTATTGTAGATCTGACTTGAACACGTCATCCAGAATACATAGCTGTCTCATTCTACAGGGGGTAAGTAAGATATTAATGCATCTCCTACTACCTAGAAATCATTCTTTCTGTTGAACTTCCATTGCTAAGAGTCTGCAAGAGTTTCTGAGTGGGTATCTAACTTAACCTTTTAAGACAAATGTTTCAACTGTATTGTGAGGCAGCAGTTTGAATAAAATGATTTTTTAAAACTGACTTTGAACACAAAGTGTAAGATCAACAAGGCTTGACATACACTGAGGTTCTCAGACATAGATCTGGTAACTCTCTTTTACACAAAGCACATTTAACTCTGTTAAATACAGAGATCAAAAGCTGTTTAAAATTTGTTCTTGTAACTCCCTGCCTAACTGGTTACCCCCAAACATAGTGTAAGTATGTCTTGAATCATGCAGACTTCCCAATACCTGGTTAAAGGGTGCAATGACTGACCTTCAGCAATCTAATTGCGCCTCTCTGGGGAATTCTTATGCATCAGAAAAAGAAATCTGCTTCTTCCAAATCATTCTGAAGTGTGATAGAAACATCGCAGTAATGGCTCATATGTGAAATATATTAGACACCAGCAAGAAGCTCCATTTTCTAATGTTTCACAGAAGGGAAGAAAGTAAACAGAAATTATCTTTGATGACATAATCAATGGGTGAAGGAAAATATAATAATTGTGGCTCTTTCCCTCTTTCTACTTGATATTTATGCACCCCTTAATTACATTCTCATTTTTTAATTTCTGTTGCTTTTTGTGAGAATTTCCTCAAAGTGCTACTTTCACTGGCAAATTTCAAATGCTAAAAAAAGCGAGTGGAGAAAATAGAGAATCATTGTCAAGCATGGTCCAAAAGGCTGGCTTGTTATTTGCTTGGAAGGACATCTTATTTCAAAATTTCATTTGATCCCTTTTTAGAAAGAATTTCAAAATTAATAAAAGGACCTGCTACTAACAGTCTGGTAACTCTTTAGAACTCTCTCTGCCTAATTCTTTCTTTTCTGTTTAAGTTAGTATTCTGTTCAAATCTTGTGTTTCCATATAGCCTACAGATGTTAGAATTGCATAATCTACTCAAAGATCTAAGTATATACTTGGTACCCTGTAGGTGTTTCTGTATGCACCTATATAAAGAGTAGGTATGCAGACATGTAGGAAGCTTAAAACTTTCATGCAAAAAAAACCCTAGATGAAATTTAGCAGAACATATTCCACCTTTGAAATTGCAAAGAAAATAAGCCACAACATTAACCATGGGAATGGTTCACAGCTGCATCAGGGGAGGTTCAGACTTACGTTAGCAGTTTTTTTCTTTACTGAGAGGGTGGTCAAACACTGGAACAGGCTTCCTAGAGAGGTGGTCGATGCCCCAAGCCTGTCAGTGTTTAAGAGGCATTTGGGCAATGCCCTTAACAACGTGCTTTAACTTTTGGTCAGCCCTGAAGTGGTCAGGCAGTTGGACTAGTTGATTGTTTTTGGTACCTTCCAGCTGAAATGATTCTATTCTATTCTACTATTCAGGGCTGCATCAACAGAGCACTGGGCTATTCCTATTCCCAACTTCCATTATACCATTATGTAACTTCCCATATGAATGTACTAACTAAATTCAGAGACAACTTCATATTGTTCAGAGTTCAGCTAATACCTTCTGTGTTTCTCAGCCCAGGCTGAAGAGGGAAATGAGTAGCTGCACAGCTTGCATATATTCACTTATCATGGGAGAAGGAATACACGCATAGGGAAAGTTGCAGACCCTCTGCTCCCCCTTCATGAATCAAGATCTTTTCCAAAGAATGCTGGTCGGTGTAGTGTATCATAAGCTGGACAGATTCTGAAGTGAAGCTATGCATTTGGACGGGATTTTTGTATACACTATTGTACTGTGTGTGGTTACAGAGCAGAAATATGAAGTAGTTCATTGTAGACTACTGGGTAGTTACTACCATGACGTTTGGATCCTCAAACGGCCTTAGCTGTTGAATTCCATAATTTGAATCCATTAATCAGAATTTCACACAATCAACTTAGTTTGGCTTTTACAGCCCATTTTTTTTTTTTTTGTGTTGGGGAAATAATCTAGAATTTACTCTTCAGGTTGAGAGTAGGGCTGAGGGAAAAAAAAATCGGGCTTAGTTGTTACCAGTTTTAAAATGTTAGTAGTCTTGTATGAGAATAAAAACCAGAATGAGTCAATGAAAAGTTATATCAACAAAGTTATCCTTAAATTTAATTTATAATTTGCCCAAACTGCCCATTTCAATTTTTAAGATTAAATCCTCCTGTTTTAATGTAGTTCTCTCATTATTACTTCCCAGCACTTCACATACACTGCATATGTATAACTGGGGATATCCCATACTAAGCAAGTGTGTCACCACTTGGTTTTGAATTTCATGAACACTGCAACTCGAGTGCCAAATAAAATAGAAATTATAGTGAGTAATCTTCAGGACTAAAAGGCAAACTTAAAAAATAAAGAGGTATAGAAGGAATAGAGCTTGTCCCTTCTTAATTTCCACTGCTACTTCTGTCCACACTTTGCTCTGTGATCCACTTACCTGTCTCCACGTTCTTTGGTTTTTAGAAGAAAAATAGAAGAGGAGCAGGTTCTGCAATGGATCCAGTAGAGGCAGTTCCAGATCAGACTGGTTGGAAGCAGGGTTGGCATTTTTGAAGAGAATTATGCATTGTGGCAGCTTACAATAGCAGGAAATTCAGAAAGTCCCTCCTTGCCATATGGTCAATATTCCTAAGCCTCTCTTTAAAATATAGTATCATTCACTACAAAAGTGCCAGGCAAGAATTCGGTGCTCCTCTGTTAAGCGTCTGACATTGGGGTGTTCCCTGATGGACAGAGGATTCCTCCAGATGCCCCTGGCAGTCTAACTTAGAGGTTAAAATTTGGGGTTACAGGATCTCCCTTTAGTATCCTTTGAAGTTATCTCCCTGCCTTCGCTAACTTTAGAGGAAACTTGGGTCCGTAGTTTGGAAGGCTCTTTTGCTAGAAATGGTATATGGGCACGCTGTGGTTGTCAGGCAGGCCAGCTGGACTTCTGTCTAGATGTATCTGTATTAAGAGATGGTTTGGTATTGTTGTATTAATTCCTGAAGTTTTCACACTCTTCTCATTCACTTTTTGGGCCTAATTACTTTCACATCTTGTTTTCTCAGGAGATCAAATACATTCTGAAATTCCCTGGATAGGATATCTCCCTCTCCCTCTCCCTCTCCCTCTCCCTCTCCCTCTCTCTCTCCCTCTCCCTCTCCCTCTCCCTCCCTCAGTGGCTCAGATGCTTTAACATTTCAATAAAAGGCCAACCTCACAGCTGCTGGTAATAAACTCAAAGGTTTTGAACAGATCAGGGCCTGAGTAATCTTGTGATGAGTGGCTATAGGATTCAGCTGTTCTGTGGAAAATTTAGTTAATCTCTAGCTGCAGAAAAAAAGGCTGCTGCACTGGTATTTCTGGGGCTGGATTCCTCCCCCAGATTTCTGACTAAGCTTCCTATATTGCATGAAGAAATGTGCGTCATGGAGCAGGATCTGAGCAGGTGCCACTTGAGCCAGTTAATATAAAAGAGTAAGCAAAAGGGCATCTTGTTGTCATTTCAAGGGCCATAATCTTGGCTTCTGGTTATCTGGAGTCCATGACTGGAGATTGTCTTAGGGCAGGTGCCCATGCTGAGTCACACAGATAGTTCAGCAGCATGCATGGCTTGCTTTCATGAGAAAAAAGTACAAGGGTGAAAGAATACTTTATGTACAATAACCTAGGGGCTGTAATTCCCTTCTGCCTTAAAGTGTTGCATTGCTGCTGTTGCAGGCAGAGTGCTGTGACACCCTGAGTTTGCCTGTCTCCTTGTGAGAGCTGTTACTGAAAAGGACCCAGAAGCCAGATTGCTCAAGATGGACTTTGGCCATTTTGCTTCCAGTACTTAATGGGGATGGGGAC
Organism: Microhierax caerulescens; assembly: GCA_035590215.1. Lineage (NCBI taxonomy): Eukaryota > Metazoa > Chordata > Aves > Falconiformes > Falconidae > Microhierax > Microhierax caerulescens. Next base: position 44,706,765 of record JAVJGJ010000014.1, read on the forward strand.
AGTCCTGGCTTGTGCTTGCTGCGGCACAATTGTGTCTATGCTTTATACTGAGCATGTAGATGTGAATTAGGCACAAAGATTCTCAGACTAGAGCAGAGAAGGAAATAACCAAGGGCAGGAGTAGAAGTGTCTACAGAAATTCCAAGTGAAAAATCACTTTGTCTTTTGAAGAAGGTGAAAACTGAGTATTGGATTTTGGATCTAGGGTTTCCATTGTTTCAGTACCTAAACCAGGCATGTTTGTGCATTTTTGGTTTAGTAAATACATTTCTGTGACCTAAAAGGATTAAACACCTTAACTCTGTTTCACTTCAGCTGTGTGTGCTTAATTCCTTTTAAGATCTCGAAAATTTTACTGGAAGTTTCAAAAGTCTTGCCCAAAAATAGGTTCAAAACACAACTGTAACTCTCAAATGCAAACTCTGATACAGATGTGGTCTGGGAAGAGAATAAAAGCAATTCAAAGAGCTTCTCTTTTTTTTTCTCTCTCTCTACCCCAACTTTTCCATGCTTGTTGAGTCCAGTGCAGAAGTGGTAGTATTTACCAATTTAGCAATGCATGCAGCATGGATTTCTTTTTCCCTGACAGTCAGATGTTCCTTGGTGGTGTGCTACCAGCTGAAACGGAATATTTTGGTAGATGAACGTCCTTGCTCCATTAGAAATACTATGCAACCAGTGGCTGCTCTGTAACTGATAGGGATGTGCTACTGACACAACAGCAGCTGGTGATTTCATTGGTCAACATTGGCGGTGTAGTTTGATTTAAGGCCACTTGGCATCAATTACTATCTAAACATTGTATTTTTATATGTGAAGTTCACCATTAGATTCTGAAATGTGGAGAACTGGAAAGATGTGATAAGGATGAATGCATTGGAGAGCTTCTAATTGTTAAAACTGAAATTACATTGAATTGTCTTTTTATTGTTAAAAACTTTAAAATTTGTCAAGAAATGAAATGTGTCACATCTGTCTCCTTAATTCTCTCGGTCTTGATATAATTATTCACTAACAGAACTAAATTCTGAATTTTTAATGACACTCAATATATAATCTAAAATTTCCATCCTTGTCAAATCAGCAGAGGAAATAATAAGTGATCTATCCTGGTTATGAAAATTAAAAATGTACATTAGATAAGAGCCCTGGTCATTTGGGAAAATTCACTCAGAACAGAGAGTCATCACAGTGCCTTTGTAAAAGTTATGCCACACTTCAGTCTGGAAAACTTCCAGTGACATCAATAAGAGCAAGTCAGGTGCAAAATTTTGAATTGAAATTACCTTCTTTTACTCCTTCCTGAAAGCCTCCAAATTCTTAAAGTCTGGTGTGATTTCTAATACAAGCAGCAGAGTTTAAGGTCCAGACTTTAAAAGAATAAGCAGTAAAGGAGGTTCTTATTCAGTCTCCTTGCTTTGACATTTTCATGAGAGCTGCAGGAAGTCTGCTGCTAATAAAAAGACACTTTGAATTACCATTAAGAGCTCTTTTTCATCTGATGTCTGAATTCAAATGGGATGCTGAAATGTTAAATGCAAATACTGTCCACTAGCTAAAAGGTTGCAGACTATTTTCACTCTGTTTTTTGCTCCAATATCTACTACCTTAAATTTCGTTTGGCAATAAGAGGCATTCAGGTCAGTGGGCTTAGAGCAGGCGGGGAGGTCAGCAGCGCAGGATCGCTGAATCCAATTCAGAATGCATGCAGATACCTGCTGTATAAAATAACTTTCAGTAAAAGCCCTTCACTACATCTCTTCACTAACTCAGGTATTAACAACATCCTTAGAAGCTACATTTTCAAGAGGCATTATCAATTCACATGTGCAGCATAGCTTACGCTCTGTCTACACAATCATGTCTTTTTAGAAGGAGTTATGTCTTGAGCTATCAAGCGACATGTTATTTCCACAAAGCGACATGTATGGTTCTTAGAGAAAAACTGGGCTCTGAGATCATTTTTAGCTCTGGAGTGAAAGCATTCTTCTCAAAAATCAACTTCAGTGTTAAATATCCCTTTCAACAGTCTTTTAATTTGGAGACAAAACCAGTTGGTCAGAAAATTATCAGTTTCCTATTATAAATGCACTACTTTAATGTTCTTTGTGTTCCTGGGCTCTGGTTTTAATTTCATGTGAAACCAGTACATTTTCAAATTTATATAGAAATAACATATGGTATTTGGTTGCTATGGTGATATAAATCCCTATTTATTCATTTATGAATAATAATAATAAAAATCTAATTGAATCAAGTTACATTTTCATCCCACTATTTCCTGAAGCAAGCCTTTCATGAAGACTTCATGTACACTTGATTTAACTACTTTATTGTCCTCTTTAACGCGATTTCGGGTTCTACTTGTGATTCTTTGTTAAAGCTCTAAGCATTCATTTTAGCTTATTGCTACCCCACTGGCAAACACTAATGTATAAATACAAAATGTGTCTCTTTTCTATTAGGACAGTCAAGCAGCGGAACATGTTGCCCGGACAGGTTGTGTGGTCTCCACCCTCGGAGTTTATTCCAGCAGATGCTGCTCGGAGCAGGAGGCTAGACTGGGAACAGGTATTATTCTGTGATTCTTTTAATGGGGTCCGTCTGGTCTGCAGGTCCCAAAAGCCCAGTTTATGTCAGTTGCTGCAGCTTGGAAATGTAAGATGGGAGTATGTGGAGAATTTTTCCAAAGTCTCCTGTATCTATTTTAGGGGTGTAACTGGTGCTGCTGGGAAAGTCTGTTCTCAAAGGCTTCATCCCAGAGCCTCATTTTACCCTACTGCTGTGATTAGCTTTAATTTTATCTTCTGTATCATTTGAGGTCACACCTTGTGCTGAATGATGTTTTCCTTGGACCATTTGAGGAAATTCTCGGACCTGAAAGATATCACATTTTGGCTGTTAGTAGCCTGTCTTTATTTCAAACTCCACTTGGCAGTTAGGGTTGTAGTCTGATAGTGCCATATGATGTTTTCACTTCCTTATTAGAGTCAAGCTCTATGGTTTAGACTGTCTGAAAGACTGCCTAGGAACGCACCCTCAGGTAGAAAGACACAGCGAAATCAGCCCTTTGGCTTTGCAGAGAATGAGCTAAGCACTGCAAATTTTATCTGTGGAGGAGTGGGCACTTCTAAATAGACCATTTAGCAACTGAGGTTTTCTATTTTAAAATATATATATGATGTTTATATCTATAAAATTCATGTTCAAATACACATAAAATAGAAAAACCTCCATTGTTTTTCATATATATATATATATGTGTGTGTGTGTGTGTGTGTGTGTGTGTCCTGGAGATTAAAGACCCCAAGATTTGTTATAAAGGCACTGCAGCGCAAATTATTATTATATGGTGAGACTCCCATCGCACCTTAAACTCCATTATAACGTGTCATTCACATTCCTAAATGCCCACTTCAAGCCAGTTAACAATAAAAAGAGATTTCCCTAAATTGTATTCTGTTTTGCAGGATGGATATTCCAGACTGAAAAATACTATCCTTGGTGGTCTTTCTTGATGTCTCACTGTGATACATGCATACATAAATATATATATATATAATATGAAAATATAATAAAAAGAAAAATAATATGTTTTTAGCCATGTATGTAGAAGTGTGTAAATATATATATATATCTATATCTGTGCGTATGCACACAACCATACAGAAAGCAACCGTAAGGGCCTTTTTTTGTACTATTTTCTGTATTTCCAGGATTCCAGGCAATTATTTGAGACTTTCAAATTAGAATGATCTGTTAAAGGGGAGTTTTACTTTATTATTCTGATCTGTCATTTCTTTTATGTAACAAGCCAGCTGTTATTTGAACAGCATCATTCATTTCCTCAATGGAATGATGACACTACAATCAGCCTTCATTATCTTCCCATGCTCTTATATGAGAACTAAGTGCGGAGGAAATACTTTGTAATTACTCTAGGCAGATTTCCCACATGTTAGAGACGCCATAGATGGGATTAATGAATATCACTTGAAAAGGTTGAAGTAGACAAAAACAAAATTAGGCTTCAGTAATCGCAACATGCAGATGGGTTGAAATGCTAGTGGGAAAAAATCCCATCAGCAATTAAACTTGCTTCTTGGAACAGCAGATGTGCACAGTCTTTTACTGAATACTGAGTACGCTTGAAAGGAATTTGTAGAGAAAGAATGCTGAAATATACACAGCTCTGCTCAGGCAGGATTGGGACGAGTGACAGGGTTGTGCTTATTTTACTTAGCAGGCATCAGGACCCCCTGTCTCTGCTCAAAGAATCCCAAACTTCTGCTGGCTGATGAGTGCCCTCCTACCACTTCTGCTGCTTTCTGCCCTGAAAAGCTCTTCTGCCATCAGAGACCTATTAAAGGCCCGATCTAGGACACCAACCATATGGTACAGATTGACCCTTTAATCTCTGAAGGGCACTGTTAGTTCTCAGAAGGAGACATTCCTCGAGCCCTATTTTGCAGCTGGCAATAGCACAAGGGCATCTCTTCTCACTTTCTCTCCAGATGATCTTCAAATATCTGACTGACAAGAAAAACCGTACAACTGAAACCCACCAACAAAACCAAATTAGCTAGCCACCTAGAGGACTTGTGAGTCGCCAAGAGGGAGCTGCGATCTAGAGAGGCAAATGCATCAGCCAGCAAAAGTGCTAAACCACTTGTTTCAGTTTGTAGCGCTGGGCTTTTCAAACTACTGGTTTTTCAAACGACAACCAAATCTGACTTGCAAGGTCCAAAACAAAAGGTCCACAGTCACAGCTGCAGGATACCTCTCAGTATGACCCCTGGGGAAAGCGGGAGGGGTAAATGAGCAAGGAGGCAAATTCACAGGGCTTCTACTTGTGCTGATTTTTCATTGATGGTTTTTGTTCTCATATATTCTGATGGTCAGCATGTAGAGCAACATCAGAGCTCTGACGTTGGAGTAAGTATTCTAACTCCTTAATTATTGAAAAGTGGACTCCAGTCCCTTTTGGTTGTAGCAGGTGGAACGGATCTGACTGCTAGAGAGAAACTGCCATCTCTTACCTTGCACAAAAGAAGTGCTGTGACCTGACCCAGTGGTTGGAAATACAACTTTCACTGTCCAAAGCAGCTTCTTCTCTTCTCTAAGAGCAAACTTAATTTCCTTCACCCTTTCCTGTGTTGGGAAGAGACTGGATTCCTCTCCCTTTCCACTTGCCTGCCACACTGCGTGGCAGGTGAATAACCCTTCACACCTCTCACTGGTTTCTGCTGATCCTTGGCCACAGCTAGACCTCAGGATGGTTCCAGAATCTGGCACTGAGGACACGATAGGCAGAGATGTATACAGCCATAGATACATACATGTAGAGAGATATGTGCAGCATCTTAGAAATAGCCACTTAGACTAAATCTTACCTGTGATTTGATCCCAGTCTCTACAATAAATTCAGGTCACATCTTAGAGCTAACACAGTTGCCAATGAAGAGAAAGAAGATAGTTTTATTACAGTCAAGAAGCATTGATCTGTCCCTATATAAAGCCAACTGTGTTCTTGATTGCAGTTATAATACATAAAATACTATGCTTGACACTAAAAGGTCTTTATCTAACTATGACTATTATTTTCTTTTTGAAGGATGTGGAAAAGCATTTTGTATCCCAGCTACTGCTATGCTTGAAATCTTGCTAGGGACAAAAGGCAACACTTTATCTATATCTATATCTATATCTATATCTATATCTATATCTATATCTATATCTATATCTATATCTATATCTATATCTATATCTCTATCTCTATCTCTATCTCTATATCTATATCTATATCTATATCTATATCTATATCTATATCTATATCTATATAATCTATATCTATATCTATCTTCATTTGTAGATGTGTTTTCTGTGCCAAGCTATAGAAGTTCTATGTGCAAAACACCTGTTATGCACTCACAGACATACTGATAGTGCAAGAGTAGATTGCATGGTGGTGCAACTAATGTACCACATAAAATGGAGTTTCCAAAGAGTCTGTAACAGCTCTAACAGGTGTAATCTTTGTGCATCTGTTGCTCTGAGCACATCTGAGAGCTCACTCCATTGAGTTTGCAGTGTAAAAGTTGTCATGAGGTGAAACATCTTGAGTACAAGTAGAAATCTGTGTCATTATTATAGTATTCAGACAGATTAGATTACTGTCTTCAGAAGGACCATAGCATATGCTTTACCTAGCAAAGGACGGTAGAGACTGCTAGATATCTAATAATAATTTCAGCTTAGTCAAAGAACTTCTCTTTGTCCAATAAATACCTTGCTAATGGATCCTAGTTAACATGACTATATGACTTTGTAGCAGAGTTGTTTGCTGTTCTCTTTTTTTTTTTTCTTTGCATCCTTATCCAAATGGTAGATTTTTTGTCTGATTTTGAAGGAGAGCTGATACTCACAAGTCATATGTCACAAGCCACTAAAAGTGTCAAAATCTTACAGCAGGCCTTTGGTGGCTTGTTAATCTCTCCGTCCTTGGGGGGGGGGGGGGGGGGGGGGGGTGGGGGGGGGGG
>JAVJGJ010000014.1:44713403-44731488 GCA_035590215.1 Microhierax caerulescens
TCTATATCTATATCTATATCTATATCTATATCTATATCTATATCTATATCTATATCTATATCTATCTATCTATCTATGTAGTAAAGAATTTGTTGTTAGACTAATCAAAATCATAAGAATTAACCAAAATACAGCAAAGACTTACTTTTACTTTATTCCACTACTATTAACACTATTAGTCTACAATACTATTAGTCCAAGGTAGTGTGGAAAAACCTCATCAAATAATACTCCTAAAACTTAAAAAAGAAAACTTTGATAATATCTACTCCTTTTTCCTGGAGCTATGCTCACCCTTCCAGGGTCCCTATGGGCACTACAACCAATAGCTTCAGTCTTCTTAAGCAGAGGGCTGTGCATGGAGGGAGAAAGGTCCATGGTGAGTCATGGGCACCCTGCAGTCTTCAGGAGAACAGCACGGTGGTGGGGGTCCCTTCTTCCTTGGCCTTGGGGTCCACCTGGGGGTATTTTTACATTTTCGTAGCAAGACCTGCTTCTGCTCACTGAGCATTACCCAAAAGCCTTCTCCAGCTCCTGTGAACATAAAGGGCTGCTGTACAGCACACAGTGACTACCTAGATCTGTTGAACCTTTATTATACAGTATCCCCAGAAGCTACAACACATCAAGCAGTAGTTCCTTGACTTCTGCAAAAACTAGCTCAGACCCAGAGAAGTCCTGAGTCCTCCCACTGTCAGGCCCATGCCAAGCCTGAAGTCTTCTGTGACTAATGGCAAAAAGTTTATTTACTGATGCACACTAGCACTAGGTGATTCCTGGTGGTGAACAGAAGCTGTTAACCAGTGACTATTCAACATGTGAATATCTCTGTGGGAGAGGTGTAAAGGTTACCTCTGCCACCCTAATCTTCAGGTTTTGTTTCCCTTGGATTTGTGCAGCTCTCTTCTGCCCATTCTGCCTGTATGGTCAAGTCTCTTCACATACAATTGCAAATAGACAACTCCTAAATATACCATATGCTACAACTTTGTGAAAAATAGTTAGGAATCACAACTGCTGTGGGCATGCAGCAGCCTGATTTGAACGGAGGCAGTGCATGCAATAAAATCCTACCAGTTGACGTCAGGGCTTTATGGAATTTTCCACAGGACGAAAAAACTAATCCAGTATCTCCCCTATCAATTTTCTGTTTATTCATCAATTTATATTTAGGTCAGTATATATTAAATTGTTATGGCAGTGTCCTTTTTTGAGCCTTCATTAATTTTAGAATCTCACTTTTATTTTTGGCTAGTGGTTGATGAATTAAACCACAAGATTTAGAAATACATTTTTAGCTCTGATGACAGCATCTCCACCAGAAGCTTATCTCTAGTCCCTGGAGCGGTCTTAAACATGGCAGTTGGATTCCTGTGACTGGAGCCCCCCAAACATCTGCCACACACACCTTGTTTTATCTGTAGCCTCATACATAGCTTCCCATCTCTGCACAAGCCTTTCAAGCATAGATAAAGAATTCGTTGCAGAGATCAGCAGATGGTTTTTATTGTTATTATTCCTATTGGCACCAAAAGTGCTTAAAACAATGAGCAGGCTTTGGAACGGTATTTCCTCCTCTATTTCTCATTTTGTTTTGACAGTCATTTGAGCATCTCCAGATTCCCAGATTAGACTCAGTATGTGGTTTATCCATTTCATCAATACTCTTACAAAGAAAAGCTCATCTTCTGCTTCAGCCAGTCCCCCTCAGTCATTTCTGAAAGCCTAGCAGTTATATTAAGTGTGCCGCTCACACCCTCTTGTTATCATCTCAGATTGTTGTCTGCATTTAGTGTCAGATAATAATAATAATAAAAAAAAATCAGAAAAATAGTAGATTTGGGATTGTTAGCATCACTTAGCAATCAGTATGCCTTATGCGTCCTATTAGAAGTCTTTTTTCAACTGCTTACAAGCCTTCCTTGATTTAGTTGTTCTCAACTCAAATTTTCCATGCTGAATGGCTGTTTCTGCCCAATAGATTTATTTATTTTTAAATCGACTTGTAAATGGTTTGGTACCAGTAACAGAAAAAGACATTTGTTTTGCTCATGTTAAAAGATTCAGCCTTTTTTTCTACGTAGAGTACCCATCATGTACACCTGCATTTACATGTTTTGGTAGAGGTGACTTTTCTCTCTCTGGAAAAAGCTGCTCAGATTTGGCCTCTGAAAAGCTACACTTAGCTTATGTCCTATAGATATCCTCTTGCCACAGATTTCCAAGATAGAGTCTCCCAAAATCCCAGCTGTGGCATGTCATGTGGTTGAATGAAACTAGGATTAAAATTGTAGCTGTATCATAGCTATTCTTACTGTGCCAAGTCCAGCTTTCAGATCTTAAGGGTCTTTTCTCTCCCGTGTGCTTGGTAGTGACTCTCTTGCTGGGCCCAAGAAACCTGGAGGAAGACTTTAAGTTATCTATATGCCAAGGGTTTAAAACGGCACGGGAAAGTAGGGGCGACCACAGAACAGCGTGTGGGAGCACAGCCTGGGGCAGGGTGAGATGTGAAGTTATAGATGGTGGAAGTGTGCATTGCAGGCTGCGGAAACAGTGGGACTGAGCATGGGGAGAGGAATAGTGTGTTTGCCAGGGCAAGAAAATGAGGGTGAAAGTGGAGGAGGAAATATGGAAGAAGGGAAGTAAAGTCTACCGTGTAGATGTGGAAATCAAAGGAACTGCAAGCAGATTGGGCGTCTGGATGAGAAGGACCAAGTTTGGAAACAGTGAGGCAAAGGACAAAATGTAACGGGGTGGGCAGTTGACACTGACACTGAGGCAGGGTGGAGGGTAGAGAAAAAGGATGTGGGTGTAGAAGATCCATGGATGAGGGGCTAGATGAAAACAGTCTGGCAAAAAGTCTGGGCACTCCAGGTTCAGTACTGCTAAAAGGGAAGCGGTCAAAAAGTTACAGCATGGCTGTGGGGTCAGGAGGTGGTGCTGGCTGTTTAAATAGAGAGAAAAGAGTTGTTCAGACAAGGAGGCTTTCACTTTTATTAAAAATTGGAGAAATGGGACTGACTGCATGGGACTATAATGAGGTTGCAGTGACAGAGTAGGAAAAGGACTGCAATGGGGACACTCTCTCGCACCAGGCCAGATACAATCAAGTTGGAAGGGAAAGGGCAGAACAGCCTGTATATGAGCAGACACCTCCTACTAGGCCTTGAATTTCATACCAGGGTCATTCTCAACTGCACAGTCCGTGGCCATGTATATGTTCCATACCTGGACCAATATAACTGTGCAAGCATAATGATCTCTCTGGGAAAATTTATCCTGTTTCCTTTGCACTTGTCATGAGGAGGAATTAGGCCAGGAAAAGTACCACACTAACAGAATCATGATTCAGTTTCCCACTGCCTTTGCTAGCTCAGATATTTCTATTTAGTATTGCACAGTGCTCAGTATAATTCACATTTATTGAGTTCCACATATTTTCTTTTCTGTTGACAAACCTATGTGAATTGCTGCTATTGCTAAGTGCTTGTTGCTTCAAATGGCAGAGCTGGTAAACTTCTGATTGTTATGGTTCACTTTCTTAAAAACCTAGAGACTTCTACACAAAAAACACACACTGCACACAAACACATTAAAAGAACATTTTTCAAGAATGAAAAGTCACTGTGCATGAAATCTTTAAGTACCAGAGCAAAGCCTGCTCATGCTGAAGCGAGCAAACAATCTGCTTTTATCTTATATGTCTTTTCTAAGGTGGCTAAGAGATTTTTTTCTGAAACATACCACTATAAATTTTATCTGTGGAAGAATAGGATCTCAGCCTAACTAGAAACATGAGCATAGAACAAGCAATAATAATATATGTTTCCGAGTTTCCCACAGTAAAAAATATTTTGCAGATTAATTACGATCTCTTTTCACCTCTGTAACTCAGTGGTTGATCAGATCTGGCATTTAATTAGTGGTATCATTTTAAAAGTAAAAAGCTGGTGAGGAATAAACTAGTGAAGCATTTACCTTTCTATCTCCCTGTTTTCCTTCCACCGTGTGCTCCACAAGCACAATTTCGTACAGGCTCAGTAAACCAGTTGTGATCCAAACAGCGATAATTTGGTTTTAAATAAGGCTTATGGTTGGTTGTTTTTTGGGTTGATTTTTTTTTTTTTTTTTTTTTTGGAAGAGTAATGAAAAGCAGTTGGCAAGATGACAGCAGATGTAAAACCCAGGCTGAGGCTGTCAGCGTGGATGCAGCAGTGCAGCTGCTTCCTGCCTTTGAGAAAGGTCAGGAGAATGTGCAGACAGCTCAAACAGCACGTAGATGTTGCCGAGGATTACGGGCTGCTTAGGCAGCAGTGTAAGTACAACATGAAAGTGAACAGAACATGCAAGCACAAAACGCGTAGGAAACACTTTTTGATTTTACCCACGACAAGCGATGTCAGCGGTAACAGACAACGCCCGCGGGTTGGACAGGTGGTCACACCTCACTTCTTCCGACAGGCAAAAGGTGCTGGCTCACCTCTGTGGATGCCCTGCAGGGAAGCAGAGCCTGAAGCCCACCGACATCAATCAAAGCTCATTTACCTCAACGTGCTTTGAATTTGGTCTTCAGACAACACGTCCCTCTGGGTCTCCCTGTTCCGCGAGCCTCCATCGGCCAGCAGGCTGGGCTCCAAAATCCCTGAGGGGCGTTGCTTATTTGACACACCTTTGTACAGCACCATGTTTAGTTCAGGTCCTCCTTGAATTTATCCTAATTTTAAGCAATTAGGAACAATAATTAGGAATACAGCTCCCCTGTAGATTCTCACAGAGACATGTTAGAAGACATTTAACCTATTTAAGATCTGAGACACCTCTGTTACTGTCTGTATTTCTCCCAGGCTATATCCTAAAGTAAGGACAACCTGGCTCCTCATTTAGGTGCCTTGGTTGGGTCTCTGGAGTCCCGTGGAACAGAGGGCTCAAGAAGTTTAACAAGTCCATGCACATCTCATACTGAAGCTTGACAGATTAAGGCAGCAATGAAACTCTCTAGTTATGATCCAGATTAAATATCTCAAGAAAGGGGAGTGGTGGTCTGAAAGCTCATTGACTGCTGAGGGAAGGGATGGATGAAATTAGAGCCCCTGAGTGGTTTCTTTCCTTTGACAGCCACAAAGTATGAAATTATCCCCTTAGGACATATAATCTTTTTTTATATTAATGAAGGTTTGCCCTCTATAAAGATCTTTTTATTTTACATTTTCAGCAAGCATTGCATTATTTTATTGTTTGCTGCTGATGTGGCAATTTCACCCTGTTAGCCCTCTGGATATATTGGCAATCCTAAAATGCCATTTTTCTCTTGTGAGAAAATTGCCAAGAAGAAAGTTGTCCTTTTAACTCTTGCTGAACCAACCAAAATTTATATTTATTTTTGTGTTATTCATGTTAACTTCCTATGTGTTTTGGGTGGCTTTGCTTTGCAACATGGATAAAAGTAATTAGCTAGCTTTATGGAGGTAATGAAAAGTCATCCAGTGATACAACCGCACATCCAGCAGTGCCATGGAAAGGGTAACTAGAGCTTTTGCAAGGTCAGTATCCCACTCTGATCAAATACAGTTTTAATTTGATTCCTGTCGATTTTATTTTTTGGGTTTTTAACCATAGTTTGGGGTGCAAAGTCCATCTCTGGACAGGTAAGATTCATTTGTCTGATTATGAGCATAGGCAAACCGAGCATTTCTCCCCTGTTCCACAATATCTTCTTTATTTTCTTCCCTTTTTATTGTTAGTCTTCTTAATTTTTAATTTCAAATTACTGGTTTTATACTGCCAGTCTGAGGTCTCTCAAATAATGACTACCTTCTTGCACATTTTTTTTCAGGTGCTTATTGAACACAATATATTTAAATTCATTTTGTTAAATTCCATTATTTACCTCCCATTTACTCATTCAGTAGCGATTGTGCTAAACTACTAGCACCGCTTACAGCTTTGTAGTGAAAGCAAAGCTATGCACGCCGCAATTATTCCATAAACACAAGCATCTTATTCAAAAGAGGAACCAGCACGCTGGTCCGTTACCGTGCTCTGCCCCTGCTCCGCTGCAAAGGAGGGCTGATGTCTTCAGGGCTCAGTGTACGGGGGGACATCAGTGAGGAGGGCTGCAGTGGGCTGTAGGAAAGTCAGAGCAGGGAGACTCAACAAAAAGCAGGGAAGGCAAAAGAAAGGGAGAGAAATATCCAAGAGATAAGTAGTGAAGCACAAAGCCAGAAGGGAGAAAATCAAGGAGAATGATAAACAGAGATGGAAAGGACAAAAGAGAAAGAAGGGATGATAAGGTGACGTAAGCACCGAGGAGAAAAATAATCAGCACATTCATCACCGTGTCCCTTACTTATTGAATCCCAAGGCACATTCTCCGTCATATGAATATCCTAGAGCCTACATGAATTGAAAAGGGAGTAAGATAGGATATCAATCAAAACGGCAGTACCAGAGTTTCTGAGGCCATGATTTTATGATACAGGAACGCCTGTCTTCAGATTCCCAGTAGCAGATCAAACTGTTGCAGCTGCAAGGAACAAAGTGCTGATCCCATATAAGTTTGCACTGCTAGTTCAAATTAGCGCAGAACTTCTGGTATGTTAACTTTATACTAACAGGCTTTATCATGTGTCATCTGTCCTCCCACAGCCAACATAAAGCCAGCATAACAACATAAATCTAACAATTTGTGTTGTGTGCTCCGGCTAATTCTGCAGAAATGCATTCATCTGTTCATAACCAAATTTGCAGTGCTGGTCCAGGAGGGCATTGGCTTGGTAGTAAGTGGTCTTGATACACTGCAAATGTTATTGTGAGCAGAAGGGAACATACCTTATACTGGAAGCTAAGTATTTACTGTTAGTGAAATTAATATTTTAACAGTCAAAACTTTTAACTCTGTTACAAAAATATATGCTCATTTTTGAAATTAATGCAGAGATGTCTTATCAGTAATAGTCTTAACATTGTTTGAGTCTGCTCAGTGTTATTTCATGTTTTGCTAACAAGGTCTGCCTGCTTTTTCTTGGTTCCCAGGTGAAGTGTGGAAGCTGCAGAGCAGCCTCCAACTGTCCCACCTGACACAGAAGGCTGCTCTTTGTCCTGCGATGACCACCTCAGTTTGCCAGGCCTTTGCCACATGCAATATTCTTGGAGATGAAGTTACAACAGGACAGGCATCAGTTGACCGCTACACAATTATTAATGCAAGTAAGGTCAGCTCCGACCAAGGGAAGGCCAAAAAAGTCCTTAGACCCTGAGTTACCAGGTCAATACAAAGCCCACAGACTTTTACTAATAATGGCAAAAATCATGATTACTGGGGTACAGCCTCAGTGTTGTGTGTTCATTTGAAACTCTTTGTAAAACTGTATGATGCTCTGTAAATATGCTTTATATTACTGGTAATTGGAAACATGGTCAATAGCAGCTTTCTTTTGCTTTTCAGCTGACAAATCAGCTGTGCTATGGTCTTGGAAACAGACCTGTCTGGATTCCAGTGACTAGCATTTAAACTGGTGAAGGTCTGACTGTATATGCTTCCATAAGAGAAAATATCCCTGATGCACCTTCTCTTCTCTGTAAAGCATTTAGTTTAGCCTACCCTGCAGAAATCACAAAAGGCATTAGTTCCATCTCAGTTACTGCAGTTGGGTTCTATTAGGATCTAAATTTATTTCGCAGCAGCATGTATTTATGTGTTGTTAACACCTGACTGCTGAAAGTACCAGGCTTAGGAAAGCATCACTGGCAATTTCAGTGGCTCCCTTGAATGACAGCTTCTAGTCTCCATAGAAAAATAGCGGATGGGCAAGCAAAACCCCATGAGGGAAATGCTGACAACATCTGCTGTGCTTACCTTTATCTAGCTGAAAATTTTGGCTACAAAATCCCACACCCCTTCCTTCCCTCTCCTTTTTTTTTTGCAGGTCTGCCAAGCATGAATAAAGAGCTCATTTCAGAGCTCAGCAGATGGCATTCCTCATTGTTATTCCTATTGGTACCCAGGGATGTCTGAGTCTATGGGCATGAGAATGTTATTGCCCACTCCTGTTGTAGTTCCACTTGGACTTTAATTTCTAAGTGCCTGTACTGCCAGCATAGTCTATCATACCCTTTAATTAATAATACTTGGCATCCACTATTACTCTTGACAGTTTTGAAGTTGTAATATGGATCTATATATTAACAGGTTGATCATGCTGCATTCTGAGTCTGTCAGTAAAGACAGAAAAGCAGAGCATCCTGGTGATCCTTATAACCTAGTGAAGAAGGCTGAATCACAAGAGGAAACATACCTCTACATACAAAGAAAAAATTGTTATTAGAGCCCTGTCTCCTTCGGTGCCAACACTGGAAGGTGATCAAGTTACTGTTACAAGAAGTATTTGGCAAAAGTTGTTTTCTCCAGTTTAAAGGCAGACAAACTGGTGGGTTTTTTTTTCCTATGTGACTTGTCCAAGAATATTTAAGCGAATCTGAAAGCAAAGTACATCTTTTAGTTTCCTATGACCTAATCTGTATCTTCGACTAGCCTTGAAAAAGCAGATTTAATTTTGGAATTTCCTAATTTACTAGTGGTTTGATTTTGCAATCTTAAATCTCTGCAGTTATAATATTTCTACCCAAAACATCCCAATAGAAATATGCCTTTCTATTCCTGGATAGAAATAAGCCTGAGGATGCCAGGATGCTGCAAAGGTTTTATAGACACCCAGAAAAAATATTAAAAGCAATTACTACTTCTAGAAAGTGGTGCAGGTATTTAAAATGAATCTTTGGAAAGGGTCTTCAGAACCAGAGAGAGACCACAAAACCTCTCTCTTATTGCCAGAAGGCTTTGCTGTCTTTCTGCAGCAGATGATATTAAAGAGTGCCAAGCCTATCTGGTTAGCCTTGAATAAATAAGAGACTTGCTTACTGGCTTGAGGCAGCAGTATATATTTCCAAAAGGCTTCAGATTATTTATGTGACAATGTCTGTAAGTACATGTCTGTATGTGTGGTAAACATCTAAATTTCCACTATAATCATTTGAGATCTGGAACAGGATTCAGTCGCATAGAAAAGTACCCAGTACCCTATGCAATGCTCCTAAAAGCATCCATACTTTCAACTGCATTTCTCTGCTTAAGTTATCTGTAAAACACAGACAATAATAGTTATGAAAATCAAGCTGCTGCTATTTTTGAAGACCTCCAATAAGTGGCATAGCAGGAAGAAAAACTGTTCCCACCTTTTCAGCAGTGTATGATGTATGGGAAGTAACAGGGACACAATCAAGAAGAACAGAGATTTCTGAATGGATGTGCTGACCACTTCACCCACTGCATGGGGAAGAGTGTGTTACTCAAAAAAAGTAAGAAATTCAGTACTGTATCATAATGCATAAGTTGCAGTGATGGCAAAAAAGTGATATTGCACTAAATGGCATAAAATCTTCATCCTGGATTTTGTCTCTGTGGTAATCTTAATATTCCTTCAGTTAAATTTGTGGAGTTTATGTTTAGAAGCTGGCTTTACAGCTGTGCATTTAACACTGTAAATAATGCAACAGGCCTAAACTCTGAATGTTTGGCCACAGGCACGTTTTGCTTCTGGGTAAGATGCAACAGCAAATGTGGTACATTTTGGACCTGGTTTACATACTATATTTTTGCTGCTAACAAAACCTTAAACTCACTTTACTCTCTGAGGAATAGCTGTTATGTTAGGTAAAGAGCAATTAGAAAAATGTGGTGATGATATCTTAGATATCTTGCCAAAGGACATTTTGCCACTGAGTTTCGCTGGGTTAGGATTTCACACATGGAATGCTAGCCATGGTAAAAGTAACATGCAGAGTCTGGGTACACTGCTGTACTTCATTAAAGTGGCAAAATTGAATTTTCCCTACCTCTTAAATTTCAGACTGTTTAGAAATAATTTTCCAGCACGTATTGATTGCTGAACTCCCTAGTAGTTTTCCTGTCAGCAGATTTCTATTTATGTTTTTTTATTCAACGAAAAAAGGGAGTCCTAAGAGTCAGGAATGAAAGTACTAGGTTGTCTGCACTAATTATATATCAAGAAAGTACCAAAGGAAGAGGAGATAATAATTCCTGGGATTCTTCCCTTTAGGAAATGAGGTATCACAAGACATTTTGGAAGTCTTACCATCCTAACTCATGCAAAATAACTTTGATACTCCTTTATTATATTTTTTTTTATTGAGAACATGGCAGCTTCTTATTTTTAAAGGTGATTCTTTTATTAATTTAAGAACAACGGTGGTATTAAATAAATATATTTGGTAATCAGTTTGCTTCTCTCTCTCACTCAGATGTTACACAGTGTTGTATCTAGCCAATGCAGTTGTGAAAAGGAATTAGGTTATCACATATGGTCTATATAATGTGGCATTTCTAACTGAATCAAATGCAGTAACAATGGTGGTCTTCAGGACCTGACCTTGCAGTCCATTATTCAAGATCTAAATGACTGCCAGTGTGTCTAAACCACCTAATTCCTAGAGTTCATTTTTACTCTCTAATGTCACCTTTTTAGGAATACACTAAAAAGCTAAGAGCTCAGACCTTTATCTTATTTGTTCACTTACTGCTTCGCTTACTGAAGAAAGCAACAATTATTCTCTCCTTTCATCCAGATCATCCTGGCAGGTAAGTGAAGAACTATTTTCAAATCTTTGCATTTGGAAATGACAGATACATTTCAACACCATTATCTGCCTTCAAGCTGTTTCTCTGCCTACCCAAATCTTTGTTCTAAGTTCTGTCACATTTTCAGCAATTCAGAGTGCTCATTTTAAAAGATGCCAGACTGGGCACAGGCAGTTATAATTCATGATACTGAAAAAGGTGGAGGCAAGAGAAATTCACATTAACTTTTCCCAATTCAAAGTTGGAAAAGCCAAGTCTCATCAAACAAGACCAGACTGAAACATCTCACTGTAACATGTACTTATGCATACTTACGTATGTATATATGTATGCTTTGTATGCATTTCATTGCAGGATGAGATTGTTCGTCTTAAGACTATGTTACTTTTTAAAACTTCTGAAGGTGTTTAATTTCCATACTTGGGAATGTTTTGGTATTTATAACCAGTATTTGCATTGTGTGCAACAGAGCTCCCTACAGGCCCTGAATCAAGGGGTGTTACACAGAACAATCCTTTACTCCCTCCTGCATGCAGAGAGTCATTTGTGAGCAAGGAATTAAAAGCCTGAATTCTAACAGCTGGCAAATCAACATTGTGTTTCATTCATTCAATTAAACTACACAGTACGATTCTGGATCTGGTCCAAGTCCTATCCTGAAAGAATATGAGTTTGATGTAGTCCTCAGCAACTTGCAGCTATCAAATAAACGGCACCTACCCCAGACCTGGAAGATTTATGACCTTCACTCTAAACTTGACTACAGCTGTTAAGTCCAGAGGTCTAGAGGACTGAGTCTCTGACACTCATTGAGTAGATGGGCTGCATTTGTCAAGCTGACTAATCTCATATAGGATCTATGTGAATCATTCTTCAAAGCACTCTTAGAAAGATGCTGGATGTCAGACGTGAAACAGGTCTGTCATCACTGGGGATAACTGTTCCAGTAACAGGCATGTAGAAGCAAAATACTCTGAAATATTATAACAACTTAAAATATTGGCAGGTACAAGAACAACAAAATTTGTTTTTTTCTTTCCCCACACAAACTGAAATTATACATATCAGCATGATATGGCAAGTCTCTCTCCTTCGTTTACAGATCAATAAATGAATTTATGTTAAATGATCACATCTCTTTCTGTTGCAGTTGGTCTTTCTGACTTTGTCCAAGCTCACCTTCCCTGGAGTCCACAAATTGCTTTAAAGAATCACTTTCCATATACATTCACCTAAAAAAACCTTACCCTCAAACTCCTAGCATCATTGTTGCACAACAATTTTTTTCTAGATGCTGCTTTGATTTTTTTTTTTATATTATTTGCCTCATTTCTCTTTGAGCTGCATTGAGACAATTCAAAAGCAGGGGTCCAAACTAACATATATCTTTTTATTTTTCCAACATGTTTTTAAAGGCATGTCAAGATAAGATCTAGAAACTGTATTGCAAAATAATCTCACATAGTTGTTTTCAAATCCCTGGCATATTTAAAATATACTCTTCTCTAAAAAAAATCCTGTTTTCTATCACTTCACTTTAAATAGCCTTATAGAGCCTTACCATGCTTAATTATGTATCCCCTGTTATTACCTACACTATATAAATCTGTTGGTTTTCAGTTATGGGTGAACGAAGTGACTGATGCTTTCAGTGTTGACATTGCTGCTAACATTTTTATTTATTAAGATTAAAAATCAAACGTTCGATCAAGCATAAGGTACTGAAAGCACAGCCAGAAAACTCAGATAGAATTTGTCGGTGTCCATCTTTGGGCCATGCCATATATAAATTATGCCATCAGAGACTTTCATTAGTGTATGCTTTTTGACTCTGTGTTGTCAGACTACACATAGGCAGTGTGGCTTCCACAAGAATACAGAAGGGCAAATAAGAACGCTACCATTCCTATCAGCCAAACTTCTTAGTGTGCTCCCAGCTTATATCATCTACTCTTTCAGTTTTGTAAACTTGGTTTTTACACATTATTCCTCACAGAGAGAAAAGATAGGGCCAGGATGTAGATGAAATAAGGCAAGAGTTTTTCATCCAAAAATAGGCAAAAATGTTACATTCTTTCATGTTTTTGCATGGTAGTGTATTGGCTGTCTGCAAAAAGTATAACTTTGGTACCCTTTGTTTTATCTCCTGATTTATGTGTGCTTCTTCAGTGACAGTAAGAACCTGGAAGCAGAGACAGCTTTAACAAGAAAACAGGTGTTAGTGATTTTCAAAATATACTGCAAAACATGTTGATTTAAAAGTAATGATCAAGACATTTATTTTAATGAAAGGGGGAAGTTGTCAGGCCTGACTAATTTACCTTTGGTTTATCAGTTTATGTGGTATTATATAACACAAGTTTAGTGCAGGTTTGCAGAATAATCTCCAAATGCCTTTAATTTTCAGAACAATAAGGAACTGGACTTCTTTAAACTAATCAAATTTGATCACGTAGTAAGCTCCAGAGTTAAAGTAGATTTTCTTTGTTATCATCCCTTCAATAACTGGAAGTTCTTACAGCAGCTGTTTGATACATATAAGAAGCCTCGTTTCCTTTGACAATGATTTGCATTGATGTGAGTCATTGGAAACGTTGAGGCAAAAATTTGGGAACAGAAAGAAAGACCCCTCATGGGAATTTTATTCCTGACTTAGTGAAAAGTGAACCAATACTTCTCTCAGAGAGGAGGGACATTGCCTTCACAGCAGGTACAGGACAAGGCATAGGACAGCAAACACCCCCGCTGGTGAACTGCTTCCCTGAGAAAAAGAACTAAGGAAAAGAAGTGTCTTTGATTATAACTTCCTCTATTCACTGTGGTTTTTAATAGGAATTAAAGTATTTTCCAACACCTGAACATGTGAGAAGGGAAGCAAATGCAGGAAAGCTGTTGCCACTGGCAAATTGGGAACATCTTAAAGGAGACAGAACATCTTAAGAAGAAAGGTGAAGAAAACAAACAGTAGAAAACCTTGTGCTTGTTCATACTTGGTTCCTACTGTGTGGTACCATCATCTTTTCTACTCTTCTCCCCTTAGGCTGACCTATATGAACTGTAAAGTCTCCACCTGCGTAGCCTTGGCAGGAGGAGTTTGATGCCTGACTGAAAGGGTGTCACAAGGAAAATAGGAAGCCAGGTTAGTGAGGTCTAGGGCTTGAGAAGCTGGGACTGTGGTTCCTCTACAATAGGAAAGTGCATCCTTTTCTACTTCGCTAATCACTGCAGGATTCCTCCTCATTTAGTACTGGGAATAATTTTGAGTTAACAAGAAAGAAACCACATGATGCCTTCCCCCGTACCCTTTACACATGTTTGATATTGTAATCCTAACACTTCAACCCAGAGTGAAGTGTGCTCATAACAGAGAGCAGCTGAGATGAAAGCTGATGTCTGGGACTTAACAAGTCACTTTTAGTGGAGAAATTGAGGAATATTTGTCTTCCTCTGTATGTCTTCAAAAAAAGAGATCCATTCAGCTGTTAGCAAGGGAGTTCAAGTCTGCTAGCTACATTCAACCTAAAATGCCACTGTGTGAGAGTCTGTCTGCTTAGCTTTGGCACGTAACTTGTGTTGAAATTTTAGGCACTTAATGAAGTAAGTGTCCATGTTCCCTCTGCAGTCTGTCCATGGAGAGAAGGCACATGGGAAATCCTGTCTGCCAGATGTAACCGATAGCTCCTATATCTAAACTTGGGCAAAAAAGGTCACCAGTGAGACTTTCAAAGACACCTCCTGTTCCATGTTGCCAGAGATTTACTCGGAAGCACTGTTCCTAGAATGTAGAAATGTGTGAGGCATGGGACCTGCCTGCCTGGTGCAGGCACACCAGCCATTTCATGTAGCCCAGAGCTAAACAGGGAGTTTCTCTCCTCTGTCTTCCACTTCCCCTCACCTCTCCAGCATCCATTGTCCTTTATCTCTCTGCATCCAGTATCTGCCCTGTTTTCTGTTCTTTTGAGTTTCTTGCTTTGTTTCTTCTCAGCATTTTCTCCCTGCTGACCCTCTGTTCTCTCTGCTTCTGCTGATCCCCATTTCTGCTGATGTAAAACTAGAGACAAGCCCTAAAGCTGTTCTCATCTTCACCACTTTATATTAAGTTTGTACAGGACTACCAGCAGACAGTTTTCTCCATATATCTTCAGACATGAAGTGTGGAAGTGGTTCTTTCTTGGGCGGGTGGAGGATACAGGCAAAATGTTGTCAGTTCCTTTGCAATTTCCAGCTATATATAAAATACCTGAAATAACAGGTAAGCAAAGAAATATTTTCACTATACACTGGGCTTGACCAGGTCTGAGAGTCTCCTCCACACCAGGAAAGAGCCCCAGGAAACTATTATTCTGCCTTCTTGCTGCTTCGCATGAATGGTCTCCAATCGATGATATTCCCCGATGGAAGCACCAACAAATGTAACTTGGTGCTTTCCGGAGAGAGTATGCAGAAATGTTAATGGCTGCTTTTTGTTTTCAATGGTATTGTGCCCTTTTCTTAGAAGGAAGAGAATATTTTAGGATGGGGTTATAGGTATCCACGTGGCAGCTGGCATAAGCTTCTATCTGCAGGCTGTAGCCTGGTGCCTTCCATATAGCAGTTAGCTTTAGGCAGGCAGTCCAAGCACCCAGTGGAACAAATACTGTAGTTAATAGTTGTTATTTGGTTGGACAGTTATTTGGACAGTCCAGCCCTAGTGGGAAACATAGATATGTGAGTGTGGGTTCAGAAAATCAGGCCTTCTAGGTGTGATTCATACTTAAATACCACAAAACTTTTCCCATTGCTACATGAATGCGAAGCAGCAAGAAGGCAGAATAACAGTCTCCTGGGGCTGTTTCCTGGTGTGGAGGAGACTCTCAGACCTGGTCAAGCCCAGTGCATAGTGAAAATATTTCTTTGCTTACCTGTTATTTCAGGTATTTTATATATAGCTGGAAATTGCAAAGGAACTGACAACATTTTGCTTGTATCCTCCACCAGCCCAAGAAAGAACCACTTCCACACTTCATGTCCTTGAATCCCAGAACTAGGCAATGATTTATTATTTAGAGCATCAAAAGGAGGAATTTCATAAAAGCCAAGCCATTATCCTTTCATACAAGCTGCAGCCCCATGAGGTTTCTGCCAAGCCCAGCAAAGAAAGCTTTTCATGATCTCTTCCAAAGTCATACAGTAAACCTATAACTATTTTCTGCCCATTTTTGAGAGTATGATAATAGGTATGGTTAAAAATGAACATTTTAATGAAGAACTTTGCATGAGAAGTATTCCCATTTAAGTTATACCAAGGCAGGAATGAAAGGGAGAGAAATAAAAATGAGTACGGTATCATAGACTGAGAAACGTCCTTGCCAGTGTTAAAAATGCAAAACATAGCTCAAGATCTAATAAACACAGAATATTAATTATAAATCAAATATGTTATCAAGTGAAGAAAAAATGGAGAATAATCTGTAAAACCTGTGATAGCAAGTCAGAAACAGATTGAAAACCAGTGACCTGCCTTAGAGACCAAATGAACACACAAAAAGGATCAGCCATAATTAAACAGGAACTTGGGTAACAGTGAGCTAACAGAAAATTGTGAATTAATTCCTCTCTGAACTCTCAAAGTCTCCTAAATAACTAATGACATTTCATGTATGACATCATGGGTTTAAAACACACACTGTTTTTAGGGATTTTTCTGGAATATTTTTGCAGTGGAAAAAAAATATTTTTATTGAATAAATGTACTTTAGCCCATGGCATCAACCCCCATACTAAAAAGGAGGTCATCCATTCCTGTGAGTCAGTGGGCTTTCGGCATTTTAGGAATGCTATGTCTTTTAGTACTCTGGTCTATATGAGTATTTTCTTGCAAACCTGTTGTATAATCTCCTGTTTGTTGAGGAAGCAGGGGAGAAATAAAAAGATATCAGAGACAGCAGAGGGTATGTAAGGGTACAGTACTGGGAAAATGAAAGGCAAGTGAACTGATAAACAGAGATACACCAGAGAGGGAAAAGTAGAGGGAAAGTAGAGAGAGCAGTGAATGCAGCAGGACTGAGCTCTGAAGAAAGGAGGTGCCACAAAAACAAATAAGAAAAAGCACAATGGAAGAGGAAAGGAAATTATTTAGCTTGGTTGAAGCAATGCAAAACAGTCAGAAAGATGTGGATTTTCTTATTAAGCAGAGTCTTCAAGGGACACAAAGCCTACTAAGTGTCTCCCTTCCCCCTGTTATGCAGATACCCTTCTAGGAAGGAGACGGCAAGACAGAAGAGAAAGCGGGACAGAAATCACACTCCTCTTGATGATTTTTGTCTTTCACTGCTGCAGGCTGTATGCAAAATTACTCAAACCATCCCAGCACCTACTCAAAATTCTGCCTCAGCTGAGCTTCAGCCCAAGCTGCCATAGTAGCCAAGAGGGCAGTGCAGAAGGGAAGTTAAAGTCAGGGTCCTCCTTGTTCTAGCTGCATCAGCTATTGAGCTTGGGGTGCCCTTTCTGAATAGATAACTGGTTGTGTCATTTACCATATCCCTCCAAGCCCTGTTCTGATCCTTTACTTCCAATGGCAGAAACGATTCTTTGTTAGCTTTTAAGAAAAAATAAAATGCGTCAAGATCAGCTACAAAATAAAAGCCAGGATATCAAGGTAATTTTCATGCTTTCTTTTCAGATCAGGATGATTCTCTGTCATTCTGGTTACCTGTAAGAATAGCTGTAGCTATTATTAATAACTGTGCCATGTACAGCGTGTTGACCATGATGTGATAGCTATGGTGAATGCCAGTCTTGTACGTGGAAAACTCCTGGGTGAAATGTACATTGCAGAGCTCCCATCCACACGATGATTACCTTAGGAACTGTGGTAGAATTTCCCACAGCAGTAAACGATTATGTTTCAGAGGATTAAAATAATTTTTACATTGATACGTTAAAGTAGTGCAGTCTTTATACACTGATTATGGCTCTTCTAGCTGCCTACGTAGTGTTTTCTCTGCAGATGGCTCAATCACTGAAAAAACATACTTAACGTTACAGAAGCTGTTACATTGACTATGAAAAGTAGATATAGCAGCTCAATTTCTTTGGTACTGTAACTCCAGGGGAGGGAAAATAAGCTGTAACATCTGTAAGCTTTAGCAGATTTGAGGCACCAGAGTTCTTTGATTCAGCTCAAATGTTATGTGGCTAAGCAAATTCTACTTTTCTAGTTTCCAGGCAATTTTGCTTGTGTCAGCTCTTTGAGTCAGGTATTTGTCATGTATGTCTTCTGTATAACAATGTGTCTAATGGCTCCTAATGGACCATGCTAATGCATGAGAGCTCTCAGGCCTGAAAATTTGTACCGCTTCTTATTTTGGCTGTGCAAGTACTGAGCTCAGGGATGTTGAGTTCATAACAGTTGTGGTCTTACAATTTCATTTCTGTGCACATAGCTCATGG
>JAVJGJ010000014.1:44736842-44747279 GCA_035590215.1 Microhierax caerulescens
AGTAGTGGTCAACAGCTCAATGTCCAGATGGAGATCAGTGACAAGTGGTGTCCCTCAGGGATCTGTATTGGGACCAGTACTGTTTAATATCTTAATCAATGACATAGTGGGATCAAGTACACCCTCAGCAAGTTTGACACACCTGAGGGACAACATACCATCCAGAAGGATGGACAAGCTCAAGAAGTGGGTTTACATGAACCTCATGAGGTTCAACAAGGTCAGGTGTGGTGTCCTGCACCTGGGTAAGGGCTGGGGGATAAAGAGATTGAGAGCAGCCCTGAGGAGAAGGACTTGGGGATACTGGTGGATGAAAAGCTGGACATAAGCTGGCAACGTGTGCTCATAGTCCATAAAAATGACCATAACCTGGGCTGCATCAAAATAAGTGTGGCCAGCAGGTAGAGGGAGGTGACCCTGCCCTTTACTCCACACTCATGAGATCCCACCTGGAGTACTGCACCCAGTTCTGGAGTCCTCAGCACAGGAAAGACATGGACCTGTTGGAGCGGGTCCAGAGGAGGACAGCAAAAATGATCAGAGGGCTGGAACACCTCTGCTATGAAGACAGGCTGAGAGAGCTGGGGTTGTTCAGCCTGGAGAAGAGAAGGCTCCAGGGAGACCTTATAGCAGCTTTTCAGTAGCTAAGGAGGGCTTATAAGAAAGATGGGGACAAACTTTTAGCATGGTTGCTGTTCACGGGCATTCCCTCATTGTATGTTATCTGTACATGGCCTTGACTCCTGTACTCAAAGCTGTTTCTACTTCTTGAAAGTCTGCCAAGGCATTCTTTGCATACCTCATCTTTTTAAGGAGGACCACTTTGGTTAAACGTCATAGGATCACAAGAGCATACAGACCCAGCAGCCTTGGACTGGCAGTCCTTCTCCTTCATCCCACTGTGATGAGTGGCAGTGGCACATGCTGCCTAAGGGAAGCACGAGAGCCTGCCTGCTGCCTGCAGTGTCTCCCTTTATGTCTTGCCAGCATCCGCAATTGTTGGATTAAGGATGCTGCAAGTTACATCTCTGCCTATTCCCCTGTAATATCAGTCTCTGGAATGAATTTCTCTAACCCCTTTCTGAACGTGCTGTTATCCTCTGCCTCCACAGCTTCCATGGAAACAAATTCCAGCTCACCATTTGCTTTGTAAAGAAGCATTTTGCATCTTCCTCTGTTTCGAACTGATCTGTCTACTTTCGGCAATCACCCCTTACTTGCAGTATTGTGAAATTTGGTAAATATGGTTCTGCTCTCAGCTTACCCCTTCACAACTTTTCAAACCTCTCAGTCACACTTCCTTAGGCTTTTTGCATTTGAAGTCTCAGCCTTTTTAGTCTATCCTCACAAGGCAACTAGTCTACCATGCTACCCATTTTTTACCCTTTTGAAACTGTTATGTCTGCCTTAAACATGGAGATTTCCAGTTTTCTATGATCCAGCCTGAACTTTGAAAACAGTGATCCTTAAATAGAACTTACGCTATTTTTTTTCTGAATGAAGATTTTTCAGTACCTTGCAGAATGACATTTCCACTGATAAATTTGTACTGATGGTCCAGATAACAAGGATGACAGAAAAGAAGGCTGAAGAACAAAGAGAGGAAACTAAGAAGAAATGTAAGTGTGCTGTATTTTTCATGATTGGTTTTCAAGCTGGACTCAGAAGACAGTTCAAAGAATCCTGCCCGTGTGTTACCTTATGAGGAAAAAAGTGGCAAAATCCACTGAAACATTTTTTGATCTTTCAGAAATTGCAAGGGAATCAAAGGTCAAAATTTCTTAATTTTTGCATTTTGCAGGGATATTTTTGTCACCTAGACCTGCACGCACACAGTCCATGGCTGCGAATGCCTGTGTAAAACATTAGCAGTGATTGGTCTTGCACAGTGCTGTAATCAAGGAGATGGAGCAATGAGTGCAATTTAGTGAGGTTTACATGTATGTGTATACAGGCCCGCTTTCTAGACAATCCCCTTGAAACACTCATCTTCCCTTTTCCACAGACTTCACGTTGTGTATCTGAGTAGCCCTTAGGTCACTTCTAGCTGTACAGTTTTGCATTGGTAATTGGCAGAGTACTGGAATGCCAATGAAGTTAAAACCTCATGAGTGAGTGAGTGAGTGAGTGAGGAGCAGGAGGCTCCCCAGCTGCCTGGTGGGAAAAGGGAGTGATTCCTTTAAAAAACTCTGCAGAAGAGAAAGCTGTTTCTCCCTGTTACCAACTAACAATATTGAGCTCAATTACTTGTGGATGAACTGGTCTGTAACACTCAGAAACACTTTCAATCTTGTTTTAACACCATTAAGTGGGAATTAATTTAACATACAACTTGACAGTAGTTAATCCAGTGATCAATTACTCATACTTATTTCATGTTGACATTTTTTTTCCTTCTTCAGTTTCCAACTATGTGCAGTCATCTTCCTGAGATGAGTAAGCCAGTTTGGACAAAATAGAAATTGCTGTCAAGTTCAACCTCAGCTTTACAATTCTCCAAGGGATCCAGAGTCCTTTGAGACTGGGAAAATGTTTAGGAAATGTAATAATACTTATTTTTCTCCCTGTGTACACTTTGTGGTTGCGATATTTGGACATCGATTTAAAAGTAATAGTGCTGAAATATGTTCTTGCCAAAAACACTCATCAGTTCTACTTACTCCACTTTTGCAATAGTTCATTGTGATCAGCAAAACTGATCACTGTTTTATTAAAATGGCATTCAAATTAAAAAGTCGTCTTTATTTCTAAAGATAGCCCTTTTAAAAATTTCTCTATTCAGTTGAACAAACATTTGGAAATTTCAAATATGTGATGCACCGGTGATGAAAGCCATTGTGATACAGTTGTGGCCATCTAATCTTATACGCGCCCTGTAGAAATCTACTTACTGATAAAAATCAAATTGAAATCTGAATCAAATTTTTCTTTGAGCCATAGCTCTTTTCATTTAGATACTATGTAAATGCCTACCAAATTATCATTAATTTGCCCTCCAAAATAATTCAAGGATTGGTATGAGTGTGCCAGAGTAACTGCATGTGTCTTGGAAAGCAGACATTTAAAGAAAAAGGAACATAGTAAGCAATATGCAAAGTTGTTTTGCAGTCAGTTATAAGCTTTTTAAGAAGGCCTGTGAAAAGATTTTTGGAAATGTAGCTGAGAATCTGCTCACTTTCTTTACAATCTCTAGTGACTTATTCTGCTTGAATGCAGCATCTTGCACTGGAAAAAAAAATATTCCTGTAATTCACTGTCTTTAGCTGACTGACCCTTCTAATCTCGCATTATCTGAACTGTAAGCTTCCTATGCCACAATTCTGTACAGTGTCATATTGCCATAAGTGCATTAGTTACTTATCAGTTATTCAGGTTTTCCAGCACAGGAAAGGAAAGCCAAAGTTGGCCCAAGCTGTGAAAGATGCATTTCAACCGCTGCTGTGAAAGTGATGCTGAACACCATGCCTCCCTCTGGGCCCTTTGCCAGGTGAGGGAATGGCTGTGACACTGCACTTGGTGTGTCTGCAAAGATTCGTGCTATGCCAGGTAGCTCTTTAAATCCAGACTTGAAAAAAAAAACCAAAACCAACAAACAGCCACCCGTTTTTTTTGCTTCTTTTTTTTTTTTTTTTTTTTTTTTTCCCAAGAAAATGCTTTAACAAAAAGGGTGCCTCATAGCTAGTGTTAGCAAGCAAGCTTTTGTAGCATTCTTATCAGCATCTCGTGAGAGGAATCAGCTCAGGAATACCAGCGGAGCACAGCTTGGAGGCTTTTGCTGTTGCTGTCTGTTGTTTTCAAAACTGATAAAGACAACACTCCTGAGTACGCTAAGTCAGCCTCTGGATCCTTCTGTGATTTCTTCTGGAATTAACAATGCTATTGTTAATTAAAGAGGGTTGAAAGTCCATTCTCCAGTGCTTTATCTTTTATTGAAATACCCTTCAAGATCTTTGTGCAGAATAAGCTAGTTACATGATAAAGGTCTGCTTCTATGAATTATTTAGTGAAGATGTTACTTTTCAACTCAAAGGGAGGAAAGGCAAAAAATGTGTCATCAGGTAAATGACACGTATTTTAGAAAAAAACTGACAGATCATATTGTCCTGGTTTCAGCTGGGATAGGGTTAATTTTCTTCTCAGTAGCTGGTGCAGGGCTGTGGTTTGGATTTGGTGTGAGAGCGATGCTGACAGCACACCGATGGGTTTGGTTGGTGCTGGGTCATGTTTATACCAAGTCAAGGACTTTTCAGTTCCTTGGGCCCTGCCAGCGAGAGGGCTGGAGGGGCACGGGACATTGGGAGGGGACACAGCCAGGACAGCTGACCCCAACTAGCCCTAGAGGTATTCCATACCATGGGGTGTCATGCTGAGTATATAGCCTGGGGGGAGTTGGCCGGGACCACCAATTGCTGCTCAGGGACTGGCTGCGCATCAGTCAACAATTGCCAGCATCGGTGGTAATTGTATTGTGCATCACTTGTTGTATTTTTTCCCTTTCCCTTTGGATTTTACTCTTCTCCCCTTCTCTCTCCTTTTCATTACAATTGCTATTTATTATTATTTCATTTAATTTCAATTGTTAAAGTGTTCTTATCTCCACACCCGAGTTTTACCCTTCTCCTGATTCTCTCCTCCATCCTGCTGGGGGTGGGAGGGGAGCGAGTGAGCGGCTGTGTGGTACTTACTGTGTGGCTGGGATTAAACCACAGCACATGTAACGTCAGTCAAAGCAGCTCTCAAACACCAGCCACCCTCCTGGAGCAAATATTAGCTAAACACAGCTTTCTAAGACAGCTGTCTGTAACTTTTTTGTGACCAAATCAAAACTTCACGATGAGTGTGAAATGACCTCACACCACCGGAACAGCTATGAAATAAGAGTAATATAAAGCAAACCTCACAATGGATCTCATCTGACAAAGTAGGTGCTAGGTCTTGCATCACCGTTAGTGAAACTGCCTTTTACAAGTGATGGAAAACCCTAACACCTTGCAGCTTAGAAAAATAAATATAAACCTGCAAGGATCATCAAGGAACATAATCATTATATGTTTTATATTACAAGTTGATCTTTTAGAATTTTTGAGATTTTAGGGAAGGGGGACTGGGAAGGGAACAGGGAAGGGGACAGGGACAGAAAGGGAAGGGAAAGATCTTCAGGCTTTTGACAAGTTGTCCTGGTTTCAGCTGAGATAGAATTCATTTTCTTCTTAGTAGCTGGTACAATGCTGTGTTTTGGTCTTGGTGTGAGAATGATGTTGATAGCACTGATGTTTTAGGTGTTGTGAAGTAGTGCTTATTCTGAATCAGGGGCTTTTCAAGTTTCCCATGCTCTGCCAATGAGGGCGTGCACAAGGAGCCGGGGGGGGGACGGACACACGGACACACAGGCAGGGCAGTTGACCCAAACTAGACAAAGGGATATTCCATACCGCAGAACGTCATGCTCAGTATTTAAACTGGAAGGAACTGAATGGGGGCTGCTGATCACTGCTCAGGGACTGGCTGGGCATCAGTCAGTGGGTGGTGAGCAACTGTAATGTGCATCACTTTTTTTTTAGGTTAGGTTTGGTTTGGTTTTTCCCCCTTGGGTTTTATTCCTCTCTCTTCCTCTCTCCTTTTCATTACAATTGTTATTGTATTTGGGGTTTTGTTCCCAATTATTAAATTGTTCTTATCTCAACCCATGAGTTTTACCTTTCTCTAATTCTCCTCCCCATCCCAGGGGGAAGTAAGTGAGCAGCTGCATGGTACTCAGTTGCCAACTGAAGTTAAACCACAACACAAATTTACTGCCTTTTCATCTCATGTCTTTCTATTGTAAACAAATACATACATGAAAGAACAGGGAAAATAAAGCCCCATTCCCACCTCCAGACCAGGTACCAAAATCATATTTTGATCATCCTCTCAGGGGCTATTGGATTATTTTAAACACAATGGCATATGTTAAAAACAGCCTACTGACTAGTGCAATGTCAGCCAGCTAGGATGTTGAAAAGCTGTGTCTTACTATGTGTTTCAATCAAAAATTAATAAAGTCAAATGAACAGCATGCAATAGAGTCCAATTCAGGACAGTGGGTCAGCATCTCTTGCAAAGATACACGGGTTTAAGTCTTCTGTTATAAAAGGTGGAAGTGAACTTGATTCCTCTGAGTCCTGTGCAAGCACTTTATTCACATACACCTCCTGAATAAAAGGACACTGGCACACTATCTGGTTTTAGTAAAATAGTGGTTCTAAATAGAAATACGTTTGTATTTTTCCAGTCAGGACTGATTTGTAAAATACATATTTTCAGGACTGACACACATGTTTTGGCAGATTTAATATCTGTGCTTCAGAATATGTGCAGCTGCAATTAGAATTATGGTGGAAATCTAATGCATTACTCTAGCCATGACTTTTAAAAAGACTGTAAATTATGAAACCATGTACAGTGTTACTACAAATATTCCAGACGTGCATGTAAGTCTTCTGCTTTGCTGTATATGGACATAACACCAGAATTTTATGTACCAAGGCTGAAAATTTGATCATTAATGTCCAAATTTAATTTAAAAAATCCCCTCACTTACAGATTCCATGTGAAAGGAACGTAAAATGGAGTAATAAACAATACAAAATATTAAATATGGAGTTAGAGTTCTCTATAATTAGAAAGAATAAATGAAGATTTATTTACATACTTATGCTTTTATAAATCTTAAAATTATTACTTTGCTGCTATTTTCTTAAATGTTTCTTCTAGCTAGATCACTTAATTCAAAATGTGATTCAAGTACCGCTGAAAATACTGACATATTGGCCCCAGATAAGTCATGTTTTCCTTTTCTTAGTCTGAAAAGTTAACATCTGAAACATAATATATTTGCATTATAATAACTCTACTCAGATTGTTGAGATTTGATACAGTATTTATTTTTGGTGAAGAATCTAACTTTAGTAGAATAAAAGCATGAATTTATGTGCTATGAATATGTGTGTGAATTTATCCAGGAGTTGTCTTGAAACATCAAGTTAATGAACAGAGTTACTTCAATATGGCTTGAAGGATTCCCTTTCTCTTCAAAATTAAGGTCATGAATCTACAAATATGAGGACTTTGTAAAAAAATAATCACCACATTGCTTTGCAGCTAAACAAATCATGTTTGTCAGGTGGTAGTAGGTGGTATTATTACATATAGCATGCAAGTAAATCTTTAGAGTTGGGCGAATACATTGTCCCATGAGTTTTACGTTAAGCTCTGGCTGAGACCATAACTTTTGGAAAGGTGTTTTGCAGGAAGGAGGACAGCTTCTTCCCTGTTTTAAAATTTAAATGAATACTCAAAACTGAGAGTTTCTCTGCATACTGGGTGTTGTGTAATGACATTATTCCTGGGAGGGGAAACTGGCTGCCTGTTTGTTGCAGTCATCTTCATTTCATGGCTGCTATGATATGTGTGCACGCATACATATGCACGAACGCCTATGTGCGTGTGCTGACAGAATAAACCAAAGTCTGATCATACTATGTCCTCGATTTCTCCTCCACTGGAAAATTCATGTAGAAGTCTCTGGAACTCTACTGCTGAGCAAGGAGGCAGGACCACCATAAGAAAGGACTACTGATGTTGAGAGAAGTGTGTGCAGCATGCAGGGAAAGCTAATCCAAATAAACTTGTTCCATCAAAGTCAGTTGTAACAGATTAAATGTATGAATGATTATACCTTTCTACGGGAAATCTTCAAATTATCTGGAAGCATACGTTTAACTCCATTTTAGTTTTCCATCTAGCTAAATGAAAAAGTATCCTCCACAGTTTGTCCTTTGGTGATGTTTCCATAAATATTAAAGTGTCTTTGCAGGAAGCATACTTAAAGAATTTGAAGACTGTTTTGGAAAAATACTTCACTAAGCTCTTGTCAGTGCTGCAAATTCTGTCAGTGTGAAACTAATAAAATGCAACCTAATGTATATCTACATCCTACACAGTTATTCAGCAGCTTGCACTAAAAGTAGGAAAAGAAAAGATGGTGTAGACTTAAGAATGCATAAAACGTATAGAAACTGATTAAACAATCACTCATGATAATGGATTAAATATGTAGCTATCTATTCCGTACAAAGCCAAAGGAAAAGATATATAGACTAGAAAAACCATTAACCTCCAAACATATGCTCAAGAAAAGATATTTCAATAACAGTAATTTTAATAAACCTCTTATTAGTATTCTAAAACATAATAAGCTAAATAAGTTCAGGATTAATTGCTATGAATAGCTGGGAAGGTGAAAGTATTTTTGGTGACCTGCATTTCCAGTATTAACTGGAAATAAGGAATGGCGGTGAGAACATCACCACTGTTAATTGCCAGATGTTGCCATTTACCTTGAGCTCTACAGAGCAGTGCCAGCAGTTTGCCCATCAAAAGCGTGAGCCCTGGACTTTTTGTCAATATTGTCCTATTTGCTACTGAATAAAGTCAGATTTTTGACCCTGAGGACAAAGGGCATAAAAACCTCACCATATACACTTTCTCTATTCCCACAA
The DNA here is from genome assembly GCA_035590215.1 of Microhierax caerulescens. Taxonomy (NCBI): domain Eukaryota; kingdom Metazoa; phylum Chordata; class Aves; order Falconiformes; family Falconidae; genus Microhierax; species Microhierax caerulescens. Next base: position 44,745,383 of record JAVJGJ010000014.1, read on the forward strand.
AGGACGTTTCTCCATACTTTTATTGGGATCATTCCTGGGCTTATTCTACACCTCAGAGCATTTGCAGACACTCTCCGGTTGTCACAGGTCAAACCATTCTGAATTTGCTGAAAATTAAACAATAAAGATAAATGTGTGAGAGGACCCCAATCTATCCTGGCCCTGTTTGGTTTACTGGTGTAGACATATGCATTGAGCTGGTTTAGGGGGAGAAGTGATAGACATTCCAGAGTCTAACCTTGTTAACATAATTCTGAATAAATCCATTGAAATTGTAAAGAAATCTTTAGAGTCACACAAATGCTAGCGAGGCTGGAACTTGGCTGGCAGCGCTGGTTTCAAAGGCCTAGTCTGAACATCTTAATGGACCCTTAGATATAAGCTAGAGACCCAAGCAGGTCCACAGTGACAGCTGAGTAAGAAGGATGACTTTATTAGGGTCCAATTCATCTTTTGTTAAGGTAGTTAACAGAAATGAGCTACATGAATAGCTTTCTAGATGAGCCCGCTTCTCCCCGCTTTATGTACAGCAATATAAACATATATCCTCCACTAAATTAATCTTTCCATGAGAGTTTCTTTGTGGATTTAGTCTAAAGTCATTAAAATAACAAAGTAATTTTCTTATGACTTAGCATCATCTCTAAGGTAGACAATTGTTCCGAACCTCTGAACCTCATCTGCTGACTCCTGAGGCTATCATCCAGCTACCAAACTCTTAATTAGCAGCTGTTATTACTGACTGTGATACCGTACACAAGCCTCTTTTGTTTGGTTGGCTTTGGGTTTGTGAGCAATTTTTAGCACATTTAATTTTCACTCTCTAAATACTTCCAGCATTCTAGGAAAGGGGCACTCTAAAAACCTCCCTGAAGTCAGTAGGTGCCTTCCACTGACCGTGCAAAACTATAACTAGTATCAAACAAATGTAAGGGCAAAGCACTTTCAGGATATCGGCATGGTAATAGAAATGTCATCAGATCAAAAATCTTAACAAATAACAAAAAAAGAATAATAAACTTGAAATACATGAGATCAGTGCTGGTCAACATCTTTGTCAGTGACATGGACAGTGGGATCGAGTACTCTCTCAGCAAGTTTGCTGATGACACGAAGCTGAATGGTGTGGTTGACACTGGGGGGAAGGAATGACATCCAGAGGGATCCTGGCAGTCTCGAGAGGTGGGCCTGTGTGAACCTTATGAGGTTCGACAAAGCCCAGTGCAAGGTCCTGTACCTGGGTCGGGGCAGCCCCTGGTATCAACACAGGCTGGGTGGAGAATGGATTGAGAGCAGCCCTGAGGAGAAGGCTGGGGGTTCTGGTGGAAGAGAAGCTCAGCATGGCCTGACAATGAGCACCTGCAGCCCAGAAAGCCAACCCTGTCCTGGCCTGCATCAAAAGAAGCGTGGTCAGCAGGTTGCAGGAGGTGATTCTCGACCTCTACTCCGCTCTTGTGAGACCCCACCTGGGGTACTGGATGGGTCCAGCTCTGGAACCTCCAATATAAGAAGGACATGGACTTGTTGGAGCAAGTCCAGAGGAGGGCCACAAGGATGATCAGAGGGCTGGAACACTTCTGTTATGAGGACAGGCTGAGAGAGTTGGGGTTGTTCAGCCTGGAGAAGAGAAGGCTCCAGGACCTTGTTGCAGCCTTCCAGCGCCTAAAAGGGGGCTTGTAAGAAAGATGGGGACAGACATTTTAGTAGGGCCTGTAGCGATAGGGCAAGGGGTAGCAGTTTTAAACCACAAGAGGGTAGATTTAGATTAGATCTAAGGAAGAAATTCTTCACTGTGAGGGTGGTAAGACACCAGCACAGGGTGCCCAGAGCAGCTGTGGCTGCCCCATCCCTGGCAGTGCTCAAGGCCAGGCTGGATGGGGCTGGGAGCAGCCTGGTC
>JAVJGJ010000014.1:44749139-44777550 GCA_035590215.1 Microhierax caerulescens
GCAGTCAGCTAACAGGGGCTGTAAGGATCAAACTCACCCCTTGAGCTAGGACTGCTTGTACCTTCTTGATTAAGTTCATTGGGAGTGGGGGAAAATGCATAGTTCTAGATGTGATGGAGGGGGTGGGGGAGAGCTTTGAAGTGTCTCAGATTCTGACGTCTTCTAGTTGACAAGATTCCGGTTTTCAGGATGTCTCGGCCAAGAACAGCAGAGGTGTTGCTGATGGCATTTATTAAACCAGTTTAGGATCTACTGCAAATACACAGTCCAGCTTACAACATTCGCTGCAGACCCCATGAGTTCTCTCAGATATTATTTTTGTAATCATCTTGATTTTTCACAATCAGCTCAGAGAAATATTTTATTTCTACAACGGTGGAATGAGTCTTAGTGGCACCTCTCACCTAAATGTGTTCAAATAGATACTTGTGCATTCAGTTCGTTATGGAACCAAGACTAGACTAGAAATGAGATGGATTTTCTGATTAATGTGAAAATGCCAGCTTATCTACAACAACCGTTTGTGGATGTAAACAATTTTTAAACAAAAGAGCTTGTCTTAATTTGTGCCAGGTTTCAATGCCTTTAGTAGTTTTTCATAATGGGCAAAACTCTTGGAGATGTCACTCTACAATGAATGACAGCACAAAACCCCAAGTAAAAATCTTTCTTAGAACTTGGCTTCTGGAGTGGGTTTTCACTAAAGATGGCACCAGAAGCCTCGTAACAGAACCCGGTTGTCTGCATCCTTAGCATGATGCACAACTGATTTCTTGCTGGAAAGCTTCTTCTGGCTGCAGAATCTAACTGTTCTTCATAGTGTCTGCTAAGGAATTACTAATCTGGCGGGGATTTCTCCAGGTTTCCCACGTTTCTCCTTTAGTGTATTTTCTCCTATTGCAAAGCTGTAAACATGGGAAATTGCTACCAGATACAATGGGCACCATTGTGTCTTCTGCGCTGAAGATCTCGGATCCTGTAAATGGCCCTGATTTATGTATTTGCTAAAGAGAAAGGGAGGATAATCGCACAGAAAATTGTTGAAGGATAATCTTATGGGAAGTTAAGAAGGATTAATGTTATCTTATTGAAATAAAACTAATTTCATGTATAGAAGGATATATTTTGCCTAATGAAAGAATTGAAAAAATTAAATCCTCTGCAAAACATTTAACTGTGTCTCTGTAAATATATTTGAAAATAATAGCACCTAACTGCTACGTTTAACATGTAATGTGAGCTGGAGCCATAAAGCACAGTTCATATCTCAGGCTTTCCCTTTGTCTGTAACCCACTTTCCCCGATATTATTTTGGTATCATCATACTTTATCATTATTTTGGTGTCATTATGCTTTATTGTGTGTTTAATGCACACTGGTAAGGACTTTAATCCACAGATTAATCCCACAACAGAATGACAGCTCCAAAATATGTACTTGGTTATTCAGAAAACTTTGATCTCTAGAGCTGTGTTGTATTTAAAAAACAATATATTGTATAACCCTGTAGAATGCTTTCCTGGACACACATACTGCTGCATGCTAAAATCCTTACCAAAAACCAGTCCATACCGACCTGTTTACCATTTGTTTTGCTACAGTTTTCAATAATTAGGGGATCAATTAATTAAAAGATCAAAAGCACTAAATAGTAGGCCAATTATGATATTCCTTTTAAGACATACTTTATATGCTTCTATTTATAAACATAAAATAGCTGTTCATATTGAAGCAATCTTTAGGCTTCAAAAGAACAGATGTATCTGAAGCCAAAATTACCTTTTTTTTTCTTTGTTTTTGCTATGCATAATTCTTAAATGAACACCAGGCTCTATGCTGTAGCAATTTGAAGCCTGTGTGTGGAAGAAACATGAAATTGCTGCATATTTCAAAGGAAAGCTCCGAGTTTTGTTTGATAAAATCCTGATAGTGCAAAATGGCTGAAGAATACACAAGCCTGTAAAGGCAGAAAAGTGTTTAAAAGGCGTTTCTGATGTGCAGGGACACATTCCTAATGCTGTTCCTCCTTACCAGAAAAGGCTCTTGCTGACATGGTAAAATTGCATTATGGGTTTTCATACCATCAAGGTCCGTCACCACTGATACCCATGCACCATCCTGCCATACCCAGCTAAGTTTCCCCCAGCTGCAAACATAAGTTTGCATAATACATAATAGATATACATAATAGAAAAGAAACATCCTGTTGTCCTTCCTGAGACATGGTTGGCTTTGAACCTGGAAATGCACATGTTGATACTGTTTGAACTTCTGCATTCCTGCAGGATTTAAGTGGTATGTGGTGCCACACATGGGGCTGGGAGCTTTTGCCTTAAATAATATTATCCTCGGGACTTTGCTGCACTAATAAATAAAGGAGCAACTCCATGGTTATTACCACAGCTGGGACATTGCTGCTTAAGATGAGCTGCCCCTGTGTCCCAGGCATTGATCCTGTTATTTAGACAGTTGGCCAACGGGTAAGATTTGCCCTGGTACTGGATGCAGTTTGCACATCTCTGTGCTATAAAAGCATGGTGATTGTCTGAAGGTTTGCAACTCATTACGTGGCTTTTTGTAACAATTCTGACTTTCGTGTAGCTCTGAATCCTCTCTAAATACTTTGTGCCGTTTACCAAACTAGCAAAAAACTACTTTATTTCACTCATATTCCCTCATGTAATTAGTTTTTCCTTTCAGCAGCTTTCTGCCCTGTCTCTGTTTCTCTTTGTTCCTGATACAGACTGTTAGGTATAGTCAGAAAATTAACTAGGAAATTAGCACTCTGGGGATAAGTAGATCATGGTTTCCTGTTACATTTGTTCTTTCCATCCCTCCTTAGAAGTTTTTTCAGGGAAGCCTGTATTGTAAATGGAATTTATTATTGGAATTCACTTTATTTCATTATCCCTAACAGACAGAAAATTTTAAATTTAAGATATTTTAAATATCATAACTTGAATATTAATTTTTTTCCAAGGATATTGTTTTATGGGAAAACTTTTAAAAATATACCCATTTAGGATGGGTTTTGTCCTTCTGTTGAAGTGCTACAGTGGTGATGTTGCCTACAAATACCATTCCATGAAGTTATCAACAGATGAATGCCTAGATCCAGCAAAGCATTTTCTCAAAGCCAAATATTAAAAACAACCACAAATGTTTTTGAAATTAAGGCTGCAATGATGAATACATAGTTAACATGCACTAAGAAGAGATTTCTACAGAACACCTTTTATTTAAACTTTTTTCTGAGGATCTGAAAGATGATTCTGCTGTCTTTGGATTGTCGCTGAGGACCAAGGTGCTGCATTCATACAGGCAAATTGGTTGTTATAAGGGAGCACTACTGGTCACTGGATTATGTTACATATAGTACTAAATTGGTTTGTTTTAAACCTGGGCCAACCAGCACTGTCCCAAACAACTCCTAAACATAGCTTGGACTATATGGACTATTACATTATTTTCAATTAACTTGAATTTGACCCATATCAGAATGTAAATGTGCTTGATATTATGAGAACGGGCTGATCCATACTGTTGCACTCAATGGCAGAGAATTTAAAACGTAGCATGGAAGCCTTAGCCTTGCCTTGTGAAGTGCTTGGATCTAATCGTCATTTTCTAAGATAGAAATAAATACTAGCCAACTTAATTCTACCGGTAATGAGAAATCATTTTGTCTGTAACTTAATGTTGCATAATCAGTCTCTGAATCCTTCCTCAAATTTCACGTGGTTATTACCCAATCACAAATTCAGTCCTACCTGCAGACATTTTTGTGTAAATGCTTTTAGTTTTGATGTGGGTTTTTTTTTCAAAAAAAAATATGCCAACAAAGAAACATCTGTGTGGATGTATATATATATATATCCATGTCTTTATTTTTCTGCTTGCCTGTTCTTTGCAAAATTACAGATAACACTGATCCTTCTTTTAGAAGTGCAGTGCACAAATAATATCTTTAGGTGCATTAGGACCTCGCATTTCTTGCAGGACTTTCAGTATTATCAAGAGCTTCTAGCCACGCATCATCCATGAAAAAATTCCCACACTAAGCCAAGCTGCAGAAAAGCAGGCATCTTGGTAAACCAAAATCCATGTGGAGAGCAAATCATCAGGTTGCTCACAATCCCCTCTGCCTGCCCAACCGAAAGCATTGCTACATTTAGGCAGCGGTAAAAGCTAGGTAGTTAAAAAGCATGGGGAAGTAGCAGCAGCAAGGAGGCTACATATTTCATCAGCTATTGTTGGTTAAATTTACTACGAACAAATACCATGCCTCCTTTTATTTCATCGCTGTGTCCCATCTACCGTCTTCCTGTCCCTCCGCATGTTCCTTCTGGCAGGGCTAGTGCTTATTTCCTATTAGCTGTTCTCTTTCTGTGCCAGGGACCCTCTTATGAGTAACTCTGGGTGCTGTGTCATACCCCCTCTCCTCACACCTTCTTTTTTCACTGGACTGAAATCCTGTTCAGGTCCCCCGGCTTCTCCTCCTCCCCAGTGGCAGGGGCATTTGTCAGGGGCTTTGTCATTCTCCTTATTCCATTAAGACAGGACCAGAACAGTTTGTCAGTTCAGCCCCCCAATACCAAATGTCTTATTTGTTGGGTTATCTTGCTCCAGTTCTTTCCTCCCTAGTAGCAGCATTCCTTACCCTCTTCTCAGACCAGGGGCCATGAGTATAGCCTTGTCCCATTCCCTGTCCCTCCTATCCTGCATTCATCCACTCCTCTCCTTTCTACGCCAGGGGCAACTCCAGCGTTTCCTTCTCCAGCTCATTTCTTCTTCCTATTCCTTAATATTATGGATTGATAATGTTAATAATCATTAACATTATCGATCCATAATCCAAACATTAACATAATTAAGATTATCAATGCATTCTGGTCTATCAACAGAATGGCAGGAGTTACTTTGTGTTTCTGGATGGCCTTCTCAAATGTGAAACATCTGATGGTTGGACCTGCAGATAGTCATGGAAGTGCTTTAACCTGGGGTTGTGCTAAACATGCTAAGGAATGCACGCACACCTCCTCTTCCATCCTTCTTTTTAAATGTCTCCAGTTTTCTACCCATAAATTATTAGAATGGTCCCTAAAAATTTGGATGTGATTGAATACCATCTCCAAAACTACTGCTTCATGAGTAAAGAAGTAGACAAACTGACAGATATATTTATTTATTTATTTTAATGACTGGGAATTCCCAAAGTGGTTTTTGTAGGGCTGTTCTACAAGTATTTTCAGCTTTTCTGAAATCCTTCTTTTTTTTCATGGTGCATGGTATAGCCATGTACTGTAAAGATATAACCGAATTAATTTATTTCCCACTGGCTTTTCCTTCTGTTGGAGCTATATGGCCCAAGGTTTGTAACTGAGAAGAGTTCAACTATTGAGCACAGAAAAATTGTTTCAGAGTTTGCCAAATCATATACTGCCTGAGATAAAAGTGTTTTTGTCAAAGAATACAAAATATGGAAGGAAAAAATGTTACCAAGAAAAGATAATTCAGTTCCTCTCTTGGAGTATTCTTATATGTTTTCTATAATTTTTATTACCAGTGATATTTTGATAATGACCGTAAAATCTGCTGCACTCACTTAATCTTCCCATTACGTGTAAAAGAGCAATACTACATGCTTTAGGTTAATTAGAGCATAATTCCCCAAGCAACATACATATGTGCTGGCACTAAAATGAAAACTTTAAGCTGGTTGGCTGATTTTAATGCTGCTTTATCATTTACCATCTGTCAAAAAGCAAACTAGTAGGCTATTCTGTTCCCTTCCAACCCCTTGCAGAGATAACACTCACTAGAAAAACACATGGTTTTATCAGGAAGAATCACTGAATCATTACCCAGCTTTCCAGTTTTGCACACTGCTAAGTACCACATGCGAGGGAGTGAGCACCACGACATACCATTTGGTCATGACATTTCTTCACGCTTTTCAAAACTGGATGCACTTAATAGTTTTTCTGAGATTTCTGTGCATCTATGATGCACAGGCAGCATTCTGTGCTCTATTCAGTAAGTAACATTGCTCTTCCTTCAGTACAAGCCCTTGCTCAGAATCCCACGTGAGCAGGGAATATTCAATACTTAGGCAAACTGCCTGCAATAAAACTATTTTGAGCTCTTGGAGACGATCTGCCCTTTAGATTAGTTCAGGTTCACACAGCTGCACAGCGAATAGAAATGTTTCACAGCTCAATAAATGGGGCAGCTGGTATTTTGATTCCTCTCAGAGCAATTTCACTGGGAATCAATAAAGTATAGTGCTCATTTTGAACAAAAGAGCATGTTTGATTGGATATCATCATTGTCATCGTGGTCAGCTTCTAGCAGCCTAGAGATGAATGAATGTGTCTCCCAGAGTCTTACCTTTTCTCATCTTAATGTACACACTGGCATTTTACTTCCCTATCAGTTATTAGCTCACAAGCATTTGAAACAAAACAAACAAATAAACAGTCAAACCCAGAAAAAGAATAGAAGAAAAAAAAAGATTAAAAGGAAGTGTTAAGCATTGCTTGTACGGAAAACAAAAAAGCGATGGACATTCCCCTTGTTTCCTGGAGGGAATTACCAAATAGGGATACTAAACAGTATCAGCACTCTGGGATGGCCTCACTGCTCTAAAATCAGATTTCTATTTTATATTTTTAAGTTCAGCACTGGTAACCTCTATGCTCTCTGCTCTAGTTTTAACTTGGCTGTTTTGCACTTGACCATACCACTTTTTTCTCTTTGTCATGTTTCAGTCCAGCGGTCTCTGAAATAAGGCTCTGCGCTGTGTAAAGAAATTTATCTTGCATTTTTTTCCATATAAATAATTCTTAAGTATTCATTTTCTTATTCTGTTTGCTTTATGTCAATGATATTTCCTATCTTTTCTGTCAGATGGCGCTTGAAAGGCTATTGGCAGCCTTTCAGATACTCCTTTGTTTGTGAAATGCAATGATAATTCATTTATTTTGTGGAGATGGAAAGATGGAACCAGGCATCATCTGTCTCAATAAAGCACCATTTAAAGGCTGGTGAAGGTCACGTATCAGTCTATTCAAGTCCAAGACTACATTTCTTTTTAGAAAAATATTTTCATGTTGTTTTTTCCTTTCTTTGCTCCCTCTAATTTAAATAGGTTTTCCTTGCGTATTTTTTTCAAGCTTAATTTTCACTGATCATAATTTCCATCAATGTGTAATATAGGTAATTGGTAACTCTGCTACTATGATCATGTCGTTTTTACTAATATGATCTCTTTTTATCCTGGAATTCTCAGCACTTGGTCTCAGTTCAAAGTTATTTCCTTTTGCTAAAATGGAAGTTTGTTCAATCCTTCAGAGCTAGGACAGAAGAACCTGCTTTTAAACATCGTAAGACTGTGCTTCACAGGGAACAGCTGGACAGTGAAACCTTGCATGTAGCTAAGGATTTTTCTCTGAGTAATTAAGTTAGCAAGCAGGAGTTATAAGCTCTTCTTTCTTTATTTCATCTAATTGGTCATATCACGAAGTGAATACTTTGCAACAAGATCAGTATGGGTCAACTATTTTTTCGTTTGTTTTAAATCACAGCCTTTTGAATCTGGCCTTGATGTTGGGTTTATACCTCCTCTCCTCAGCTTGCTTAATGGCTTGTCTCTCAGCAGATCTGTGCTGCTTCCATTTATTGAGTACTGTGTCCATCACTCCTGTGGCAAAAGAAAGGAGGATGAAACAGTCAAATGGCCCTTTGGCCACTGCTGATGGTACTCCTAAAAGAAACTGTAGATGGAGGCAGTAAACTGCATTTTCTGTTCCAGACCCTCAAAGAATGGTATATTGGCATAGACTACTATTGTTCCTCTTAGAAGAACTATTAAAAAACCCAAACATTTTTCATGTTTTTTTGTGAAGCCATGTTTTGATCCCATTCTGGGAATTTGTGGCTGGGGTTTGGGGCACAAAAACCCCATTGGCTTACAGTAAAAGGTTCTCAGTGGGATAACCAAAAAGGTTTCATGTCTCTGTGCATGATGTTCACATTCATACTTTCTATTTTCCAAACACTGGGATGGATTTTGTCTGTGGACTCTAGTGGCCATTAAATAAGAGTGGGATATGGCATGCAATTTTCTAGCTGTTCTATTCTGGATTATGATATCTTTACGCCAACACAACAGAGTTGTGTTAACTTTGTTTTGTTAGTAATGTCATATCACTGTGATATGACCAAAGAGTAAACAAAAATATTACAGAAAATAAAATGCTTTTAATGCACTGAAGGATCTTTAATATACTTTTACCAACTGGGAAAGGCTTCTTTTAGTTTTCCCTTGCAGCAGTAACTTTACCCTAAATGTTGGTATTCCCAGTGCCCCAAACATTTTTCATCTTCCAGAAAGCTTTTTGAAAACACAGTTAAAATGTACTTAGAAGAGACAAACGGTACTGTTACAGGAGCAGCCGACAACAAAGAGCGATGTTTTAAAGCTCTATGTAGGAGAAAGAGAACATTCATTTAACTTGCTGTTAAAATAAATTGAAGCTCCTGGGATTTTCCTTTTTTTCTGTGGTTTTACAGTGGGAAGAAAGGCCAAGAATCTTAATGGTATTTGGATATCCATCTGCCTCTAAAGCCGTGAACAAAGACATATAAGCCAAGCTAGCTGTCTTGGTAAATAACATTCATGTTACAGTGGTAGGCTGTGGGCAGTTCAGAAGCTTTTGTGTTTGGCTTTGTAGCCTTCCACCTCAAACCTGAGGAAGAGCTTTTGTGCCCAAAGGCCTTCCACATTTCAGATGAATACATTTTATCTTTCTACAAATCTGTAAATAACTACATTCAAAAATGTAAGTCCTCAAAATCCTCCCCGAATCCTCTTCAAATTCTGCCTAATTCTGGGTGTTCCTGCAACCATATGGTTCTACTTTTTGCCTAAGCATCTGCAAAGATATCTGTGGGAGCACTCAGGGTCACTTCCATTTTGAAGTGTAGGAAATTTATTACTGAGGCTAAATCCACAGAGCTCCTAGCAGTTAGAGGCGTGAAGTAGGAGATGGAGGACATCTTCATGTCTCAGCTCTTCTCACTTTGGTGGGGTATGGAATCTCTATTTCCAGCTTTCAGGAGAGCAACACAAGGCTGTGAAACAGGTTAAACACATCTTCATGTTTCCCATTGCATCTGTGTCACCCTGTGAAGAGAAATGGAGGATGCAAAGACCAGAAGTAAACAATTGAAGAGGCAACACAAATCTGCCTGAAGGGGACAGGAGGAAGGAGCTCAACAACGTCCTGTATTCAGGTTTCCATCACCCAGCCTTTTAGGCACCACTCATTGAACATTCATTGAGTTACTACCAATATCTCTGCTACATCAGGGATTTTGTCCACTTCAGTGGACTATAGTATCAATAGGTACCACCTGGAAAAATAAACAGAGCCATCCTGACAGTGGTGCCAAAGGAGATAGCAGTATGGCTGCAAACTCCTCTAAGGCTTCATGATTGCCCACTACCACCACTTTGGTTAGAAATGAGTTGAGCCTTGGCAGCTGTTCATTTGTGATCTGATCTCATTTGACATGCAGATGATTGATGTTTCTAGTTGTTGTTAGTATACAAAATTATTGCAGGAGATATTTTAATACAAAAAGGGAGATGGTAGAAAGAGTCCGGAGAAATTTCTGGGAAAAGCAAATATCAACACTGGCATTGGTGTGGGAATGAAAGGCAGCAGGAACAGATTTCAAGTCTGAAGAGTAGATTCATCAAAGGGTTTAAGCACATAAATCTACCTGCTGTGTTTTAATGCAATTATGGTTGTAGCTCAAACTGCAGTGTTGAAGTGTGCTGTGTCTGCTTTTGATCATTGCATGATCAAAGGGGTACTTTGGACTGAATATTTATATTGCCATGTGCCTGTCACCTTTTAGACCTGACACTTCATGTGCCAGGGAAGTCTTAGCTGCACAATGAACTCCAGGTTCATAAATAGCCCAAAGACACATTCTTGATACATGTTACTATAATTGAAAATGTACACATATGGCCATTATAAAGCAATTTTAGCTCCCCTTAAAATTTCCTTGCCGACAAGTCTCCAAGAAATATGTTTTTTTAACCTCTGAACTACAGTTTATCAACCCTGGTTTTGTTTTTAAAAGTACTCTGTCTCCTGGATGAAAAAAAAGAAAAAAAAAAAAAAGTAGTGATCTTCAGAAAGAACATGGGAACATTAGAATAGGCTTTTTCCCAGTGTCCAAAGTCTAATGTATAGGAAATTACTGTCTGCTGCTGGTAAAGAGGTCAAATGTATGATCCGTATAACAGGCAAACAAGTATGCCTTTAACTGCCAGAGAGAGAGATAGAGAGAGAGACTTGCTTAGTGCAACTTCAGTAGAAAAACAACAGGGTTTTTTTCAGGGATTTTTTTGTTTATTAGTAGCCACAGAAGGTAAAATTCATCTAATAACATGAATTCTGTGATCATCTGGAAACTAACGGGATAATGTAAATGCAAAATTATTTTTCCTTTTGTTCTGTCGCCTTTCTAATTATTTTCTTATTTTCATGTGATAAAGTAAAATAAACATTTTAAGGCATTTTCCCCCTTATCATTTATAATCTTCTTTGAAAATTTAATACTGCTCATTTTAACTATATAGCAATTCAATAGAGGCTAGTAACCTGACTGTGTCTAGAACCGTAGTCAACATTTTTGAAAAAACTCTGCAGATGCAATGACCCAATCCCACACTGAGTGAAACAATCCTTCTTCAGAAATGGAAATAAGTCCCCAGCTTGTTCTGCAAGCTGTCAGAGGTGATGTTTTTCAATGTTAAAAAAACAGTTAGGTAGTAGGAAAACTACTGGGGGGTTTCTGCAGGAATTGCATTCCCCCAGGTGCCCCCCTGGGGCTGTCCATCGGAGTTTCAGGCCCAAGTGGTTATTCTGTAAATGGTGTATGATTCTCTTCTCCATCTAGTTCCTGTCTGTTGCATTTTCTTTTCAAAGGGTAGTAGACATAGCAATTATTTCTTCATTTGTAACTTGTTTCTCTAAGGCCAACCACAAAGCCATACAAATGCAGAGTGACCTAAGAAACAGATGATATAAAAAGAAATTACTTATTTGGGATCCAGACCTGGAAATAAAGTGGGGACTACTGTTGGAGGCTGTGATTCTTTCCTCTCCATTAAAACACACTTAGTGAGAAAAAGGAGAGAGAGAGAGAGAGAGATACAAGTGAGTGAAAGAAAAAAAATGACAGAAAAGTAGCGGAGTGAAAGTTATCCTAACTTCAAAATATGCCCAACAGATACTGCTCCAAACTTTTAAAAAATCCCTTACTATAACGGTTTCATAATCGTCTTCAGTAATCTGTTCTTCTCCTTAAGCATTCTTTCACTTAGAAATTTCTGTAGTATCTAACCCAAATTTCCCTCAATGAAGTTTTACTTTTTTATTTCTTGTCCCATTCTCAGTGGACATGAAGACAAATTTGTTTGCATCTTCGCAGATCCAAGAACTATACACAACATGATTTTGTATTTTCCCTCATTTTTCTTTTTGCTTGACTAAGTCAAACTCCGTTTCTCTAAGCTTTTCTTGAAGGTATCATTTTATAGACTTCCAATTATCTGTAAGACTCCCCATCAAACATGTCAAAATTGGCCCATGTCTTTCCTGACTGTGCAGACCACCCTTTTCAGCAGCTCTGGATTGTTAGGGAAGGACTGTTTCTCTATTTCACTTGATTCACAGCCCCATCAGAATAAATATCTGCAGTATAGCTAGGAATTTGGAGTCACTGGGTGAGATTCATTTGACCAAATGCAGATATTGAAATCTGATCTGGTCACCCAAGGTCATTTGGGTAAGGGAAATGGGCAGTTCTGAAGCGTGATTTAAGTCACACAAAATTAGATGTCTAAATCTATTTGAAATGTAAGAGGAAACAGACCTATAAGTGCCTATTTTTTTCCTTTAATTACCTATGGATCCTAGAGCTAACCAACCAACTCAGGGCACAGTTGCCTAGCAGTCAGTAATAAGAAGCCATAGCATCATATGCTATGAAAAAACGGGTTAAGGCAGAATTTTGCTCATTTCCCATGCGTGCTTAAAGAGAAAGAGGCAACTGTTTCTTCAGGAATTTCATATTTGCCTTGAAAAAGATGGCTAACCTTCAGAAGCTGCACAGGCATTCACTGGTACCTGGGATGTCATCATAGGGTTGAACATTTCTTTAGGACATTAAAGTCAAAGGGAGATCGAGGGGACAGAGCCAGGTGAAGCAGATAAGGTTTACGATGAATTAAATTTTCCCAAATCTCTGCAGTTTGGGGCATACATACCACCTTCAATATGTGATGCCTGATTCATCTGTAATATGCACGTGATTTTTTATACTGCTATAAATGATTTTAATATCTGAAAATGCTTTTCCGGCAAACCTAATTCTCCCACTGGGAGCACTTGCAAAATTCCCAGTGACTTGAATAAAAACCAACGAAATGCAGAATAAGGGAAACAGGGTTTAAATCAAGAGCGTAAACCGATTAGGCATTTTCATGGTTGGCCTTTGAGCTTCTAAATAGAATGCCTATTGTTCTGTCTCCAAGGGCACCAATCCTGTCAGCCTCGCTGACTCTCAGCCTGGCTCACGCCAGCACTAAGGGTTGTTTTCTTCTGTTCCGAGGCTTCAGCCAAACGCCGTCATGTGTCCTTCCCATGTGTCCCTCTCTCCCCTTTAGCCACTAATGTTCTTCGACTCCTTTTCCTAATCAAATCTTTTAACAGATGACAAAAGGGCAGAACATATGCAAATTATCTTACTGAAGTGGATACTAAATATCTGAATCAGCAACATAACTTCCAGCTACTGCGCTAATGAATCTCTTATTTATGACTCATTGTCAACTGTACATTTTTGGAGTGCTGACAGATATAGCTGGCATCCAGCAGTAAATAATGTTTCAATGGTCTCTTACAGACTTGGATGCAATTTAAAGCTGTGAATTACTCAAAATAAGATATGGTAATGTATAAACACAGACAGATAAAATTATTTTATTCCATCTTAATTACTTATTTTTACTTCTTTATTTGTCTGCTTCTGTATTAGAAAATTGAAAGTGTAGAACATTGTGCTTATTTTCCATGTACTTAAATGCAACCTAAGCTGTTGGACCTTGCTGAATGATATCTATTAAACAGATATATTTGTCAGAAGTATCCTCATTACTCAGCAGTCAATGCAATTCACTACCTTAGGCCAAATTGGTTCCCTGGGATGATGCACAATTAAGTAGATCCCCAGTTAAGTAAAGTGTAGAAAGTTACCTATGAATCACTGTAGCATACTTTGCTCGCTGAACTTCCACAGTTACAGTGAGGGGTTTTCTTCCCGCTACATGAACATTACTCTCAGTGAGGCAATTAAACACTCTGACAAAGCGCACATTAGAAATGTGGCAGATTAGATTAGGCAGATATTTCCTGACCAAACTGAAATAGATGATACCTACTCAAGAGTCTAGAAACCGATTTGCAGGGGGTCCTAAAATTGATCTACTATGTCTTTAATTGTCCTCTAGTAAAACTGCTTACAGTAAATCAGAAAATAGAGTCATAGGTGAAATATTCTCCCTGGTTCTTCTTACTGTCCCTGTGCATAGCACAGGTCATGCCAAGCATTCAAAACTAAATTTTAAAAGAAATCGTTATCTTATTTGAACATATACCTTATCAGACTGAATTCTGGCTGAATAATCTTTCCATCTTGATTTGCAGCTATCCCTTTCACCTGTGGGATAATTGTTGTAACAGTATGAGGGATGAAAGCAAATCCATTAGGGGCCTTCTTGCTAAAAATAAGTATGCTTAAGTAAAAGAAAAAACTTTGTAGCATGCATACTGATGAACTCAAGGAGATGTTCATCAAAACCTCTCTGCAATTCACAAAGGAAAGAGTCTCCAGATCTGCAAGTTTCTATTCTTTCTCTGTTTCAGCCTGCTGAGCCTATTCTATAAATCAGTAACATTTATTCTTTTTTTTTTTTTTTTTTTTTCAATATATGGAACTAGCTCCAGTCGAAGCCATCATTCTTGTTCTCCGCGCAGTTCCTATTTTGGGGACAATATTTACATGCACATACTCAATATCTTCTAATGTTCAATCTGTTGAACCTTCACAGTTGAACTGTTCACATCTAACTTGAACCATCTAAAAGACAGACCATGCAGAAGTTAGTTGATATAGCATCCTTCAATAGATCACAGCAGGAAAAAACCATCACTGTTAAAAGATGGCCCAAAATAGGCATGCAAGACATTTAATGAATCTCCTTGAGGAATGTCCATGTCTCTACTGACTACAGGGAACACCAAGATAGGTGCTTTATGCCTGAATTAAACTCATTTAGTTAGAGTTAGCACAAGAATCACACCTACAGAGATGTAATCATCACTCCCAACTCGGGAAGATGACATGGTTCCTAATTTTTATCCCTTGGCAAATGTAATGACAGAGTTGAAAGTTGGGTGGGTAGGGACAAAACTGTGAAAGAAGATGAAAGAACTATTCTTATGAAAAACATTTCACAGAAAACTGCTGTTTTACAATAGTAATTGCTGTTTAATAATAACATACACTTTCATGAAAAAAGGTAATAAAACCCATTGAGCATGTTATAAAGGTTGACTAGATAACTTAACAGCGTTTATTTTTTCAAAACACAGGAAGGAAAGACTAGTTGCTGCACAAAGAAAGCAGCCCTCATGAGCAGGGCAATCTCATATCCTGCTGTCCCTCAAATGACAATGGTTTTCCAAAACATCCATATCACTGTTGATTGGATTTCTTCAACAAACCTTTCTCTTTTTATAATTCACCTGTACATGGATTGTGATGTTTTCTAAATGATATTTTTCTTACAACTTTTATTTTATCAAACACTTCCTGATTTGTATTTTTGACGGGGGGTGGGGTGTGGGGGTGGGGTGGTGGGGAAGATTGTCTGCAAGATTGAAAGCAGTTAGAGAAAAACAAATTGACCATTTTTTCCTCTTTTCCTCACATCATAGTGAATTTCCGCTTTGAAATAAACTTCACCTTCTCATACTATGTCTAAATAGCATTTTTCTGTGAGTTGAACCACAGTCGTAGGTGGAAATAAAGAATAATAAGAAAACCCAAACAATAAAATCTTTTCAGATAATTGTTAGTATAGCTCACTGCATCTCACCTTTCTACTAAAGCAGCTAATGCCTTATCCAGTGCCCAAATCAGACATTTGCTATGTTAAGTAATGGATCCAAACCCTTAGGCACTTCGACAAGAAGTTTGTTTGCTTTAAGGGGATTATCACTGATATGAAAACTGGGCAAGCAAAGAATGTTTACTAACAGAAAGCAAATGTTGAACTTCTGTTCAAAGAGGTTGGAAGGAGACTGTTTATATCTCCTTACAAGAACTGACAGTTTAGACCCGATACCTTGTTTATGCATAGAAGAATGTGGACTGTAGTTCCTATTGCTATCTGGGAATTCTGTAATGAATAAAGCATTTAAATGGCTAAGACCTTCCAAAATGTCAAAAGCATGTGTTTATTTCTGCTTTAGATATAGGGCAGCATGTAAAACTTTAAGGATTCCACTCAAACTAAAGTAACTAATTGTATGTACTGCAGAGTGCTTGTAACATCTCATAAAGTTTATGTGAACACAGGGAAAACTACTTTCCTAAAAGAAAGACCAAAACCCAGAGACAGAGTTTGGGCCCAAGATTCATAAACATGGTGGAAGAAAGAAAAAGGTCTTTAAGAGAGGGTATATGTTTCTTTATATCTACAAAGTACAGCAGTATCAGTTCAGAGCAAACCAAAGTATGCCAGCAGCCATACAATCCCCGTGAAGGCTGGTATAACCGTTAATGATTTCATATATCTGAACTGTAAAATAAGGTAGATACACTCATTGTCCACAAACATGGAGCTAAGGCAACTGGTTGCTTTTTTCCTTCTCCTCTGCAGAATCAGGTATCATTAACTTTGTTGGCTAGTCAGAGGAAAGTAAACCTGATGGTATGTGACTGATGTGGGACTTTAAAGAGCAGATGTAGAGTAATATCCTCTGCTTTTTTTTCCTCCTCAAAACCCACACTTTCCTATATGCTTCCTTTTCCCTTTCTCATCCATTAACTTTCACATTTTCTGAATACCATTTCCTTCTTTTGCAAAGCAAAGTATAATTTGAAGAATGGGAGACTGGTCTCTCTATAAGAGGGAAGCCGACGAAGCAAGCCTGCATTCCCGTGATGGCACAGTTACACAACGTCAGGAGAGCGTGCTCGGGCTACGCGAGAATCTGCAGGCTTAAGGATGAGAGAAAGAGCTCTCCTCCTGCGATCTGTGGCTCTTTGGACACAGCCTCCTCTCTCTGCTGTTGAGCAAAAAGGACAAGGCACAGTTCATGCAAGGCTAACCGAGCAGGAAATTTTGCTGCTGATGAGGTCAACATCCACACATTAATGCTGTCTGGATGGCCCTTCAGCTACACATTGCTGAGATGAACCTGTCACCCAGGGAATGTGAGCAGATGGAGGAAGCAAGTGCAAGAAAGGAAATACTATGAGGTTGGCACTTTTTTGTCCTCAGTGGCACCTCATCTGCTCCTCCATGAGGCCCAGAAGATGAGTTTGAAGATGAAAAATACCTTGATGGTATTTGATTCATCCTCTTTCTACTATTTGGCAAGTAGCTCGGCTGTGCAGCGCCACCAGGTTTGCTGACCTCGAAGGTCAATAATTCTATATTTTGAGCAAGTGCTTATTCATCCGCTCCTAAACAATAAAATCCCTCATGTAGTACAATGTAATTAAATGATTCCAAGGTTCTCAAGCTTTTCTCATGCACCATCTTTGCAATTTTCAACTTTTCTTCATTCCCTCATACCTTTTATACCTTTTAGTTGTTACCTTTTCTCTTGTTCTTCTTTTCTCACTTGTAGGAAGCTGACAATAAGGACCTCTCCTTGACATGCTTATATTACTGTGTCCCCCCTTCCCTTTCATTATGCAGTCATTCATGCAGTAGGTAAGAGTGAAGAGGGACCCAAGTGAGAAAATGAGCCCTAGGCTGCCTATGCCTTTTAAGTCAGTTGGAAATATATTGATACTAGATGTGCAGTTTTCAGAACAGAGCTCCAAGCTGTGCTCCCCCATGATTACAATGAACACTGTCAAGCAAACCTGTGATTTTGCAGATATCTTGAGCATTCCCTAAAGAGCAACTTGATTAATTACTGCCTTTCTATTCACGCCTTTCTTTCTAACATATTCCTTCTTTCTTCAGTGTCCCGTACAGCATGATTAAGTTTGTAAATCCAGTAGTGTAAAAGCAAGGTTGTCTTTGGTGATGCATAGTCTCTATTCCTTTTGAAATATCTGCAGTCCTGCAGTGGGCAGGCAATAAGATCACTGGCTTCAGGAGAACTGTTGATTTTCTGGAAGATTATTCTCGTGTTCTCATTAAATCAAGAAGATACCACTGAGATCAGTTTTCAAAAAATCTTTGTCCTCTAAATATAGAAATGTAGAAATGCATATCAAAATACTCAGCTTGTTTTAAACCTGCGTGTTGAAGTCTCCTTATTTTTCCCCAGGGACTTCTGAAGATTAACCCAGGCGGGTGTTGGATTAATGACTGGTGGTGTGTTCCCTTGTATTGTGGGCACAGAAGATCAGGATCAGCACCTGTTTTTTTGACATTTCTGGCCAGGCGTCAACACAGATATTCAGTGACAGTACAATGTTCCTTGGTGCTAGATGCTCATGCCCATCTGTGAGGATGGCGTCGTTCCCATCTGTGAGTTCAGAGTGCCTTTGTCTGTGATCGGCAATTGGTTTAATTAAGCAGCCTATACTGGAGTAAAGGTGCTATTACTTCCCCATGACCCTCTCATGTGCCAGAATGAAGTTGTGGTGACACCTTCCTCATCTCTGCTGTCACATCTTGATATTTACGTAAGCTTGAACAGCAGAATGGAAGGAATCAGTCACTTTTCACAATGTCTGCTAACTGCCAGAAAAACATATTTGTATTGCAGCAGATGATGGAGAATTTCAGTATGAAAGTGTACATAAGAAAGGGCTTTTTAAAAGCTCCCCATGCACAAATCCGAAAGACACACAGGGTCAGGAAATGCACTAAACCACTGAGGAGTGTCAGGATCAATACCTATAAACAGTTAGATTGGAGGTAGATACTCTTGATCAGCTGGCAGCAATGTAAGGGATTCTTTTTATTCATCAGAGTAAAACACTGTGGCCCAAAGACCATGCCACTCAGTTAAATACAAGATGTAACTGGCTACATCACATTAGAAGAGAGAGAAGGAGGGCACTGGCATATGGACTTTTAAAGGCATTAAATAAGTCAGAGCTGAGCCACCTAAGGCTCTGGTCCACTGTATTTCCCCTGCTGTCTAGAATCTGGCTTGCAATGTGCAAAATCTCTGTATCCTGAGTGTATTTCAACAGCAGCAGTGAAATATTAAACAACAAATACCTTCTTCTAAGTACACTCCTTACCCATGACCCAAAGAAGGTACTGTCACGGAGAGTATTTTTCAGGCATTTGCCTTTATACATGCTCCCATTGTGAGCTCCACCATTCAGAAAAGTGAACCTGAGATCCTTGTTATCCATCTGCCTGGTTTGAGATGTGCTTAAGTTTATAAACACATTTTTAAATGCTTTTTTTCCTTAAAGTGCTTTCAATGATACCCAGGTTTTAGCTGCAAGAAATGACATGTCTTTCATGAGAACAACCTGCCTGTTTTAGTTGCTATGCCTTCTTGCAAAGTAATACATATCTCCATCTTGCTTTCATTTATTCTCCTTTTCATTTTATGGAAGCCCTATTTAGCCTAACTACACTTTTCATTTGGTGATAAGGTCATTCCATAAATTATCTTACTGAAGTAGGTCTTTTAATTATTTCCTCCTTCAGAAAATGTAGTTTTCAAAATTCCTTATTTCCATTACTGTGAATACTCTTTTTTATATTTCTTATGTTGTCAGAATTTATTTAAATTTTATTCATGCTGTGCTCTGATTTCAGTACATTATTTAAATATGCTGACTTACATATTTTCTGATTAATTTTGAGGGAAAAAGGTTATTACCATTAACTATGATTCTTCAATAATGCTGCTATTGCATATTCATGCTTGTGGCATATGCCAGTCCTGTGCAATGCTAGGACTGTAGAGCTCTTTCTGGGAAACAGGTCCCATACAAATCAAATGAATACTTGCTGCTGATGCTATCAGGAACAATTAAATTCTCAGCTACTGCCAATATCTCTGTTAAATCCTTGGTCACTAAAGAGAAAAAAAAATCCGTGAATACCTTTAAAGTGGGGGAAAGGGAGTAGGAAAAGACAGAAAGGAGCTGGCACCAAGGAAATCCAAGGTCATGACTACAGTGAGAAATAAAAGCATACCAACAAATAGTTTGCATCCACACTGCTTTGGGGGATCTGCCCCCACCATGGATTTGTCTTGGAAAAGTTTATTCAGAAGGTCCCAAACAGACACAGCGAGCAAATTACTAACTGGTGCATCCCTGGGATAAGCACACTGTCCCCTAACCAGTGAGACTTTAGAGAAAATCCAAAGCTCGGCTTTTGCAAAGGGTGTAACTAGCTGTAAGAGAGAGAGCAGTAGTCCTGAGACTGCTTATGACTGTTTGTGCCTGCCTTGAATTGAAGGCATTTCTTCTTCCCCTGCTTCACAGGGGCAGGCTGCCACAGTTCTCACCATGCACTGGAGTCTATCCTCCTGAAAAGTATTGCTTTGATATAGGCACAGTTTTATTTCTTATATATTTCTTTATATATTTCTTTATATATTTCTTTATATATTTCTTTATATATATATATATATATATATATATATATATATATATATATAATGCTTTCATTTATAAAAAACTATTTTGTTAAGTTTATTGCCCTATGGTCATTACTCCTAAAACATAATTGGCAGTATCCCTTTGAAGCCTTAAAGGAGAGAGGAAGAAGTACTGTAAAGAACTCCTTTAGGCCATCATCCCAAAAGCTATTAACTGACAGGAGATGTCTCAGAAGCCAGTGGTGGGGATAAAAGAATAAACTTTATGCTTTACAGCATCTATTTCAAATAACCTTTATTTTCACCTTGGGGAGTGAAATATTTAAATACTCCGTTAAGCACATTAATCATGTTTCCATTCCCTTTCAAGATGTTGTATTTTATTTTAATAAGGTTTTTTTTTCATATAATATCCAAAGTTGCATTCTTAGTGGTTCCTCCTTCATGGGTTATTTCAGTTTATGATTAATTATTTGTCATTTAATCTTGAGAAGAAAAACAGTTTTGCTAGGGTGATTACTAGATGTAATGCATGTTATATATTTCCTTTCATGTTACTTGCAGCCAGATAAAGATCAGGAATGCTGAAACTCATTTTATGGCCTGCAGTAAGGAGGAAAAGAGAAATTCACCAGTCAGCGGGGAAATACGGAGTCGTTCAGACGACTGGCTCAAATCCAGCCCAGAATGGTTTTGAATTCAGGTCATGATTATGCAGTGGGCTCGGGCTCCTGGTGAAATAACTGTCTGCCTCAGTCAGCTCCAAACGCCAGGGAGGGAAGTCCTGCGCTGAACAGATTTGGGGGATGAATTGCTTTCTTATGCCCAGGAGTGGGCAGTAGAGCATCAGTTTGAAAGAGCAGTTCAACTATTTAATTTAAAGGAGAATTAGTATAATTGATTTCGAAACGTATAATGGAACGATTCACTTGTTTGAAACTAATGTATCCTCAAGGATATTTTAATTTTGCAGCTGGAGCCATATTAGTGTTAAGGCACTTTAGTAAGGCAGTAGAGGAAGTTAGTGTGCTTTTCCCACTTTATAAACAGAGGAGAAATTTTTCTGTCGGAGCCCCGCATTTTGCAAGCATTGAACTCACAACACAAATGCTAAAAGTAAAGGAATAGTAGTGTATAGCAGAGGATTATCTAATGGCAAACAAGTCATCCCATATGCGGTGAGTGTAAATTGCAACTAATGTATCCTGGCACTGCAGAAACCAGACACAAGGAAGATAGGTAGCATAAAATTGTTTTAAGCATCTGTCAAAAGCAAACTGAGTTGATTACATTCTGTTTTGATTTGCTATAAACACAGAGGGTACTTTCGGAATAACAATTTTAGAGGTGTAATCACATTTCTTTGACAGTGTGAGACAAAGCTCCTTGATATGTAATACAATTCAATACAATATAATAAATATAATGCAACATAACAAACACAATATAATAAATATAATATTATATGATATTATGTAACATAATGCAATATGATGTAATATATTATAATGTAATAAATATAATATAATATGATATGATATAATGTAATAAATATAATATAGTATAATATAATATAGGGATTAAGTAGCTTTGGATGAATTAAAAGGCCTTGAATGAATGCTTGGGAGCACACAAAAATTTTGCATTTTTGCACACAATGGTATGATCAAACCAGTGGGGAGAAAAGAAGTGGGCTATGGAGATTAAACGAAATGTCTAACCATCATGAAGTGATTACCAACAGCAGATCTCAAGGTACTCTGTAAAGGAGGGAAGTGTCCGTATTACTCTTGGGGAAAGGGAAGGATGGAGGGGAAGAAACCTAAGAGTGACAGAATAAAGCTCTCCTCAACTCCAGAGCCACATTTCATCTACTAAGCTGCAAAAGAACCAAAGGAGTAAGAAAAGTGTCACAGAGAGGGCATGGTAACTAGTTTCCAGGAAGTTTCTCTGCAGTGGGAAAATGCCAGGTTCTCAAATCCAATACAAATAAAACAATGACAATAAGAAAGCCTAACAGAGATTTTTCAGGATGTAGTTTATTTTGCTAAAGCAGTTGGGATTATGTCAAAATAACCAACTGGTAACCCAGTGGTCAAAGGATACAATTGCCATGTGGAAGAAATTGTCAAATTCCTGCCTGTTCTCCCTCAAACTAAACGAGCGCCTCAGTTGCAGAGTCCACCTCTCATTTTGTGCTCTTACATTTTATTTAAAAAAATAAACATACACTAGTGAATGGAGATCTTGATCCAGTAGTCTCCACAGGCTTATGGGAAAATACTAAAACCTTATACCATTACCCAGTTATCTCAGACCCTATCTCTGTGTCTCATACTCTCCTTTCCTTTCTGCTTTGTCAGATTCAAGGCAAATTCTTTTGTCAAAACCCATGAGAAATATGTTAGGACAGAGTAAGACTTCCAGGAAATGCCACTTCTAAACATCTTAGTTTAAATGCAAAATGGAAAAATCTTAAAAATGTTGATGTCAATATTTCATTTGAAGAATGGGAGACTGGTCTCTCTATAAGAGGGAAGCCGACGAAGCAAGCCCGCATTCCCGTGATGGCACAGTTACACAACGTCAGGAGAGCGTGCTCGGGCTACGCGAGAATCTGCAGGCTTAAGGATGAGAGAAAGAGCTCTCCTCCTGCGATCTGTGGCTCTTTGGACACAGCCTCCTCTCTCTGCTGTTGAGCAAAAAGGACAAGGCACAGTTCATGCAAGGCTAACCGAGCAGGAAATTTTGCTGCTGATGAGGTCAACATCCACACATTAATGCTGTCTGGATGGCCCTTCAGCTACACATTGCTGAGATGAACCTGTCACCCAGGGAATGTGAGCAGATGGAGGAAGCAAGTGCAAGAAAGGAAATACTATGAGGTTGGCACTTTTTTGTCCTCAGTGGCACCTCATCTGCTCCTCCATGAGGCCCAGAAGATGAGTTTGAAGATGAAAAATACCTTGATGGTATTTGATTCATCCTCTTTCTACTATTTGGCAAGTAGCTCGGCTGTGCAGCGCCACCAGGTTTGCTGACCTCAAAGGTCAATAATTCTATATTTTGAGCAAGTGCTTATTCATCCGCTCCTAAACAATAAAATCCCTCGTGTAGTACAATGTAATTAAATGATTCTAAGGTTCTCAAGCTTTCCCTATATGCTGCTTCCTATTCTTCCTCTTGTAAAAGTGATAGGTGAAACTAAATCCATGCTATTTCTTCACTTTTCTCCTGACATACAGTAGGTAATAGCTTGTGTCTCGTGCAAAGAAATGGTCTGGAAAGTGAATGGTGCTGATTGTAACTGCCTGGGCAGAACTGTGGGTTTGAAGTCAGGCTTGCATCTGCGCCACGTTAAGGCTGCACTTTGAAATTATAGCTTGCATGCTCTGATGCACGGGAGTGCTCTGAGTATGGGGCCTCTATTCCTTGGATCAAAATAAGCGATGAGCATGAAGTCTGGCACATTTTGGTACCCCTGCTGAACTGCTGCTAAATTGTTTCCCAGGAACACACACTCATGATTGTGCTTTTCAACAGCAGAACTAAGATGGATCAGCCAGTACATTAAGTTAGATCAGCTTGAATATTAAGTTACAGACAGACAAAAGTAGGACAGAGATATTCAGTGACTGAAAGCCTTGAGAGGCCTGCAAGTTTGTCCAGTTTTTTTCAACCTCATTTAGCCTACTGCAAATTACTTGTTCCTAGAAACTTTATCCCTCTTAATTTCAGATTATACAGCAAATCATTGACAGAGTTGGCATAAATGGAAGAGATCTCCTAGTAATCATCTTTAAGTCCATTCATGCTGAGACCTCCTTTTCCCATAATGTATTTATTTTAATTTTCAGCTTTAAATCATAGGGTTGTTGCCCCAAAAATCCCTGTTAGTGTCTTGCTTCAAAATGGTGTAATCTCCTTTGAAATTTTTCAGTTGGCTTTTGTTCCGCTTAAAATAGATGCAGCCAATTTAAACATATGTTCCTAAATGTATGATTAGAGTGCTTTTTTATAATTGGAGGGTTTTACTTGAAGTAGTATTTCAAATAATTCTGTGATCAGCATGCGTTATGAGGCATCTGGAACTTGGCTGGCCAGAGGACAACACTAGTGGTTTTTTTAAGTCCTTTGAATGGAGGAAGCAAACCCATAAAGTATCAATAAAGCTATCCACCCTAGGCAAAGGGTGACCGGACACAGATTCAGTCTCCCAGCAAGAGTGCCTCAGCCAGGTTACCGCAGGCCTTTCCAAGTCTCACAGAAGCTCTGCTGCTCTTCTCTTTCTGTAGTGCTGGGAACAGTTCGCCTTTTTAAGTACTTCCACATTTCTAATCTTTTGTTTTCTCTTCTTTTCTTCTTTTCTCTTTAAGAAACAAATCAAAGAGAAATGTGAAGAGGAGTCTTTAGAAACAGGGACCTTGTATCTTCAATAGGCCTAGTTGTACAACAGTTAAAAACAAAAGAAAAAGAAACCCACGAACAACAAATTCAAAATTTCATTTTGCCTCTGTAGATTTATTTTGCCTACCAAGTCTATTGGCTAACAATGCAAAGACATAGAAATAGCAGGCTTTATAAACAGTTCATGAAAATGGTTTTAAGGATTAGAGGATTCAAGTTAGGTTTTGCATGAAAAACTCAGGACAATTTATATGAATGTTTTCCCCATTTAGCCTTTATATTTTATATTTATAGATTGCATTGGCTATGGGATACCGCAAAGCTTGACTACTGAAGGGTTTGGAGTGCAGTGGACAAAGTCTACTCACCTAATCAAAAAATCTTTCCTTTATATATTTCTTGTAAATGTTCCCTGTAATTTTTCATACTTTATTAACTCACTGCATCTCTCATTAGCATACATACACACATACGTCCATGGCTTGTCTCAGCCTGAGTTTTGTAGCCATTCAAACATGAGGACATGAATTCTTTCACCTGAAGAGTGAATAGGAACTTTTCTCTGTCTATAATTTATTTCTGTGGTTTTCTTGGTACAGTACTTCACAGATAGCTTTAAGTGCATCTGGTTGCACTTAACTGTTGTTTTGTCTCTATAAATAAAATTACTCCCTTGGTCTATCTTGCACCCTTTGCTTTCCTCCCCCCCCCCTACTCTTCTAAATCTGGATTTTTATGAAATCTTTAGACTCAGATTTTAACACCAAAATCTCCCGTAAGGAAGTCTGCATTCTCCTTTTCAATACACACCTGCAATCCAACAGAAAGATAGTTAAGAAAAGAAAAGGCTGGCCAATATTTTGAAACAGTTTGTTGGGAATAATCTGAAGACAAACAGAGCTTTCTTCACACCTGCTCCATAAACTCTCCATTCATATACAAAACAGTAAAACAGGAACCCAGACTAATCTTCAAGCATTGCACTTTTCATCTACAATGCTTCCACACTTCTGCTGCTTCCTGTGACTCCAGATGATGGATGAACTAACCTATGAAGACAGACTTTGCAAAAAAGCCCAGGGTATAGCAGATCCTTCACAGATGCTTCTCAGTCATTACTCCTTCCTTTCTTTTTTCCTTTAGAAAAATAATTTAAATTAAACAGATTCGTTATATGCAGCACAGTGTTGCCATGTGAGCCCTGAACACTTTGTTCAAGAGCTAGGAGGCCAGCCAACTGCTTTAGTTCCTTAAAGAATAACAGATGTGTCCTTCCAAGTCTCATGCTAATGGAATTTAGGCTGTGGTGAGGAGTTTAAAAATACTCTCAGTTGTCTGCAGGCTGTTTTGACTCTGGTCTTTCAATGGGCTTGTTTCAGTCTTCTTTTTCCACATCTGTCAGAAACATTGCAAAAAGTGTCCAGTTGAGCGGAAGCCATTAGTAATTTGCTTTCACTGATGGAAAACAAATAGTTAAAAGTAAAAATCGATGGGTTTCGGTTGTGTGATATTGTTTCTACCAGCCTGACTCTGTTACTAATAGATTTAAAATACATTGAGTAAAATGCTCTCTCGGTGTATATACAGTAAAAAAACTGTAATCTTTGTTCCTTTACTGCCAGCATATGCTTGATATCTTTATTTTTAGCTCCAAATATTAACCATAGTTATCTAAAAGTGAAGCGAAAGACTCAATGTAACCATCCCTAAGCAGAAGATGTCAGTACATTGAATTAGCAAATGGGACAAAGTAGGAGATCCTTTGCATTGCAGTTCACATTTTATACGCTGTGAAAGCCCTAGGATCACAGGGGGAAACTGCAGGAACTAGGAGGGGAAGCTACCGAGGTTTTTCTCCAGCAGGAATGCTGTGACAGTACAGGAGAAAGTGCTCTCCCACTAGCAAAGCTGTTACTTCAGCTTTCTGCACTTCAGCTGTGTGCAGACTGAAGTGAATGATGCTCATTATAATCTGATTGTCACTTTGCTCCCTTGTCTCTCTAGGATTGAGAGCATTATGGAGAAAGCCCTTGAAGGGAGGAGCACTGCAAGTTGCTGTGCTGAGTGCTCTGGCTGGTGTTTTCACCATTTACTTTGAGTTAGTGGGAAGCAAAGAGATCTGGTGGGAAGGGAGCATGGAAGACGTCGGAGGTACTGGCTGTGGATGGAAACAGGAGTCTTCTGTACAGCAAGCATTGCAAAGGGAGGTCCTTTCTTTTCATTTTTTTTTTCTTTATCCAACCTTGTCTCTCTTATGCCTTCCCCACCAGCTACTGTTATTAACATCTTTTTTTCACACACAGCTTTGTCATCCTGCATACCAGTTGTGTCGTACATTTGTGCTTCTCTTCTTCCTTGTGTGGTCTTTGGTTCTTGTGGAGCTCAGGTTTGGGATCTAGGATTCTCACAGGTATTTTCCTTATTCCACCTCATATGCCAACAGAAGATTGCCTAGGGAAGGAGGCAGCTACCCTGCATCTTATTTCCTCTGCAAAACTGATGTGGAATAAGGTTTTTTGCCTCTTTATCTTCCCTGGCCCAAGCAAAAGCTCATACTCCTTTGGAGAGAAAAGGACTGGAAATCCTGGAGCTCTCTGTCTGAACAGCTAGTAAGGAAGAAGGTGGTCATGGGTTGTCTTCTTTTTTCACAGTGCCTGGAGGTGTTCATGGCAGAGCATATGATTGATGAGGCTACATAGTCCTTTTCCATGAGGCAATTTAAAGAAATGATGCAACATGTTTGCTCTCAACACAGGACAGCCTGTAACGGCTAGACAAACTCTGTCCCCCTTATCTTCCTAGTGGGAAGAGGAAGATTTTTGGTGGTTTGCAAAGAAGAAGGGAAGCATATAAGAAATTTTGGTGAAAGGATCTGTAACTGAAAATTATGCTGATGGCAGGAAGAAAGGATGAGAAGTGGAAGGGCAACTGCAGATGATTTATTTCTTCAATATTCCTACTTTACTTCCTTAACTTTATCTCAGATTTGCTATTACCTAAAAATCATCTCTTCAGAAATACCGCACCTCCCCAACCAGTCATACTGTCAGAATTCTTTCAAGCCAGCATCCACACTTGATTTCCTCTCCTTCCTATTCTATCTGCCCCTTTTAATTTCCTTTTATATTCTTTTTCCAGAAATCCTAATATGCTTCATTCCTTTGTCCGCCGTTCAGCACCCTTTCCTTCACTGAGACATTCACAATTCCTTTTCCATTCAGTGACACTCTCACCTCACATTCATCTTCAGTTCAGTTTTCTTTCCTATTCTTCTTTCCCTCTATAGTTGTTTATTTTGGTTTCCCTTGCTGCCAGCCTTTACCACTCAAAACTTCCCTTTCTTAACAGTTTCTTCTTTTCTTCACAAGCCTCTCTACTACCTTCAGTTTATCCCCTGAAAACTCCTTCATTATCTTTCTCATGCTTTACTCAAGCAATTTTTCTTTAGATTTATTATTTCAATTTTTTTTCCTATTTATTTTGTTTCCTTCTGATCTTGTTCAGTAGAGGAAAATAGAATCTTTGTGACTTTTGATAGCCAGAAACTTCAACTGCAAACTCTATTCTGGTGATTTTGAATGCTGCTGCCCCAGAAATGCAATACCTAACACACATCACACCATACTGGGTAGCCACTCTTACATGTTATCATCATTAATAAAAGGCAAATGATGCTCTGTAAATATCAACTTGGCTATACACCTTCCTCATCTTTCAAATTATTTGCAGCAGAACAGTTTGTCTGTGGTGTTTGACTTCCTTAATCAGGAATGATTGAGTGAAAGCTTTTAAGCAGCGGAAGGTCATAGTTTATATGACAGACTGCAGCAGAATATTCATGTAGTCATTATTTTATTTCTGAACACTTTCACTCTGATCAGGGACATAAAAGTAGTGAAATCCTGGGTCTGCTAGAATGTATTCTGTGGTCCAAAATACTGTCCAAAATTAAGTATTTCAATTAAGTATTTCACAGCCTCTTCTATCTGAGTTTGCATTCTGTTTTCTCTCTCTCTCTCTCTTTTTTTTTTTTTTTTTTTTTTTTAATTTTAGTAAAAAAAAACATAATTTATAAGCAGATTTTTTTTTTA
>JAVJGJ010000014.1:44792108-44837069 GCA_035590215.1 Microhierax caerulescens
AGCAGCACAGACTTTACCTTGTACTAATCACACTTAGAAACATTTGATAATGGACAGAAAAATAATGTAAATCATCAACTATAGCTTTGTACTTTTAGAGTCTGAAGTCCAGGTTTGTGCTGTATTCATAAGAGGCCTGACGTGCCTTGGCTTAAGCTAGAGTTACACAAATCCTGGCAGACTGATCTGCAGAGGTTTTGTGCAAGTTTCATTACAATTCACATTTGTGCAGTTCCAGTCTCTGCTCACCGAGTCTGGAAATTTCCCCTTGTTGGAGTTGAATGAATGGTTCATAGCCAAGAAATTCTTCACAGTTATGGTTACTTAATTCTCTTAGGTACTTGGAATTTACATGTGAAATATGTGTGCATACATATGTGCTCGTACCACAGGTGTCCATGTGTATATACCACATGTATGCACAGAAGGGCAAAACTGTGAGCATGTGACATAGTCAACATTTATAGAACTCTGGCAATGCACAGTAAAATATAATTTTGTTACTACTGATGATAAAGTCACATGCCAAAGTTTGTGTTCCTAGCATCAGTCTTCCCAGAATTACTGCCACAAACACTTGCATGCAAGAATTTAAAACACTACTAGCCTCTCAACCACATGACTGAAAACCCGATTTCTGTTAACAGTTCAGCTTGATTTTTATATTGGTTTCAATCCATTTTGTTTTGATGAAATTCTCACTCTGCTTTATCTAAGCACATCTATTCACACATGTGGTCAGTTCACACACGTGGTCAATTTAACAAGACTGTCAACTCAAGAAAACCAGCTGTGACGGAGTTGTACCTACGTCCAAAATCTTCCCAACCCACTGGTTACAGGATAATTTGTGAATGTCCTTGCAACAGGTGGCACCATTCACTTGCTTGATATCCTGATGTGCTAATCCTGATTTCAGACAGGTCTGGGGGAAAAATCAATGAGTAGCATTCATGCTGAAGGTACTGCCTCTGGCAGTAAGTTCGCATAACTTTATCTTTGATGAAAATGCACTGGGGTTAGTAACACTGAGAACAGAGATGAGACATGAAAATAGGGGTTTTTTTTCTTGCTGGTTTTGCTGTCAGTGTTTAAGCAGGACTATTAATCCTGGTATGTCTGATCCTTGGATCATTCCTTTCCTCCACCTCAAAATTAAACAACAAAATGCACCTCCTTAAAAAAAGTGTACTCTCATAGGAACTAGATCATATTTTGTCCCTCCACTGGGGACCTGAAGTTAGTGAACTGACTTCCTATTTTACCAGCACAACTCCACAGTAAATAAATCACTTGTCAAAAGAATGCTGAAAATTAATGCAGAAGGCAACCAAGAAACTCAGGAAGTGCTGCAGCTGGAGGTTAAATGTTCCAACTGCAACTCCCTGGGAGCCGCTGGCACAGTGTTTGACTGCTGCTGGCTTCTGAAGTCAGCAAGAAACTGGAGCCTGCCACACATATGCAGTGTATTACCCTGACTGTTAGCATAACAGACAACGAGCCACTCAAAATCTGCCTGTGTCCCTCTAGCAAGCTGGTTACTCCACTGGGTTATTACCCTGCTTGGAGTAGCCCTTCTCCAGTATAGACTTGCTCTATAGTTGCCTGGGTTCCAGAAATCAATGCATCCATTTTGGAAACAGTGGCTGAAAACATAGAGATCTTCAGATTATTTTCCTAATTCTAGTGTTGGGGTTTTTTTCCAGGCCCTTTTAGATTAGCTGTGTTTCTGCAAAATTGTTGTACTTTAAAAAGTGTCAGAAAGAAATGAGACAATGTTCAACATATTTACATTTTTAGTACCGTAACAATAGCTGCATTTGAGCATAACTACTTAAGTAATTAAGAAACTAATATTGTTCAAGTCATTCAGATATGAGCTAAAACTGGAATGTCAAATCATCTAACTTTTAGAAGGCATAACTGAAAGAAGTGTAGGGGAAAAACAGGGAGAGATTTAGTTCTTAAATTCCTAAATAAAAAGCCCAGGTGCAAGCTGCTTCCTTGAAGTCAGACTAGCCCTTAACTTTGTGCAAGTCTAGATACCACCTTTTACTCATCACTACCTACCCTTGAGTGATATATATATAATACAAGTCTACATCAGAAAATGAGGCATTTTATGTATAGAAGACATATGAAGAAGTAGTATCATTTCTCTGTAGAAGACTGACTGATAGCAATTTCATTTAGAGTGGTCACTTTAAACCCACGTCCAGAGCATGACTGTAGTATATGATTTTGTAGTCAATATCTTTTCTCTTTTTCTCCTTAAAAACTTCTGTAGGTAAAGCATCCACTGACTTTTAGCTAGAATCTGAATGTCCCAAGGGAGAGTTTTCTCGCTTATTCAATTCTTCATTTCTGCCACATTTTTAGCATTTCTGTAAAGACTATGTATCTGCAAATATCACATCCTTTCTACTGCATACTGAACTTCTGAAAAGAACATCATTGAAAAGAAAGATAACTTCACACAGATCCAGATTTAAGAAGGTATTCTGGGGAAAGAGGTGTCATAGGTTTAGGTTGGGGTTTTTTTTTCATAATACTTGACAGTTTTTCTTTGGGAAGATGGAGAGGGAAAACCGCACAAGGACATCCTGGCAAGCATTTCAAACTACAATAAAGTTAGGGCAAGAATAGTTCTTCAAGAATCCAGGTTATCCAAGCATCCTCATTATGCAGCAGGAAAAGAAAGAATTCATACCCAGGAGCTATAAAAGTCTGAAAGACATGGAATTTAGTTCAGTTACCAGTGGCTTTTGTAAGAAAAGAAAACTGAGTTCCACTAAATATAGAATTGGGTACTGCAATCCAATACCGATTTGAAAAAGCACTGTCTTAAAACAAGAGTGCCATCTAAACACCATTTGTATTATGATATTTTTCTTGAATTTTTACATGAGCACTGCAAACATGATCTTTAACACATTATTTACTACAGTCAATGTAACCAACAATCCTAATTTATAAAGATTTTAAGTTATTAATTTTGCTGTTTATTTTGTTTGGAAACACTACCTCAAACTGGTTTTAACAATGCTGTCTCTTGAAATTTATTAGAAAAACAAGACTATATTCGCCTATATAAAAATTAATTACATTTTATTATGTTTCTAAATCAACATGAATGAAAGCCAGGATATTTGGTAGAGAAATTTGACTTTATCATATAAACTTCTCCTTTGTAACAACCTTTTCTAGAGTCTGGCAGCGATATGCACTCTGTGTGTTGTACACATATACGTTGTTGGTTGTTTTTTTTCACTGAACAGGTATGTGGGTTTCAATAACATAGCTTGAAAAGTCTTTCCTTTATCTCCCTTTAAACTCTCAAAGTGGTCCATGCATGGGATCTGAGAAAAGTTCCTACTTTTCTCTGACCCAGAACATGTAGAGAGGGAGGCAGGAAGTTTTGCCAAGTTTTGCCTTTAGTCCAATATTCAATGTATACAAAGACAACATTTCACCAAGACACCGAACTGAAGTTTTCAGCTAGATATCAATTTGTTTAAGAACATCACCAGAATGCAAGTTCAAAGTAATGCTTACAGTCTAACAACAGCTCATGAGAAACATTTTCAATTCCCAGTATTTCTGGCCATTACAGCCATTACAGAATGTAAGTCCTCCATCTTGTCACACAAAACAGGACAGGATGACCTTTTAAAATCAGCTTTCCCAAAACAAAAAGCACATAACAGTGACCTTGCGTTATTTAACCTTCATTACCATTCACTGGATAAGTTAGTACTCTGGGATATCAGTCTTGAAAGTCTGTACTGTTAATGCTCACCTTTGCCAATCTAGACAAAAGTACTTCTCAAAGATGAGGTTTTTTAGGAAACACTACTACACCTTATGCTTCTACAACAGGCACATTAATTCCTGCAGAAGTACACACACTATTTCACAACACAGCCTTACTAAGATGCATAGCACACAATGCAAAGCAGATCCATTTGCAAAACAAGTAATTAATGGTAAATTTTTGGTGTGCATGATCAATAGAGAGCGCACAGATTTTCCTTTTACTACAGAAAAAAATATGAGGGAACTTTACCCTACTGATGTTCAACCCGCTCACTCTACTATTCTTAAAGCATCCAGCTACCATAGCAAACAACAGTAAAGAAGATGAAGCATTAGAGCAATTTTCGAAATCAAAGCTTTCTACTGCATGTTCTGTCATCCAGTTTCACAGCTCTTAGCCTGTGCAGCTGAAAAGAGCAAAACTGACACATTAAATCATGAAAAAGCTATGCTTTTAAACAGTTCACTCCAACAGCCACTGAAAATCCAACAAGTGCTAGATCTGGTAAAAAAAAAAAAAAAAAAAAAAAAAGATGAACACACCAAAAAAAAAAAAAAAGATGAACACACCAGAAAAAAAATTATAGCAGGGAAGGTCAAAGGGCATGCTGATAAGTGTTTTCTTCAGCGAGAACAGTTTATACTGGAACATGGCAATTTGTCAAACCTTAAACTTTTCATGTAATTGTGTCATTTAAAAAAAACCAAAAAACCCTCATTGCAAAGTCTGTGTAGGTGCAGGGCAAAAGATGAACAGAGGAAGAAAAAACAGTTTCATGAATTTATAAACAGGAAAATGCTAAAGAAATGTCCTGAAGTTGTTGAAGAATTATATGCAAATCCCCCACTGCTTTGGATCGATGAGGAGTAGTTAAACCTTCTCAGTCCCTCCTTTTGAAACTGTTCTTCATTATTTATTGCTCCAAATAAAGAAACGAAAGCTGTAACTGGTACACTAGGACACTCAATGGGGAAGTGAAGTGCTAGTCCTGAGTCAGTTAGAAGTGGGAATTGACACATGATCTCCTACAGATCAGGTGAGTATCTTATCCGCAATATCATGGTGGGTTATCTCTTTGTGGTTTTGTTTTCTTTCCTCTCTTGCTTTCCACAGTGAAGAGTTTGAAAATATCTTGGCTTTGTTCCAGTGAAGAACAAAAAAAAATTTTTGAAAACTATTTTTTTTTTCTCTGCCACAGCTCTTGTTTTCTAGACTTCTAAAACCAGGAATGGCTGAGATCTGAAAATGCAGTGAAGACTACCCAGAGGTCTTGTACTGCAGATGGTTAAAAAAAAAAGATAAAGAAGGTGAAGAACAGATTGTGCCTTTGGTATGGAAACCATTAACTGCTGTTTCAAGTCATCTTCTGTTGGTGCTTGGACACTTGGGCTGCCAGGTTCCTGCTTATTTACACCAGAAAATACTAAATATTTTCTAATGTCCAAGTATCTTGATTTGGGGTAATGGCTGGTTCACTGGAGGGTTGTACCGTCATACTGTCATTCAGAGGGATGTCAACAGACTGGACAAATGAGCTGACAGGAAACTCATGAATTTCAACAAGGGGAAGTAGAAAGTCCTACACCTAGGGCGGAACAAGTCCATGCACCAGCATATGCTGGGGGCCAGTTAGCAAGAGGGACTTCAGAGTCCTGGTGGACAATAAGCTGAACATGAAGTTGCAATGCACTGTTGTGGCAAAACAAAGGTAGCAATATTGTGGACTGCATGAGGAAGAGCACTGGCAGCAATCGAGGGAGGTGGCCCTCCCCCTCTACTCAGCACTGGTGAGGCTACATCTGGAGCACGTATCCAGTTATGGGCTTCCCAGCAGAAGAGAGGCATGGACATACTGGCAAGAGTCCAATGAAGAGACACGAGGATGATTAAGGAACTGGAGTATGTCTCCTATGAGGAAAGGCTGAGAGAGCTGGAACTGTTTAGCTTGTAGAAAAGAAGGCTTAGGGGAGATCTTATCAGCATGCATAAATACCTGAAGGGAGGGAAGGAAAGGGGCTTTGCTCAGTAATGCTGAATGACAGTAAAAGAGGCAGCATGGACAAATTAAAATACATGAACTTTTACCTGATCACACTAGCCTACCCTTTTTTACTGTAGGAGTGATCAATCTGGCACAGGTTTCCCAGAAAGGCTGTGGAGTCTCCATCCGTGGAGATATTCAGAAGCCATCTGGACATGGTCCTGGGCAGATGTCTCTAGGTGACTCTGTTTGAGCAGGGCGGGTTGGACCAGATGACCTCTAGACATCTCTTCCAACCTCATGGACCCATGTCCAATACAGTAAACAACCAAACTCTACACCACACAAATGCAGTGTCATTTCAGTTATTAGCTGCTGTAGTTTCATTTTGACCTGCTGCAGATAGGTATTGAGTAAGAAAGGGTTAACCAAAGAACTAGAACCATTCTGCATTTCAGGAATTCAAGAGGTAATGTTGAAGTTACCTTTTCATGTAGTCAGTTTTATAGAAGTGATTCATAATTTACTAAGGAGCATTTTGTTCTTTTAAAGTTGTGAAAGCTCCTGCCAATTTCCCTTTGCTTCGTGGCCCTGAAAGTTTTCCTGAAACTATGCTGGAAGAACATGTACAGTTATGCAGACACCCTGTAATCTTCGTTTAATATCTTTGAAAAACTTCCAACACATGATTCCAAGGCATCAAAACAGTTTTGTTTAAATATAAACATCTTTTATTCTTCATTTCCCAGTGACATTTCTTCTTTAAAAGACACCAGACTATGTTTGCTCCTTGAATGTTTATTAAACACTTTCTCTTTCACTCATTTGAATGGGTCCCACCACTCACCAGGAAAATATTTAATTAGTCTGGAATTCTCTCAGCCCAGAAGCTGTGATCTGGGAAACAGGCAGATCCTGCAGATACAGCCCCTGTGTGCAGTACAGCTGTAATGGGGCACAGAATCCAATTTTCTCTACATGATGTATCAAGATACTGTGTTCTGTATATGGTACCCATTAACTGAGACATATTCAATCAGTGTTGTAAAGTTACTTTTTTTATTAAGTTTTGCTCACAGCAGAACTAAGTTTTCATTTCTCTCATATGCATGTGGATTATGTAAGTTTTTATACACATGATTATAAGGTGGGGTTTTTTTCCCATAGGATGCTGTAAAGTGGATAGACCATGTTGATTGAGGGCTAGTTCATTCTGTTCTTCTATGTGTATGTGGATAGCCATATCCCCGTGCAATACACCAAATGTAGGCATTTCTGTGCTGCTCACTCTAACCCCATCATGTTTACAATAACAAACACAAAAAAAAGACTCAATTTTTATGTTGAGCTTGAGAGAAGGAGAAATGGAATTACCACTGATTTTCAGTTAGGTAACTAATGTGGGGAGAGAAAGAAAAGAATCTCTTAAACTAAAGGGCAAAATTAACCCAATTACTTGCCTAGGATGACAAAGGAATACCAGAACAGATGGGAGCAAATTCCATTTTCCCGGATGACTTGTAAGAATGTATACCACAGAATCTATATTTTTGTATTGTTCAATCTGTTTTGACAAAATTCCAAAAATATACAACTAGGCAAACATCTTGTGGAAATAGTTTGGTGAGTATAAGCAACTGGAAGAAAGTCTGGAGGTTAAAAAGTGTTGGGAAAATAGTAGACTTCTGGTGTTATGTAAGAAATGTTCGGATGTGTGATCCTAATTTACATTCTTATATACAGAAAGTTATCTATTTTCTCTGAGCTTGCTGAAAAGGAGACATGAGATATGAGTGAAAAAAGAAAAATAGAAGTATGATCTCTTTGCTCCACATCTGGCTTTGAAGATAAACCTAACATGAAAGGTAACATAAGCTCTGTAGATCTACCA
This sequence comes from Microhierax caerulescens, assembly GCA_035590215.1. NCBI lineage: Eukaryota > Metazoa > Chordata > Aves > Falconiformes > Falconidae > Microhierax > Microhierax caerulescens. Next base: position 44,799,798 of record JAVJGJ010000014.1, read on the forward strand.
TATAAAAAGAGCTCTCAGAGCAGAAGATGTTATTCCAAAAAGCATATTGGGCCTCTCAAATACTGAGCAATTAATCCATCTGATGCACTTCCTGATAGTCTTGCCATCGTCCACAGTCAAAGAAATGAAAGCTGGGCAACGGGCTGTATGAAAGAATTAATTAGTTGAATCTATCCAGCTTTCTTTTCTTTTTTGTTACTGTTTCGGGTTTTATTTTAACAAAGTGCTAACAATTACTTTGAGCAATTACTCCTTATAGGATAACTTTATTTTCATAGACCCATGGAAATTGAAAATATTTGGTATCTAGTGTACCTACTTAATCTTCGGTGCCTGGAGCAGCTGTTCGGTCTGTGGTACAGTTTCAGCTGCAAGACTTACTGAGGTGGCTGGCAGAGGCTGTTCAGCGACTGTGCTCACCCAACGACCATGATTATGCAGTGCTTGAAGTAACCAGGACTTTTTATTAGTGGCACTGTGAAGGAGGTTTGGCACAACATTCAATACTTTCTGCAGTCTGACATTCTCAGCCAGTCTAATAGGTACTCCGTATGTATAAAAGACTATATAGCCCATACATCTGAAAATGTCATGTACTTCCAACATATTAAACTTCATAAATAGGATAAGCAGAATACATCAGAGCTCTTTTGTTCTTAGTGGATGATAACAGAGTACTGAGACCCAGGAATAATTGCTCCAGATGAGGGTAGGCCCTAACTGATGGATGGAAGGGAAGAAGGTCTATGAGTGGGAAGAGGTTGCCTTTGAGGCCACCTGGACAACATGTAGATGCATTAATTTATTCCTGTCCTCAGTGGGTACAAATCATCACCGTTTGCCTGATGCAGCAACGAGCACAGTCTGGGGGTTTTGGGTTCTCGGGAGGTTTTTTTCGGTGTGTTTCTGAAGCCGGTGGCACTTACTACAAGGGCTGTCACAGGTTGGTGTAGGCGAGCAGCAGGCAATCGCTCTGGTAATTGGGTGGGTGGGAAAGTGAAGGCTCAAAATGGCAAAAGAACTGGTTTTCTTGCACTTGCTAACACAGCAGGATTATTTACAGAGGCAGAGTCACCGCCTGAAGCCAGGGGCTGCTGTCAGCTGAGCTCTTGGAACACCAGCTGGGCTGCGACTTAGTCGTGCCCACCTCTGTTCTGAGAAGGTGGTAAATAATCTGGAGAAATGTATGATACTACTACACCACCAGTTTGAAGATTTACACAGGGAGAGTGTTGCTTGTTTCCCCTCTAAAGAAAAGCTAATTTACAGGGCCTAGAAATCGGACAACAGCATATTAGTACATGAATGTCATGCAAAAGAGATAATTATGTGATTAATTGCACAGCCATATGAGAAACCAATCTGTGCACTAAAATCTCTGCTGTAAACCATCACAAGCAAAACGTATTCTGGCCATTCAAACAGCTAGCCTAAAATATTCCTCTTGGTACGTTATGATATTTTTTTTAGTTCATATATTAATTTTCTGCCAATCCCCCTTCCATAACAATTTTGTTTTCTTTTATTAAATCCTGTCTTGGAGTAAGTCAGCATTTAGTGACAGTTGGATATTTTATGACTTCTTGGATTAGAAGAAGGACATTTTTTACCCCTGGGTCTGGGTTTTTAGGATGGGATACACAACTCTCACTTTTACACCTGAGAGAAGCTCTTGGTAGTGGAACATCCAGTTCAATAAAGCAGTTTTATATCATTCATATTTTATCATTCATATTCAGATTTTCCTCTGGACACTGAACATACCTGTGACACGTCTGATTGTTAGCGGGCATGAAGACTAACTAGCTGTAGAATATTTTTTAAAATTCTTTAATTTGTGTTTAATGACTCTGGAAAAAAATCTACTAGTATAGAACAGTGCAAAGGCTTTTTATCAGGAATTTTGGATATCTGCATTATCACTATAGTGAAGTCAAATATGAATTGACCTGCATAATTAAACATGATCAAAACCTTTCTATACTTACCACATGGTAAAGATGTAATAAAATACACTATATTTATATTTATACATTATTTATACATTTATTTATAATTTATACAAAATTTATATATTTATATATATTTAAATATTTAAATATAATAAATATTTAAATATATTTAAATTTATACAAAATTTATACATTTACTTTGGAGGTTTGTATGTAGATTTTCTGACAGTTTCTGGTGTTAGGATGGTTATTATTAAGACAGATTTATTAGAGGTCTGTTCTTCAGAGTTATCACTGAATGCTCATTTGCCCATCTGGGTCTATAGCTCCGACAGAGACAAGGTGAAGCAAAACCTTTGCTTTAGAAAAGGACTATTCAACATGATCTGAAAACCATTTCTAAATAAATCTAAAACCACACAGCATCTGGGAAATGGAGAAAGTAGGGAATGGAGAAAATTATGAGCTATGTCATTTCAGCAGTGTTTTTGCCTTGTATTGTGTACATTCTATGCTAGGAGACTTGCCTCTCGGGCAGATCACAAAAAGCAGAAAGAAAGCAGATGCACAGGTCAAACCCAGCTGAAATCCCTGCTATGCACCTGAGGTGCACTTGCTCGAAATGACAGGCAAGGACCAGGCTAAGCAGACAAGAAACTGTCACCCTGTGAGAGGTTGCTGTTTCCCCGTGTTTGGGAGAATTCCAGTATCTGTTGACCAGATCTGCGTAAGGGTTTGTGTGTGGCTATAAAGAAGTGACATTACCCCACATTCACAATTTCCTCCAAAAGAAGATCATTTTTCTCTAATCCCTAATCACACAGAAATGGCAAAGTTTCATTGCTTCTAAATTTCCTGAAGACTCAATCGATATATCTTTACTTGACACCCTACATTGTATTCTTTTGCTTCAATAAATGGTAGCAAAATGCAGTAGCTGTATGTATAGCAGATATTTCCAAGTGCCTGAAACTACCAAAGCTAATCACAGCAGGTTACTTCTGGTTTTTATTCTTGGTGTAATTTCCCAGTCACATAACCTCCTTTTTTCCCCATTTAATTCACTTTGGTATTTGCACACACAAAAATATCCAATACAAACAGTCTTTCTCTTGAACAGTGACACCAAAATGATTTTTACATCAGGAGCATAGAGTGAAGTGCATCCAGCTCCTGGTAACTGAGGACGATGTCCGTTAGCAGGGACACAGAACAAAAGTGATCATGAGTCTGCAAGCATAGTGCTCAGGGCACCACACCTGGAAGAGAAGAGATTTGGGCTCCCATTCCTGCGTCACTTAACAATTAACATAAAATGCTTTGTAGCCTTAGACCATAGGGCCAGGACCCTATAACTGGCCCTGCTACTGGTTAAACTGTGCAGGCAAAGTGAGAAAAAAAAAAAAAAAAATTATAACCTATACCCCCCCTACTTTCCCGCCACTGTTCTTGGAAGAAACTGTATTGCATCAAAGATGGTTGGGGTGTTTTCCTGGGAGCTGGGAATTATGGGGTCATACTTTTAGAGAAGGGATTAGCAAAGTCTGTTGAAGTGTAAAAGAAAAAAGCTCAAACCATGAACGCATTGCATTTGTTACCTTACCTCTATGTCTGTTAGCGGTGAAACCATGCTCAGAAGGATGGATTTGGTTCTGGAAAATACAGTCGAAGGAAGGTATTGAAATGGACTCTGTTCAGAGAAGAGCTAGAAAAAAATTAACATGAGTTCTGTTCTTTTTAGTGAAAAACTCTGGGTACTCTAACTTGTTGAATATAAAGCTGTAACTCCAGCTATGTAAAAATCAACATGATGAGTAATATTATAGAAGGATTTTTGGTCAATCCAGGTAAATGTATCATAAAATCCAACATTTGTAATTTGAAGCCAGGTAAATTCAATTTCAAAATCAGGTGAATATGATTCAGTGAGTGACTATCTGGTAACCAAGCTGTTTGTCAAGAGCTGCAGTAGATTCTTTCTCCTATTAGATCAAGATGAGATATTTTAATTAAGGTAAATTTTATCCAAATTGGAGCATATTATGTAGATTCTCATAGGGGTGGATGGATTGATACCTGCAACCTCTCATCTAGCTCTGTGATAAAAACTTGATCAAAATGAAGTTAGAACGGAAAGTAGCACATTACCATGTGAATGTGTTCACCTCTTCTTGAGAAAGGGCTGATCTCCTCCATGCTTGGAAAGAGAGATCCCAAAAGGTTAAGCCCAGGAGGGCATCTGAGCTGTGAAGGGTTCTCCCATATGAAAAGTCCAAGATGTACCACTTTTGCACCACTTTTTGCTTGCAGGGCCTGCAGGCATGACCTGCTCTGCTTGGCTGGGGCAAGGCAGAGTGCCACTGACGGGAGGGTGGGATTGGAACCGCAGCCCACTCCCAGGCCTTCCCCTTCCCCTCTGCCCAGCTGGCTGGTCAGGGAGAGCTCGAGGCAGAGGAGGGGAGTGAGGACTCGGGGACCTGGCTAATATTACAGACCTTGTGACTGTATCAACAGATCACCAATTTGATATCGCTTGGCATTCTTTTTTTCCTAGAATCACAATGAATAAGCTATCTTTTAGTAGTTTAAATCCAACCGACTTTTGATGTCCCTAGACAATACCAAGCATTTGGACATTCCTAAGCCTGAGCATGTTTCTGAAACTAGGTGTTACCAGGCATGGCCTGGAGGCGTTCTCAGAGGCCTGTCACAGAACCTGGTCCTACCAAAGTCAGCCAGGGACTATTGCACCATCATGTCTATTCCTTTTGGCATTCCCCTGTCATGTTAAACTGCACCTCTACTGCTGAATGCTTCTGTTCCAGGGCTGTCTGGCCCAGTGATAATGAACAATTGCATTCCCAAACTATTCCCTTCTGGGACAGGCTGGGCACAACTCCACTACATAGCACCAAACCCACCATCTTTATTATCCTGTGCAGTTTTTCAGCTCAAAGCAACTGACCTAATGCCTCTCTCACAACCCACCAGACAGTTTTATAGCATGCTACTGAGAAAATTGCTGGTGTCTTTGAGGCTGTATAGCCAACCAGGAAATTTATGGAAGGTTATGTTGGCTAGAGGGAGCCAAATGTGATATGGTTTCGTGTGTGTTTTTCATGAGCAAACTCAAGTGAGCTGTCCCGAGAACTTTATCTGAGTTTTGTGAAATCATGTTTATGTTGTGTGAACAGTCAGGGTGCAGAAATGGAGTGGGAGTTGAGACCTGTCTCCCAGGGAACAAGCAGGAAGCAGTGTTTGGGAGAGTGGATTTTCCTTCCACTGAAGCTCTTCCCTTTTGTATTAGTAACTGAAATATTAAATATTCATTAGACCCAGGATGTTAACGAGATGGATTCAGACATGCATCTTGACTTCTGTAAACATCAGCATAAATGACTGTTGTCTGCCCTTTCTACCTCCTCTTTCTTTTTCTCATTAGCTCAGTGATTCATGTTTGTAAATACTAGAAATTTTCAGTCTTCAATAACTGACAACTTGTGTCTCACTGGATATATTCTCTGAGCATAGCAAGAACTTTTAATACTGCTTTCAATAAGCTGCAACATTTCAAAGTGAAAAACCAGAAAAAGATAACCCAAATATTATCTCTACCTAGAAACCTTGTCTTGCTGATGCCCTTAGCCCATTGCAGATACGACAACAATACCAGTGAAACTGATACCATCTGTAACTACACAATTTCATGGAGCTAGTCACTTTTGCTGAGATCAAAGCTATTTCTCAAAGCCCATGATCTAATTTCTTCTACCAGGCTAGTTTCTGCTTGTAACTTTTTAAGTTGGTGAAAAGCTATTAAGCAAACTCCAAGAAAATAGCATATATGGCATAAATTACAGTAAGGCAGATGTAATCATTCTTATTTTATATTCTTCACAAATAAGTTCTGGAAGTAAATGTAGAACTGACCAGCAAACTCATTCACAGGTTCATTCTGTAAGTAAATCAAAGTGTGCTTGACGATCCTCTCCTTACATGATTCTTAGATCTTTTACTTACTTAACAATCAATCTGTCCCTCTGAAATTAATAAAGTTAATGAAATAAATCACAGAATATTAGAGTGCAACATACACACTACTTGTTAGATTAAGCTTTCGTGTCTATCGCTATATCTTTTCTCCAAATCCATTATATTTGTAAAACTAGACGCAAAACAGCTTTACCTCATACTTCTGTTGAGGCAAGAATCAGGAACAGGAGAGGGAAATAGCATCAGAACAGGGAGGAAAGTACTAATTTCATATTATACTGTATATGTGTTTAAATAACATGTAAACCGCTTACATTCCTGCACAGTCACTTGGTTAATTGCCTTGTTTATTACGACTCATAAATAAATGTGTGAATAGACACTCAGCAAGAGCTCAATGGGATCTAGAGGGAATTATTAATCTCTTTAAATTACTTAATCTGAAAAAAGTAAAATTAACTTTAATAGTAATTCCTTCCAGTCTAATGATGATGAAGCCTTGATTTGACTGGAAGTATTCTGAAAAGTCTTAAATTAATCTTGCTATTAATATGGCATGTTTGCCTGATAAGACAGGCAGATGCAGATATGCACACATCTTCCATAGCTTTCAGTTTTCTTGTTGGCCATGTTTTAGCTCTGATCCTTTTGTTGGTCTTTTCTGGGATTATCTCAAGTTAAAGTTTCATCTATTTTTTAACTTAGGTTCCTAAAAGTCAATGCAGAAGTCCAACAACTTGACCGGTGCTGAGAGAGTGGAAAGGCTTCGCCAAAGTTTAGGTAGCACTGGGAATTTCAAAACACAGCCATCTGTATTTATCAAAATACTTTTTGTCTAGCTGAGAGGTTTTGGGGAATCAAACACACATATGTTATTTGTATCAGCCTGTGTGTCATATACAACCACACTAAGGTAGGGTGAATAACTGGGCACCAATTCCCATCTTTCCTCCCCCAGGGACCAGCCCATTGCACAGCTCTTGGATGATACAAGGTGGTCACCGCTGTATCTAACCCTGCCACGACATTCTGCAACGTTGAAGTAGTCAAACTTTTGTTACTGGTGGGGATTTTTTTCCCCCTCACTAAATGGGGGTTCTGTAGCTAATTACCTAAGTTCTCTTTATGGTTTGTGAAGAGTAATAGGTGTTTCCAGAGGGTGATTTGGTGTATCTATTTTAAACATCCGCCTTGGGCAGGATGAGTTATCACTGTGAGGTGCCTATGTCTGTCCACTAACTATAGAAGGAGCCTGGATATCTAGTTTACACCTAGATGACTAAATCCTAGATGGCTTAAGCTAGGTGAGATGAATCATTCCTGGTGACTGCAGAAATAGATGAGTCTATACCAGCAATAAGAAAGAAGGTTTTTTATTTCAACCTTCTCTTGCTGTTTGACAGTCTTGGCACATCAATCATCTATGAAACTGCCCCAGGTTAGCTGCTCTTCTTAAAGGGAAGCTCTTGTGTGGCAGCTCCAGACCCCAGCTGGGTAGGTGACTAGATGGAAATCCCACACTCCCTCTGGTTTTGCTGACCAAAGGAAGGCCAGCTTCGTTCTTTGCTTTGCGAAGGGAAGAATATCGCTCCAGATCGGTTTCAAATCCTGTTCAGGCAAGGACAGCAGACTGTAAGCCATCAGAAACCATTCATGGGGACTGTGGTTGGGCCGGAGAGACTATCATGGAGAGAGTGAGGACAAAACAGGCATATTTTAGAGGTGTTACTGCTGTTGAAAGCAGCCGGCAATATAGTACAAATCTACAGATACTGGCTCCAGGTTGGCCGAAACTGCAGCGAGCCAGAATGGGAGCACGAGGAGCACAGGGGTACACTGGCTGTGGAGGCAGGTGCTGATCAGCGCAGTAACCTCCACTCCAACCAGTGCAGCTACTGCCAAAGCTGGAAGTGGACCAGCTTGAAGGAGTTGAAGGCTCTCCAGAAGAAGCTGGTCAGGCACCAAGCGAGTCGCGTACCAAGGGATTAGTGCTGCATGGTGCCGGTTAGTCAAATCCAAATAGCAGATACAGAGGCTGCCCTGGCCAGCGCCTGCGCTCTGACCAAACTGCCTTACATAATGCTGGCCTTTGTGTAATATAAGCCAGCACTAACTAATAGGCACAGCACTATATGAGCTCCGCTGCAAAACACAGCCAGTTCTTGTGGCAGTCTCATAAAAGAACAATTTCTCATATATTGCTTGATATTCGCAATTCTAAATGTTTCCTGGGGAAGGACTGTCAATGAACCAGAGGATTTAAATGCCTATCAACAACACATTACTTAATAATACTCAAAACTCTGAAATGGTCTGTGCTGATATGTGGATGTGTAGACATCTGAGAATGTCCCTACTGAATCACAGAATAACTGGAGTTGGAAGGGACCCATAAGGATCAAAATGTCCAACCCTCAGCTCCTCACAGGACTACCGAAAACTAAACCATGTGACTAACAGCATTGTCCAGATGCTCCTTGAACTCTGACAGGCTTGGTGCCATGACCACTTCCCTCGGGAGCCTGTTCCAGTAAGCAACCATCCTCTCAGTGAGGAAGTGAAGCTAGTTAATTCACTAGCTGTGCCACATCTTATGGCTCATCGGTGAACTTGCTGTGGTTGCTGACTACTCGGGACTATCCTGACCAAGAAGGCCAAGAATGATGTCTCCCCCATCTCATATTCTCAGAAGGTACCACACCTTCCTGCAGAGTATTTGGAGGAAGTGACAGCTGAGAAATTTATATTACTGATTCTAACATCCATTTTATTTTCCCTTGTGGAAAATAAACTATTTCTCATGAAGAAATAGCAGCTCCCAAGACTTCAAGATTTTAAAGAGTTTCTTCTGCCTTTTCTCTATATAGCTATATAATCTATATTACTGTGCCACTTCTGCTTAGCTACAGTATCATCTATATTTTCAAGAAAGGAATTCAGATTCATGAATATTTACTTTTTAAATGATGAAATTTTATGAACGAGTAGATGAGAGCATACTAACATGAGCAAAGAACATACATGCTAACTTTGTATGAAATGAACTGAAACCACTGTAGGCTCCTTATTTTGCATTCGCCAGTGAAAACCATTCAGCCTTGTTGGCTGCCTGCTCTTTCTGCTGCCAGCAGTGCTAACTGTTCACTTTGACTCAAGGATCCAGCTGCCAGCCAAACAATACAGCTCAGCTTGGAAGCTGGAGCTTTCCTCTCTCTTGGGACTGATGCCCAGCTGCTGAGATGATTCAGGCATCTGGTGCTATATCCTTATTGCAGCTGCTTGTTCCAGGTGATGCAGCTCCCCAGCCTTGAAGAGTGGAGCATCTAGGGAGCCCAACCATGCTTACTGCTAAGAGACTTTAGATTTATCCCCACAGTATTGCTCTCCAAGAGCACAAAACACAGGAAGGGCAGGTACTAACCAGTGACTTTCTTATGGTCTTTTGCAGCAACTCTGTGTTAACAGTCAAACCGCTTTTGGCTTTTATCCCCCAAGCTGTACCAGCCTGAGGCAGTGTGAGTATTCATGACGGAGTCATCGATGCAGCCACATGCCCCAGTTTCTCCCTTCCACCCATGAGCTGAAAAAGCCCCCAGGCCAGCTCCTTGTGACACAGCACTCCCCTGGGTTCATGGATTTCAATAACCTCTTTCTGGCTGCGCACAGGATCATCCCAAGAAACTGTAAGTGTAAGCCCTCACCTGGAGATGGATAGGTAATTGCCTATTTGCTCCCAGCACTGTTCTCTCATTTACTTTCCAGTCACTTACCATTTGTGATCTAAATAACTTTCTCCTCTGCTGTCCTCTCCCGTTTCCCCTCAGCTAATATCAATGTCTCTTCTTTCAGTTCTACCCACTCCCCCTTCCCATAGCATAGTGACAGCTTACATCCTCAGCTGAAATTTTCCACTTTCTCTTCCCAGCTTTTAAAAAAATCTCAGAGTTAAACAAAGCAAAGAATTCTGTCATCAGATGCTGCAATGAGAATCCAAACCACCTTGACTTAACAGTACCACACAGTCAGAAGAATACTTCATCTCTTTTTCTTTTTTTTTTATTTTTTTAAGTAACTAAAACCATAGGGGGGTTAAAAGGGAATTGGTGACCTGAAGAGGGAGGTCAGCCAAGAGCCTGTGCTATGTTGCCTACCTTGTTGTTCAACATCTTTCCAGAAGTAGAGTAACTGCCATAGAAAGTTACTTCAGTTTATTATTCCCACCCCTAGGCTCGGCAGAGCTGGGGGGATCCACAGGGTACATCCAGCTACTTCACTTGGCATTACGACTATTTGTTCTTTGTACTAATTTCCACCAAGGGCAAAATACAATCCAGAGTCCAATCTAAACTCAAAATGTCTTTACAGTTATGGTGAAAGAAAGCACAGCAGGAAGCTTGGTATTTAAAATTTTATACCAGTCCTTGTTTTAGAAGTAAAGCAAACAGATTTGTGACAACAGCATCCCTCCCTTCCTCCTTAGCTCCAGGCAGCTCCAATGTGTCTTGGTGCCTGCCAAAGACTAACCTTTTGCTTCAGTTTTGCCTGTGAGTTGGCACGAGAGATTACTGTGCCCCTGCTCTGGTTAATTACCTCGCAGCCAGCCATCAGAGCTCTAAACAATAATGCCCTGCACCAAGAGAGCAAAGGCAAGTGGTGTGGACACTTGGGAAGGAGAAAGAAACTGTGATAGCAGTGAATGTGAAATAAGATCAGGTGTGTGCTGCTCTGCTTATTACACTCCATCCTGCTACAAGTGTTTCTGCTTGCTAGGAAAAACATAAAAGAGTTTTAAATAAATGACTAACGCATGTGCTGCTTATAGCTACTTACTGCTTACAGCTCTATTTCCTCTTCTGCTAAGATAAATCTTCTAGTAAAGGCATTATCCAGGCAATTTCTTTCAGTACCTCATCACTGCTGTCTAGTCTTGAATATGTAGTGCTTCTTCACCATAAAAGATGTATAATTTAAAATTAAAGCAGGTATTTTATTGATGTACTCTGTTCAGCACAAAGTAGTTCAAGATTAAAAACTAGAAGAGATTAACTGGAGAAAATAGGGCTTGAAGAGACTGAAAGCTCACCTGGCCCTGCTCACAGCCTCCAGGCACGTTCAATTACACCAAAATGATTCCTGGAAATGTTTGTCTAACCTATTCTCTAAAAACACTGGAGATTGCAATTCTACAATCTCCCCAGGCTGTGTACATCAGCACTTCTCCATCCTTATGATCAGAAACTTCTTTTTTAAGGTCAGAACTACATTTCCCTTTACTGCAATTACTCCCTTTATTCTCAGTGTACATAGGGAATAATTTACCACTGTCCTTTCTGTGAAAACTACTTGAAGACTATTATTGTGTTTTTTGGTCTTTTCCAGACCGAACAATTTCTTCCAGTCTCCTCACAAGCCTTTTCTCCTAATCCAAAGGTCTTCCCACACAAACACACACACACACACACACTTATTTCTCCAATCCTTCCAGGTGGTCTGAATCATTCTCAGAACTAATCCAGTTTAGCAAAATGTTGGAATTCAGCTGTAGATTTAATTGCAGATTAAGAGACCTAGTTTATTTGTCTGTAATGTATGTCTTCACAGGTGAGGAGGGTGCCTAAACTCCTCATAGGCTACGGAAACCTAATTAATCTGATCAGTGGAGTCCAGAGAGTTATTCAAATTATCCTAAAGTAGGCAGATTTAGTCAGCTGAACAGCTCTGAAGACTCCACTGGGCTCAGTGCAGTTGCCTAGACATGGGTGTCTAGTGCTATCTGAGATGCCTTTGGATATCCTGCCCCACATCCAACTATAAGTCCAGAAGGACACAGTCCCCTATAGTCTCCATGTCACATCACCAACCCTATATCTAAGATGCCCTATGATATCTCAACACGTAGAGATGGCCTCAGATATTTATATTTAGGTAACCAAAATGAGCCCACGGCTGACATGTAGATTTTTACACTGTAAAACCAAGGTCAGATGCAGATTCAGAGCTTTACTGTCTAACTTGTCTTACTGTGTAACAGTTAGAGTTACACATGGCATCAGGAGCTGTGTACAGAGTCTACAGTGATAAATACAAGAATGATCACAACATGTTTATGGAAAAAAAAATTGTGATGCCCACAAATCGTCAATCTAATCAGAAGAGAAGAATATAATTTTGGGGTTTTTTTTCATTCTGGATACTATATGCCACTTTGTTATTCTGTGACACACTGTGCTAGAAGCAGAAAGGGACTAAAATTATTATTAATCTAAACTGAGGAGGTGAAGATGTTTGCTGGTGCAATAAAATGTGATGTTAGCTGACTTTTAGCTTACAAGATGTGGGATGCTGTGATAGCTAAACCGCCCTCCTTTTCATGCTGCACAAATATATACATGAGTTAAATGATTGCTTGCAGCTTCTGTGTTTTCACTTTAAAAATGCCACATATAAAAATGGATGGCCTGTCCAAGTTTCATTCAGTCTGGAGAAACTCATTTCTCCAAGGCTGGAAAGAAGAATCAAGGGTATCATTTGTGCTAGTGGTGCATATGACATAATGGATGAGAGAAGGTTATTGCTCAATAAAAAGTAATTTTATCTGAGCTGGAAGCTCCCTCCTCATCATTTTGGATCAGACTCTCGTGTAGTCAAGACGAGCAAAATAGGGAGGGTAGAAAGGAATTTTGGAGCTATGACAAGCTCTCAAGCTCATTAAAAACTGCAAAGCCCCTCTAAAACTGCTCCAGATACTGTGCTAAGTGGGAAGAGCAGGCCAAGGGTAGGAGGGAATGAAGCTGATTTAGTAAACAACCTGTTAGTGGATCACCTGAGTGAAAATTCTTCCTTTAATAATAGACTATCAAGTTTTCCACAAAGATTTCATTTCTTTGCCCTCCTCTGGATATTGGCTTGGGGCAGTTCAGGTAGGATTAACTGTTTTCTAGGGAAGCAATGCTGTATTGAGGGAACAGGGGCTTGCAGTTGGCCTGAAGTAACAGGACAGTCCCTGCAGCGGTCAGGGTCCTGGGAAGTCTCACTCGCGCCGCAGGTTGTTGCAAATGGTTTGTCCTCACCTTTTCTCCCCTCCTGACCTGAGAAAAGTTGGCCCTGTTTCTGTTCATCCTCCTGCGCACACGTAGTATTTGCAGCTAACTGGGCAGTCAGTATCATTTTACCTCACCTTAAATAACTCGTTTCCAAACAAAACAAAAAAAAACTGCCATGAAAAAATAAGCTGTATTGACGTTTTCACTGATGCTCAAACACTAGACAAAAAAGGTAGGGCACAGAGTTTTGGCTAAACATTTGCTGAACTAAAAAGCTTTTTCCATCCAATATCAAGCCATTCAATGAGATTTAGCTTCGTGTTCTAGGGTGTCCATGTGTGCTTTTGTTTCGAGTCCTTGGCTGTCTATTTGACAACCCTTCCTTCCTGACACGTTGTGTAATATTGTGCTTAGTTCTAGGAAGAAACTGGATCTGAAAATACCCAGTGAGGCTGATTATGTTCCTGCTGTTTAAGCATATTCTCCCAAGGCACGTTTAGCTATACTTCAAATAATCCTTCAGTTAAAATCACTCCTTTCCTTTTGAGAGATGAATAACAAGTATGTAATGGTGTAGTATTTCATTTTGTAAGCTTTGGAACAAGGTTGTAGCCTTTCTACCGACACCAGTGTTTCTTGTATTTGTAACTAAAGTCAATGCAATGAATGTATTAAATTGCTAACCTATGTAAGTAGACTTAGTACCTGGAAATGAACTCTTCAATTCTTTTGCACTTCTACCAGAAGTACATCAGCTATACGCTACAAAAATGAGGGATATGACATAAAACTGGAATCTGCAAGATTGAAAAGACCTGTTGTTTCTTCAGTTTGGTTGCATAATTAATTTCTCTTTTCCTCCTTTTTCTGCCCACCCCTTCCCTCAAGATGCTTTAATGTTTAGCCTGGCTGTGTGGAAATTCAGTGTATGAAAATACTGAATCTACTTTCAGTTGCTGACATATATATTGAAATGCTAACCTTCACTTGGTAGTCAAGATCCTCAGGAGACCTCCAAACGTAGCAGTTTCTGATGCTGGTATTTTGTTGTTTCTGATACTGCTTTCCTATATTAAAAATGTTTAGGTATAGTTTTACTAATTATGACTTTTAAGGTCACAGTGGGAACTTGTAGCTGTGCAGCAGGTCCCCAGGAGCCTGGAATAAGAGGCAGCAGCAGGAGCCACTGCTACATCCTTCTGCAGAGGGTTTTATTGGCTCCCTCTGAGCCAGCTCAGTTTTACTGATCAACACAGAAAGCAGCAGCAGGGCCAAAATATCATCTCATATGGGTTAGAGTTCTAGGCACTTCAGCAGCCACTTCCTTGTAAGTTAATGGAGAAGATCCGGGTTTAGCTAAACTGGTCTGTAAGACTTGAAAACCAAAGGGCTCACGTGCTCTAAGGGACACACAAGTCAAGAACTGCTTTCCTCTCAGTTCTTCTGAAGATTCAAACTTAGGTAAAGGCTTTTAAGGTTTTGCATCATGAAGTGAACATTTGAAATTGTTTAAGGTTGTTATTGTTAAAAAGAAATGGTTTATATGCTCCAGCTGAGAACAGACCTTTCTGTTTCAAAGTCATAACAACATGTCCCAGCCAAAAAGTGTAAAATGCAATAAATTATCCTCTACTCTTCCTTATCAAACACTTTGGGGTCCACTGGCAAAAAGTGCTACAGAGTTTCCCATTGTGATGATTACTGTTATTAAAACTGAATTCAATTTAGATGGGGGATGCAGTTTTGAAGCAAAGCTGTGGCTAAATTAAAGTGAATTTTTATTATACCCCAAAGTATTTCTAAACATGTCTAAGCACGTTATAACAGCTGAGGCTGTGAACTGTGGGAGCACATGTTATTTTTGCTCAAGAACATTGCTTGTCATTTTGTGTAAAGAAAAGAAAGTATTTACATTACCTCCAGAATTTCCAATCACTATGTAATCTTAAAATAGCTCCCAGCAATCTCCTGGAAAGAAAAACAACTATATCCCAAAATAGCAAAAAAATATAGAAGATTTATATTGAGTTTTTAGGAGGGTGTAGACTTGTCATACTTCCATCAGATTGTTCAAAAAATCCATAATATAACGATCCCTAATTAAATGACTAGAACTGCTCCCTTCACTTCTGCTAATGAATTCTCAAGTCCACCTCCTGCTATGCACAACTTCTCTTTTCTTTTGGCTGAAGTCTCACTTCTGTCATCATTAGAAGAAACATTTACCAGTAAGATCGTTTTCTTTGTGTGGACAGACATCTGTTTCCAATTTAGCTTTCAAAAGCCTGGCAGAGTCTCTATCGGCTTACTATGATGTGACAATGTTCATCTTCCCGTGCTTCACAGAAAGAATCTTTCCAAAAGTTTGGTGTATCCAGATGTATTAAAAATTATAAATCTGTTACGTCCCAGTGTGATGGTCTCACAGTACTATCACTTTTTGGACACCTTTTTTTGTAGAGGAAAAGCAAGCTCTTCTTGCTGTGTCATTTATTATGTTTGGTGTTAGAAAAATATTCAAATACCTTAATATTATTAAAACTTGTGTCCTACAATCTGATACACTAAGGTCACATATATGTAGTGGAAGAGTATGAATCTCAGCAGAAACTAAGGAAAAAAATATGTAGATAGTGATAAGGATGCTAGGGGTACACATACATATTCTCTGGAAACTAAAAGACTTGTTTCTTTTCTCCAGGTTGTATAGTTATTTTTAATATTTAAAGAGTAACTAAACAAATAAAGATTATCAGAAGCAAAGAAACAAAGGTGTAAACAAGTAAATGAAGTGTCGGCGTCTCACCAACAAAGCAGATAGATAATCTTTGTAAGGAAACTGTAAGGTATGTCCATGCCAGTGCAACGCTGCTGCTTTGATCAGTTTTGGTTATTACTGTTATCTTCCCACTATTTCTTTTATTTATTCCCTGTGATTAACTTATGCTAGCTTGGGACATTAGGCACAAGAAACTCAGCTGAGCTGCCTGAATGCAGGCACTCGGTGTCCTTAGACTTCTACATGGTTCCCCTGGGGCACTGCAGCATGTGCTGGAGACCCAGCAGAGGCCAGGCAGGGCACCAGGAGCAGCTCAGGTGGCACTAGACACCTTCATTTAGGGACCTGGATCAAACCGAACATCTCCACAGGCCTCAACAGCTCTGTCTTTATTGTATGACATACTGGTACTTCAGTGAGCTACCCTGGCATTTGCTGGGATGAGTAAATAGGGCTTTAGTTCTTTCTGTCTCATTGCTTTAAAAATACTAATTTATAGATTAATTTTTATTTATGGGCATGGCTCTGATTATTTTATTTTTTTATCTCTCAGTGGTGACATACTTCTGGATTATGCACAAATGTTGACAACACTAGACAACTCTCTGAAAAATACTATTACAATAATTAATATAATAGTTTTTTTAAATTATAATTAAGAATTTTTTGAATTTGAGGGGAGTTTTCGGGAGCTGCAGTACATTCAAGCAGAGGAGATTTCTTCAGGCTGAATGCCTTTGGATGAGAAGTCTTTCAGCTAAGCAATGCTGAAGTGTACATTGTGCCAACTTTGTAGTTAGGGAGAGTAATTTAATCTGCAGCATCCCAAGTCAGTTCATAAACATTACATTCATGTGAAAGAAATGAAAGCAAGTTCCTTAACATGCAAATAAATTGGAATCTGGAGGAGCTAAGGTATCAGCTTTATGATACATATTGCCTATAAGATGGTACAAACTGCTTCAGAAAAAGCTATGCAAAATACACAATTATAACATTCTTTAATGTACATTTCCCCTTCTTTATTTAGCAACAAGTAAACAAGACATTTTGCTGGGATTTCTAAATGATTTGTCATCCTTATCTGAATAGCTTGGTTTTGCTGCAGTAACAGCTGTGGCCAAAACCATGGTGTTTTTAAACAAGACAAAAATTCAAACCCCTGGATAAAGTATCAAAAGCAAAATGTAAAATCTATTCAGTCTTTTCTAGGTCAATTCATATTCTGCCCTTATTTTAAAAATTAACATAATTTCTATAGCAACAGTCTAGGGAATTCCAATTAACAATCACTGTTACTTCAGATTTTTAGCCATTATATTCTGATGCCTTTTAATCATGGAATCATGGAACGGTTTGGGTTGGAAGGGACCTTAAAGATCACCTGGTTCCACCCCCCCTGCCACGGGCAGGGACACCTTCCACCAGACCAGGCTGCTCAAAGCCCCATCCAGCCTGGCCTTGAGCACTGCCAGGGATGGGGCAGCCACAGCTGCTCTGGGCAACCTGTGCCGG
This sequence comes from Microhierax caerulescens, assembly GCA_035590215.1. Lineage (NCBI taxonomy): Eukaryota > Metazoa > Chordata > Aves > Falconiformes > Falconidae > Microhierax > Microhierax caerulescens. Next base: position 44,817,080 of record JAVJGJ010000014.1, read on the forward strand.
TGCCTCACCACCCTCACAGTAAAGAATTTCTTTCTAATATCTAATCTAAATCTACCCAATTTCAGGTTAAAACCATTCCCCCTTGCCCTGTCACTACACGCCCTTGTAAAAAGTTCCTCACATCTTTCCTGTAGACCCCCTTTAGGTGCTGGAAGGCTGCAACAAGGTCCTGGAGCCTTCTCTTCTCCAGGCTGAACAACCCCAACTCTCTCAGCCTGTCCCCACAGGGGACATGCTCCAGCCCTCTGATCATCTTTGTGGCCCTCCTCTGGACTTACTCCAACAGGTCCACATCCATCTTATGCTGGGGCCCCAGAGCTGGATGCAGTACTCCAGGTGGGGTCTTAAAAGCAGAGTAGAGGCAAAGAACCACCTCCCTTGAGCTGCTGATCACATACAGGTAAAGATGGCATTTTCCAATAATTAAATTATTTCTGTTACTTCCTTAAAGTATTATTTTCCTTTGGGGATGTGGCGGCGTGGCAGGGTGGTGGTGTTGGAATCTACGGCATAGATCTTAAAAATGCCTATAAAAATATTGTTTCAATTCTGACAAAAGTGACCTGAAGAAGTGTAGAGCTTGTTCTCACAAAGAATTTAAAATATTTACACTTTAGAGCCTATAATACACTGCCAGCTCTGAGTACTGCTGGGAAACACAGGCCAAGCACTTGACTGTATTTGTAATCATGTTAGGTCAACTACAACAAACAAACCAACCCTACTATCAGGATAATAGAGAAAACACAGGAGTAAAATCATTAACCTTTCCTCTTTTAAAGCATTAATGTAGACATGAATACATAACAGACAGCTCACCTGTGTTCCATTTAAATGGTAAAAATGTTAAATAAAGATGAATATCATTAAAACTAATTGTCCAATAATGCAAGATGAAAAATCATATTTTACTAACCCAGGCTGATGAATATCTGATACATCAAAGTAACAGGGAAGCTCATGCATTGTATCTGCATGGGTAGTTTAGTCATAAGCACTGCAGAACATCCCACACAGTTTGCAATTACCAGGAAGGAGCAATCACCACAGATATTCGTATTTTGATCATTTTGTAACACCAACCAGTGTGTTGCCTATGATGAGTTAATTTTGCATTACATATCATCTGTGCAGATGTTGATGTTGGGTCAGGAACACAGTGTTGTCATGGGAAAGGAGTTGGACTTCGCTTTCATGCACTAGGTGTCTGCTCATCATGAACAGTTCCTGCTATGGAAGTTACTAATGACACCTTCTTCATCAGTGTAACAAAATTCCAACTTAAATGTTGGTTTGGGTTTTTTTTTCTCTCAAAAGATGTTAATGTATAATTCTGTAAAACACATTTAATATAAGGATGGAGGAAAACAGATGAATGTCTTAGCAGACAAGAGTAATTTCATGCTCTTTCTTTTTGGTTCCTGTTTGAATGCTGGGTTGCTCTTTAATTTTTGACAACTTTCTCCTAAGTCTCTAGGAAACTCTTTCAGATATTTTATGTAATTTCATTTGGTGGGCATTTCCCCTATGTCTCTCATCTTTTGTTTGTTTGGCTGTGAAATCTTGATATAGTTACCCACCTAAGTATTCCCTTGGGGTATTAAGTGCTCAAGTACTCCTGCAAAACCTGGGAGAGGTGACACAACAGATCTCTGCTACAAGACATTATTTCCATTAGGAGCAATATTCTGCAGTGCAGCAAAATGCATTAATAACATTTCATTATAATGTTATAATGGGGCTACTCATGCATGTCACCACTCAGCATAGTTCATTATCTTGTGATTAAGGTATGTAGCAAGATAAGCACAATTTAACAGATACTTTCCTAAACAGCTGAAGAACTTCTGAGGAGTTGAAAAAAAAAAATACTTTCAGCTAAAGGGCTTTGCTTGTCTTGCATTTTGTGTTTTCTTTCTGAAATCCTACATACTCATTATATGCTTATTTTGAGGCTTGAACGACATTCAACATTTTCTACAAGATAACAAGGGAACAGAGCAAAATAACACTAAAGAAAAAGACATGTTAACATTTTCTCCAAGGGAACATTACTCATTAACAGCTTCACAGCATTCAGAACTATTTTGACAGAAGTAATCTGTGCTCCCTCCTTTTTTCATGCATGAATTAAAATTGTAATTAGTGCATCTGTAGAAAAATCACCACCTAATATACAAATGTCTGTCCAAAGGTAATTTTTCTCTCTCCCTTGCAGTTCACTTAAAAGTCTCAGCTCTTCCGTGGAGTCAAGGAAACTAGTGAAATTTCATTACAGCATCATCTCATTTCATTGTTTAAGTCTGTGGCTAGCATTAGATAACAAAGTACAACACCAAATTTATCCTTGCAGGCGTAGAGTAATTCAGAGCATTCTGGTTTGTTTCAAAACACTAGAGACGACTTCTTTGTCTATTTTCAGAAAGTGCATCGAGTTTTTCTATTATATTGCAGGGTACATCTATGGAAGCAGGGATGCACTTCTGTTGTTCCTGTTGATTAAAGAAAGAGCGACACCTGAAAGTGAAGGCCCCAAAAGCAATGACGTGAACTTTCAGCTCTTAGAGATGTTAGGGTTTCCCACAATACTGTCACGTGCCTCCATTCCCAAAGGGCCTCTAACCTAGACAGTAGGAGTTTAACATTTCATTATCTTGTTTTTCAGTGGATCACCTTCCATATAATAGAATTGTTAGGATTGACTGGAAATGATGCAGTTAGTCGACATTAAAAGAAAAATCAGACAGCCATAGAAGGTTCCCTGGCTATATGATGTTGCCTGCTGTCAGCAAAATTACAGAAACCAAGACAATCTCCTTCCCTAATGAAACATAGTGTGGAGGTACAGCTGGAACCAGTTTCCTTAAGTGCTCAAGGTACACTTAGCACTGAATGGCCTCTGTACACTAAAATATCTTTGTAAGATAATAACAAATTCTTAGGTGTCTCAATTTTTTTTGAAGAAATTATTGGATAAGGAAGAACTCAGGCTCCTCTTCTCTCATCTCCATTTCCCGTTTACTATTTGCCTTCTATTTTTTTATTATTTTTCTTGTTTATTTTTTTACTTTTCCTTTTTTCCTTTTTCCCTTTTCCTTAGAAGAGGCAAAACCCTCATTACAGCACAGTACGTCTTTCTGCTTCTGGGACATCAACCTTCTAGAGATGGCTCTTGACCCCAAATCTCATAACTGTGGCTCTCCATAGCTTCCACTCAGCAGTAGATTAGTCTACAAGATTCTCAGTACAGGGGATAAAAATCCATATTCAAAGGCATAGAAATGCAAGACCTGAAAAAATAGCAAAGGTGTAAGGTTAAAATAAAACTACCACTAACAGCAAAGAATTAATGAAGCCCTAAAAATCTGTAATTGTATTGATGATGTTACTAGACATTATTGGACATTATTTTATTACATAAAAATTTGGAATAAGACTGAAAAAGAAATAAAAAATTCAGAACAAGTGCATTTTTTAATACCAAAGTACTGTAGATATCTTGATCTATAGTTCTATACGAGTATTAACATGGTTTGCTGTGTCTGGATGATTCTTAAAAGTGCATAGGTTTATAATCATAATACCTCTAGTACCTGAAGAAAGCTCATCTTTGATTAAACAATGGGGAAATAAAATCCAGAATATTGAAGGCACAGAACCATAAAGGTATTTAAGGACTTTTCTCCTAACACTTCTAGCACCTAACAATAGAAGATGCATGCCAAAATACAGTTGTGCATTCAAATGTTTCATCTTAAAATCTTTCTGTGACTGCATCAGGAACTGAACATGTTTTCTAAAACAAAGTTACAACTGAGTACAAGATTCGGCTCCTTGTTTTATCTTCATTCCCTCTGCATCTTGCCTCTGAATGTTCATGGGGTCACTTACTGTGCAAAAGCACAGTAGTTACTGCTTTACAGTGACTTAGTTAACCCATGGTTAACATACCCAGAAATAGAAATACATACTCCCAAATGCTGTAGTGCAATTCAAAGTCTTCTACTAACTAGTGAAATATTACAATGACAACACTAAAAGTAAGATGAAAAGCTATCAACAGCTTTATTCTGACCATGCTCAGTTTTCTCCAATTAAAGAAGGAAAAATATTATTTAAAAAAGAGAGAGAGAGAGAGAGAGAGAGAGAAACTAAATGGCAGATTAGTGCCTGGAGGACACTCCAAAAGGAAAAAAGAATGACTAATGTCATTTACAATTCCCTGCTTGATTTATTTGCAATATTCATAAGTGTGTGTTTATCCAAAAGCTTTGTCTTCGATCAGGCAATTAATTAAACTAGAAAAGATCTCAAGCAGAGAGCTGACAGCTGTTAATAGTGTATGGCTGATAATCAAATTTGGCTCTGCTGTTTTTCTTGCGACACGTTCCTCTGTTTGCACTTCTACAGCACTAGAAAAATGTGAGATCCGTGGTTAAGCAGTACAACATGTAATAAGCAGACCCAGCTCCTCAGAATTTGAAGTTACCTGACGTGTTAGTGTTAATGTTTCTCAGCTCTAGCAAAAAGAAGATTGCACCTAAGCCTATCTTCTTTGGACCTATGCACACAAAGGCCTTTATCCAGTCCATTTTACTCGAGGATAAGTGAGGAAGTAAGTGACTTTTGTAATATGAGGTCAAAGTTGAAAAATAAGAATAGCAGAAATGGCAAGACAGGACAGAAACAAGATCAAGACTGGTAAAAACCCTAAGGGTGAGGATGATACTTGGTTTCAAATTGTCACAGAAGGTGGTGGAAAGCACAGGAGAAGTGACAACCTGGCAATAGGAAGGAGCAGGTTTCAAGAGCATCCTTGTAATTTTGGTACAGATCTTTCAGAGTGCCCAAGCCAGTCACATGTTCCCCCACTTTGGGGGGACTTGAATCTTTAAGACTGTAGTGGCTTTGCCCATAACAGGAAGGAATGAAATGTTTCTTGCAAAACTGCATGATTTCTACAGCTCAAATTGAATACCAGCTCGTTGCCTCGGGCACTGGGACTGCAGTCTCATTTGGTGCTTCTGTCGACTGCACCAAACCAGAGAAGGTGCCATAAAGCCTCTTCTGAAAATATGTATTCAGGTGGGATTTGACTCCAAACTTGATACTACAGGACCTTTTCTCCAAGTTTGTCCTTCAGTTATGTGTCTAAATTACCACCAAAGCATCTAAATGTTAGAACTTGTCACAATGTTTAGAGAGATATACTTGATGTATTTATCTCTCTTCATGTTAGGCAGTTTGAATCCACAGGCTGCATCTTTTACCAAAACCAGACCTATGTCTGACTGATCCATGGAAATTCACCCACCTTTTATAGAAGCCAAAATTTCTTGACAGTAAGACCTTCCTATATTTTTTAACTAATCAACCTAAATATCTTGTGACACCCAAAATGGCTGGGTTTTCATTGAATACTCTGCTTGAAAATCATTAAAATCCCCTTGATTTTAATTTATATTGATAATTCCAACAAAAAAAGGCTGGCAGTCCCTGTCTAGATTCCTGAAAATGCATAGCAACTGCTTACAATAAGCAGATACACCAAATGTGTAGCTACATATGCAGTCAACAGCTACACGCACTATATACACTGTGGGATGTAGTCTTAAAATTAGAGCTAGATCACAAATTAAGACAAAAACATTCAAAACACTCTCATACTTATATAAATGTAAACAAGCCAACTCTGGTTTTAGTAAATTCACAGATCTTAAAAAAAAAATAAAAATCCCATTTTTCATCTAGTATCTTTAAAGTGTATCTTGAGTGTATTGCATGTTACGTATTTCTATTCTGTTACAAAAATTCAGACTACTGTTTGTTTCCTGCATTTGGAAATATGTTCAGTCTTTTCCTGTTTAATGATCTCAGAAGTTTATCTTAAAAATTAGATCACATGCAAAGTTAAGTAGTCCTTTTGACTGCAGGGATCACTTGCGTTCCTTGTACATTAGAGGGTCAGAATAATTTCTTAAGTTTGGGACTCACAAGACCACCAAGCTGTACCCAAAGTCTCCTTAGAAAGTGAACAGAAACTCACTTCTCTGCCAGCTCAAATGACAGAAACATGAAAAGTCCTCCTTCTGGCTGATTTTTGTGGGAGTTCCGGTCTGAGAGATTCCCATTTGGAAATGACATGTAGTACATAAGTCATGAAATTACCCATTTGCGAAGCCTGCTGAGGTTTATCCATGAGCTGGTTCTCCAAGCAGCTCTGGGGCATTGAAGGCAACGTACATTGGCAAAAGCTGTATAATATGGGACTTGAATGTTTCATTTCAAGGGCAATAGAGGTGGTTCTTGTAGCTCCGTGACTAAATCCTTTTCTAAGGCCAGTACTTCAGCTTAAGGACATACCATCAACATCCTGATGGAAAAACTGTCTGCACTGGAACACTTTCTGTTGCCATTCTAGTCTTGGTGGACTAAGGCCTGACAATTTATAACAAGATAATGAAATACTTACTGGCCTAACTAGTGAAAAGGATATTCAGTGATACTCATTTGACTAATCCTGTGGACATGTGATAACATCATATGTGTTTGAATCGCTGTAAAAAGTAAAAACTTGGATGTCAAAATCAGAGAGAAATCAAATAGAAAGAGCTAAATGGCTAGAAGAGAGCAAATGGCCAGTAGAGAGTAAAATCAGTAAAACAAACAAAACTGTTTACCCCCCAAATATTTGTTGTGAATCAGAATTAATTAATGAAATGCCAGTCATTAAGCTAAGAGCCTACATATTTTTGTACCTTTCTGTGAGTTTGTCACTAAACAATAGCTGAGTAAGGGACAAATTCAGTACTAGAACAGGATTTCCCTTAACTTTTCCTGCAGGGAGTAGCTCTTCAACAGTAACTAAAGAGACTGGCATGGGATATCTGCTTATTTTTCAGATAAGCAAAAGAGCTAGTCCACACACTACCTTGTAAGTGAAAAGTATTTCCCCACTCATTACCCCACAGATGCCAGAGCAGAAAAATCCACAGATAAAGATGCTTTAATTTAGGAATCTCTAAGTAGGTATCTACCTGTGAATCAGATATCTGAGCTCCCATTATCATCAATGGAGATTTAAAGCTCAATTCAGTTGCACATAAACAGGTATCTAGGGCATTTGAGGAGCCAAGTCTATCCTGCTCGGCCTCCAATGCACGTTTCAAACAAAGGTGGATGTCCTGTACAAACTGTGTCATCCGCTAGCCCTGCGAAGGTGTTAATAATATGCATGTGAGAACAGAAACTTCTGTTTGGGATAATTAATTGAATACCAGGCCTGCACCAAGAGCAGGAGCTTAGACACCTAATTCACATGTGGACATCTACAGCCTGGGCCTTAGCCCACCTTGCAAGGCACTTGAGTGCCTGCAGTATGGAGATCAGTCCCACCTTAGAGGAAGGACTTGTTTACCTAAATGTGGGAACCTCTCACCATACGTGAAGCTTATCCAGAACACCTGTGCAGCACTGGTAGGTAGGAGAACAAGGCTTACAGGAGACCTGCATTCTTCTGGGGAAGGACACAAAGGCCAGGCAGAATATCCTACTGCAGGGTATCCTAAAATGCACATGTACAGCAAAGGAATCCCACCAGAGCTGTTTGCCTTGTATGACCCTAAGTCCTTTTCTGCATTGTCTGGTAGTGGCTGAACGACTTCTTCCTCCCTAGATGAGGTACCTATAGCAGGTGGCTGATTAAAATTGTAAGGAATACATGCATCTGTGTTCCTAAATTAATAATGATGGTTCTGTCCTCCTCTGACATTACTGCAGCATGATGCCAAGTAAATGTATCATTTATATACTAGGCACAGTTAACACTGACAATTTGAGTTCTGGTTAAGTTAAATTGATATGCTGCCCCTTCCCTCCCTCCTTCCACACTGAGAAAGCAGAGCAGCTAAATTACTGCAAAATTTCCCAATGTAGAAAACCACAGTTATGCTCATACAAGATCTTAGGTTTTTATTCAATTTCTATTGCCAGTAAGAAGTACTGAAATCAAGTTTTGCAGCTCAAGGGAATTAAATAATGTTGTCTCTAATGCCAGCATATTAAATAGCATAACATTTTCCATTCAAAATTGGGCATCACATGAAGAAGATGGCCTGTGTTTGACCTTCCTATGTGGGCATGGTCATCTGAATTTCACATCTGTTTTTCTGAAAGTAAAGGGCAGTTCCAAGCCGAGCATATACACCTTGTCTACACATGGCTGTCATGATAGCCTGAAATGACTGTAATGAATTTAATTTGTTAAGGGATCAAGTAACTTCAAAGACAATTTGCAGTATGAGCTTGATCTGGGAGGCAAGGCAGAGTGTTAATTTCCTCTCTCATGATTGAGAATTCCAGAATCACTAGCCCCCAGTATTGGAAAAAACCCAACCTGTATAAAAAGATAAAGGGTGAGAAAGCTTTCAGAGCCAATTGCACACTTGGATGTTGGTCCTAAGATCCGTATGTATATGAATTATCTCTAGACTTTTAGCAACACTGCATTTGTTTTTCAGCACAGCTTTCCTGTTCTCATTTTTTTCATGTGGAAAGTTCTGATGGCATGAGAATAGCAAGGGTGACCTTCCACTTAACCATATGAGGCAACACCAACATTGTTCATAACTTTTTATCCTCCTTTATACTCCCTGGCTCCCCTGGACTTGCGTGTCATACTAGTGACCAAAATCCTTTATCTTCTAGTCACACATTGCAGGTATTTAGAATAAACTTGTCGTGGAAAGAAAGGTTGAGAAGGAACTTTTTCTCCCCTCCCTTCCACCCGTGTAGGGAGAGATTAATCTTTAAGCATTCTAACTAAGAACTGAAAGGGAATGATCCAATAGGATCAAGAGGACACATCCCATGTACACGATTCCTGATCACAGACACATGGCATTCAGCACTACTTTATCTTTGGGTTCTGTCCAGCAAAAGTTAACAGCAGTAAATCACAGATACTAAGATAACTTTTCTAGTATCTTCTGTTTCTGAAAGAAATTGCAATGTGAGGCCTAGCCATGAAATGACAATAGAAAAACTATCATGTTTTCATACATGCAGCCTGTAGGTTGTCTACCAAAAAGGAAATAGTATTGCAAGTAGTAAGTACACGTTAGCTACACTCCAATACTGTGGGTACTTACCAAACTGAAGTCTTTTCCCAGCCCTGAGAGCGATAGGATCCTTGTACCCAGCACCAGCTGAAACATTTTTATTCCCAACCCTGAGCTGCTTTTCAGTTAACAGAGACTTTTTTTCCTTGGGACAGCAACCAGTAACAGAGATCTTCTTCTTCCCCTAGCACACAGTACAGCTCACTCCTTCCCAGCAGCAAATCATATGGACACAAGTAAGTCCTTTTTATACAAGGAATGGCATTTTCAAAGCACTGGGGTTGCCTTTGAGTGTACTATATCAACAGCAGGTACACTGGAAAGAGAGTTACAGGTGTGGCATTACCCAGGTGCTGTTCTGGGAGACCATTGCACGGACACAGACACGTTCCGGCCATGCCCACCTGGAGAGGTGGCAGCAGTTCACCTGCCCATGGAACCACTGCAATTTATTCCTGTGCTCTCTCTCCATAAAACCCTTCTCATACACCCAAACACACAGCTGGGGAGCTACTTTGCAACAAATGAGCTTAATGGCTGAGGCAGATTGACTCCCCACAGGAGGCCTTCAAGTGCATCTCTCTGCCCATTGAGTAGGCACTCAAGGAAGGCAGCTTCACTAGGCACTGAAAAGCGGAATGGAAATTCATAGCACCACCCTGCGATACACGCCTTTCTCTCTGTAACCACTGGCTTTCCCACTGTTCTCACCTCGAGCATGGTCCAAGTTGACTACCTAAAGCTGAGAATGGGACTTGTTACTTGGCAATTGCAAACCTCAGAAGCTGAGTTCTGGAGCAGCTTCCTTCAGCTGGCCAGTTTTAAGAGATTTACTGGCTCCACTGCTAGAGAGAGAGTGAGTAGAAAAACAGGCATTTTTGTGTTATAGATCAGGATGTTGATGGATTAGCTCCCACATCCTTTAATTTAACAATGATTGTGATGAATTTGCTTATCTCTTCCCTTTTCAAATACTTTATAAAAACACTTCAATGGTAAAAAGGATTGTTTCCCCACATCTTATGTCTCTGTCAATGCCTACATTTCAGTCATCTAAAACAGGATAGCAATTCTGGTGTTTGAAATCTTTCTGTGGAATGGAGACACTAAACAGATCTCTAAAATAAAATTTGATCTCTAAAAGGAGAGATCTTGCCTGGATTTGAGGGTCTGTTGATCAGCACCCATTCCTGAGAACAATAAATACAATACTATTTTTATTTTATTCACATTCATTGCACACTAGATAGTGTTTTATCAGGGTAGTATGTGAGTTTACCTTGACAACATGCACATTTGCATCCCCTAGATATTTTTTTTTGGTTGTAGGCTTACTGAGAATGCAGCTAGATGATATTCTGTGACACATAAGGTGTCACAAGGTCTTCAGACACAAGCTGTCTGAAGGTCACATAAGCCAACCTAAGGACCCCTTCTTCCCCCACACCTAGGGTAGTTAAAGTATTTTACATACAACTTTACTGAGTCTTATTAATGCTACGACAGAAGTTCTGACTCATGTCGTCTTATCCATTGGTACTTCATCTGTACCACACATTTTCTCCAGCTGAGAATTTCCTGCGAGGAAGGATGCCCCTGCAGATAAATTAGCTAGCTTCTCCCTCAGCTTGCTGATCAGGTGTTCACACAGTAAGGAAGGGAAAAAAGAGTACAGGAATGTTTTCACAACAACATTTTTACTTGGCTTTGGATCTGCTGTAACATTGTCTAGAGGAGCGGCCAGCCCTTCCTCCAGAGTTCTTTGTGAACTGAAGATACAAGGCACTTCACTGTTTTGTGAACTTCAAGAATGGGGAAAAAAAGGTTGTACCAAATATAAAGATAGAACTTGGCTAGAGGTGGCATGAAAGAATTCATTCCACCTCTGTGAAGGGGATGGCAATGGTGTACACAGAAACCAGCATTTCAGACAATTGGTTCATCTCACTATTCTGTTGAACCATATCCAGATGATTACAGCACCGTCCCAAGTGAAAACCTTGTAGCTCAATATGTGATACTGGTAAGCGAGATTTTAAACAGGAAACTATTCACAAGTTATCAAAGAGTTGAAGACAGGCTCTGTTTTGGCTATGCTGTGACTACAGCTCTGAATAGAGGGAAGATAGTGGGTTAAAATCAGCACTGTATATCTTTTGCACATACCATCTCCTTTCATTGAGGCACAGACACAGAGTTGCTGCTGAAGCAGCTAAATTAACTCTTGGAATAGATGAGAACAGATCCCTATTGCCCTGAGCTTACAACAGTCACAGTAGATGCATTATGTATTGTGTAGCAGTCTCAGTACCCTGGCAATATTGTATTATTCCCTTCATCTACTGCCACATTTTATTGCTAAGATCCCTGGCTGCCGGCAATCTGGGAGCACTAATGGAAACACTGAGTTCTGTCCTGGTCCTACAGTGCTAATTCCCAGGCCTTTCATTTTGTATTAAAGCTTTTTTTTTTTTTTTTTTTCCCCCTCCTTTCCTCTGATTAATTAACTTCATTAATTCAGTTCTTTTAGTTACTTAATTCAAATTTCCAAAAGCCTTCAAAACTGCCAGTGATAAAGTCAATTTTACCAAACAAATGGTTTGAAGGGATACCATGTTTTTCAGGTGATAGCAGTGAAGTTGATAATGGCATGCATAGGTAACATCCATCAAGGCTGGAAGTAATGACATAGGACAAATAAGAGTGGCTTGTGTAAATACCTAGCTGAGCAGAAAAGCACCATAAAGCAAAGCTGACATGAGGCATAACCACACAGATTTGTGTAATACATTTCCAAGACACTGTAAAATGAGAGTGTATATTTATGATCCCATATCATCTCCCATAAAACTACATAAGTCCCAAAAGCAGTAGCTCTTTTATTTTGAAAGCAAAGACAGACCTTTGGAAAACATTAAGGATTAGAAAGAGAAGAAATTATTTCTACATCCCTTCAAGATAGTCAACATACCAGAGAAACATGGCATGGGATAGAAAAGTTCTGCCATGGACAAGCGATTCTGTGGAGCTCAGAGAAAATACTGGTATCACTGTTAAATAAAGTGGCTGCAATGGCTTCATAAAGAGCCACCTCTACTTACAAAGTAAACTAAGGATTATCCCAGTTTCCATCCTACTATTGAAATCATGTTGCATTTTCCAGGGCCAGTTTCTCACATAAATAATTAAAAATCTGCATTAAAAATGCTGTCTCCCTTGTGTCAGAGAAGGGAGCTACTGGATTTCATGGTAGGTTTGTGTTCTTGAAGATACTTCACCCTTGAGGAAAGCCAGGTTGTTAATTTTTAAAATGAGAAGTTTCTTTCAGGCATGCTGTGTTTCCTTGTAAAAAAGCTAGACCACTTAACTAGCTCACCACCTACCTGACTTGTTTCTGAGGAATTTAATTTAAAAGTTCTATCAAGCGGTAACTTGACACTTGAGTATTTTATTACGTACAACATCTTTTCAATAAACAGCACCCTAACTCAGCTTGTAGAACCAACCAGTATAGTGAGTTAAATAATAAATTATAACAGCATGAGTCAGAAATTAAACAGTAAAGAAACAGGTGAAAGAAATGTTAAAGGTCAAAGTGAGGGGATTTGAATCTCAGTTTTTTCTCTTTAAGCCCTTGTAATGAAATACTCAGAGTCACCTGAAGGTATAAGTGTAGCTTCAGAGAAATGCTGCATTTCTCATCCTTAATGAGATATTGTATCGATGAGATGAACTTCTTAGCAGGAGGTTTCCAAAAGCATGAAGGGGAGTGGGAGACAGGACATGAAGGAATGTCATGTGGCCACCAGTGGCTCAGAAAATCACCCTAAAATATCTAAAGGATGTTTTCCTCATGCTACCTACTGTGATTAAAGAAAGCAACTATGGGTGCAGAGTCAGTAGTTGCATTTAGGACACCTGAAAAGTCAGGTCCTCAAGGTCAATTGTTAAATAAAGGCACGAGGTTTGTCTAGTACCTTGTTGTTATGTTGATAGCTGAGGCCTTTGCCCTGTCAACCTAAAAGAACAGGGAAACTTCTAGAAATCCATGTGAGAGCTGCTGTCTCTACTGTGAAATCAAAAGATCAAATCCAGTGCCAGATCTGAGGCTTTAAACTAAAGAGAATGAAGCTTTAAATTAAAAGAGAGTGAATTTCCCTAAACTCCAGCAGACCGCAGGCCAGCAAGCATATAATGATACAGCAGATCTAAGAATGGTTCTTTCACAGCTGTTGCTGTGATCATTTGCATAAAGTAAATGACCAGTGCTGTGTAGGAACAGTAGTCCTGCTCTTCCTCTGCTCTTTGCAGGGGGAGGCCTAAAACATACTGGAAAATAATCTTTTATTTTTCAAAAAGAACTTCAATCTACGAGCCCATGTAATTAATTAAAGCTGAGATTCTGATTTGAGACAATCTTGAGAGCTTCAAATTACATTCAAATATGATTTAAATTTAGAAGACGTACCGACTATCAGTTTAAACTTCAGAAGTGCCTGTTTCTGTAACAATAATCCATAACGATGTGGCTGTTACTCAAATTGTCCTGCACCTATTGTAGACTGCTAAACAGAAAATGCACTCGATACAACTGTCGTTGTCTCACTGTCATGAGATGTGTTCTCTGCTACTTTAAGTATGTCATAAACAAAAAGAGAATTCTGAAATGTTAAAACATTTATAACAGAATTCGATGAAGTTCACCATTAAATACCACAATGCTAGCTTCCAGAAATGCTGCCTTTTAGTAAAACAACATCATCAATCCCTACCTCTAGTCAGGTACTCAGCTTTCATATCCCTCCTTACTTCCACTTTGCCCTCTTCCTCCACCCTCCCATTCAGTTTCCTCCTGATGCACCCAACCCCAGGCTGACAGGATCCTCTAAGTAGGTACAGCTGCAATTTTTGCCAGAGTCATGTTGTCTGGAAATTTAGGTGACCATGCAGACTCCTTCTCCCTTTAACACATAACAGTCAATTATTGTCTTTCATCTCTATCCTTGGTTTATATACGATCTCTCTGCTCACATCATCCTCTCAGCTGGCAGCAAATCATTGCATATCAAACTATTATATTGGAATGAGATGAATGTTCATTTAATCACCTATTAATATTCCTGGAACAGCTGAATATTGCTCTTCATCCTTTCATAGGACTGAAATGTGCTGGGAATTAATCCAGCCTATGTGACCACTGATTTTGAATGACATGGAAATATACAGTGATTTGTACATCTCAGTATTTTCAAATTCATAAAGAAAAGCACGCAAAATTTCTCATTTAAGGATTTGGTTAGACTTCTACTTACTGCTGAAAGCCAGTTTCATTTCTGTTTCTGGATTTATAAAAAGGAAACTGTAACTATCGCAAGTCCAATGGACAAAAGCAGATAGCTACATTTTCAGATACCTCTCATTATACAGCGTTTGAATGCAGCTCATTGTATGGAACAAGCAGATCCTGGCTGTTGCAACTACCGCTTAAAAACCCCCTTCCACTGCTTTATTGCATGGTATAAGGTAAAAGGACAAAGTTAAAGATAGTTGAACTGGAGTTGGATCAGTAGCTGTTTGGTAGTCTATGCAGAGAACTGCTAGAGCTTTAAAGGCTTTACTGCTTTTTGACTGATTCTTGACCTGCCTTTGTCACTTGACATCACTCAGGTGGTTCTCCCAGGACAAATGAGGGATTCTTGGTCTTCTTTTCTGAACAAAGACCTTGTGTCGTGTAGCTTGTTTTGGGCTGTATCTCACCAGACAACATTATGGGTGTGCTACACACTCCTGAACCATCTTACTCTTAATAAGACAACATTTTAGGGCAAGTGAATCTACTAACAAAGTAAGTGGTTTGTATAAAATAAAAACATATGGCATCTTATTTGTTATCATATTAAGAAAAAAAATTTCAGACCTGGCAAAGCTTAAGTTTACCTCCTAGTCATAACTATGACAAACTGGAAATGCATCTTAGAAAGGGAATGAGGTTAGAAAGCAGTTCTGTGATGCAATAAAAGGCTCTTTTTTGCTGTTGTGTTACTTTCATCTTCCTATTACCCCAGAGATGTATTCCTATGAGGGATGAAAACAGCAGTGAAAGGAAAGAAATGTAGTTTATCACAGAAGACAGACTATGTAGCCTCAGCAATTTCACTCAAACTTGGCAAATAAACAAGTATGATCTTAGGGGTCAATATCATTGCTGTATATATAACAAATAGGGGTGAATATAGGTCCAAATGTTTCTCAGTGAAAGCAAAGATATTTGGCACTTAATTCAGATTTACACATATCTAGGACATGCTGGCCCTGCTTTTTACTCTGTGCAATCAGGCTACACTTCTGTGTATCAGTAACACATCTTCTGTACACTGTGTTATGGAGAGCTTCCCATATGCGCAGTGACTCTCATCAGACCAAAATTCAGGTCCTTTCCCAGTCCAAGAGCAGCTGCTGCCACAGCTGAAACATCTCAGAAGAGCCTCTGGACGATGAAGCTATGGGATATCTTGGGAAGGCCATTACCACCCTCCTGGTGAACCTGTAATGTTGCACAAAGAGGAAGAAAAAAAACCCCAAAGTGCCAGAAAGAGAGAAGAGGAAACTTCACGCAGAGTTTAGGCTGCAGGCTTGGGCGAGTGATACTAAGCTCCAAGTGCAACTCCCTCTAAGCTTCACAGAGTTTATGTTACACTTTCAGTGGATGAAGACAGAAAGTGTCCGGGAGCTGGAATGAGAGAGCTCTGTGTCTTTCACCTGCTGAATGAGTGCTCTGATCTTAGGCTATTATGCCAAAGTCACTACGCAAATGCTGTTCCCTATAGACTGCACAAGAAAAACAGATGTCTAAAATAGGTGAGCAGTATTTTCCTGCCACATATAGCAGAGAGATCCTTCTCATTCTCTTCACTAGGTAGGGTGCTTGCTTTAGGAGGCTTTTAGGTGAAACAGTGCTTCAGTTTGCTTCATGTCACGTACCTGGGTAGGCAGGCTGGGTTGCAGGTGTACTTTCAAACCTTTTTCAGTAATGTTAAGCCCCAAACTCTCTCCCCGCTGTACAGGCTTTTCTCATATCACCAGAGACCTTAAAACAATATAACTGAAGTAGGTGACATGTAGAAAGTATAAACATATTAAGTAATAAATATTGAAATACTGAATACTGAAAAAAAAAAACCTGTCTGCTTGTACAAATTAGATTGTTTAACTTTTTTGTTTTAAACCTACTCTCGCATATCACATGTCCTGTCCTATCCAAATGGTATTTCACACAGCACGGCTGGATGCATGCAGAGTTTTCTCACGTAATCTGAATGACAATATGACTTGCTCTCTTCAGTCCCTGGTATGTGACAAGTAAAACTGCAATTGTAATGAATCGACAAGGGAGGACGATTGTATTTTTTGTCTTAGAGTATCAATGAACTAGGACTGACATTCAGTTAATGTTTACACAGTGTTTTGGTTCTGAAGTGCTAAATTAGTGTGACGCTGCAGTGTTTCTATGAGGCCTTTTCATGCAATTTCAGCTAAACTGTAACACTTTCTTCAGCTTTTATTTGGCCAGCATAGAGAATTTGGAAAGTTTGCTACATCACATGCATATAATAACAAGTCTGAATCCAGAACAGTGCTGCTTCTTTTCTTCTAAAGAACTGGCACACTGTTATTTCTTGATAACTAAGAACAGTTAGAGCTGTACTTTTCTCATTGTTTTTTATTTGCAATCACTTCCTAATCACTTGCACTTCTGCTGTTCTTGTTTAACAGAAAAATGACTGTGCTATTAATCCCTGGCATTTAAGGTTCCAGCTAATAATTATATTTACTGCAGTATCTTTAAGGGAATGAATAGGCTCAAGCTCCGCATTTCAGGTAATAAAACCCTTAGCAACATCAGATTTCTCACATGAACTTCAGATACATTTTCTATTCCTGAGAAAAGACTGATGATTCACATTCACATTAACATTTCAAAGTTTCTAGGTGGTGTTTACAAGGTATGGATAGGTACTTACACATCCTCTTTTTTCAGATTTTTCTCAATGACCATTAGACCATGAAACACACTACTTTAATTCCAGTATTAATTCTTCTCCAGGAAAAGTTGTGATTGCAATGGAATTTTCATCATTTTGGCTACCCATTAGAAATCAAATAGAGATAATAAATGATAATGATATCTCTCCTTGGAGAATCACTTATGTGCATATATTCTATGCAATGTTTTTGTAGATTCACAGATGAAAAAATCAATTTCCTGGCCTGCAGGAGATCTGTAGAGCTATCTGGTAGTTGGAATATGTTTCATGGACCCTCATGTAATCCTTTCCACATACAGCAGGAGAAGGAAAATCTTCTGGAAGGAGCCTTCTCTGTCTTAGTACTTATTTATCACTGCATAATGAATCAAACCCTGGGACATCAAAGCTTGTCACCAACTCAGAATCTCATCCTCGCCCTTCCGTAACCCATGGAATGTAAAGCATGAAGGGAGACCCAACAGGGGATTAAATAGGTTTGTTACTTCAGGAGGAATTATGTGAGCTCATTACTAGTGTCTTGTGCAACCTGGGATTTCACGTCTATGCATTTTATTATGAAGCCCACCATCTGCTATAGCATTGAGCCCCACTGTGTCAGCTTTTATTCTAGCAGAATCAAGAAGAAAATCTTCAAAAAGTAGTAAAGAGAGCACCAAAATTTCCCAAGCATTTTTTTTTCTCTGCATTTGAATCTTAGGGTTGGTTGGCATTTCTGATAAAATATTTTATTTCTGTTTAAAACATTCACATTGTTTCCCCACATGGTCTCATACCTGTCTAGTAACACGTGCACTCATTCAGCAGCCTTTCTCATAGTGAGGGCTTGTAAGGTGTCTCCTTTCTCTACCCAGAAAGCACATGTAAGCCTTACAGACAGCTAGGTTCCTCTGCTTTTGACTCAAATTCAGCTGAAATGGTCAGTGAGTTCAATGTCTGGAAGTTAAGGACAACCAGACAGTGATCAAGTAAGCCAGATTTTTTAAGAATCGAGCTAAAAATATTAGTATGATTTAAAGTTACACAAAAAACTTTGAATATATGAATACTATCAACCAATTAAAATGCTTCAATAATTAATCAAAAACCTCAAACCCATAATTAAGGACTTTGTTTCCTTTCAATTGTGTTAACAGGAATAAAAAAAAAAAAAAAAAAAAAAGGGTTTCATTACAAATTCCAAACTCTTCTTTTCTCTTCAGATGACCTTACTGTGGAGAACAAAATGTCTAACTTTCCTTTGATTTCTTCTGTAGTGCAGTTATACATTCAGAGGGGGAAAAAAATGATCTTTGGTCCTCTGAAAACTGATATCGTCAGGAGAAGTATAGCAAATGGAATCGAGTACCAGATTGATTAATACAGAGAGGATGGTACTGATTGTGATATTTCTTTGTTTCATTAGAATCTTCTTCATGGTTAATCGCTGAATTGTCAGTTGATAGCAACAGAAAATTTGGGTATTTCCTTTACTTGAAGAGTATATTAGTTATTTATCACAAAAGTCAGTGTCTTAACTAGTATTTTCAATGATGGAAAAAACCTGACTTTCAGAGGACTTCATAATTAAGCATTAACAGTAGAGGTTTTCTTTGTAGCTAAAAATGAAAGAAACATATTGCCACATCTGGGAACATTCTGAAGGCAAATAATGCTTTTATATGTAGTTGGTGTTGATGCAGGTAATAAAATTTTCCCAGGAAAAATCATTTAGATATCTTGATACTTTTCAAATTTCTGCTTAGGTGTCCAGCTATACAACACTACATATTCACCAGAAGAAGACAAATTCTGAGCATCAGCTCCAGATGATTTACTGGATTATGGAATTGTGCAAAGCCACTTAATTGTCTGCAATATCTCCAACACTGAATCTGGGTGCTATTCAATAATCATATCATTAATTCGTGTATTTATTATAGTGTCATTAGTTCCACCAACAAGACTCTGACACTCATAGAAATGTCATTTCTGTGACTTCACGATTCTGCAACGTATTACAAACTGCAGCCAGAAATGTGAAATTTCCTCTTTCTGCAACATATTGTAGCAGACTGAATTACAATGATAGAGATGGAAAAAGCTAGCCTGTTTTTCACGTGTGGAAAAAAAAGGCATTGCTGGGAGCAACTAGACACTTGTCTGATAATCTGTAAAATATCTTCACAGTTATTAACTTGTTTGAAATAGAAAAGAAATCCCTGGTTTGGAACTAAATATTTCATAACCAGGAAAGATTTCTTGGCTGTAACACAGCTGGACTGACTTGCATTCAGTGCTTTTTTGTTCTAATAATGGTACAACTAATGGTTGAATATGAACATTTATGCTAATTTCTCAATTTTTCTATATGGGCCAGAGAGCTGGATGCATACCTAATAAAATATTTGAGTGTAAAGACCTTTAAGAAGCCTATGAAGGCTGTCTTCAGTTGGTCCTTCCTTTCTTGGAAATCCAGAAAGTATCTGTCTTGTGGTATCTAAGAGAAGCAGCGAGATAAAAGAACAGGATTTAAGCTAAGGATTTACTAAAAATAAGAAACCATCTGTGGGAAAATTACTTGGGGGGGGCAACTGAAGAAAACTGGGACCTAATAGAGGCACAGTATTACCAAAAGCTTTTCAGGGTAAAATACAGTTATTGCTTTCAGGATAGTTGACAGGCACAAAGTCTACTTCAGCAGGCTCCCTAGGCAGCACACGTGCCGGTAGGAGTGACGCAGGGTGGAGCGGAGCGGAGACCCCACGGGCAGGCTCTGCTGTGATCCCTGCAGGAACGGCAGCTGGATGGCACCACACAGCTGGTAAGCTGCACAGCAGTTGTCAC
>JAVJGJ010000014.1:44838015-44853749 GCA_035590215.1 Microhierax caerulescens
AGCAAAGGAAGGGAGAAGTTAGGGAAGACTCCATCGTAACTTCTGGGATCAGTCGATGGGCTGAACCTGTCTTCCCCCCACGGGGATGCCTGTTGGGTAAGAACTTTATGCCTACCTCATGCTAACTGTTATTAAGTATATTGTTTTAAGCTTGCTTTGCAGTCAGTGTATTATCACTGGCAATCTTCAAACCTTACCCTGTCACAAACTTACATTTGCATAATAAAAACCTTCAGCTGAAGTTCATTTTGTCTAAGTCTCTGGAGATCTGAGTAGTTGTAATAAGGGATTTGACTCAGTGATGCTGGCAACAGGGGTCCCTGAATCGGTTGGTCAAATCACCCTGTGATACAGTGGGCTGTCAAAACACAAGTAGCAGACAGGCTGGTTTGACACAAGGGTCTCATCTATTTTGGGAAACTGACAGGCTGATCAAATATAAAGGGTTCAAGGAAACCCCCCTTCTTAATGTGCCACCATCATATAGTGATTTTATGAGTGATCTGATGAGTGAGCAGTAGAATATTACTGCACTTGCCTGACTGGATTTGCCTTATGTCCTGGGACTCATGCTTATGAAAATTATCATATTGTTTCAGATGGTTATAGTTATTTATACATTTAACATGCTTCTTCCTTCTATCCTACATTGTACAAAGACAACTTCTTCCCTAGAATTTTCCTGACCTTGAGGATACAGCATTGTTTACATTACTGTCTTTTGATCCTGAACAGCATCTGTCAAGCTAAACAAGTTAAGCTCCATAAATCTGAGACAGCAGCTCTAGCTTTTCTGATAACACGGGATTTCATTCACTCTGAAAATGGGATTATACCTAATACAGCTTTGCACGAAGCTAAAAATAAAAGAGCTCAAATGTATCAGTTCTCTTTTTTTTCCTTTTGACAGTACAATTGAGCAACCAGCTTATTAATTTTACAGATATGGATCACCTGGGGCCTGACCACTGAAGACAAAGAAAAGTCTCTCTGCAACATCTTTGGGCTTTGAGCTCTTGGGGCAGATACCTACCCTTTCTTTTTCCTGCAAAACAGGGTGTTCCCTGTAGAGATGCTTTCTATTATCAATAACTAGCTGTATACCTTTGCATCTATATGCAGCTGACATATTAATCAGGGAAGATAAAAATGCAAATACTAGGCTGAATTTGAGTGAACGTGAAACAATTAAGTAAATGAAGTTTAAATTTGTGTGTCACTGCTAGTAGTGACTCAATAGTAGCTGAAAGGAAGACTTACAGTTTGCAGCAATGCACATAGCTAGGATCAGGGCCCATCAATACATGGAAATTGTGGGGGGAAGCTAACAACTTGAGCAATATAACATTTGAATGCTAATAGAAAAAGTGGGAAAGACAGGTTTTGTCCAGAATGTTTAGCAACTAGCTGACTATGATGGATGATGATGAAATGGAAGAATTAAAAATATATGACTACTGAGTCCCTCATGTTTATCAGTATCTGTGCTTTAATACGGCATACATACTTAGTGCCTGGGTAGGTCTGACAGCATTAGTCAATTAATTTACCACTGACAGACTTTTCAGCTGCTATTAAAAGCAGTCAAAGCTTTACGTTCTTTATCTGTCTGTTATGAAATGTCAGTTGAAAGGATTCTGGTTATCACTCATTATTTCAATGCCATTTTTGCCTCTCTTTGCATTGAGTATCCTCAGATTCTCATTTTCATCGTGAACTGGTCATGACTGTCTTGCATTGCAGAACTGTGAACTGAAGTCACCAAAGAATTTGTCTAGTGATTTGATTGTGTGCTTATGTATGCATTGTTCATTAAAGTTATTCATGGCAGAAGTCATATTCTAAACAGAGAGGATAGACAAGAGAGGTAATGCAATATCTCATTCATGTGTGTAGACTGAAACAAAAAGGGAAGAAATAACTGTCATAAAATTGGCAAGAAAACAGTGCTATGACTTAAATCCATCTCTCCTGAGTTTTAATCCATTATCTTCACCACAATGTTATCTTCACTCCCAATTTGATATTCACAATTTCTACTTTCATCTGAACAGATAACCTTTGTTCAACTAGGAGATCTGTACAGTGTCGTAATCTACCAAAAATCCTATGCTGTGTTATTTCCCAGTTTGGAGCTGGGTTTGTACATCTTCCAAGGTTATCCAAAGATCTTCCTTTTATAGTAAAATTTATTTGGAAAGTGAAAATGCCAGGTCCTGAGAATGTTCTGAGAAAGTCAATTGCAGTTCAAGCTCATTTCTGTGGAAAGATCATGAACCATGGCTCTTCTGGCTGTTTATGACTTCCTAAAGCTATTTTGCGTTGTTGTAGATAACAGGGATCACACTCAGTCCTAATGTGATTACTTATTTCTGGGAATAAACTCTGTAAAAACTACAGCCAGTTTAACATCCATCATCCCCTCTGCTCAGTTTCCCTTGAACATATCCGTCCATTGCTCATGCCCATTCATGGGCTTACCCCCAGCATGGGCCCAGCCCAAGGGATCTGTGTTTTCTCTGACTTCAGAATCTCTTAGTGGGCCTGGCTGATGTTTGCTACTTGTGGGAGTACATGCTCTCCACCAGAAGAGCTTTTATGATGACTACCTACCATGAATCAATGAAACAGAGAGGAGGAAGATTCCCTGGGGGCTAGTATACAGACTGGGTATGAGGTCACTGCTCTTCAGATAAAGCAAAATGACTCTGTAACCTCTCCCTCATCATGTGATACCGCGTGCAACCACTGCATAGATAAACTGCAGATGGCCTCCATCTTGTCATAGACATGTCTGGTACTGTAAAGGAAAAAACATGTATATCAGGGCACACACATAACCAAATGCCTGTGTTTAGTCATCTCACATAAATGGATATGCACTATTCACCTGATGGAGTATGCCTTTGGGGAATGCACTTTTTAGTTATAGCATGAAGGATGAACAAGCTCCTTGGACCATGCTTGTCTTTGAAGGCCCTTGGGAAAAAAAAAAAAAAAAAGAGAAAGAAATGAGCTGAAGACTAGACAAATTGTGCTGATGAACGCTATCTGGCTGGGAGGCCAGGTTTATACCCCGAATCCAAACTGTGGAGTAATTCCCACAAACAAGAGGACTATAGTAGCATGGAACTCAAAAACTGAATGCAAATAAATTGCTTCAGCTCAGCTTTCCTTCAGTGTTTGGGGTTGGGTTTTTTTTTGTGCAAAGTTCAGCAATCTGTTTTCATACATATGCATAAAAACAACTAAATAAATCTATATACTAATCAAGCTATTCATTTGCAGCAAGAGAGAGAGATAAAAAGAACAAAAGAAATAGCTAGGAACTATAGGCAACTCCAGGTAACAGAGAAAATAGGGTCCTATCCTCTGCTCCCTCTGTTGCCTTCATAATCAATCTAAACTCGATCTGTTCTCCAGTGGCAGGATCCACAGATGTTTCAGTGACTCTCAGTACCACAGTGCCTAAGACTTAAGTGGACCCTTATGGGACCTAAATCCAGTTTTATCTACACACAAATAGAAGTTACTTTAGTGGGAAGGATGCTTTATGTGAAAAACTACAGTTAGGTGTGATTTTCACATACTTCCTGATAATTTATGGGTACCTGATAAGGTCTAAATGCTTTTGTGTATCCCTGTTCTTGGGTTTTTTTTCCCAAGGTATTCAGAACACATCTGCACCTCTACATAACAGAAAGCCAGAGAATTGTTTAAGCAGTGGACCTCTGGTTGTCCACATTGCCTAACTACTTGGTGGCTTCCTATTTCTATCTCGATTAGCTCATCTCAAGACATAGACTAAGCTTTCTCAACATAATTCATTCCAGGACTCCTCAAAAGGCAACATAGCTGAGATCATCAAATTTCGACGTCCCCACCCTCCACAGTCTGCCAGTACTACCCCCACTCAGCTTTGAAGCTTTACATGATTCCATACACCCTCCAGCCACACCTGAGGACAGACACAATTCACTCTGTTTCATGCCATAACGCCGCTCTGTGATGGGCTGCAACAAATTATTTCAGACACTTTGAAATGAATTAAAATGCATTCAGATAACACGTTGGTTAGCGTCACCAGAAAATACCCAGGCCCAAGGGCTAGGTCATACGAGGACGGCTGTTCTCTGTGTTACCTGGCCTCAAGACCAGAGCAAGGTCACTGCTTTATCATTTAGGTTTATTGTTATGGGCAAAACCAGGGATCACCTGATGCATTACATGCAGTCTCCCTCTATTACCAAGCATTATAGATGTTTAGTCTAGCAGTTTCAACTTCCACTTCACCTGCTGATACACCATTAAGCACTCTATAACTTCCTAAAAGAAATGAAGACTTATGTGCCGTGTATAGATACCCTCTAGGCACGTATGGGTGCACACACCCAGGTGTTGGCAGTGGGGGGCTGCAGGGGGCTCAGTGAGGAGAGGCCACGGGATAGCCCATGCTGGACACAGCCCAGCCAGCTCCAACCGACCCATCGCAGGGCACAGCTGAGCCCCATAGCCAAGATGTAGGTACCTCTGGGAAAGCATATTTAAGAAATGGCAAAAAACACTGGACAAGAAAGAAGTGAGGAAGAAGGTAAGAAAAACAGCCCTGCAACACCAAGCTCAGATTAGAAGGTGGCAGAGGAGGTGCTCCATGGTGGATCAGATATCCACTACAGCCCATGGAGGACCCACACCGGAGCAGACTGGTTTTTCCTGCAACCAGTGGAGAGTCTGCTCTGGAGCACAGGAAAAGTGTGAGGGGGAAGGCGCAGCAGAGAAAAACTGATATGTACTGACCTCAACCACCACTCCCATCCCTCCTGCGCTGCTCAAAGGAGTTAGTAGAGTCTGGGAAAGAAGGAGAAAAGGTGTAATTTTAGTGTTTGTCTTTTTGTTTCCCACTACCCAAATGAGCAATTAAATATTTATTTTAACTGACAGTAAGTGAAGTTGGTTTTCCCCGAGTTGGGATTGTTGTGCCCACGACTGTAACTGGTAAGCAATCTCCCTGCCTTCGGCTCAACCCATGAACGTTCTCATTCCTGTCGTTCCCATTTCCTCTCTCTGCCCTACTGAGGGTGGGGGCAAGCGGCTGAAGGGATGCTTGGTTGCTAGCCAAGGCAAACCCACCACAGAGTTCAAAGCCCCA
Organism: Microhierax caerulescens; assembly: GCA_035590215.1. Classification (NCBI taxonomy): domain Eukaryota; kingdom Metazoa; phylum Chordata; class Aves; order Falconiformes; family Falconidae; genus Microhierax; species Microhierax caerulescens. The sequence continues at coordinate 44,843,165 of JAVJGJ010000014.1, forward strand.
GAAGGAACTATAATATAGAAACAAAAGAGATTGAAGGCATAACCAATGTCTTAAGCCCCTGAAGTGGCAGATGGTTAAAAAAACCCACCCAAGCAATCCTGTGAAATGAACCATGGCCTATGCCAAAGAGGAAGTTGGAGAACCAAAACCAAGAAGGCAATGTGCCAGTTAGGCTGAGGATGAAAGTCCTTTTGACTCCTGATCTGACAGTCAACATTAATCCTGAACGTGTGAACAAGACACAAGCCACGTTTCTCAGACTTTCAGTACCATGTGGAGGGCTAGCACATCTGACCAACATCCCATCTCTGGCCATAGCCTGTCACTCTTGTCTCAGGGGAAGATGAAAAACACTTCCAGAAGCTAAAATACTCATCAAAGAAATGGGGAATGAGAGGAGATAACCTCCCCGTCCTTTGCAACACAAAACCAAAAGCCTGTTGGATTAAACTAACACAATAGGAAGAAGATACAATAAACACAAACAGAAGTCAAACATCTTTGACTCTTTTTCAATATACCATTAAAACAAATAGTGAACCATGGCTTACGTTATTTAATTGCTTTCAAAAGGCTCTTAGGCATGAAAATGATGGATGGTTTCACAGGTGCTCTGTAATATAAAGTTGTTGTTAATTCTATGTTTAAATATTTCAAAGATATTCAGCAAAGAGATTAAGTGTTTCAATGGTAATAGGTAATTTATTTGTTCTGAAGGTACTTTAGTTTGGCTGAATTTTGATTTCAAACTTGTCAGTCATTGATTTCCTTGGGATACCAATAAGATAAGTAAAGCTGTTAACCAAATGAGACTTTACTTATAATTCAAAATGTGTGTAATGAAGCACAAGCTTTTTGTGTGTGCTACCAAACATTGTCAGTGACAGAAACAATGTCTATGAGGTTTGCTTCTGATAAACACTAACTAGAATTTAAGTAAGGAGATAAACAACAGCCCCCAGAGAAGGAGCTTTTCTATAGCAAAGGGAATGAATGGTAATGTCTAATTTTGGTTACATCAAAAATAATAATAATTCAGATCATGGAAGACTTATTTAGACTCATCGTTACTGGACAAGTTACAGCAGGTATTTCTATTGGTAAAGGGATGGCATCTGCCATTCTTATATAGTTTAATATATATATGTGTCATTCTCCACTTTCAGTTTTTATTGGCACAGTGAACAGAACAAGGTACTGTTCATAATAGGGGTTACTTTTTATAATTAGGGGTGGAATTAAGTCTTCAGAGAATAAACCCCAGAAAATAATAATAATGATTGCAAATATTCAGAAAGTTGAAAACACTTAATTGCTTTGGAAAAAAAAAACAACAGTGTAGTTGAAAAGAATAACAGGCAATCAAGCAAGTCATGTTTTACTATTGCAGTTTAAGAGCTTTTTGGGCTTTCAGAACAGAAGACAATTTATGGATCATCAGTCTATTATTTGTGGAAGCAAAAGGAAAAAATACTTTTGTCTAGGGACTATAGTCTTGATTCTGATGTTTATGAAACAATAAAAATATATGCAAGTCTAGTTTATATATTTTTGCCTTTTTTACTATAGGCAGCATTTTAAAATCCCAGCTTACCACTTACAAATATTATTTGCACATATCAGTTCAATTAACAGACATCTGGCTGTTAAATCCGCGTGGTCCCTTTGGAGGTGCCAAATGAAGCTTTTAGAACTAGTAAATATATGGTTATTATATTTACAAGATCCATAACATGCCAGGTCCTCAGAGTTCATAAGATCTGCCATTTGTGAATAACTGCTTTTGAAGTGGAGGTCAGGAACTGAAGCCAGAAATGAATTGATGCCAGCTATAGTTTGTAAACAAGACTCCCTTGCCATGCTAACTTCATTGTCCTTGTTGTTACTTCCTGTGGGTTGCTTTTAATCTTCTTCAGTTAAAGTAACTATGGAGAAATTAAAAGACTGATTGGGTTTGGGGAGATATATTTTCTCATGTAAATCCAACGTTTTCAGCTGGAAAAGAGTCTAGGGCATTCAAAATTTTGCATGTACATCTGGGGATGTAACTTTATATTCAAATGTGGTTCTACTTGTTCAATAAATATGTAAGAAATCATTTCAGCATTTTATTTTATTTTATTTTATTTTATTTTATTACAGCATTTCATTAGAAAATTCAGAAGCAGAGCAGCTACAAAACACTGCCTTCTCTAAATTTACTCATCTTGGTCATCTATTAGCTAGACTTTTATGAAGAAAACTGTGGTTACAGAACATAAAAAAATCAAGGAAATAAGCTTCCCTTCTCTGTTCCTGATCTTTTCAGACAAACTAAAACCTCAAGGAAATACCAATTCCAGAAAGTAGTAACTGTCATTCCAACAAAAGGAAACAAAAAGTAACTGGATCAAATAAATGGTGATACAAACTCAAAATCTTGTTATGAGTGAAAAAGAACATACTGTGCATATGGAATTAAGAATACCTTGTCTATCCCACCAGAGTATTAGCAGTGTAGTTATCTGAATCACTAGTCCATTTTGGTGCTATATGTTCAGACCAAATTATATAGAAAAACCTCAAAAACATATAATTTTTATATAATAAAAGTGACTATTATTTACCTCTTTCCCCTGAAACTGTGCTCACGCTTCCATTGTCCCTTTGGGTTGGGTTAACAGTGCCAGTTGTCTTTCTCCAGCAGTGAGGAGCGTGTTTCATAGCATGTCATCAGCTCCCTGAAGAGTTCATTGGGAAGGGCCTGATGTCCACTTTAGTGGAATCCCTTCCTCCTCAGTCTTGATATGGGTGATTTTTTGACATTTTCTTAACCAGGTCAGATTCCAGCCAAAGTTTGAAATTTGTCCAGTAACATCCCTTAACCCAGTCATGCACAAAAGGCTGTTAACTTGTCCCACAACAACTACCTAAATTTCTCAGACGTTTGCTACACGCAGTATTCCCAGGCATGAAGCTACAAGCAGTCAAGCAAAAGTCACTTGACCACTAGACAATTATTAAAGCAAGCTAAGATCAACTCAGGCCAAGGCAAGTGCAAAAAATCCTGAAATCCTGCACAGGCAGGTCTGTACAAAGCCTGTAGCCTTTTACTAGCAGTGGCAAAAATCACATTTACTGTGTTATTTACAAAGGAAAACAGTGGGAACAACGAAGAAAATTAACAATTAAAAAAGCATGTAAGGAAGAATGTAGGAATCTAGTCCCTCTGAAAAAGGAGATGTTCATGTAACAGCGTGCCCACAACCATGTCATGTCACTGGGAGTTCATTAATCACTTCAGGTACTGCTTTGTAAAGGCACCCTTTAAAAAAAGTTGAATGTTTATATAAAGATGATTCCCAAGCATTGTAGTCTTTTTCAAAGTAACGTGATGAAGATAAACCAATGCAAGCCTGTGTTTGCAATAGCGATTCTGTAGAACTGAGGGCAAACTGGTGCTTTACAATATGCATAGTTTATTGGGAAAAAAAAAAAAAATCAGCCTTTTTTTTTTTCTTCAAAATATGTCAGTGTTTTTTCTATAACAAAATATTGGAAACTATAGGTTGAGAAAGTATTTTTCATTACACAGAGGCTTAAAAAACAATTAGAATTTTGCAATGACCTGTTGTGGTTTAAAGATTAAGGTTATGGAAGACTTGTAAAAGGGTTTTTTTAGAGGGGCAATGAAGTAATTTCATGCAGGCCTATTGCCTGCTTATATTTCAATAACATTACTTCTTGCATCCATTTTCCATATTGGACCCTGAGAATTAAGTGGTCTGCATCTACTTACAGGAGCTCTCACTGGCATAAAGGCAGATTTAATGCAATGCTCCAATGAATAACTTTAATCATACAAGGCAGTGGTGTTTTGTAGATCTGTGATTAAACTTGATAGGAAATTTTACATTGCAGATGTATTTTGCTATAAAATGCCAATTTGTCAAAGTGAAATCTGTTTAAATAAAGACAGCCTTTTTGATAAAATGCTTTAGAAAAATGTTTTGACATTTAAATCCCCACAAAATCAGTATTTTTTAATTTTAAAAGTACTTTCTTTTTAAGACTATCTTCGGTCATATTGAAAAAAAGACCATACAGGAATTATTGTACAAAGTAATGAAAAAGAATAATGAAAATCAAAACAAAAGAAGTGTTGATTTCTATTAAAGAAACTTTCTTAGACTGCTGATTCATCACCATTTTTTTTTCTATTTTACATATTTAATCCCCACTGAGAAAGGGAGCTTCCTGTGATGAGAAAACATCTTCCCCCCAGTTCTATTCATGAGAGTCCACTGGGAAATCTTGGATATATTGTTTACTGAACTTTATATTTCACTGAGAAAAAAGAAATCTAAGGAAATATGTTTTCTAAATTCATCTGTTACTAAAATTTTAACTATTTGCCTTTCTCATCACAAGAAGTAACTCAGCCAAACTACTCTAGCCAGCAGTGACCAGCTTTGGTGTTGTTCTGTCATCTGCTGCACAAATCTGTTTCTGATTCGTCTCTCAGTTTGAGCCACTGGGTTTAGGTCCAGGCAACATGGCTAAATCTTCACTATCTTAACATGCTTTTGCTACATAGGTGTTGCAAATGATACCATATATAAATGTCAAGTCCTGAAGTATATGCTGTTTCTTCAGACAGTTGAAGTGAAGCTGGGTACAGGAGCACAGTTTTGATTGCATACGTGCTTATAGTTCCTTTACCAAGGATGTAATGCATTCTGAACTCTACAAAACAGACAGTTTTCTATGTTTATCTCATTCATTGATGCACTGTCATAAAAAGCAAAAGCTCCAAACTTGGGTTGAGTGAAGTTGCCAGGTCTGGCACATGCTGCCCAGCAAACATCAGGTGGTTCCAGGTGAGCTGCAGAAGTGCAGGTCAGGAAGAGAACTGCAAGAGAGCAGAGTGTCCTTACCTTCAGATTCTGCCCAGAGAAGTAAAACATCTGGACTTCAGCAGGTTCATAAGGAGGGGGATGCTTACTAACACATATGCATTTCTTGGGACAAAGGTCAGCAACTACAGGGAGGTTTGCCAGATGAGGCCAGTTTGGGAAGCATCTCTGGTCTCTAACAGCCATCATTACCAAACTACAAATTGGTTCCAGTGAAGTTCTGCTTCAATCTAGGATGCACAAAGAAAAAAATGCTTTCTCATACTTAAGATTTTTAAACTGAATGGCATTTATTCTGCAGCCTTGATGAGGCATCCCATCATGCTTAGGCTCAAAGTGAAAGTCTCCCATGTCTCTTCAGCAATTAATATAAGTGCCAAGTAATCTTTCCCCCCTGCCTGAAAAATGTCAAGTATCTTTATTTAAATGCCAGCAATCATCCTGCTTCCTCCTATCTCCTTCCTCACAAGACATCCTCTTTCTTCTAATGCACGATGTCAGTCAAGAGTTTTGATTCCAGCACAGCTACTTTGCATTTCTTCATTCCACCAAGAGTTTCTCACTCTATCTTCATTCCCTTGGAGAATGGGCATTTATTTGGTCAAAATAACTCAACCCCTGTTTGTCTTACTAGATGGTGAATTAATTTAACCTGTTCTACTCTTCTACAGAAGCAGTGGCCCCATGGCCCTTATGCCTCTTTAGACAGCAGTGTGAAGAAGAGGAATTTGGTATGCAGAGATGGTGTCTTTTGTGGCTTGAAGTACAGTCCAACACATATGCTCCCTTGGCTTCTCTCAAAATAATGAATTCTAACCCTGACCCTTGCTCACCATTTCACACGCATTCACAAAGCCTCCTGCAGTGAAGGCACACAAAATATGGTTGTTCTAGTCTCTAATATTTTAGAATGATAGATGGGTTCAGGCCCCTTACTTTTTTAATTGGGAGAGAAGCTATCTCTTTTATAGCTATGTGCATTACTTAAGTCAAAATAGGTCCTATTGCACTGCAAGTAAACGAGCACTCTCTAACACTTAAAAAAAAAATAAATAAAAAATTATGGTCATTATTTACCACCAGCATCTTCAGATGAGAAAAGATACTTTGCCTTTCAGAAATGAAATAGACCATGGTCCCAAGCAGCAAACACCAGTCTATGACATTCTCTAGTCCAGCCCATAAGCAAAAGAAATGCAAGCAGTTGAGCTGTGCTGATGCTGTGATGACTGTGATGTGTGTCTTCTATGGCACATGTTAACTTTCTTCAATTTTTATTCAGCATGTACCCATTTTATACGATACCGTACCATGCAGAGATACCTTGAACTGGTATTTCTGGAAACGGTCACTCTGGAATTTAAAGTGGGGGTGAGTGGTTACTGCTGGGCCAGATTTCATCTGGGGCTTTTGCAACTCAGGACAGCACCTCTGCGTACCACCAGCAGTGCTGCCTGGGCTGAACTGTGCAGTGTAGACAGTTCAAAAGCAAGCAACGCATGGCACTGCGCATGACATGTTACCTACTCATTACTGCGGCTCATGCACCAAGTGTTAGATGGAGATGGAGAGTAGTTATTAAACAATAAGGAACACATAATTCAAGAGACCTCTGAAAAAGGAAAAGCTAAGTAAATACTTGAATCACTTTTTGCCAAATGCATATTCAAGCCCGAAGATACATGTATGCTCTAACATAGATGCTACTTCGGCTGTGTAAGGAACACCACATTTATTTAAAATGCAAACTTTCTACAGTTTGTTGTAATTACTAGAATTATGCTCCACAGAACAGCTGTGTGACTATTAAAACACCTTCACAAACACAGTTTTGCAAAAATACTTGTCACTGAAGTACACTTAAACCTATCAATTTTAAAAATCTAATATATGAAAAAGTTCATCAAATTTGTAGCCAAATGTCCACAATATAAAGAGAAGATGGGGGTATGGGTACATACAGAGAAAAATATAAACCAGATACACCTTAAATTCAAAGGCCATGCTGCAATACCAAGTAATTTTTTTCACGGTGAATGTTCACGGAGCTTAGATCTCACCTAATTCCTGGTGATAAGTTAGTAAGGGAGACACCAACTTTGAAGGCTTTTAAAGGGCTCACATACAGATCTTAGAGGAGAACTGGATCAAGCCAGTGACCGGGAGATAATACCTCGGGTGGAACTTAAACTGTCTGAATAGGACCTGCAGAGAATTTCTAAAACACTTTCAACCAGTAACATTTTGATCACGAATGCCCAGTTTCCAGAAGCTTTGCAAACATCAAACCCAGTATTTCCAAAGCAACGCAGAGATAATTTCACACTACTGGGAATCGAACAGCATTTGGTGAGACAAAAATTCTGGTAGTTTTATGAACTGTACCTATTGTACCTTTCTAGCATCAATCCTAAAATATTAATCTCATAACTTTGTCTACAAAACCAGAAGGAAGGAGCTAAGCAAATTTTCTTTTCAGTGTTGTTATTATAGTTGGCAGGAATAAGCAATTCACGAAGTACTGCATTTTAAAAAAATTCCATTAAGTCTGTTCCAAGAATATCTGGAACTGAGTGATCACAAACAACATTTGCTTGACACATTTAATAATGAGCAGCATATACCTATAAAATATTTTTGATAAAGCTGAGTTTCAAATTTAAAAGATATTAATAACTTCTTTGATTAAGTTCTAAAGGATCATTTTAGTTTTGCGAATAGTTTAGAAATATAAAACACTTGCAACTGAAGGGCTTACTTGAAGCAGAGTTTTGGCTTAGGTTTCATGAATCCTATGGAATCTTTCCATTATACGACTTGCTGGAAGATACATGATATGATCTGAATTATTGATGATTGATGTGTCCCAGGGAGCACAGTTTTAACTGTTCCATGTGAAAGAGCTGTCTACTATGGACAGACAAAGTCCAGAAATTTCCCAACCAGCCACAAGACTAGGCTAGTATTAGAGAGGTAAATTCTTACCTTACTGAAGGTTTTGTAGTTAGTTTTGTTTTGGTTTTTTTTTCTTTTAGCACAAGATCCCCAATGGTAACAAAACATTTTTCTTCCTTACAAGGATTCTTATGAAAGCTTGAAGTAATTTTTCCTTGCCACTTCAACCTCCCCTATGTGTAAGAGAAAAAGAGGCAGCTGAGAAACAATAATTAATAGTATCTTCCCTTCCAAACCTGTCTAAAAAGTAAGGGAGAGAATCTACAGGATAGTGTTTGGGGAACAATATTGAATATTGAAAATCTGTGAGTTTGACATTGGCCACCTAAACTAAGTGAAGGACTATGTTCTTCAGGAAGTACCCGAAAAGCTCATCCACTGACATAAGTACATCAAATTTTTCTTCTCCTGGTTCCACACTTCAATAAGCAATTTTCCTGATTAGTCATGTTTGTATTGTGTTTTCCATCCCAAGAAATGCCAAAATACATCATAAAATAAGACCATGTTCTAAAAAAAATAGCATATAAATATGTTTCAGAAACAAACAGTTCTCTTCTGGAGTGAAAGATTGAGGCCCAATTCATGTTACAGTTTTCCAATTATAATTTTGTCAGCCAGAACATGGAAGATATGTACCCAGTAACCAGCTTACTTATGTCAGCAGGTCTCCAGGCTGGTACTCATATGCCAACAAAAGCTCCATGGCTTAGCCTCCATCCTTCAGGAGGGTGGTGTCCACCTGCCAGAAGGAATGAGTTCCTCCTACCAGCTTACAGCGATTCCCCAGGACGGGGCTGTGACTTTGCAAGATCTAGTGTAATGGAGTTCGGCCCTAAGCATGGAAAATTCCAGTCCTGAAGTAACTCATTTGATCAAGTTGCGAGTTAGTGAAATTTCAAGGGGAAAGTGTAAGGAGAGGATAAGAGCAAAAGCTGGAATTCAGTCTCTATTATAGAGCATCTTGTCTATTTGCATTACAAAAATAGTCTGCTTCTTACAAATACGTTCTTCCACTGAACATCATTAAAAAAAATCCAGAGACTGACTGCTGTAGAGTATCACAAAGTAATTATTAATCTTTAAACAGACATAGTTATTAGAAGTAAAATGCAAATTTTTACTTGAGAGGAAAAACTTAACACTACAACTCTCTGTCACGGGCTGTGGTATAATCTTCATCACTGACTACTTTTTAAATTGAGACTGCATGTTTATCTAAAAGATTGCTCCACTTCCAGTAGAAATTAATTCAAAATCTTATGGACTGTGTTATGCAGGTTAGACTATGTAATTGCAAATGTCATATTACAATCAGTTAATCTACTAATTCAGTTTTGTAGTATGCATTTCATATAAATGTTTGTATTCAAAAAAACCAGTCACAATGAGAGATTTTAAATTCTTTTAAAGGCTAGAAGAAAACTGAAGTGTTAGAAACACTAGAAAACCTAAGCTGTAAAACCAAAGGGAAAGGAACACAAAATTATGGATTCAATAATTAATATGAAAATCTATTATTTAATAAGCAGACAGCTAACATTAAGTTATGTAGACCCAAACTTTCCTCATCAGGTGAGCACCCTAAGTACTAGGCTACCCTGTTTTCACTTCTGGGATTTGCATTTGCAGCTTCACAATAATTCCATTTTGATGGGAAAAGAGGAATAGCTGAAGACCCACCTTCTTGAGCTATTAAGTCTATTTGTTGGGACTTGCTGTCACTGCTTCCTCCTCTCAGGCAGAAAAGAAGATCGAATTAGTCAAGATGTGGTGCTGGACTTCTCTTTCCACCCCATTTTTTAAATGACAGCTCTTTTGTCTACTGTGTTTTATGATGGACAGTGATGAGTGTCAGGTATATTCTGAGTCCTCTTAGAAACAATGCAGGGCAGTAAATATTTTGAAATATGGCTTCTTAGCTATGTCAGGTACATGCTCAGACCATTGCAAAAAAAAAAAATAAATTAGAAAGTATTATTAAACAAATTCTCATTAATTTTGCTAAAGGATTGGATCTGCAACCATGCAGATGCCTAGAAAGTGTTCTCTGCATATATGCTCTACTGGATCTGGCTGGGATGAAGTTAATTTTCTTCACAGCAGGCTGTATGGTGTCGTGTTTTTGATTGGTGACTAATCGCACACCCATGTTTTAGCCGTTGCTGAGCTATGCTTGCATTGTGCCAAGGCCATCCCTGCTTCCTACTGAGCTGCCTCAGAGGGTAGGCTGGGTGGGCAACAGGTTGAGGGGGGACACAGTTGGGACAGCTGATGACAACAGACAAAAGGAGTTTACACCATACCACATAACATGATCAGCAATAAACCAGGGAGCTTTTCCTAAAGTAACCATTGCTTGGGGACCGCCTGGCCATTGGTCTGCTGGCAGTGACCGATTTTAGCATCCATTTTTCCTTTCCTTTTCTCTCCTTTCCTGTAAGGGCTCTTTCTGAAACCTGTGCAGGCTTTTCCTGCTTGCTCCCAAGCCCTGGATGTGGAGATAAAGAAAAGGCTTTGTTCACTGTCTGGGTGCCAGGCTGCAGCGTGATTATACCTTAAACCAGGGGTCCTCAAACTACGGCCCCCCAGGGTCCTCAATCCGGCCCCCTGGTATTTACAGACACCGCCCCCACCGCCCCCAACAGGTGTTGGGGGGGGAAACCCAGCAGCCGCAGATGACCCTGCCACTTCATCCGTGCGCCAGCCCCCTGGTTAAAGAGTTTGAGGACCCC
>JAVJGJ010000014.1:44855049-44901539 GCA_035590215.1 Microhierax caerulescens
GCTTGAAGAAATACAAGACAGAAGAGGATTTTTTTTTTTTTTTTTCAAATAGCACAGCCCAAAGTTTCATATCTTTCTGAATCTCAGGCCACCCTCTCTGAGAGTTTGACATGTGGCCAGACCACAGGTAATCTCATCAGCCTTCATCGTTTCTCTATGTCATACCATTCTGACCTTCTGTCATGCTGTTTCCTTGCTAATGAGTCAACTGCAGCTTACTTTTAACCCTTGACGCATGTCCTGCAACACAATTTCATCATTTATGTTCATGGACAAAAAGCTGGCATTCAGTCAGTAACTGGTTTATGACAGTTCTTCATCCAAAATCTTCCAGAGGTGTACCCACACTCTTACTGACCAGATCCATCTCTGGAATTGAATGTATTGTCAGGGCTACTTGGTCTAACATTAAACACAACCTCTATAAGCTCAGTGTTCATCCTCCTCAATTGCAGCTGACAGCAGTCTACTTACATTTCATGTCTTTGACAGTCTTCTATAATTTATAAACTTCAAAAATCCCATTCTGTTCTTTAATTTAATAAAATCCCTCAAGATCAGCTATACTTCTGTTTCAATTGCTTACTGTAGGAAAAGGCCAAACCATAATAATCTTTGCTCTTTGAGTTTTATAAAACTCAGTTTAGGTTTTTTGTATTTTAGCAAGTATACCTTTTAACTAAAATGGATAAAGAATGAGAGAATAATCATTGCATCGCATCTTATTTTTCAGTGTACATTAATCTTTTGAGTCCTACCTCTTTTCAAAAATTTTTTTAAATAGACAGTATCCTATAAGAATGGTTCTGCTCCTTTTCTGTTAATTAAGCCCTGTGTATGAATGATTATTGTGCTAATGAAACAGGACTAGTGGTTATTTTAAGTGCGATGCACACTGCGAAGCTATAATTAACATTGCACATTGTATAGATTTACTTATCCTCAACCAAAACTGAGGAAAATGTGCTTTCTATTTTCATTGTGCATATAAACATATTGCTTATGCTATGAATAATCTGAGTAAACGAAGAAACTAATTGCCCCATCAGCATGTCATCCTACAGCCAAATTTCTTAGGATTATAAAACCATTATTACGTATTCCTCCTACAGTCCAAACCCACCTACATGCAAATGAAAATGAAACTTCTGCTGAACTGATTCCCACATATCCTCTGTCTATTCCTAATGTTTATAAATGTCCATGACTTTGCAAAAGGAATCCTCCATTTTCTTCCTACTTGTACGCAATCCTTTCACTGTGCTGGCTCAACAACATCATTCTTAGGTAAGCATAGGTTGGGAAAGGGGCCGAGAAGAATGCGACACAGGCAGTCTCTGGTGCTAGCAGAGACTACCTTTTGTAGCTTTAGGATAGATCCAGAATGTACGCTCAGATACAAGGAGAAACACTGAAATGATTTCATATTGCTGTCATTCAGAATCAGAAGTCAGTTATAAAAACGGGACTTCAGCTGTAATGGGTCAAAGTTCTTTGAGAATTTATCTAATATCCTTATAAATTAATTATAGCTCCTTCCTGTTAGGAAAGAGAGCTCTCGAGTCATTCTTTCTTCTGTTTTCCACTTCCACTGTATCCACAAAGTGATACACAAGAGCTGACCTGGTGCTATACTTACCTTATACCTACCCCTGGAGAATTTTCCTGAAAAGAAAAAATCTTCTAGTAAACAGATAAATTGTCTTCCCAATTTCTTGCACTACTGCGCTGCCAAACAGCAGCAGTGCAGATCTGGAATTTACATAGCAGTTCAAAATGGTAGACAGTCAGGCTGCAGGAAAAATAAATCTGTCCAAATTGAAGGCTAATTTACGTTCTGAAATTAATGTATATTTGCATGAGGATTTCCACAAGCATTGTGCATTAGCATACCTGAGGGCAGAACATGACCCTGAATTTTAAGCAGTACTCAACTGTGTGCTTCTTGAACATTTTCTTCTGCTGTATCATCTCACCTTTGATTAGCTTATACCTGAAAAAGAATCATGTTTTATTTGTCAGAAAAATGCAATGTTAGATATGCCAGGAGAACTGATGATTCAGTGCAGTTCTGAAAAAATGAGTATGAGGTATAGTTTCTGTTCTCTTTCTGAACAGCTCACCTGCATGGACCCATGCAGTTGTGATACAAGCGATTTAGGGAAGCAGAGCTTCAAGACCTCTTTTGGGGCAGCTTATCTGAAGGACAACTGGGCATAGCCCTACCCAATATTTGGTTCCCCTCTGACTCTCTAGGCCTTAAAGAAAAGGAAGAAGAGTGATGTGATGTGGGAAGTACTGGTCCAGTCCTTCCCATCACCAAGGAAGACATCTCTCCTGTTTACGAAGTGCCTCCAAAAGATGGTCTTGAGAAGTAAAATTACTAACTCAATATTAGAAATCATAGCTTCGATAGAAATACAATCTATTTTTCTCACATACCACCATTTTTAACAAGTGGTAAATGAACATCTTCTCTTTCCCTCATAAGCTACCACTATTTTATCACATCCCTCTATTAAAGTTTATGGTTTTGTTCAAATAATTGTTCTCAGCTTGTGTTTAGCTGTAAAGCTTTCTATTTCATATTTAAAGAAGAGCAAGGGTTAATGCACTTGAAAATCTGTCTTTTTTTTCTGGTTTTAAAAGTCATTACCTCTCCCTACAAACTTTGACTCATTCACACAGGAAATCATCTACCCAAAGAGGCAATATTCCATGGAACTATGATTTTGGGGTAACCAACTCTTCCTTCTCTTTTGAAACTTTCCTTTATTCACATGGACTTGCAATTACACAATGCTTGGTTGCTTTTGTTTTTTAAAATGTGATTTATAGGCAATACTACAACCTGACCTGCTTCACTACATGGCTGCATGCTTTCTTCTGGGAAGAGAATCCCAGATCAACCATTTTTCTCCATTGCAGTGAAAAATTCCATATATGCTAAATTGTGTGCAGTGAGCAAGGTGCTTTTATGTCAGGCTCTTGGGAGCACAGAGCAAACAGTATTTCCCCACTATGTGTTCTGAAATGCTGGTAAAATCAGGGCATCAAACAACACATCATGAAAGAGAATGCACAGATCCTGTCCAGGGTGTGCGCTCATTAATCAGAATATTTATTTTTTTTAGCTTCGGTAAGCTTGTCTGAGTGAAACCTAGTAGGCTTAACAGTCAAGCATCATATGTCAGTGAGACAGTTTTGATTTTTCACTACTGCATTAGCAATGCTGATATCAATGCTAATCAATTTTACAAAGGAAATGTTATAAACCTCAGTAACAAGCTGTACACAGCATATGGATGTAGAATACTATGGTAACAAGTTTAGTTGCATTTACATCTCAAAACAGGTCAGAGAGGAATTGACCTAAGGTTACACAAGCTGAAGCCAGAACTTGAAAACACTCACTGTGCTATAAGAGCACTTTTACAGCTGTAAAGCCAGCATGCGGTATCCCCAGCTTGGCTCTCCTCATTGTTTTCCTTACCCTTTCACTTGCCCTGGTTTCACCTAGACCTTTCCCCTCAGCAAGTACCACGCTCTCACCTATCCGAACTGCCTGGTCCCGCTTTCATCTTTCTCACCAAGCTGAAATTCTTACCTCTGAATTCTTTAACTCTATTACCCAACTTTTATAAGCCAAATTCTTGTTCTTACAGGATTTGAGTCCTGTAGTTCTTTACCATACCAGGGAAAGGAAACCTCAAAGCCCTGTTTTCATTCCTGATCCTTCTCCTGCTCATACCAGTCTGTAGACAACATGAGTCACAGCAGTACTAAGATAAAGGATGCTGTCTTCTTCATTCAGGACAATGATTTCAACTCCTAAGGTCTTTGTTGTAACAATCTACAGCAAACACTCACTGTACCAGACCTCCACCATTGTTACAACTTTAAAAAAAAAAAAAAATTATCTGCAAAGCTCCCTTAAGTCTGTGATGTGCCTAGCGATCTCTAATTATTTTTATTTTCCTCCTTTTTTTAAGGTAATAATAGATTAAAGTCAGTTCTGTTGGAATAACAGCATTTTGAACACAGAGACTACTCTCCTGACAAATTTCAAATTTCTGCTCCAATACATGGTGGCATTAGATCAATGAAGACATCATCAGAATGTTGGGCTATCACGAAGCATTCTTCTGCACGTTCATTTCCAGATGTAAATCACTGCGTGGCAACTGTCACCAACAAATTGAAAGAAGATTCTGTTAGCTGTCAGCTTGATGCATCTGACTGTCTGTGTGGTTATAATGGTATCACAGGGTTTTGGGGAGCTACTGAATCACCCTGTAACAGGAGGCTGTCTACTTTGTGTACAAAGTAATAAAGCAGTATACAGAAGAAAATATTAGACAGCTATACTCCTTGGGCCAATTTGTCTCGTGGCTACACTACAGTAAATCAGAAATAATTCCACAAACCTCTGTAGAGCTATACCAGATTTATGTTTGCAGAACTAAGAGCAGAGTCTAGCTCTTTCAGTCTCATGCTATCATTTTATACAGCCAGCTACTGAAATAGTGGCTTAGGGCAGGAGTTTCTGAAAAAAAAATACCTGTTGTCACAGCACATTTATTTTCACAATAGTTTTGACAGTCAAAGATAAAATGCAATGGAACAGTGAGAATATACTTTTGGACTCTTTGCTGGCTGTGTGTGAGATATATGTGAACTTTCCTCATGCGTTTAGCATGCAACTTGGGCAGCGGCCTCCCTGTCGGTACCTACCCTGGTACTGCATACTCCATGCATTTTCAGAGAGTATCATGGCATCTGTCCCTCCCTTTCCTATGGATCACCTACACGAAGGATATTTTTTTAAAAAAAATAAATAAATTCCAAATAAAAAGCATAGCCCTCTCTAGCTCTTCCCTACTGAGACGTGAGCTCAGTTGTTCTGGCCTTTCCAGAGAGCCAGTGCACTACAGTGGTCACCTTCCAAAAGAGCAAGTAAAGCTAGCCACGGTCTCATACATTGGAAATCTATTATTTGAGAAGTCTGGCCTCTGCTCTAATATGACAAATTTCAGAGGAAAGGACAACTTCTAAATGTTACCTGAAATTACTATTGATTTTATCTAAATTGAAAAGCAAAAATTTGAAATTAGTTTCAGGACAGCTTGGGGGGGGGGGAAGCCTGTTTTCTGCTTCAGAGTCATTCCACTGCAACAGTAACCAGGTAACTCTGGTGCTTGCCTTGACATGATACCTCCCTAAGACAGCAGTCATTCTAATAGCTATCACTGACAAAGATGCACCAAAGTTGATGAAATCCTTTATTTCCAGAGAAAAAAACAGCTATTTTCCCACCAAGATTTAGCTGCTTTTTTTTTTTTTTCCCCCTCAAATAAATGTAGTAGGTGAAGATAACATAGATTGTGAACATCAATAGGCAGCAGATAATTGCATATCTGTGGGTGAGCGGGTGACTATCTGAAACTGAACTTTTGAACTCATAAGCAAGCATGAGCCTGCTGGCTGCTGCCTGCAACTGATACGGGCTGGCTGTAAATTTTGATAACACCGGGACCAAATAACCATGGCATTTCCTCATTGCTCCAATTATTAAAAAGATGTGAGACAGAACCACCAATTACGAGGTGATCATGTGTTTGCTTCTGCACATTGACTATTTAGATTAGGAAATCTGGGGGCTGGAGGATACAGAAAGAAGGCAGAAGAATAAGAAGAAATAAATAAAGAAAGAAGAAATAACCCATCTGGGGCAAAGATCCTGTAAGTAGGAGGGAAACTCTGGAGATCAGAGTACTGCATGGCAACAAGTGCTGGGGGATGACCAAAGACCTTGGCTGCTAACACCTAAGACTGGTACCTGTGAGCAGTGGCACAGCATCACCTGACAGAGCTTTCTGCCTGTCCTTCCTGGCAGAAGACACCTCTGTGGGGAGGAACACTGAGACCTGGGGAAGGTAGTGCTGGTGGGGAGGGACAGAATGAGTGTGTGAGGAAATCAAGCAGGACAGAAGCTCTAAGCTCACTGGTTCTTCAATATCCAGATCAATCTTGGGTTGTTGTTTACTACATCTAACCTATGACATTGTAAGATATAATTTGCACAACTGTATAATTAGATCCCCGCTAAACTGCCTACCCATGTACACAAAATGCAGTTTATATATATTCACAGCAGAAGACCATGCTACTTGTGCAATGATCAATGACTCACCAGCAGTGTAGTTCTAAATTTAGTCCTGTGCCCTATTGAGGAGTTACTCCAGCAATTTACCATGGTGACGCTACCCGTATTAGCTTATTATCACTGTGTTCATATTCTCCCCCTTACTGCTGATGGAAAATGGGCATGAATATGTTAGTGTTGTTCTCTTGTTGTCAGCTGTTTTTCCTTCGAAATTTGACTCCTAAATTGCGCAGAAAGAACTGAGGGACAGAAACTGAACAAAGATCACTTAATCTTGTTAAACATGGCAGCAAATCACATTTGTGTCAGAGAGGTGCAACAAAGAACGATACATCCCAACACAAACTCTTGTAAATCCACTACCCAATTATTTTCAAACATGGTAAATCAAATTTAATGCTAATATATCTATACATGAAAGAACAGGCTGGCTGAGAACACAAGAAAATTGTAAAGAATTATGTGAGCTGCATTTGAACCAAGTTCTGTTTATAACAAAGTCATCCTTGTTTGTTTGGGTTTTTTTTAGATATTTTTAAAAAGGAACTGAAAGCACAAGTTTTTAATAAATATTTTAATGAAATTAGACTGTGGAAGAGTGTTTCAGTAGAAATACTGGAAATCACTTAAATACTTAAAAAGGCATTCAAACAAACCTGGGCAAAACACTACAGAAGATCTGC
This sequence comes from Microhierax caerulescens, assembly GCA_035590215.1. Taxonomy (NCBI): domain Eukaryota; kingdom Metazoa; phylum Chordata; class Aves; order Falconiformes; family Falconidae; genus Microhierax; species Microhierax caerulescens. Next base: position 44,861,899 of record JAVJGJ010000014.1, read on the forward strand.
ATAACGTTATCACATTAGTAAGTAACTGAAAATGGCTGACGTCTTTTTTCAGACTTTCACCATAAAAACGTGGCCCGCTATTAAACAAGAGTCTGTTTCCTCATAAGAGAGGAACTAAAATCCACTAATACCAGTAGTGCTTATTGAATTTTCTTTCTGCAAGTATGACATGATACAGCCAGCACAGGCGATTCTAAAAAAAGCAAAGACAAGTGAGGTCAGAACATTGAACTGATGTCAAATACCATTTCCGCACCTCATCTGCTCTCTGAACAAACTGTTACTGCATTTCTTTAAATCAGTAGCTACCCTCTGGCTGTTATTTCTCTCTCAGCTCCTCGTCAGGCATGTATTTTAGCTCTGTCAGGATAATCTGGGTGTCCTCGAGAGAGAGGACTTGCTGTTAGACAAGGTTTTACCAAGATGTTTTCAGCTCTTTCTGAATCCAGTTGTGCAAATCTTTGGCAGTGGTAAAACAGTTGCTGTGGATATGGACTGTAAAGCCACTTTCTGTTCCAGCCTTAACCCTCTCCTTTCAACTTCTCTTTTCTTGTTTCCCCATACATAAATCTTGTGTAATTATTTCAGGTTTAGTTCTCCTTGGTTCAAGCAACTTGACAGAACTGGACACTAAAATATTTGTCCATCTGCCTTGTTGCTTGAAATGTTGTCTACAACAACATCCTTTCTTCCTCCTGACTTCTTAGCTAATGTTACATTATTTCTTTACAAGAGGTACTTAAAACATTCTAGACATTTTGCAATTTAGCTAAATAAAATAAGCCTATAAGCTTAAGGATTCAGACTGCACTGGTGGCCTCATCTTCTTCTTTCCCACACAAACCAGCTTATTTCTTCCTAAGTGCTCCCAAAAGCTTGTTTACGTATGCCAAAGTACTCACTGCTTATAAAATACATCTGTCCAGAGGGCTTTATGGACAAACAGAACGATAAAAGCTGTGCTGTTCACAGGTGCAAGTGTGAAATTGTAGCTGCCAGGACTACACAATCCCAGTGTAAGACCTTTTCTTAAAGAAGGTAACAGTATTTCAGCTGAAAGCAATAGCATAAAAGAGACTAAAATCCATAGGTAGGCCAGTTGTGTGAAATACAGAGGACTGGATTCAAAGCCACGAGAGTGGTTAGGGCTTTTTTTTCCCCCTTATCAGAAAAATCTTCTAGTGGCCACCTCTGATAAGCAAGAAATTAAACCAGCTGGAGAGTGATGAAGAAGCCAGGAAACGTGATGACGCATAGGCACGTCATGGACCTATAGAACAGCTGGAAGTCTGCAGGAATACCGGGGAGGTGGGACGAGAGGGATGGCATTAACCACATCAGAAACCATTCAAGGACATTTCTCTGGGGAGGGCTGGGGAGGTGGGTGGGGAAGGGGACGCACCTAACAGCAGCAGGATGGATCCAGCAAACTGAGCACCTAGAGCCTGAAGTCCTTAGGAAAAGAGAGACGGAACCTGACACAAGACCAGCAAGACCCAGGGAACACAACAGCCATAAGGAATAGTTATTTCCCAGGATTTAGCATTGCAGAATGGCTTTTGTCCAGCAACAAATTTGATCCCAACTAGGAGAAATCCTGCATACGTGGCATTTGTATGCGCTGCCTAGTTGCACAACTGCTGCTTTGCTTGCCCCACACCATCCAGTTTCCCTCTCTGTAACCATTCTTCCTGTCTCCTTACCTGTGAGATCTTATGTCCCAATCACCGAACCACTTGATTTCAACAGGTTCTTCAGCACACCAGCCCCAGCACGATACCTAGAGAGCAGAGCCAGCTCTGCAAACACTTCACTTTGCTAAAGTAGTATTGTGAAGGCCTTTTTTATCTTTGCTTTGCATTTCGTTTCAAGAGTCTCGTGCCTTAGTGTTTTTAACAGCAGCAGTCCCTTCCAGCTGATTTGGATGGAAGCAGCTATTTTGGAGCACACCAGGGCAAAGGGTTTCCCTTGCATTTCCTCAGTACTGGGTTATTGTACTCGTTATACATGAAAAACCTCAATTCTCATACAGTTCTGGGTTATACGTGAAAAACCTCAATTCTCATACAGTTCTCAGTTTGCTAGTTTGTCAGTAAGAACCAAGAGCTGAGCTGGAAGGGACAACATTCTGCTAGGTGTTGTGCAAACAATATAGTAGACAGTCCTGGGTCTCAATATGTCTGTGATTCAGGCAAGAAAGGCAAAAAGTGAGGGAAAGAGTTAAGACTACACCTCAGGCCAATGTAATGGTGCTTCTTAGAAGTTAAAATCCAAAGCAGAAGAAAATATTCGCATTTTTACTCTAAGACTTGCTAACTGTTTTTCTAGGATTCCTCCTGGAAATTGATGGAGAAAAACAGACCCTTCCAGAGATATTCAGAGACCTTAATTAGGTTCTGTATTGTAGGAATCTCCTTAGTGGATGTACCTAGAACCTCACGAAAGCATCCGGCTAAAGAGAGAACGTCAGCTTCTCTCTCACCGCACTACATTTTTTCATTTAAAATTTTCAGAGGAAAACCTGTGGGAATGCTTTATTCCAGAACTTCAAAATTCTCCTTTTGTGGTCATCTCCACAGGTAAGCAGACTTGATAAGTGACTTCCTCCAAAATCATATAAAAAATTGCACATATAGAGTCCCCTCATTTGGTATTGAAAATTATTTTGCTGTGGGCCAAGTTGCTAGAATCATGCCTACCTTTTCCTCACTTATATATAACAACGTGTAGCCCTCATTTCGGTTTGGGTCTCTGGACAGTGTAACAGCAGTAAAGGAGCACAGCATTTGGTGAAAACAAACAACAGGCAAGGAATGGATTCATCTTCCAGCTGTGTTCAGTCTAGAACTGCTGTTTTCCTTTTTACTGTCTGCAGACTGCTTTTCTGCATTCAGTTTCTGACATGCGATAGCCTGGAGGCTGCCTTCTGCCACCTGTTTATTAGATTTATGGCATGTATGCTTGCTAAAATATATAAATCATTTAGGACCTGTTAACCTGTCACTCACACTGGGGTCAGTTTTCATTTTGTGTGACAGTAGTTGCCATTATTTTTGCATTATTTCCCCCCCCCAGGAAGTTTTCAAACACCAGTCAGTTGGTGAGCAGAAAATTATAGCTTTTTATCTGTAAAGAAGTATAAGCAGAAGCATGCAGAGAATAGCTCTAGGATTTGTACTACATTAACTACATTGTCCTCAGAGCCAGCTATGAAAACCAGACTGTCTAAGATGGAAAACAATCCAGGATGAAGGAATAGAAATGAAAAGGTAGAAAAGCAATGTCCTGACATTTCTGAGGGGTTTGGGCTTTTACTTAGTGAGGCTAGAGCTACTCAAAATGATCTACTAAAATAAGACATCCCAATAATTTTGCTCTTTACAAATCTCTGTGACCTGGTCAGTCATCCAGTTCATCTCTTCATTAGCTTTTTGTTGTTGCTTTTGGGTTTTGGAGAGAGGGTTTAAAGAGTATTATTTGTGTTTTCCTCCTCAAAAGCCGAGAATTGTGACAAGACCACATCCATCCCTCAGTGGGTTTGCCTTTCAAAGGGGACAGTTATTAAGCACGCTGTGATGCAGACAGCCTCCTCTATAATCATATAAAAATCCCAGATTTAGGGGACTACATAGTGTCCATTATTTCATGGTTGAGATAAGTACTCCTGGAAGGCAGGAACCTGTGGTAAATCAGCTGCCATGTGTGATGTGGGATGCCAGCAGCTAGGGCAAAAAGTCTGACTTAAGGTATTTGACTTCTTGGCCAGGAATCTATTCACTGGTTTGTGCTGCCTTTTACAAATCCCCAGTGTAACTCATTTCAGCAAACCTCAGGAACCAATGCATAAACAAGGGTAGACTCTAGGTAAATATACTTTATTTGCTATGAGTAGACTGAAGACAAAACCATGGGAGAGTGACTATAATAATAATAACAATAATAATAATAACAATAATAATGATATTAATTATAATAATAATAATAAACATAAACAATAACAATATACTCCATATGAATGTAAAGTATTTGTTAGGCTTCAAATTACTGATTGGGTCATTTTAACAAAGTAAATTGTAAGATTCTCATTGATACAGTGTATGAAATAAATAAGCTGTTGCCATTTTGCTTTCTTTCCCTTTATCTGATAGTTCTGTTTCTCATTTCTGCTGCTAAATCTGACCCTGAAGTCCTAAGCAATCTCTGCAGGCATACTGATCAGAGCACAGTTCTGGGGTCCTGTGCTCATATAACACAACAGGACCTGAAGGATGTCTTCCTTTTAATACCCAACTGCTCTGTTGTTTATTTAGTATGTTATTTGGGTGTAATGTGTAGGAAGATGCTGTCTGAAAGGAATTAATTGAATCACAGTTTTTAAATTGTGCTTTTCCAGTGATATATTTTGTCTCACAGCTCACCACAGCTGCCTGAGGACAGAAATGCTGTTTGTATGGGGACTAGGGACTGGATTGCTTGTCCTAAGAGTTGCTGAACATCTGTATTTGGCAGCAGCACCCAATTTTCTAAGGAAATCCTAGGAACATCTCGGTGTGCTCCAACCATCTGATGCTGCTCCAAAAAAGACTGAAAATTGGGTCTGGTTTCTCATGGGTGCTGAGCTGAAAGTCAAAGATCTCATAGTGACTCAGGGAAAAGAGCAAGAACTTGGAAAATGTGACCAGCATTTTTCCCTTTGGTAAAAGACAGCTTTGTTCACACAGGACCACTGATGGCCAGCTACCATAGCGGGCATCCTTTCTGGTGCACCCACCATTAACTGTATCCTTTGCTGCTGAGGTCTCTCTCCTTCTCCCCATTCCTAAGTTGCACGGGAGATCCATGTTATTTTGAGTAAAATATCATGTTATTTTGGGTTAATTACCAAGAACTAGAAAAAAACTTTAAAAAACAAATACATGTGTAAGAGTAGGAACTAGCGTAAATGCATACACATTACTCGTCAATGAATTAATTAGTTTATTTAGGCAGTACAGAGTCAATTTTCTCCAGGCTTCTCTTTACAGAACAGTACTGAAGATACCAGCAAAACAGCGCAAAGTGTGCCCTCACTTCCCCTTTCTTAATATTATACCAACATTACCATGCTACCACCAATTGTGAATAGGTGTGAGGAGATGGGCACTCATTTTATCACTTTGGAAGCACATACAGAATCACAGAATGATTGAGGTTGGAAGGGACCTCTAGAGATCATATTGTCCAACCTCCCTGCTTAAAGCACATAGAGCAGGTTGCCCAGGACCATGTCCAGACAGCTTTTATCTCCAAGGAAGGAGACTCTACAGCCTCTCTGGGCAACCTGTGCCAGTGCTCAGCCTCTCTCACAGTAAAAAAAAAAAAAAAATAATAAAAAAAATGTTTCCTGACGTTCAGAGGGAGCCTCCTGTGTTTCACTTGATGCCCTTTGCCTCTGGTCCTGTCACAGGGCACCACTGAAAAGGGACAGACTCCATCCTCTTTGCAGCCTCCCTTCAATTATTTATATATGTTAACGAGATGCCCTCCCTGAGCCTTCTCCTCTTTAAAAGCAAAACAGTCCAAGTTCTCTCAGCCTCTCCTGGTAGGTGAGATGCTCCAGTCTCTTAATCATCTTAGCGCCCCTTCACTGAACACTGTCTCTTGTACTGGGGAGCCCAGAACCAGACATGGTACTCAGGTGTGGCCACAGCTGAGTAGAGGGGAAGGGTCACCTCCCTTGACCTGTTGGTAATGCTCCTCCAGATGCAGCCCAGGATATCAACACTCTGTGCTGCTAGGATACATTCCTGGGTCATGTTTAATGAGCATGAACTTCTTGCTCTGCTCAGGTCCCCCAGCAAATATTTACGCTACATGAAATACCAGTAAGGATTCAAACAGTGGGAGTAAGTGAACACTTCTGATGAAACGGTCTGCAGTGAAAGAGCTGGTGATGTTGGAAGTTAAATTCCCACTGTCAGACATATAGTTGCAGGCTGTCTGTAGATTTTCACAGTGGTGCTATTGATCTTGAGTTTGGGAGACTGGTAAATCACAAAAAAATCAATGTGACAGCCTGTGCAAAATTAAGTGGGTTTGAAAAAACATCCCTGTGTTAGTATAAACGCATCCACATTGCATATTTGCATTATATGAGCTACATTGTTCAGAAACTTTGTGAAATGAGAACACTAATGTAGAAAATTTTTCAAAGTGAAGTTCAAAACTGGATGGTAAAAGCTTTAATGTTGACACACAGTTCTGTGATGAGTTGTAAAGGGTGCATGTAACAGCAGTTACATTTACATGATTTTGCTCCATACAGGCTCAGTCCTGGCACAACTTCTCTTACGGCTTTTGCCAGCTGTGGGATGTTGCAGGAGAGGACAATTTCCACCTGCAGGACTCATGGGAGAGCACTTACCCTGGGGACAGATTGTGCAAACAAAATAGTGAAGAAAAATTTTTGCTTATTCTGCCAGTCCTACAAGGAGAAGTCATGTTTGTCATTTGTGCTGTGCTTTCTTCCACAATACACGCCAAGAGCAGCCACCCAAGCTCAGGCAGAAACTCAGCAGGGGCCGCCGAGATGGAAGCAGTCCCTGCAGGAAGGCTGTGACTATGTCCCTGGCAGGTCCTCTCAGCCCTACTACCTGTCCCTGCTCTCAGAGTTCCTGCCTAATGTATCCGTGGGGTGGAAGTCACACAGGGCTCACATCAGCATCTTGAAGGCAGTGGCAGATCTCTGGAGTTGGTTATCTCCACCTCTGCTGCAAACATGCTTATAGCTCGCATTTGTAGGTTGAGGCTGCTATTAAGAACTGTTTCCAGTTGGGCTTTGGGGTGGGTTTGCCACACAAGTGCGCACAGGCATGTGGACGGACACACACAAGCCCTCAGCCCTTTAGCTCACCTCTAGCCCCTTGACACCACTCTGAGAGACTGCAAACCATGTGCATTGGAGGAGAGGCAGGGATTCTCAGCCCCCAGCTCTTTAGCTGGGAGACAGCAGCATGAAGGCTGAGAAAAACAGTGAGATATTACAAGCACGCAGAAGAGACTAACTTTTGAGTTGTTTTCCCATTTTGTAGCTATTTAGTACTACTGCTGGTAGACATCACTTTTTTCTGCACAGCAGGAATGTATCCTTCCTTTTTCTCACAATAGTAGTTCACGCTTTCTTCTTCCTGATTTAGTTTCAGTATTAGATGTGCTGAAAAAGAAGGGACTCTTTTAAGTTGCCAATTGAAAATGAATCCACAAATGCAGAATAGAAACACAAAATGTGAGGGTAGGAGAGGAAAGAAGGAAGAAAGGACCATAAAGAAGTACTGTACAAAAAAAAAAAAAATATCTAAGTGCTGAATGACAACATGCAAGAAAATAAAACAATCCTTGTTATAATGGTACAGGAAATAAACAGCAGTAATGGAAACTAGGAAACATTTTGTAGATCATTAAAAATGTTGCTGGTCAGAGCTGTGTGAGTCCGCAGCCAGAATTCGGTTATGGCCCTGCAGTAGGAGGTCCGATCGCAGCACAGAGACAGACCCATGCCAGCGGTACTCAGGCACCAGTCACTGCACTGCCATAGCCTTTTGAGCATCATTGAGCTGCCCAGCCTACTGGAACCCCTGAGTGATTACATGGAGATTGGTGCCACAGCCACTCTGTGGCTAGTAGCCAAGATACTGAAATTTGAACTCAGCTGGGTCCCTCAACACAAAAGCATATCTATGGAGCTGTATTGCTTTCATGTGCTTCGTGTGTTCGGGGTAGGACCTTATGTTCATAATGTAAACAGGAACCATTGTGTCACATGCAATAAAATTTTCCCTATCTTCAGCTTCTTCTCACTGAAAGGAACAACAGCCTGACCTTGTAGATTTTTCCATTGGAAGAAGGCCTTTTATGAAAAATCAATTGAACTGAAAGTGTTTTCCTCTTCACTATGAGGGTGGTGAGGCACTGGCACAGGTTTCCCAGAGCAGCTGTGGCTGCCCCATCCCTGGCAGTGCTCAAGGCCAGGCTGGATGGGGCTTGGAGCAGCCTGGTCTGGTGGACGGTGTCCCTGCCCGTGGCAGGGGGGGTGGAACCAGGTGATCTTGAAGGTCCCTTCCAAGCCCAACCATTCTATGATTCTAGGATTTTCCTTTGGTCAAAAATTATCTAAATGGCAAACAAGGTAGCTCGGTGGCACTTCATTTATCTAGGAGAATGACATTGGTCCAGGAAACCAAATGAGTACTTGGGAACAGAGTATAAAAATACCTCAGAGAAACAGTGGCTGAATTTCACTGCTGATGTAGGAGTGCAAGACTGTTGAGCCCAGCTGACTTGTAGTTCCTTATGGCACCTGTAAATTTAGACTAATGTCTTTAGTGAGTGGAGCTGGTTCAACACATACTGCAACTTGTCCCTTATTTAATATCAGTACAATAGCTTTAATTTGTCCCAGAAGACATCAAAAGTCAGGAGCAGCACTTTTGCTACTCTGGTATGAAATGCACTAACAGCTTAATTCTAGGAAGAGTATCAGCATGGTATTATTCTTCTAGAAGATAGTTTCTTTACATTCCAGCCTCTACAAGCTGGTTGGAAATACAGTATACAAAACTACATTCCAGGTGCTTAGGCTTACAGCCTATTGCCTCTCACTTTGGAGGTGTTTTAAAATCCCCTTCTGTTCAGTGGGAGGGCTTTTTGTACAATGATGCACATATTTCATCTGCTCTTTCAGAAAAAGTTGTTTCTAACGTAGTTCTTGGTGCAATTATGACTAAAGCAAGGCAGCCTGGATGATCTCTAAATTTTCCCATTGGCTCACAAATACATTTGACTCGATAGCAATGTGTTGGGGATGGCTCAGGACAGCAAGGAAATGCTTCTGATCCTTGTGTGCCAGCACTGTAAAGAAATAATTGGTGTTTGTTGTTGTGTCCTTAAATTTCAGAAAGGTTTGAGAAAATGATAGCTGGTTTTGTTGCCAAGATGCATTTGAGACACTTATCCAAAAAGACTGTTCATAAAGTCATTTTGGTCCAGCAGATATAAACATGCCTGGCACACTAGCACCTGACTCAACAGTAGCTAAAGAAAAAACATAAGCTCTCTGAATGTGCTGCTTAGCCTTTCTCCTGCCCTTACTTGTGGCTGAGACAGCCGCTACAAGAGAGCATGGCAGCTGAAATTTTCCCTTCAGTTACATCCTAAATTCTTCTCAAATGCATTGTTACGTTCTTCATTTTTTAAGTCCTTCATTTCTCGACACTTTGCTTCATTCCAAAGAAACCATTGGGGCAATGATAAATTCCTACACCCCCATGGGATTGTGCGCAGAGTTCCACTTTTGTGGAACCCTTGCAAAACTACGAGGCTCAGATGAACAGGAGTCAGAGACTGAGTCCCATAAACAGTTTTCCATATTCCTGTAAAAGTTTAACTAGAAATACGTCTTTCAGTACAAAACAGACCTTCCTCCAGTTCCCACATTATCTTTAAAGACTCTGTCTCAGAGGGTTACCCTATGTTTTAAATGAAGGTCTGGATTGTGCCCCACCATTTTAGCTCTGCTCGGTGGCAGTGCTGTTCTGCACCGAGTCCCATGTCATGCAACTCAGCAGGTGCTTCTTCAGTGACCACCATCCTTCAGACTCATCTGCTCTCACAGCCATACACATCAAGACCTGACCTTGTAAAGGAAGCTCCATCGGATATAGCTCTAACACATCACGTTTTGAAATGGAGACATCTTAGCAACAGAGATTAACAGAAAGCAAATGATCATCAACATATGTGTTTACAGACTGGTTTAGCTGGGCTGGATGTAAAGCTAACTCAGAACTTCCTGAGAACTGTTTTTTTTTTCCAGTAACCCTTCTTGGAAGAGGCTTTTGCTGCAACCCCCATAAATTTCAAAAAGTGGATGAGCCCACACTGGGCCCACTTTGATTTTCAGAAACAAGATGGGTCACACTGTTACTACAGTCAGCAAGAGCTGACAGTGGCAGGGTGTTCTCTCCCTTCCCAACAGGATCATTACTACAGTGATGGGCTCTGAGGATACCATCACTGCAGAGTCTGCAGCTGCTGCTTGGTTTGCCTCGTTTGTGACTGGGAGTAGCTGAAAGCATTTATTAGTGCAGGAGCGGCAACACAGCGAGATAACCATATTGCTTTTGAGACCCATGCCTCTTTCTTCGCTACCCTTGCACAACGCTGTTGGGCATGATGACTTTCATCAGTATTAGGTCCATGAGCTTTGCACATTACCTGATTGCATGGGCATATAGCTGTGCTCAGGCCTTTAGGGGAGTCAATTCTCCACCTCAGAATTTCCTACAGGTGCCAAAAACAGTTCTGGAAGGATAGGGCATTTGTAATCCTCACCCAAAAGATATCAGGTTATATGAAAATCAAATCTGGGCTTTAAATTCACTGTCTGGAAATAACAGCAGAAACAGGGGAGGACAGTGCTGCAGGTCAGTGGATTACAGTGAAAACTGCATGCAAAATCACACATAATGGATGGCATAGAGATGTGGGTTAGAAGGGTGAAGCTCTACTTTGCAATAGGGTTTTTTTTTTGCTTTGCAATGGAAACTGACCCAGCTACTCTCTTGCAAGCTTGGGCCAGTGCAAAACTGCTTTTCTCTTTGTCAGTAAACAGATTGTTCTTTAATGAGCATAGCTGTTCTTGGAAGGACCCACACCTGACTGGTGAAATTAAGCGCAGATGTATGACTTCACAAGAGGCTTTTTGGAGAGAAAAAAACCAACAAACTCTGCAGATGAGACAGGCACTCAAATTTTCTCAAGCAACCTTTTCTTCATGCTGCCCTTGCTGGTGGCTCTAGAATCCTCTCTGTGTAAAACAGAGTTTTACAGACTGTGACAAGGCAGTACTGTACCAGTCTGAAACTATTTTTTACCTCTGTCAGTCTGTGTTCTGGTTTTAAGGATCAGAATAAAAAAAAATAAATTACATTCTCCTTAATGCTACCTGCTCTCTCTTGCCCTTGACAAGGTTCATCACGTGGCATCAGGTGAACCAAAGTTCAGGAGCAATCAACATGACATTAGAAATTGAAGGACAAGAAGGAAAAGGGAAGGACAGTGAAGAAAACGAAGGACAAGGCTGGAGCTTTTGCTTTGTATGGGGAAAAAGCTTTTCAGCTTGTTTTCTTTCTGTCCCCAAAACAAGCCACGTGGAAGGCTGCACATCTGCCATGTATAGCCATGCTGCTGTACCCATGCTTGCAAGTGAAATCAGACTAGAGCCTTCTCTGCCCTTGATAGCTCTGGACCTGTAAGCACAAGGAAACAAGGTCTAAAGACACCACAGCTGACTGGGCATGAACCAGTTCAGCTCTGAAGGTTGCCTAACTTGGTGCTAATCCACCCCAGCAAGCAAGCCCTGCTGACAGTAACATTTTAGTCACTCAGGTGTTGTTCTGGACTATAGGCACTAGAAGGCTCTCAAAACTAACCACGAGGCTGAGGTTTTTACTACTCTTTGCAAATCAGCAAAATTTCAGCCAGCAAGCTTAGTGGAATGGATAGGCTCATCCACAGAAAAGGGTCTTTAACCCCAGGGGCAATAAAGACTAGTTGAACATGGTATAGCATTGACAAATCAAGAAAAATAACATCACACAGAAAAAAAAATAATTCTGAAAAGAATAGACAGTTCTATAAGAGACATACATAAGGCATTTCTATAAGGAAGGAGGCTACTGCACTTTGGGCCTTGAGTGATCTGCAAGGGCAAATGTATTTTACAAGATTTGAAGAAGGAGCTTGACAACTTTTCCTGATACAGACGTTACTAAACCAAGCTTGTAACGGAGGTGATGGAAGTGATAAGGCTAAGACGCATGTCAAGGACATTTTAAGGGCAGTGTGCAGGGTACAGCAAAGATTTCAGCGTGAGGCTTCCTTTGTATTTTGGTTTTAATTTTACCTTATTGTCAGACTTTTCCTGTCAAATCAATACTCAGAAAAGAGGCCTTAGGTTATTTAGTCAGAGAAATTGTCTGTTCTTTGCATTCCCTGCTCCTTCTGCTTCGACCATGAAATATTTCTTCCATATTCAGCACAATAATGCCTTTCTTTTACACATGTTCTGCCCCCCAAAGAAAGAAAATAATTTATCATCACAAAGCAAACAATATTCACATATCAAAACCAAACAGCATGATTGGTTTATGAAATGGGTTGTTTGGCAAAACAAACTGCAATTCCTAGAGATGGGATTTAGTGGTACAAAAGGAGCCCATCCAATCTGATTTTAAAGGTTTCCATGAATCTCAGCTGCCATAAATCTGCACTGCTGTCAGTAAGACTACTTTGATCTATACTGACTGAGAATTTACACTGGTGTGTTCATATAAAACCTGTACAAGGAATATCCAGAAACATATCTTTTTTTTTTTTCTTTTTATAGAGCTGTATGTGAGAGGAACTGAGACTTTCTGAAAGTGTTATCTGTAAAAGAGGTGAAAAGAAGCCTGTTTAACAAAGACCAGGAAGTCAGCTTTATTTTCCTTTTATACCAATATATATTATCAGTGTTTCTATTGCAGCTAAAAAAAAAATATAACCTCCATGAATGCTGTGCAAAAGGGAGAGAGGTTGACCCTCCATTCAGGCTTGAATGACACCTCAGCAAAAGCTACACAGGGGAGAAAGCTGTGGCACAACACTTCGGAAGAGTGGTAAAAGGTGCATCCTGGCATCATCATGTAAGGCTGAACCAGACAGATAATAGATTACTGTGCTTTTTTAATATGGTATTATGATATCACCTCTGGTTATTATTTTACTCTATCACTTGATTCTCCCACTGATGAAGGGAGCAATCATAAAGGCCAGCTCTTTCCCTCTGTAGAGGCAATCCTGAGAAGGGTCTGCTCTGCATGGAGGGTGGGGTGGAGAGCAAGAACAGGCACACACCACTGTCAGGGCTCCTCTTAGCCTGGGTCTTTCTCATGAATGGAGAAAAGTCAAAGTCTGGCAAGCAAGGGTTGTTCTTTAGGCCTCTTGTAACAGGAGAACTCGGGAAGAAACTTGCATGACAGTTGCTTTGGATAGGAAAGAGAAGAAAGCTGGCTCCAGAATGGCAGCTTGAACAGCTCCCCATAAGGGAGGATGGGGTTTGGTGCAGGAGAGGCAGAGGTGAATCTCTAATCTTGAGTTTATCAGCTGTGGTAATGAGCCATCTCTTCCATACTGCTGTGTGTCATTTTGGATGCAAGCCAATGCTGAAATTCTATGACAAGCAATTTAGGTGGGGGAAGGAAAAAGTGGGAGTAAATTAAAAAGAAAATCTTATATTTCACAGCTGTTAGAAAGGTAATTTCCATACTATCATTGGGGACAGCATGTCTGCTATGTAATACTTGAATCCTCTGATATAAAACATCATTTATCCCCTCCTTTTCCGATGGAGGAAAACAAATTGATTTCTTATTCATGCCACTGTTTGCTGAAGTGGGTTTAAGAAATTACATCCCAGAGGGGCTCTATGTTGGGTTTTTAAACAAACATAGTGAAGTATAGCTTAACCTCAACATCCCTTTATCCTATGTTTGTTAAGCATGACAACAAATTAGATAACTACAGCCAAGGTCTTCCTCATTCCAACAGAATTGTTTGCATTAAATGTGGGGTTTATTAAAAGGCATCCTTCAGGGGAAATATGAAATCTCATTCTTTAAAATTTGAATTTTGCTATAAATTTTGACTTCTTTAAGGCTAGGTATAGCAAAGACTTGTCATTTATGCTCCTTCCAGTGTTTACTTGGTTAATTTTATTCAGTTCTGAGCAAGCAGAGGTGGTAATGAATAAAAGGTGTGGGGTAACTTTGGAAGGGGATGGTGAGTAGAAGTCACATGAGTAGTAAAATAAGTAGAAAAAACTAATATTGCCTAGCAACCTAAGGGGGGGGGAGTGCTTGGCAACAGAAAGGAAGGACTTAGCCACAAAGAGAACACTTGCCAGGAAAAAGAGACAAAGAGAAAGAAAATTCATAACATAACAAGCCCCAAAACTGGGGGATGGGAAGGAGAAAGAATGAATAGTTAAGAAACTTGGAAAAGCAAGCCAGCTAGAGCTTGTCTTCCATAGAAATGGCAAAGAGCCCTACAGAAATGGCTATTGGTAATAATTTGCATTGGCTTTTTACAGTGATGAACAAAAATAGGAGATGTAAAAAAATGTGTGGTCACCCTTGCCATTATTCTTGCAACTTCAAAGGGAACACTGAACTCAGATAATTGTTACAAAAACATAAGGCCCATTTGGGCCTAAACTCTAATCTATTTATGTTCCTTACAGATTAGGACCTTGTCCTACCATACCAAGGACGCCAGGCTTCTGGCGGTGCAGACAAAACCCACCTTGTAAACAGCCACAACGAACTATCAAAAAGCAAAGATTTAGATCAGCTACTGGCAGAAGAGCATGGGCAAATGCACCTTGACAATTAGGTGCCCCTACAGCGGCAGCTTAATTGGGGGTTTAATTTGTCAGCAGAATTGTGTTGACTTTGTGTGTGTTGGAAACAAAGCAAGGTACCAGCCATCACAGCACATGAGGGAGGACTTGCCCTCAGTTCATTATGAGCAATGGGATTGAAAAAAACCTCTTTGAAAAGAGAGAAATTCTTTGATAGCTTCACTGATGGGAATAGTCATACACAGATGAATTTTCAGCAGTGTTAATCTTGGCACCAAATGCCATGTAATCTAAAACCTTTTCAAAAATTCTACTCATTACAGCAAAGGTAGCAGACATTAATCTGAAAGAATTGAAAATATAACATCAAGGCATGAAAAAGTGATTTATTCTGCTCTGGGACTGAAGACACTGAGAAGCTTTAATCATATGGCTATTGCACCATGGGACCATGGGGCAGGGTTAAGGTTGTTTCAGTGGCCTAATTGTATACTTGTGGGGATTTTCTATTATTTGGGATAACCGCAACACTGATGCCATACCATGCTGTCAGTCGCCATTTGTTATTTTGAACACATTTTAACTCTGTTTGGAGATCTCCTTTTAATTTATTATATTTAATTTTTTTTTAAGCTGTGGCAACAGCTTATTCAGTAAGAAATAATTTAAAAGATTTCCTCAGAAATGAGTTATTTCTTCATCTCCCCAAGAAAGTTGAAACTTCAATATCCTAAATGTTTTGAAGGACACTTTTGTATGCAGGAATGAGGAGGAGGTTAGACCTGGGGCATAAGTAAGAGATTAGTAGTTTATATTAGCTCCAGATTAGTTAGCAATTTATAAAATTGAAACTCCACTCCCCTCTAGCTGCTGGAATGGAAAAGGAGCTTGCTGCTTTTTTTCCAATTTCAGAAGACTTCTTTAATTAAAAAAAGCTTTCACTTTTTATAGTCTGTTCCTACTCTGAAGTTATCTTCAGTTACAGCTTCACTGCTATCCCAAGTTTACAAGCAACTCATCTGACTTACATTGCAGGTCTTCCTTTGCCATTATTTTATACATGCATTTGCATTTGATAGCTAACATCATGCCTAGCTATCACAGCACTCCCCAAACTAGCCAGCTACAACAAGGTCTTTCACCATCACATACCAACACACTCCTCAAACCAGTCCCTCTGCTGCTTTCTTCTCGCCTCTCCTCATCCAGGACCTGCTCTTTCTTCTCTGGCTTCTTCTTCTCTCGGTTTCTCCCTCATCTGCTCTCTTCAGTGACTCTCAACCCCTTAACAGAACCAGCCACAGCTGCACCTTATCTACATCGACCAACCCACCGCCCCTGAAGCCAGCCCACAGCTGTATGTTATCAATGCTAATTAACCCAGCTTCATTCCTCTACACCTAGCGTTCTCTGTTTCTTGGCTGTTTTATTGTAGCTGGGTCCCTGCTCACCGTGCCTTACCTTTGCTATTTGTACATACTAGCTATTTCTTGTAACAGAGTGCCCTAGTGGGCAGAGCCTTTATTTTGTGACATTTCTGCTGATCTCCGCTTTGTGCAAATCAGCATTGCTGTGGGTAGGTAACCCCAGCTACCTGTTGGCTCTTTTTACTTTTAATTCCTTTTCCATGGCTTTGTGGGAGCCTTGGGAAGAAATGATACATTGTAATGGTGCAAGAAATGGTGTAAAAAAACAACACTAGTAATTTAAATGTAGTGGTCTTTGCTGGTTTCTTTATTTCAGACTAAAAGGAAGTCTGTGATCAAAGTAATGGTTTTCATTTAATGTATTATTAAGTTTTATGAAAAAAGATAGGTTCAACTATTTCTCTGTGAAAGCACTTCCATTTCACAGATGTTGGAAGTTATTCTTCAAGATCCCAAGTAAAGGTCTATTTCATTTTTGTTTCTTAAGAAAAATATCGCTATTATTCTTCAACATTTCTGGGCATGACAACAACACAGGAAAGGTTCTTTTTTGAATTCTTGTGCAGCGTATTAGAGCATCATGTAAGGATTATGCATCCTTACATGCCTTTCACTTTTCATATACCTTCTGTTTCCTGGGTTTGGTATCTCTGGGAAAGCTCATCTTCCAGGGAACGGAGAAATAATCTTTGGCTGTAATTTCTTCTGTAAAACCAAACTAATCTGGTCTTTCTGATAGGTGGGGTAAAATATTTGTTGCTCTTCTTGACATGTCTTTAAATATCCCATAAAGTTCATTAGATGTTCATTACTCAACAGTGTGTTTATTTCCAAATTCACCTAAGGCTTTTTAATATCCTAGGTATAAATTGTCTGTGTTTACTGCCTTCTGGTCACTAATGTACAGATTACTCTCCAACAAGTGACAGAAACGTATTCCTATGACATTGTCTCCTTGTGGACTAGACTTTGAGTGCATACATAATGTTCTTTTCCTAGCATTCACACAAGATGATGTTGCTCAACCTAAAGCCTCTTGCCATGAGTTGGAAAAATTCAAGTATGATGTTATTCTGTTTCCTGAGCCACTTAAGCTGCACCACAGAAATATATCCTCTTCAATTTACCTGTCACAAGGAGTACCTTTCCTGGATACTTGGTCAGTGGCCTCTACATGATGCTTTCCAGTGGCTTATGTGTTTGTACCCTTGCAAAGAGCTAAGACAGAACTGTTCCATGCTGGAAAGCCAGCAACCAGCATCTGCTTTTTATCCACGCTGACTCTTCTCTGTGCCATTTATGATCTGAAAGGTGGTTTTGCCAGAGTGTTGCTCCTAGGTCTCCTTCAGATGCATTAATCCCTTGGACCAGTTGCTCCACAACTTTGTGAAGAATTCTGTTTGGTTTTGTTTATTGCTGAAAAAGGTATTCCTGAGTCTCAGGAATTACATGCCATCATGTAACGTTTCAAGGGCAGAACATGACAGAATCTGAGTGATTCCAATAAAAACTTCAGCTCTGTCAGATCTCTCTCACAGCATCCCTGGGTCTTTCATTTATTTTGGCCTAGACATTCCCTTGGAGTTTTAGTTTCCCTAGGGATGTCCAGATTTTCTTAGAAGCCAACAGATTCCTGATTAAGAGGATCTGACTTCAGTATTAAAAGGATCAGCTTGAGTATGCCTATGTTTAGTCCGATATATGCCTCTCAACATTTGCTTTGGCAGTGTTACAGTCTGACTTGCCATGGCATTACCATGTCGTGTGGTCTTTTCATAAACCATACAAAAATTCAAATTTGGTCTTCAGTAAGGGCAATTCTGTTCAACAATTTCCACAGAATCACAGAAGGGTTGGGATTGAAAAAGACCTCTAGAGATCATCTAGTCTGACCTTCTTGCTAAAGCAGGGTCACCTACAGCAGGTTATACAGAATCACGTCCAGGCAGGTTTTGAACATCTCCAGGGAAGGAGACTCCACAGCCTCTCTGGGCAGCCTGTCCAGTGCTCCCTCACTGTTCAAGGTAAGGAAGTTCTTGGAACTTCTCGTGTTGCAGTTTGTGTCCATGGTCCCTTGTCCTGTCACTGGGCACCACTGAAAAGAGCCTGGCCCCATCCTCTTGGCAGTCTTAGCCCTTAAGGTATTTGGAGATATTGATAGGATCTCCTCTCAGTCTTTTCTCCTCCAGGCTAAACAGCCCCAGCTCTCTCAGCCTTTCCTCATAAGGGAGATGCTCCAGTCCCCTCATCTTCACAGCCCTCTGCTGGGCCCTCTCCAGCAGTTCCCTGTCTCTCTTGAACTGGGGAGCCCAGCACTGAACACAGCACTCCAGATGTGGCCTCACCAGGGCAGAGCAGAGGGGGACGATCACCTCCCTGGACCTGCTGGCCACTCTCCTCCTAATGTCCCCAAGATCCCACTGGCCTTCTGGGCCACCAGGGCACACTGCTGGCTCATGGGCTACTTGCTGTCCACCAGCACTCCCAGGTCCTTCTCCACAGAGCTGCCCTGCAGCAGGTCAGCCCCTGGCCTGGCCTGGTGCAGGAACCCAGACGTACCTCTATTGAACTTAATCAGTTCCTCCCCACCCAGCTCTCCAGCCTGTCCAGGTCTCACTGAATGGCAGCGCAGCCTCTGGTGTACCAGCTACTCCCCCCAGTTTTGTACCATCAACAAACTGGCTGAGGGTGCCTCTGTCCCTTCATCCAGGTCACTAATGAATAAGCTGAACGGGACTGGACCCAGAACTGACCCCTGCAGAACACCACTAGCCACAGGCCTCCAGCCAGACTCTGCAGCACTGGTCACAACCCTCTGAGCTCTGCCCTGCAGCCAGATCTCAATCCATCTCACCTTTTATGCTATTATCAGCTTTTGATACAAAAATTTAGCTTTTCTAAAAGTTTTCTTGACATTTACAGGGCTGCTGGTCTACTCAGAAGGGTGTAATAATTCATTTTCTTTGCTGGCTTGCCAGTAATCTCATGATTTCTCCATCAGCATCTGCACATCAACACCATGAAACATACGTTTCTAGTCTGTTAAAACTCCTAACAGGGTCCAAAATGATTACAGTCTTTCCTCTCTCAGTTTTGGTTTGCAGTCAAATATGCGATGCCAAACAATGAATAGAAGAGCTACTGTGTTTTCCAAAAATGTTTTATTGTGCATTCCTCAACAACTTATGTTTGCCTGTTGGCACCATCATATTTGCACAGCACATCCCTAGTGACTGCGTTTCTCAGGTCAACCACCACTTTTACCTCCTCACGCATTCACATGGCACCACTGGATACTCCTTCCTGCTTGGCACATACATGCCTGAATCAGCTTTGTTTGCTTCTTAATTACATTTCCTTCCTTGCTGTGAGTCTCACTAGCTCCCTGTCCATATGCTTCATATACCACATGCTGGATTATAATGTAATGGTCCCACTTATTTCTATAAGAAAACTACTCTTTTTCAGAGATGCTGCAGGCACAAGGAGCACTCCAGCTAAATACAGTACAGTGTGTCTTCTTAGTGCCTCCTCCAAAGTCTTCTGTAACTTGTGTTCCTCTTCCCAAGCTCTTTGCAAACTGCTCCTGCCTTTTTCCTGCCTATACGTTCTATGAGTAACAGCATAATGACAATAGATTTTTCGACATTTTTTGACAGTAATAATTCTGAACTGGTGATGCTAAGTGATTTCTCACTGTATGTGACTAGAAATAGATATTTTTTTTCCCCCACATAGTTTTGGGAGTGGAGACATTATTGCTTTTCATTGAGATTCTCACAAGCTATTTGGCTTGGGCTTTGTGGCTACCTGCTTAATCAGTGAATTAATCTGAACAAGGAGAGAAATCTTCTAGCTCTCATGTGAGAGCTTTTCTTAAAGGAACTGCTATCTTTATTACATTTTACAAGCAGGATGCAAGAGAAGAGCAGCAAACAGAACAGATTTCATCTGTTTGATCAACAAGGAACGTGGGTAAGATTTGTGTAACTCACATTAGATTTTGCAGTACCTGCTCTGCCATGGAAGCAGGAACTGTATCACCTCGCTGTTCAGTGGAAGTACTGTGGTAACAATCCAGGCTTTGAGAGTTGCACTGCAGCCACCTGCCCCCCAGATAAAACCATTTATTTAAGTGTGGGTGCTTTTGTTCAAAGAACAGTGTCCACTTTTGATCAGCAACGGGGACTTCTGTCTGAGTTCAGCATTTGAACCTATCTTGGCAATCAGCTTTGAGATTACAAATGTTTTTCCATGTAAATCACAGCTAGACTGTGGTAGTTTTTTCCTGGCATTTTCCTCATTTGCTCCCATTTTTAAAAACCACTGATATTTAGACAGACTGCATATGTCAGCCAGAGCTGTGTGCCATGGACAGAAAGGACAACAGGAAAGAAAGAGATTGGTCCCAAGGCACTGAGTCAAAATTAAAAGCCACTGTATTTAATAAAAAATATACAGATGACAAATAAAATCATCAAAGTATTAAAATTAGAACTAGAAAGGGTAATAAAAAAGCAAATACAAAACTGTATGTAAAACTGATAATCCCATCTACTCCAAGCATACCTACACGTCTCAGGCATATCCAGGAACTCACAGTACCAGTAAGACTTGCTCAAATATTGCTGGAAATTCCTACCTCCTCTCTGTGGCTCCATTTCTAGCCTCAGAGGATGGTCTTCCTACTGGTAGGTATTCTTAGTTATGGCTCAACTTCTTGTTATGCAGCTTCCCTAGTTAGAAACAGATGCAATTTATCAGCTGAGCAGCTCCACCCCAACAGTAGGTACAGCTGACAGGCAGAACAAGCAGACCCTGATGCTCCCAGAGCTGCACAGCCACCCACTCCATCCAGCTCTGCTCTGCAGGAGGGCTGCCCTCCCTTGCATGCCTTTAGGCCTTGAAGTATGCAGGGTGGATGTTAATACTGGTATGACTGGGGAAGCTATACGTTTGCATGGCAATGGAGGAGCTATATGTTCGCATGGCGCATACTTCTCATACAAGCCCAGCATCCCTCACAGCCCGGTCTTTGCACACAAGCACAGAGCCTCTGAAAAGGCACAGCTTGAGCAGTGCTATCCCAAGCACCGACAGCAGCGCTGAGTGCTGTAGTTGTCTGAAACACCATCACCCAAAGACAGGTTGTGGGATGTCGGTCCATAGTTAAAAACCCTCCTCCATAGTGAAATGGGACAGCAAGGGGAAGATAGGGAGCAGAAGTTATGAAAAGGTTAATGGGGTTTCTCTTTGGTTTCTATCTGAGATCGCCTCAATAGCAGACCTAATAATAAAGGAAGTCATAGCTACGTTATTTATAAAAAACTAAAGTTTATCAAAACCTCTAGATAAATGTGTATGCAGAAAAACACGTCTTTCTCAGCTCAGACTCCTGAGGACCTACTTTATAGACACTCTTTACCACAAAGACTCTGTGGTAGTTCAGCAAGACATATACCACTGAAGTCAGATGACAACACAAATGGCTGGCAAAGGGCTTAATTCAATTTCTGACAAAACTGATGGAAGCAAAACAATGCCTAACACCACCACCACCCCCCCCCCCACACACACACACACACACTCACACACAGAGCACCTCGTTTTCTGTATCCTTCCCTGGCAGGTTCTTTGTTTCTGTCTTTTACAGGGATGCAACCTGCTTCTTCGTAGTTTGTTGTTGTTTTTTTCCTCTGCTCACTTCCTTCCACTTTTCATACCCTCTTTTTTTTTTTTCTCCCTTACTATTTCTCTCACTTTTCCTACCTGATGCCTGTACATACACACACACAACCTGAAATTCAAGAGTCCTTTTGACATTTCCTTTTCTTCTCTCTCATCTCTTGTTTTTCCTACCAGATGACCAAGCCAAAAATGCCACAAGAACAGCTTGTTCTTGTAAAATGTAAACATCACAAAAGCAGCCACAGTCATCGTATTTTCACCAAGAAAGACTCAGAAGAAGGTTTTTTTTTCCACTGACCACATAGGTTTCTGCTCCCTTAAAATTCACAGTGCTTTCCCTCTTGCTCCTCTGTCATTTAAAGTAGGGCAGCTGCTCCTTGGCTGGCTGAAGGCGAGTTTCAGGAGTACGATTCCCAGATGCATAGGGCCATGGCACAAGTGCAGGTCTGTGCTCTGTTCTATCACCAAATGAGGACAAAAACCAGTGATCCATCAAAAGTTCACCTAATCACACTAAGTATCTCACAAGCATGGAACAAGACAGCACCTTTCACAAAGCATTTATAATCTGAATTAATCTGAGTAGAAGACAAGGCACACAATGGATACGGATAGAAAGGGGCTGTCAAAGGGAGCAGTGAGACACTATTTGTCATCTTGATGGGACCCAGGTTTGACACATCTGCACTATAAACAGCATTAGAGAGACTGGACGTTAAACTCCCTGACAAAATGACTTTTTCTGCGATAGTTCTTATTTTTTTTATAGAACGCACAGAAACATTAACAAAGAAGAAAATCATCCACTGAATTCTTTCCCCAGGAGGTTAGGTTCTTCTTCTACCTCCTTCACCCAGGGACCTCCTTTAATTTCTGATGGCAAAACCTGCAGACGTTGTACCTGTGGGACACACGAGAAAAATTTAGTTGAGTGCATGTATGTCTTCAACATTTGTCTTTAATATGGGAGAGATATTTGTTGATGCCTTTCTCTTTTAGTATACACATTTTTAGTCATATTTTCAAATCTGTTGCCCACATCCTACATTTGGGCAACTATATTCCAGTTCTGACATGTAGGTGAACAGATATACGTGTTTGGCACCTCTTTTTATAGCGCAAAGTCTACAGTTTAGGTTACCTCTCAAATAGATCTAGCTGTCCAATCCTCCAAACAAATGTGCAATGAGACAACCGAAACGAGGACACAACCTCATGATCAGGCACAGCCCCCTGAAAGTAGCATCCCATTAAAACATGGAAATCTAGTTTGTGAACTGCACACCTTCATGGTGTCTGGGGACACAATAGACTTTATACTGAGTCCATTACAATAAGCTTTCAAACTTAAATAACTGTCAGTAGGGAGTCATGTAATTTTCCCCAGAATTGTTCCTAGACTGGAGTGACTCCACTTGCATGTCCAGACACACGCCAAGTCAGCATCATACGATTAGGGAACAAGTTCTGTTGCAAGGGACCACCGGGGGCCACCAGGTCTATATCCCACGGAAAGCAGAGCCCACTTTGAAGTTAGAGCCTAAAAGCTGATGTGCAAGGAGTAGTATGGGAAGCTACAAGACAGAGACAGTTGTGGAAAAGTATCACTGCTGCTGGATACACCCAGAAGGAGGTTGAACAGCAATGGATGGCAAAGGCAGCAAAGAATTAGAGGCAAAAGTGTGCAGAGGTGGAAGCACACTCATTTTCCTACAAACCAGATGTTTGTCCTCTCCAGCACCAGAAGTGAAGCTGCCTGAAAGCAATTCTGATGTCAGCACTTCTCTAATTTTGCCAGAAAACACTGGTAGGCTGTAATATCAGGCAGAAGAGGAAGGAGGAAGAAGCAGAAGTACTGAAAAAAGACTTATTCCCTGAACTTCCATTTCAGTCGATGAGGACTAAGAAGCACGGTAACCACCACATGCATTGGAGCTTTATCTGCCACTCTTCAGTTGCCAAGGGGTATTGGAGGCTTTTGGGGTTGTCTGGGGTTTGATTCCATCATTCTGCGATGGAAGGAGGTGATGCAGCACTGGGAGCCAGGGTAGAAAAAGGCAGGAGGATGGGCATTTGTGAAGTCACACTGAACAGGCCTTGGCAGCTGGCCCTAGAGGCTTATATATTCCAGAAACGTCCTGACCCTGGAGCCAAGTACACTGGCCATTGGATATGAATTCCTACTGAGTAGGCAAGCTTCTGAGCCATCCTTCCACTGATTTCTGAGTAGTGAATTGCTCTGAATTTGAGAAAATCCTGGGGTTTAATTCTGTAATCCAGGGGTCCTCAAACTACAGCCTGCAGGCCGGATATGGCCCCCCAGGGTCCTCAATCCAGCTCCCTGGTATTTACAGACCCCCCCCTGCCAGCCCCCGCCGGGGGTTGGGTGGGGAAACCCAGCAGCCGCAGATGACCCTGCCACTTCATCCGTGCGCCGGCCCCCTGGTTAAAAAGTTTGAGGACCTCTGGTGTAATCTCACCCATAGATGTTAAATTTGGCCACTGCACTGCCAGTGACTCTCAGAAGAACTTGCCTCTGCTCTTTCCCAAGCCCAAAGTCACAGGCAGAAGGAGAGAGAAGACCTACTCACCATCCCAGGACCTTCACCTCCTCCTGCCTACCTGTAAGATGAGCACTGAGCAAGGAGGGGAAGGAGGCATCTCTCTCTCTGGCAGTAGCCCTGAATGACTTCTCTTCTCCAGGAGGTAAGAACTTGCAGAAGGCAGTCCTGCTGGGATGTCCATTCCCGCTCTCTGAAGGCTAGACCTTCTGTCACATCAAGACTACCTTCAGCAGGAGCCAAAACAACATTACATGTAGTAAAATAATTGATGTTCTGCATAAAGCAGAGTGCCGCTGTGCCAGGAGAGCTCTAATCAGACTATTCTGCTACTGGCTTTGGAATTAATCATTCAGTTGACTGGAAAGGCCTAAATTAAAAGGTGCTTTTTACAGCTCTTTCTAAAAGCTGCTCATGTAGGAAACAGCATGATACTAGGGAGGAAGGAGACCAAGCTGTGGGAAGGAAGAGTGTGAATCAGGCACTAGAAAATCATTTTACACATGTGGCTGAAAAAAAAAATCTAGCTGCTGAGGGAAGAATTCTGAAAATTCTTGTTTTTAAAGAGAAGATTAAAGTTTTTTCTCAATTAGAACATCGCCTTCATATTATTACCAAGTATGCAGCTCATAAAAAAATTAAAAAAAAAAACCAAAAAGTTTTGAGTTTCAAAGTATTTCTTCAGGAGAGATCAAAATGCTCCAGGAAGAAAGGGGAGCAGATAAAAGAGTTCAGAGAAGCTTCTGAACCTCAGTTCCAGTTATGTTTTGTGTCAGCAAATAATTTGCTTAAACTGCAGACTGTCACAAACAGAGAGCAAGTAAATGATTTATACTGTATGTAAAACTGCAAAAGCATCACTCAAGTCCTCTGTTTTCTATTAATGTAAATACATAAATTTCACAAGTGGCTTCTGTCTAAAGAATCTATGGCAGCCTTTACTCTGTGTGTTCTGCAAGGGAAGAATACAAGACACTAGTTATGAAGCACAGTAACAGCATAAAAATGGGAAATGGTGCAAGGGCAATAAAGGAAATTGAATGTTTTCAGAGTGAACTCAGGCTGTCATAACACCACAGTTCAGGTTACAGACAGATATGTATTTTAGGCAAGAACAAACAGCTTCTTAGTAATTCTGTGCATGAACTTAATCACAAAATTTGGAGAGAAAAAAACCCTGAATAAATGGAACTTTTCAAACTTAAGGGAAAAAAGCCTTCAAAAGCTATTTATTAAACCTTGCAGAAGTGATATTTGGAAATATTTCTTCTTGTCATGGTTGGCTTTGCTTTTTGTGTCCTAGCTACCAAAATTTGCATACTTGGGTATCTCTTATCATAACATCCCAGATGAGGGTGGGTTTTAAATCATATACAAAAAGAAGTTGTTATTATTAATCACAAGCTGAGTGATATTTACCAACAAAAATGAGTTCGTTCTTCAGTTCTCTTGGCTACTTTCTTTGGACATACTTCAGGGAACAGCTGCCTGCAAGCTGAGCTGCCAAGTCATTTTGCTCGTTTCTGAATTTTGGATTTCACCTCTTACTCTTTCCCTCTAACTGCTTCTATTTCAGTCCTGGGAAAGTGGAATGAAATAAGAGCTTGAAACTGTACTTTTCAGTACTCCACTTTTTAGCCATCTGTGAAACATTTCCTCTTTTAAGTTCCTGTATCAGCCTTCTCACTCCGGGTCACAATATTATTGAAGACTTAACTTTATCTACAGAGATATACCCTTGCTGTTATCCACCTGGGAACTCAGAGGAGAGCTTACAACTTAACAGCTTCCTCCATTTCTGGATCTAAATTTGACCCAAGAACTGGGTATTCCCACCTGCAGCAGCACGGCTGGAGGGCAGAGCAGCACGGATGCCCAGGTGTCATGCTGCCAGGTGGGGCTGGCCCTCTGATGGCACTTAAACTCTTTGCTCAAGAATGTGGTCAGGAGAAGGGACACCCTTGTCAACTCCAGAGGTTTCCAGCTGCAACTCTGAAAATGGCTATATAACTTCAAGTGGCAATTACACCCAAGCGCAAGGACACAGCATGTCTACACACAGCAGAAAGGAAAGGCTGGGCACTATCTCTGCTCTCTGCTTGGAGCCTCGTTCTTTGTTTCTTGAACCTAGCATGAGGTCTTTCACCATGAGATAGGCATTAGTTATATGCAACCACCAGCTGCATGAGAAAAAGGAGCCAACAGGCTCTTGCTGCTTGTTATCTCCTTGCTAAAATAGGAACGCTTGGATTAAAGTGTGTTCCATGGCGCTTTGATGCCTACCTATCCATGTCTATGTAGAAACGTTTATTTGGCACATGGAAAAAAAACAAACAACAAAAAAAAACAAAACCAAAAAACCCAACCAGGAATAGAAAAATGAAAAATGTCCTTTTCTGAGTTTTTGGCAAAGTCATGCAAAAGCTTTTTCCAGCTCAACAGCAAGTCAGGAGTAAAAGATAAAACAGGTTCAGAGGAGGGAAAAAGAAAAGATTAGATAACTGATATTAAGCTTCCCATTTTTCTCCACAGTCACAAAGCAAGAGCAAGCTTAATTTTCTGAAAGGCAAGAAAAGATGTAAGGTAGTTTGGCAGGTCAAGAATTAATGGTTTTGACAGCGTGGTTTGATGTACTAGAAGATACCTTGGAGTTTTCTGTATGTGATATATTCATGGTTAAATACACACGCGCTATATGTATGGATATAACAGCATAAAATTCTAATACCAGGTGCATAATTGTGTGTGATTGCACTGAAGAAGAAGAAAAAAATAGAGGTCACATAAAGTGGATAACTATTGTCCATCTGTGTACAGGCTGAGAAAAAATCGTGCCACATACCAGAGCGCTTTACCTTCCACGTACTAGGAACCTTGTGGTGGTTTCATTTGCTCATCGTATTCTTATGTACCCAGACTTTAACTTCACTCATGTGCTTTCAGTTTGGCTGGAGAACACCACGGAAGTGAGAGCAAAGCAAAGTGAAAAGGGGGTGAAGCTGACACTAAGTAAAGCTGTCTGACAAATCTCTCAGAATATTGCAAACATTCCGAGTGCCTGAGGCATTCCCGTCCCCACGGAGTCACATGTGCTACAGTATCAACTGCTCTGAATTCAGCCCCATGTACGTAAGAATCACTACTCGTTCTTCCACATCAGCACAGCTTTTCAGTGTTGGAAAATTCAACAGCGTTCAGCTGTTGCGATTGTAAGAAGCCTACATAACTGAATTTCACTTTTGTGACTTCCAGCAAAGTTGGAAACTTTGCCTTTGAAAGAGCTAATTTTTAACTCTAAGAAATTACTATCAAAACGGAAAGGAGAATTCATGCCTTTTCCTCTTTAATGTTAACGAACAGACAGTAGCTATGGAATGTAGGGACCAGAGATTATACTTCCTTCTCGAGTCTTGGATTTCTCTTCTTTGCATAACTCCCAATTCCCTTATACTGGGGAGATCCTCAGCTGACACTGCTAGTGCTTTCACTGGGTGCCGGGTGAGAAGTGAGGCTGTAGCACAGCAACCATCAGTAATCGTGGCCTTTACTTGCAAGGGCAAGTGAAAACTGCCCCACTGTCCTTTACAACACAAAGACATGCAAGAAGAAAAAGCTGCATGCACCCAGCTCAAAAGAGAGGAGACAAAACAGGAATGCTGTGTTTCCACAAACAGAGACATGCTGTTAGCGTTCAGAGAGGGCTACCGGGCTTTGTAAAAGTGTTCTAGCTTCCTTGCTAAGGAGAACATGTTATCCATCTTCCATAAAAGTGTATAAATCTGTTTCAGCCACTCTTCTTTTCTGGGAGCTTTCCAGATCCCAATGTGTCCATGTAAATGACTTTGTACAAAAAGAGCTGAAGTTTTTTTCAGTTAGTTTGACTGTTTTGTGTATGTAGTCTTACAGTCCTCTGACTGAAATCTTCCACTCTTTAGCAGGAGGGGGAAACTTGGCTGAGGCCAAAAATGCAAGAAAAGAACCCAGTTCATGAACCAGTGAATTCACTTGTGAAGAAAATTTAATTTGATTTATTAGGTTTCATTCTCATTGAAGACAAAGAGATAGGAATCAAATCACTTTTGATTTGATTGGTGTGCTCTGTGAGTACCAGACTCAAAGCAATGATTTTTCAGAGCTAAATTTTTGGTATGAAAATGTGACGCAGGCAAGTTTAGCACCAGCTGGGCATATAAAAAGTGTAGAGTGAACAACGATTTGAGTACTACATTTCCCTAATAATGAAAACAATTGTAATATTAGCACTGAAATCTCTGGCTCCTTATTTTCCCTTTTCATTTTCGTGTTTTATTTAAAAATAGATTCAATAATGCTCAACCGACTTCAGCAAAGCAGGTTGGGGTAGGTAAAGGCTCAGCTTACAAACTAAGTCAGTGAAGGGTTTTCTTGGTCCAGATGACAGCACACGAGACACATCTAAATGCAGTCCTGCTACTCAGATGGAAGCCTTGGAGTGTGTTTTAACCACCCAGCAAGGGCACTGTAGTCATGGCAACACGAAACTTAGTGCAGGCTACGAAATCTGCCCCAGACCTTGGGTGAATGCCAGGCTGGTATTTAACCCATGCTTCATTTTATCCTGCTCTTCCAGATCCTAAACCAGGTTACACCTGCCTTGGTTCTGCGCAGGTTTTTGACTGCCACATGCATCCATTTCTTATGATGCATGTCCAGTTCTCGAAGGGAAAAGAAAGGCGTGTAGCTGCTCTGATGCTCCCTCCATGTGTCCAGGGAGCCCTTGCTTCGCAGGATGCTCAGCAGTATCTCGTCACCCGATTGTCACTGCTCCAGCATGGTAGGCATAAGTGAGGGCGCTTCGCAGGCAGTCAGCAAGCATACAAATCTCTTCATGAGCTGCAAGTGGCCTGTGCAGCCTGCATCATGTTTGCCTTTTGCCAAAAATTCTGTCATGCATTAGTGGAGCCACTTACTTGAAGGACTAAAGAAACGGTGAAAAATATCTGGAGTTGAAAACAAGCAACTTTTGTAGGGGAATCCTGGCAACTTGTCTGGGTAGAGAAAAAAGAAAATTTCCTTTTGAGCAACAAACCAATACATAACCTTCTAGTAGTACCTGCTATGGTGTAACCACTCAGATGCAGTTTTTCAGATATATTTGTCAAGTGTAAGAGTCAGGCAGAAATGTTTCAAGAATATCTTTCTTAACACGACTGAAAACAGAATTTTGTCACCTTGCAGCAAGCACAAAGTAACGCTGTCATGCTTCCAATTGCTCACTGAGGTTAGCGCTTGGGGATTCCTTTGGGGTCAGAGCTGAGACTTCAGTTCCCCTGGGTGTCAGACCATGAAATAGTATCTGCCCTAGGCTCGTAGAGCTGTTTCAAGCAGAAATACCTAACATTGCTTCTTTAATATCACCCTTGCCCACAGTCTAGCTGATGCTCATGCACCTATTGGCCCACTGGCAATGGTTGCCAGTGGCTTGTGGAGAATTTGTATAACAAATATTGAAGCATAAGATGTACATAAAGTAAAAAAAAATAAAAAATATTTCAAAGATTGTTAAGAGGGCTCCAGGAGGAGAGGGACCATGAAAAGTTGCGTTATTTAGCTGAACAGGAAAATTAAAACTCAAGTACCCAGCCCACTGTGCGCCAAGCCTGAAATGCCAAGAGAGCTCATTCAGACATAGTAAAAAAATGCATGACTGATATTTTATTCTATTTGAATAGTAGAGCAGCAGAGAATAAAAAGCCAGTATTTGTGCCTTTGTCAGAGACTCAGGAGGAGCCCAACACTGCTTTTTCATTATGCTGATTTTATTCCATCTGAATACAGAACAGACTTTGCACAGGTTTGCAAGAATGTTTTTTTTGCTGTGTCAAATGCAATGTGTCCTGGGAATTCTGTGTAAGCCTGCATTAAAGAGATTCAGAAGAAAAAGAAAAATAATGCCTCATTCTTCCTGCCCTCCCACTAATGGCCACACTTCTGGTATCCCTAGGATAATGCAAATGTATAATATACTTTCATAGGAAAATGACAATTGGTAAAAAAGCTTTGCAAAAAAACTCCATAGTTGTTTCTTTGCTGTCAGCAACACATTCATCTATAGCAGTGATGGCGGCAATGTTTTCAGATCGCATGGGGATTTCTAGATGGGAAGTAATGTTTAGTCAAAGTGCAAGCAATTATATACAACAGCAATATAAAATTGGATTACATTTTTTCAAAGTATAATCAAAGCCAAAAGAAGTATCCTTGAAGGATTTAGGAGCTGCTAAGATTGTGGTAGGAATTAGATTTGTTCTTCAACCTTTTGTTCCACAGATTATCTGAGGGGTAACAGAGCTCACCAGACAATTTTGAGCTTCTGTACTAGAAATGAAAATGATTGCCATCTCCTTTCTATGCTGCCTTGCTAAATACTGTAAAGAGAAGCTTAATGATTTAATACACTGAACTTGTCAAGCTGTATCAGAAACACAGAAAAGACCAGCTGTAAAAATCTTCATTAAAGATAGGGAAGAGAAATTACTGCCTGTAACACAGCTTTGGTGTTCATTGCTCAATAGAGAATAAAGGTGTACTTAAAAACCACATCAAGCCAGAAAATTATAAGGCATGTATTTATCTTTTGCTGTTCAAGGGACTTACCTGGGGAGGAGAGGCTAAATCCATGCCTGAAAAAGGAAGCACTATAACATGAACATCTTGAAGAGACCATTCCTGCTGATGCAAAAGATTTCCATCTTTCATGCATGATCAACCCAACAAAAATGTTTGACAGTCATGTTCCACAAAATAATGTATAGTCTGGTGTATGCTGGACAAGGCAGAGGCAAAAACAGTTGAGATTCTCAAAAGCTCTTGCACTGACCATGTCAAGTTATCCCAGATCTGATGATAAAACATAAGGATTAGTTACAGTTTTAGTCTGGAAGATAGATAGCCTAATATCTGCAAATTTGTGTGTTATTATCATTGATTATATAGCACCATTCACATGCAAAATGTACTTATTACAAACATCCTTTGGTAACCATCATTAAATAATTGCAACCATCAAAGCCCACAAGACCTCTTGTGTCAAAAATGTAAGTTTTTAAGACTGGAATCGCTCTCAAAAATAGTATATCTTCAGGGAAATTATTAGGAAGTGTCTATGCAAAAGCTCCTCTGGCCCTACTGAAAAAGAAGAAGCATGTCTGTCTGATGAGTTCTAATAGATGTTCTGGGTTTATAGAAGTTCCTCTTTTTATTAGTCCAGGGAGCAAACAAAAAATTTCACAGTGTTATGTTTGGCCCAATACCGCGACTGAAAAACATACTGATATCAAGCACACAATTTCTCATTTAGATTTCCAAATTTTTTGCTATTACAAGATTTTCACGTGGCTTTCCTTTTTTTCCAATCTATCATCCATTAGTAACAAGATCTGAAACTAAGAAATATGGATTCTATGTGGGCTCCAGAGATATGAGGGTATGATACAGCAGCATTTAGGTAAAGAAGACTCTCCAGTTTCTTCAATTTACCAGGTTCCAATCTGCTCTCCCTGTTGGATTATTCTGTGCTGTTGACTGGTTAAAATAATTTATTTATATATTAATATTTATGTGGCTGACTTTGTTGTTACTGGGTGCCAGCTGTTAGCTTCTGCAGAGACCCTTACGTTAAACTCCTGTGAATTTGGACAGCAGTCAAACTTTGTGGCACTGTGCATACTTCCCCCTAAATCCTGGGTTTCCCCCAAAACTTGCTTCAGAGGTACACTGTGCTGTTTGGCATTTCACAGCAGACATGACATCCAGCATCCAGTTGATGGATACTGCAATGGAGGCATAGCATGCAATTGATTTCTCAGATGTCCCAGCAGTGCTGTTGGGGCTTTTCACATACATCCACAGAGAAACAGCTGATGGGAACTCTCATCTAGGGGGGAATGATGGGGTTTAATGCATGTGGGAGCTTGGTCACAGCACTAGGAGACCAAGCAGGACAGCTGGCAAATTTTTTATTGTGGAGCAGGTGTCCATGGATGCTGCAGTGAATGACAAAGGTGTACAGAATGGAGACTGAAAAATCTGTTTATTTTAGATACAGAGCAGAAGGCCAGGTCAGATCTTGTTTGATCACCGGTGAGTCAGTCTTGCTAAGCAAGAAAGTGTTCAAAAATAGGCAGTGGAACATTTCACATGACACATCGGCCACTGGGATCCAAAGCACATGAGGTGTCATGAAAAACAGGGAGTTGCCACTGGCCTGTAGTGTTGAAATGAGTTGTGCTCCTATTTGATGTGTGTCACTTTTACCGACTTTTGCAACAGACTAGACAAGCCTCCCTGCTCCTCTGAGGCAGAGCACTCTGGATCAGGACAGAGTTCACTGCAAAAGGGTTACTGCTTCTGCCTGCACCAGTTCTGGGGAATAAACAAGCCATCACTAAGCTGTCACTATTTACAAGCAATATATTCAGATAAAACATATTAAAAGGAGAAGACAATTTTGAACACATCAGGTTAATATCAGAAAAGGCAGAACAGTTTGTCAGAAGACATGCTTAGAGAAGAAGCAGTAAAAGTACGTAAGAATCAAATGCAAACGTACAAAAGGGACTTAAAAGTTCTGAGTCATTTTGTGGACATAGCAGAGAAATGCCTGAAGGGACAGCAAGGAATTATTATAAAAGCAAAGATGAAGATAAACTAATATCAACAGTTAATTTGTAAATGGTACTTGAAACACTAGAAAGTCTGAGAGCGTAAAAGATGGCAATTGATGCTGTTATGACAGCAAACGGGTGGTCAGCTTAAGGAAGCTACTGGCACTGTCACAAACTGAAGAACCATCACAGTGGAAAGCTTCAGCTTTGATCAACGATGTAAGAGGAGGATGATGATTACAGAGCTCCTACACATCATGACCACAAGCCACAGCTGAAAGTGAGGGGTTGCACCGGTGCTGTTGCCTGGTGAAAGCATAGAAACTCTCTGCCTCAGAGCACCTTGGTTGCACTGAAAGCAGAACCAGGTGTAACGTCTCTCTATAAGATGCCGTATTTTCTTTGCCCACTCTAGTCATCCAGGTCTGCTGGTCAACATGTAGAGGGGACCCCTTTCAGTGAGCGTGAGAGCCTACCTCAGCTGCAGCTGAATCCCTGCTGGGTCTTACGCCAGCTGCAGGGGCTCCTGAAGTACTGAACAAACATTTGCATACCTATTTTCATAAATCCTATGAGTTACAACCGGATTTATAAAAGTAGTACAGTCCTAAAGAGAATGCCAAGAATGCCTTTACACTACCATTCAAGAAAAACACCATACTAATCACCACCGATTTTTCATCTTCTTCTAAAAAAAATTTCTAGTCTTACGAGCTGTTCCATGAAATACTGACTTTCAACAGGTTATTTTACTTTCAAAGCAGCTAAGAGTAATCCTGTGGCTTGTTGTGCCTTCTAGATGATTTGGTCATTGCTTTCAGTTGTGAAAATAGATTGGTGGGTTTCCATAGAAATTTTTCACTCTTAAAAAAATTAAATAGCAGAATTAAAATAATAATAGTAACATCTGAAATAACAGCTAATAGCATCTCTGCAAGAAAGACCTCAACAAAATAGAGCTACACATTTTACGTGGATTCTGCAGAAAACATTAACTAATAAACAAAATTATCTAATAATGAGTTCTGTGCTTCAGGATTTAAGATATTTATAAAGCACAGTTAATACACCAAATACAACCAAATCTTTAAAAAATAAAAACAATAGGAATAGTATATTTCAGGACTTTTTGAGGGTAAGGAAATTCTATGGTATTGAATGTGTCTTTACGTTATTTAAAATATCTCATAAAATATTTAAAAGTTAAAATAGACATGATCTCTAAAACTTCCCACATTTCATACGGTCGGAGGCACAGATACAAATACATGGGCAATGCAATATCACATGCTTTAACGTGGTCCCTGGCCTGCCTTCCTAGCAGCAACACAGACATAGCTATAAGAGATTTCAGATTGCAGACATGCCCCACATAGCATAAAGACTAAAATTCTATCATAGATACAACATTGTGGTTAGAAAAAATTAAATAAACTTGTTTTCCTCTAGGATGGAGGGGGAAGTGACGGCTTCTGGAAGGCAGTCTCAGTTGCTATTTTCCAAAACAGCCGTGCCTTTAATACAATAACATTTCTAAAGGGGCACAAAGCGTCTTTTGTTCTAAAATACAAAAATAATGCCAGAAAATAGACCCTAAAACTACTGCATACATCATAAACCATGATAGTCCTGAATCACAAAGGTAAGCGTTCTGCTTTTCTCCTTTTATTCCCATGCCTTTCTGAAGTATTTTGATAAAAATTGACAGACATGTTGTCTGCTGACTTTACAACAGACAAAAAGAATTGACTGAGTGCTAAATCTATCCTGAATGATGCTTAATGCAACCAAATCTTATTTTTTCTGCCTTCACTTTGTTAGATTTCATTGATAAAGCTTTACACAGTAGAACCCAAAATGCAATCTGAAAGTCAAATGAATATAATTATGAAGTATAACTATAGATCATTCAACTATAGAATTGTGTAATAACTTTTAAAAATAGATAAAGAAATCCATTTCCAAAATTATCTAATGGCTTTCTGTTATAAAATCTCTGTTTACCCTTGATCTTACCAAACATTTTATCATACCACTTGCATGTTACTAAGTCCCAAGATGTTCTTTAGTGAGACTGACTTGCTAAATTGAGTCAATTTTGTTTAGACCAAAGGGAAGTGCTCTGCACCATCTAAGCCAGAGCTTCCATCTTAGGGAAGATGGTGGCACCGTGCACCATTCTGTACTAATTATGTGCAAGCCAAGTTTGCATCAAATTGCAGTTGCAATTCCAGACTACTGCAATGTGAGTCTTGGAAATCCTAAATGGAAAAATTCGCTCATCAAAGAAACAAATAGCTGTTATGTAAGTATGAAATAACAGTACTAACAGCGACTACTCATCTCTTCTCAGAAGGGGTGCAAGTTAAATGTAAAAACATTTAGCTGCAAAGCAAAGAACTCATATACAGCATGACAAAACATTTCCCAGCAGCTCATCAGCTCTGGTTCTTTAGCTGATGGTAAACATATGGAGGAAACTAAACTTCAAGATAAATTAAGCCTGAAGATTGAAAAGCTATGAGGGATAACATGTATTTAAATAAAAACATTTCCAAGATCCTGAAGTATAACTTGGATGACATTTCCTGTCACTGCGGTGGATTTCTAAGTCAAAGCCTCTCTTGAAAACCCTCCTGCCTAGACTGCCCTGCCTGATGTGCCCCCATTTTTAGGGTATCCTGGTGAGTCCCCCAGCCATGCAACACACTACCATGGATTCTCTTGGTCACCCAGTGTAGGTTTAGAAACTCTTTCCATAACTGTACCCGGGGCTGCTTTCTTGTACTCTGTACATCCAATTAACCCACTGTATTAGCATGGGACCAGGAAACCCATGGGATGCAGAGGACTGTTAACTTTAACCACTGCACCTGGGTCTGGCAGGTGATGCGAGGTAAACCAGAGCTTCCCCCCCAGACTCAGACAGCTGCCCCAAAACTTTGAGAAAGAGCACACTGTCAGGAGCTGTGGTCTCCCCACAAGTAGCTTGGATCCAAGTGTCACCTCTGAAGTGGGTACCTCTATGGATGCCTTCTCCCTATCCACCCTGTAGCATCCTCTATGCTAGCACAACAGCGAAGGGGGAATGCAAGGTGGCCCAGTTCCCCTCCATGGCCTTCACTTGTGACACTATGGCCTTTTTTTTAATGCAATCAGCTGGGAGACAAGACACATGTCACCATGGTCACAGGCTTTATCCCAGTGAGAGCCAAGGTCCTGAGAAAGTTTCCCACACAAAGCACAGACAAGCTGTGGACAGAAAATAGGATCCCATAGCTCTCCTAGAGAAAACATGGAGATTGGTATTGGCACCTAAACTGGAAACCACAAAAGAACCTGAACAATTTCCTTGCCAAGGGTGACTCACCATCAAATGGGACAGTCCTGTCACGTCCAGAGATAAGGGCCGAGTGAGACAAACAACATGCCCAAAAGCATCCTGTAGCTTTGGGCCCTAAACTAAGCAAAACCTTACCCCTGAAGGCTATTTTCCAAGTTATTCTTCAAGTCTAAAGAAAAGGTTGATTTCCTTGCCACATCTCTTCACGGAAAATTCCAAAATACACAGATACTGCGGCAGAGCATTAGATCTGTTCCTGCTTTCCTTTCTATGTCCCTGCAAAAGGATATGGGTGCTTGGTCCTGCACACCCCTCTGGGCATAGCTGCCTGCTTCGGCTGGCATTGGAGGTGGTCTTGGCAGTCACCTATTTTAGCAAAGCAGAATGGGTTTGAGAGAGACTTGGTAGAGACATCACATCAACCATCAAGAGCCTCTCTGAGGGCCAGCACAGGTGGGAAGAAGAGATGCATCTGCCTTATTCCTCTCCTAGACAAATGTCGTTCCTTTTAATCACTGCAATATTCTCCTAAGATTATCACAGCCACTTTGAACCAGAAACACCACACACAAGGTCATATTGGAATCTGCAAGGGCATCTGACGTGTCCCAGGGCTGAGCATTCTACCGCGTGGATGTGGTCGGGTTACTGAAGTGCTGGGTAGCCCCAACCGCATCCCACTTGGTCTGCAGACTCAGAGTAACTGTCTGGAGCAATTATGCTTGTCAGGATGGAGGCAGCCCTGCACAAGACAGGTGAATTCTCCATTTCCCTGTTTTCTAGTTCTCTGTTCATGTATGTGTCTACCACTGTTTTACCTTTATTAACTCCAGTACCCATAAAGAAGAACTCCATTGCAGTCAACTGGAATATCATATTTTAAAGAAGGTGTCAGCAAAGAATCAGGACTAGAGGTCCAAATTCTGCACTACTTGCTACTCTTGGTGTTGACTCATTTTTTAATCCCTCAGTAAGAGACTTTAAATACATCAGGAACGTCACCAGCCAAAGTAATGATTTATTATTTTAATACAACTCAACCAAAATTCCACTGATTGTTCTAAAGCATGCAAAAGAAATTCATATAAAAAGCCAGGTTTTACCAAAACACAAACACCTCTAACCAGTTGAATTTCTACAGTGTCTCTGCTTTTAATTAGATTCTGTGCAATTTGTTTGCCTGCATTTCGGGCACCACTGGGCTATAGCTAGTGAATGAAAAATTAAGCTGCCTTCTCTAATACTCAAACCTCTTCTCCAGATGAATGGTTCAGAAGTGATGGAACATGTACTGACTTCAAAATAATAAAAAAATTACTTCAGTCATGAGGGTGCATCCATTTCATAGGGCCTGTAGTTCTATCCCAAGCCAAGTACAACCTGAAGAGCTCATTATATTCCAAATTCAGACATACATGCAGGCATAAGCCTTGGCTTTCTAATCAGCCTTATGAAGAACTTATAGCAACAGAGCATGTTAAGCATTCTTCACAAATGATGACAGCTGAGATTAAAACCTGGGCTATCTATTTCTGCGCTTTTTTTTTTTTTCCTTTGCTTAATCTTATCAGTTCAGTTTTATATTAAAAGTTAGTGGTGAAGGAACTTTACTTATCTAGAGCTGCATTCTCACTTAAGTTGGGGGTTTGTTTCTTTTTTTCTTTCATGAGACTTCTGCTACTATAGTGGAGGTATTCACAACTCAAGAGTTCCCTAGAAATCTGTTAATCATTTTTGTGAAGCTGGAATATTTTTCTTCTCATTGAAGTCTCCCTTATTTTATTTATTGAACACCGATAAATCATCGGAACTGAAAATGATCTGTAAATTAGATTTGCAGGACAGTATTTTCCTTTAGAAAAGACCGAATTGCTGTAGGTTACAATATTTTGAAGAGAGCATTACATAATGCATTTAATGCAGTCTTCAACTTAAACCTTTATTTAAATTTTATCAATTGAATACAATGTTATACTGCAAATATAGGGCACACTTTATTTCAGGAAGCACATATAAACTTGTTTGGTTGTTTTAGGGGTTTTTTAAAGAGTTGTCTAATACAAGTTTGTGGCTTTCTAGTTATAACCAGACAATTCTTTTCTTAAACAAGGAAGTAAATAGCTACATATCACAGATACTCATATATTTCCATACTCTCATTTTAACACACTTATGTGCCAAAAGAACTCATATCTCATTTACACTGGATTTATTCCAGACAAAATAGTGCATGTCTTCTTGCTTTGTTTTGTTAACACTCCAATGTTTGGGGCTTAATCATCTCCCATTTTTGTTTCAAATATTTTCAACCCCTAAAGACAGACTGACAGCTGGGATCTCATAACAAACGTGTGTGAACTGACTTCTATGTTTCAAAATCACAGAGCTAGAAAGGATTACAGGTAGTCATTAGGCCATGCCTGGCCCTACACTTAGATCAAGTATATCTCAGTTTTCTTGACACACGTTGGTCTAAACTACTTTGCAATGCCTCCGGTTTTAGGGATACAGCCTCACCAGTATTTCACCAATTCTTTCCTATCCTTACAAATAAGCACGTTTTCTCAGTTACTAATTGGAACCTTCTCCTATAATTTTGTTATTCCTTTTCGTATTCACTCTGAAAATAAGGGACAAATTACTTCTTTGCAACAACTTCAAATCATCTTCTTTGCAACACTCTTTCACATATCTGACTCATAGCCCTCCTCTCTTTATGCTTTAATAAATTCTTCAGCCTCTCAATGCAGGTCATATTTTGTATATTTGTGATCACTGTTAATCCTTTTCTCCAAACTTGTCAGTTGCTTTTATTTAAATGCAGTGACCCAAACTTGGATACTGTTGTATAAACATGATAACAAGCAGAGGAAAAGTAGTATTTTACTTCTCACCTACTATATTCCCCAAATATATAAAAATCACTTTTGCCTTTTTCCATTTGTGTCTTCTGCTCACCTTGTGATCCAATGCAACCCCCAGCTCCTTTTCTGAAGTATTGCTATTTAACTAGACATTCCTTTCCCATATATGCCTAGCTGATTATTCCTGCCCAAGAATAATATATTACACTTGTTCCTGTTCAATTTCATCTTACTATTTTCAAGCTACTTAGTCAATTCTTCAAGGTCAATTTGAATTCTCTGTCCTTTTCTTGCTACCCAGCTCCGTGTCACCTGAAAATTGAATGGGCATATTCTTCAGATCGTTAAGAAAAAAATTGAACACAGGCTGAGAAATGTCTCTGGGGAGCCATATTAGACACATGCTTTCCTCCTTGTTGCAAATCGTTGATCATCATTTCACGGCTTGTGAAACCTACCCAACCCTTCTGTATCCACACTGTGTCAGTGCTTTATAGAACCATAGCATAGCATGGTTTGCGTTGGAAGGGACCTTCCAAGATCATACAGCCAAACTCCCAAATATAGATCATATTTTCCCAATTTCTTATAAAGGACAATGCAGAAAGCCTCACTAAAGTCAAGACAAATGGCATTTATGTTCTCAAATCCTGTTGTCCTGCTGTTGGAGAAATCA
>JAVJGJ010000014.1:44901639-44918656 GCA_035590215.1 Microhierax caerulescens
AGCAGAAATTAAGCTAGTGGCTGAATCATACCCCAATCTTCCTTTCTCGTCTGTCTCAGACAGACACTGACTTTCCCTTCATGGACCTTTCAAGTCATTACCTGTCTATCACATGCCCTCAAGTACAACAGTAGTATCTAATAATCCATCATCAAATTCTTTAATTTATTCATTAGGAAACTCATAATCCCTTGCTGACTTGAAAAACTCTAATGTCTAAATGGTTCCTCTCCTATTCAAATTTGAAGACTTGACTTTTATCACTGCTATGAATTACAATACCCCTCAATTGCAATTGATCATTCCTTTAAGGACTGAGGCAGAAACATTCTTACAAAATTTGTCTGAGTATCATCCAGCAATAGTTTTTCCTCTCCACTGAACAGACAACCAATTCACCCTATCCTTTCCCTTCCCTCTGTTACAATTGCATTTCTAAATTGATTGATATCTCTTGGCAGATGCCTCTTGTTTCAAGCTTTGGTTTTTTTAAATTTTGTTCCTACATGTTCATGTTATATTTATCACTCATCCTCAGTAGCCTGACCTAGTTTCTGCTTCCAGCTTGATTCTTTCTTGTCTCTAAGGTTCATGCACAGTTCATGCTTTAATCAAGCTGATCTTTTACTGCATTTTTTCTGTTTTCTTCACAGTGGGATAGTATATACCTGTGGATGGATACTATGTTATTGCATGTATTATTTCTACGGCACTAACCTTTTAAGAGCATTTTCCTTTACATGAGATCTTGTTTATCCAGTCTGTAAATTTATTGAAGGCTATTCTATCACTCAGCTGCTATTCCTCCTTCTTCTCCTGAATGATCACAAATCTTTTTTCTAATGGCCATTCTTAAATGGACCTTCCAGCCTCAAATTCTCATCCATTCCTCACAATTGTCAACGAATATAAAAGAATCACTCTGCTGCTTTCTTTACCTCTGGAATCAGAAACATTTTCCTTGATGCAATTCAAAGGTTTCCTGAGCAATCTGCTGTATTTATTTCCCAGCAGATATTCCTCATTATCCCCTGTTACTTTGTGCCAAATATAAAAGTCCTTGTGACATACTGTGGAATATTTTTTTCCCCCTCTCAGTTCTTTTCTGTTTCTGCTACAAACCTGGGGGGTGGGGTGGGGCGCGAATAAAAGATGCAATTTAAAGCTGTATCTTGCCTTCAAAGAGTTTGGGGAAAATTTATGTCTAGCACGTTTTGCTTGTTAGGCGTACGAAGGTCAGCTTCAAAATAGCTTCAGTCATTGACAACACAAGCCAGAGCACGTGAGGTCTTGCAAATAAGGGCACCTCATATGCTATTGATATAGCATATGGCATTAGGGCTAAATATGTCAGTAAGCAAGTATAGATAGCCCATGTGCTTGTCCACAGTCAATCTGGAGGTTGCCTACAGGGTCCAAATGCTGGAAATCAGTGGATCTAGGCTGCTTGGTTGCTGATGTATGTCCTGTTTAAACTCTTGATAATCTTACTGAATCCCATGGAAAGGGGAGACCTGCTACAGTAAAAGCAAGCCTTTTTGAACACAAATGGTCCTTCCCCAGGAAACAAAGGGCACTTCTTAATATAAAAATCCCAAAATGTAAATCTAGGTAATTTTGCCAGTTTGAGTGCTATGAGCAGAAAGAACAATAAAAATAAAATAAAATAATAATAAAAAAGTAATTCTAAGACACTAAATATAAACTATTTTATTTAAACAAGGGTTTTTTTAATAGTTCATAAACAACCTAAGAATAAAATAGTAATCTTATAAGATTGTATTTGTCATGTACCAGCATGCAGGCCAAATGTCCATAGCAGAAGCAGATGTGGAACTTGTCATTAAAGTCAAATTAATACTCATCCAACATAATACAAATGATAAAATGTAAAGCTTGCAAGCTGAAGGTAGATTCTGAGCAGACTTTTCGTGCAGTGACACAAACAGGATACATGGTGTAACACTGTGTTTCCATGAGGCACAAGGGTTTTAATAGCATGAATTTGAAATCACCCCATTGCAAGCTTACCAAGGAGCCACAGATAAAGTGCCAATGGACAAAGTATTTCAAGGGGAGGCAATAATAACTCTCAAGCAGAACACAATGATGAAGAGGGTTTTTAATCTTACTACATATGTAGAACAAGTGGGTCAGAGCCTTGTAACAGAAGAAGCCTTACTCTCTATCAGATGATACATAGGGCTTGGAATCATATCTTAACATTTCAGCTTTCATTCTAAAAGCAAGTGTTTAGGCATGCTGAATATATATACAAAAAAAAAAAAAAAAAAAGGTTTACAAATGTATCTCGATTTCTGTCTGCATCTGTAATGATCTGGAATT
Source organism: Microhierax caerulescens (assembly GCA_035590215.1). Taxonomy (NCBI): domain Eukaryota; kingdom Metazoa; phylum Chordata; class Aves; order Falconiformes; family Falconidae; genus Microhierax; species Microhierax caerulescens. Next base: position 44,903,986 of record JAVJGJ010000014.1, read on the forward strand.
AATAGATATGAAAAGCACAAATTGGCCCATATATCATAAGGTCTTATTTTCAAGAATGAAGTCTTTTTAACCTAAAGTTTTACATACATTAAGAAGTTTTTTAATTTCTAGCTACCTTTAGGGGCAGAAAACTTAAAAGAATATATAACCATGTGCACCATAAAGCTTGAAAGCCTCACCAGTATACTCTTTAGAGTAAGCACTCCTTGCAGGAAACAGTACAACGGGAAGGCTGCAAGAGATCAGCTAGTGTTTTCTAGAAACCACTTAAACCAGCTCAACAGTAAATAACCAGTACATGCACTTGTTTCAGTAACATAAATATAGCTTAGTGCTAAAATAATAGAGTGCTTCCACCTAAAATGGCTCCTTCTGTACAGAGCAGAGAGAAACCTCTCCTTGCAGGTGCCAGCAGGAATTTATAAGAACTTTGCAGTTAAATTAGCTTAGACTTAACTAAGTAAGCTAAAGATGTCTTCCATCAGTAAGAACCTTCTTCCTTTAATTGCACTAATACCTTATGCAGTGCATTATTCTTCAGTTTCATGTTGTATTGTGTGGCAAAGACTATATATACATTTTAAACTGCTGGGTCACAAACCCTTGGCGTCCCTGTCATTGATTTCTAATATTCTAAGGGCCACATCACAGGGTTAGGGTTTATCAGAATGATTACTGGGGGGCTGAAAGATTTATGAAGACCATCTTCATTGCATGTGTGAGAAGAGTGCACTGTGAGAATGCAATGGAACTTACAAAGCCAGTTATATGTTATTGGAATGAGGGTGACTTTTCCTCATGGAGCAGCCCCTGGTTCTATTGTCAGGGGAAGTAATGGCTCTGGAATTGTTATCCTTACATCAGATAGGTAAGAAGTCCTTCATTACTGTTTATGAGGCCTCTCCTTTTCCCTTTGTCACACAGAATAAGTACTGGTTAGACCTTTCAGTCTCTTTCTTGAAGCTGAGTTTAATCATGAGTGTAGAACACTCCTTTATTTTAAGCCATTATTAAATGGCTCTGGAAGTGCTGAAAAGTGGTTTTATCACACAATATATGATTTGAAACACCTTTAGCATGTCCAGCTCCTTGCTGTTGTTGTAAAGCTCCCAGAATTGTAACCTAACTCCTGAGACTATATTCCTTCAGCTACTGTACTTCTCTTGCACTGATAAGAAAAGTTCTCATCCCCACTGACAGTCCTAAGCACCTGAGTAACCTTTCCTTTTGAGTTATGGCTTAAACATAATACGATACATATATTTAATGCCAAAAGTAGAAAGAAAACAAGCAACATGTGGCTGTCTACCCAGAGAAATAGCAAGCAGCAATGCCTGAAAAAGCCATGAGAAGATTGCAGCAATAAGCATGCTTAGTAATAGCCCGTAGATAAAACAGTTAAACACAGGAAAGGAAGAATATGAGTGAGCAGGCAGATTATAATGGTTGCTGTTCTTTGGACAGGTATTATGTCAAAATACATTCCTATGATGGAATAAGAAGCAAATTGAGGCTTCTGCGCCTATACTCAGAACCACACATATTTTTCAAGTAAAGAACTTAAGAAGCACAGTTTTTCAATAAGCAAGAAATCGAATGAGGTCAGGATCCATTACAGGTGGACAGTCTTCCCCCCAGCCTCTCCCCCGTCACAGTAGCCCCGACACTTCTTTACATCTGCAGTGTACCCCAAAGAAGCAAGAGGCAGCAATGCTCTTGTTATCCCAGAGAAACACAAGTGCTGAGGCACCACCAGCCAGATCCTTCAGCTTTCTCTTAGCTGGGCCATTAGCCTGGACCTCCTTTCCACCCAGACACCAGTATTCGTTACAAGGGAGGTAAAATAATTGCCTTTGAAACTCCTAATTGTCTTCCAGTTTGGCTTGAGGTTGAATAAACTGGCCCAAAACTTAGCAAGGAGAGTGAGGTGATGTCTAAGCGACAGTTAGTACTTTATGTTTTTAAAAAAGAGATAAAATCCCCACTAAAAACCTTAATGTTCCCCAAACACTTTTCCAGTATCATAGATAATGCAAGCATTCTGTACACACTGTCCAGGGATGGTTAACCTCAGGTAATGTATCATTGCAAAATCTTGCTGTCTGGCTATTATTAAAAATGATAGCATCAAGCATTTCCTTCCATTCTTTCTGACTATTGTATGCTGGTCTCAGAGTTTTATCTCTGATGCACATGAGAAAGATTTGATCTTATACCCTCCAGCATTACCCAACTGCTTGGTGCCTGATCTGGTCTTATAGCCTGAAAAGAATGAAATTTTGAAACAATTATAAGATATGTTGGAAATGCCAAGGAGATTTTAGTACAGATGGTCAAAAGTATGTGATAAATATAATTTGTCATACCACATACAGATATAAAAATAAAGGAGCTATCTCATATGAAAAGAGTTCTGCGTTTGTTTTATTTGGTATTTAGGGACTAAGTTGTGTCTAACGGTTAAGTATACCTGTTGGATTAGTCTCCCTGTCCTGGTTTCAACTGGGATATAATCAGTTTTCTTCTTAATAGCTGGTACAGCGCTGTGTTTTGCATTTAGTACAAGAATAATGTTGACAACACACTGGTGCTTTAGTTGCTGATAAGTAGTGCTTGCTCTCAGTCAAGTACTTTCCCGTTCCCCATGGCTCTGCCAGTGAGCAGGTGCACAAGAAGATGAGAGGGAGCAGAGCCAGGACAGCTGGCCAAAACTAGCCAAAGGGATATTCCATACCATAGAACAGCATGCTCAGTGTATAAACTGGGGGAGCTGGCTGAGGGTTGTTGATCACTGCTTGGGGACTGGCTGGGCATCGGTCAGCAGGTGGTGAGAAACTGTGTTGTGCATCGCCTTTTTTTTTTTTTCTTGGGTTTTATTCCTCCTCATCACAATTATTTTTGTTGTTATTACTATTATTATTTTCTACTTTATTTCAATTATTAAACTTTTATCTCAAATCATGACTTTTACTTTTTTCCAATTCGCTTGTCCCACCAGGGGGGTTGTGGGGAGTGAGCAACTGGCTGTGTGGTACTTAGTCGCTGGCTAGGGTTAAACTATGACACCTCCTCAAGTAAGTAAATCAGCTATAGAGAGAAGAAGGTGCTTCTGAAGATGTCCAAAAAGAGCTTCAATTCACCAAAACTAAGCACTCAGTTATCGACATAGATGATTTTAAAAATTTATTTTAGTTGGAGTGGATCTCCCTCTGGAGAGGGAGAGGGGGAACCTCTACCCTCTGGGAGGGGGTGCCTTCAAAAGCACTCATCCTTTCTCCTAGAGCTAAGAAGGGAATTTATTTCCTAGTTTTAAAATATTTATTTATGTATCTATCTATTTACCTATTTGTATATTGGGGGAATCACCAGGCACCTAGGATGAAGACACATGCTGGAGCTAGATAAGTGTGTTTCCACCCTCTATCCTTCCTTTGAGAAAGCAGAACTGGGGAGAAATTTTTAAGAGAAAACAAAAACAAGCTAGAACCATTGTGGAACAAAATAATGTTCCATTGCTTTATTTCTAAACTTTGTTATCACTAGTGATATCTGTAGGAAAGCAAAAATGAAGGTTAAAAAAATATATTTCCAGTTTTGAAGACTGATAAATTAGTTCCCTATTAGAGATAATGGTATCGATATATTCTTTATCTGAGGGTTTGCAAAATTCATTTCTTCTCCCATCTCCATGTAAAAGAGTACCCTAAACTTTTTCTGTTAAGTTCCCAAAGCTTTGTATTACTGTTATAATACAAAAAAAAAAAAAAAAAAAAAAAAAGAAGACTAATATGTTAGTCAGGCTAGCGTATACAAGCAAAGGAAGAGCTGACAACCAACCACTGTGCCTTGAGGCAGTTTTTCTGTAGTGGAAAAAAAAAAATGCTTGGTCTGAACTCAACTACATAGACATAATGCCAAAAAATGAAGTAACTCCTGGATTTAAAGACCCTGAAGTCACTAGAAAACTTCCTCAGACATCAGATGACATTAATTTATTTTCCAGTGATTCTTAGTGAGTAAACCACTGAACTGACATTAAGGAAAAGTGGTTGGTTTGCTGTTCCTGACACAGATTACCTACAGGTCCCTGGATCAGTCACAATGCAGGACTATAAAAGATGGAATTATTTTTTGAGTACATACATACCAATAATGGAACATTAGGCTGTGGAGGATAGCAATGATACCACTTCTAAGGCTGACAGTGGAGAGGTCATAAGTGAAAGCATGATACCTGTAACACATGAAGGATGTGTATAAGTGACATTCAAGAGAAGAAATAAATGTCTTCCAGACCACAAAAAGTTGTTAAGCCTCCTGAACCATCTATGAAACAATTCAAATACCTGACCTCTGCCTGAAAGTATCTACGAAAAGAAAATAATGCAGAATGCAACAGGAGTTTCTGGCCAAATTTTGACCTGAAAGAATGGTATGTATTTTTATCCATGTTATCCATAAACTAAGTTGTTTACTTAATAACTTAAAACTTATTAAATAAGTTAAACTTATTGAAATGTTCTATAAGAGTTTAAAACATTTATCTGACATATGGTAGATTGGACCAGCTAATTCTCAGTATTTATCCCATAATATATGGAGTGTGTGTTTTAAATCTCTCCATGTCCTCATTAGACACTATACATTCTGGAGCCAAGGGAACACTACATTAATGACACAAAGTCCTCTGCATGATGAAGATGAAGTGCTATGGGTGTAACTAATCTTTCAGGCATCTCTAGGGGGAAATTAATGCTGCTCCTTACAGGGTGCAGCTATGTGGCACACAACAGAGCACTAGAGAGCAAGCCCAAGCACTGGGCCTTGGCCACCCACAGAGCTTACCCCTCACCTCATTCCCGGGGTCTGCTTGGGACCTTTCCAACTCACATTCAGACACACCAGGCACAGCAGGGGCTGGTTCCACACTGTATAGATGCAACCCATTCTGTACCTGGCCCTTTTTTATTCAGCTATACAGACATTGCCTTAGAGACTTCATCAGCTGAATCAGTCTCTAGGTGAAATGAATCCCACGCTATAAGTAAAACCACCGATCCAGGCACGAATTCATTGAAACACATGGGTATAAACTGAAACATGTGAAATTTTGTCTGAACATAACACTTTTTTTACTGTGAGGGTGGTTGAAAACTGCAATAAGCTGCCCAGAAAGGTTGGAGAGCCTCCATCCTTGGAGATATTCAAAAGCCATCCGGACATGGTCCTGGACAACCAGCTCTAGGTGACCTTGCTTTGAGCATGGGGTTGGAGCAGATGGTCTCCAGAGGTGTGTTCCAACTTCAACCATTCTGTCATGCTGCAAATCTCTTAACCAGTGACTCCAGTCCTAGACCAGTTGTTGTGATGCAAGCAGCATTACCTGTCTTGGGTAACGGACATACAAAATTACATGGCTATATGGAGGGTTAGTTCTGCAGCGTGTGTGCGAAGGCAGAGACTACATGAGGAGAGAGCTGCAACCACTCTGGCTAGGAGGTGAATATTACATCACTTTGGTGCTCCTCATCTGCAGCCTTTTAAGCTCCTTGTAAGCAGGGTTAAATACTACCTTTGTTTTTCAGATAGTCCACTCGAAGCCCCTGGGGTGCTCATGATGCTACTTTTGCTTGGGAGACTCTCCTCAGGATTCCCTTGTGATCCCTGAAGAGACAGTAGAGACTGAAAGCAAGAGCCTAAGCGAAGGTGCTCCGTGTCACCCATGACAGTGACTATTTTACTGTACCGACAAGAGAGGAAACAAGGAAAAGTAACTTCCCTAGCTTTAAATAAATTTCTGAAGGTAGAAGAGGAAATGAGGGGAAACGCCAAAAGCTACACCTCCATAATCAACACAAAAGTCATTGGCAGTACTGAGAATAAAGTCCTTGCTCATGGATCTTGTAGCTCTAGGAACTGAGAAGGCTGGATTTGCCAACAGCAAAAGCCATAATCATCTCGGAGAGTAACTAAACTGAGGGTGGAAGTTTCCCTTCCAGGCTTTTAGGTCATCTGAGAAAAACAGCTTCTTTTGCATCAAAAGAAAGACAGGCACTCATGGAGATGCTCTCTGTCACACCCTGGTTTGCTGTGCTAGTCTAGACTTGGAGGTTGTGCAAAGGGGGCCCTTCTGGTGTCAGAAGAACTTGTTAGAGCCTATAAATTTCTCATAATCCTATTTGTTGTTCTCAGCACTTCCTACTTCTCATATCCTTCCTTTTCTGCAGGAACAAATTTAACTTGTCTTTTGAAATCTCATTACCACAAGATTGCTCCTTCCTGTGTCAGCCAGACTTTACTGGTTGATAAAGAGAGAAAAAAAAAATGAAAAGTAGGATTATTAAGATGGAAGTTGTTTACACACAGATTGGTATTCCCAAGTCAGAGCACACGCTGCAAGTTCCCCAGCTTCTGCTCTGCCATCAGGCTCTGTATGTGCTGAGCGCCCAGATGTTTTGGCTAGTAAGAGATCAGATATGGTCTTGTAGGTGACAGAATGCATTGTGAGCAAAGGGAAGTGGTGAGGAGGCACACACAAAACTGTAGCAGTGCTAATGTAGTAGAGCAAGCAAAAGAAGCTTAACAGCACATGCATCATAGTGTGTAGACAGCTCAGCTTCACTCCAGCAGAAAGCTATTCTGGTTAATTCATTCAATCGGTTTGCTGTTACTTTGTCATGCCAGCTCCTAATAACAGAAAGGCTCAAGGTACTTTTTTACATCTGTGACAGAAGATACTGAAAATAAGTGCGACAGCAAGGGACCCTTCAGGAAGGGATCCTGCTAGCTGACATTCCAGAAATTCCCTCTTGTTAGTTTAAGCAAAGATATCAGCTATAGCGAAAGTAGTTATCTGACATGTATTATGTGAGACATATGTGTGACATGGAAGGAAAACAGAGGGTTCCTCAAGCTCAAGTGTTTTCTGAGGAAGGGACTGTCATGCATAACTGATGATATTTTTCTGCTGCTAGCTTGTCTGCCTTAGTTTGCTGTTCTTTCTGTACACTGGGAATGAAATGCAAGGAGGCTGATAATGGGAACATGAAATCAAACAATATAAAACAATTTGGATCCTCAAAAGAATTATGTAGGAAATGAAATGCTTGGTTCTTGCTGGCATGACACAGCTTATTATTTATAAGGCTAAAAGCTGGTTCCAGGGAGAACTGGAGATGAATATGCTTTCAACAATCTAAGGATTATGCTCAGACTGGCTGAAACCCATAAAAAGTCAGAGATCATGATGTGAGAAAGGCAGTCTGCTTTTCAAAGTAGAAGTGGGAGTTAGCTGTGCTGGGGAGAACTTGCAGAGAGGAGAAACACGCACACAGAATTTCTCAGATTTGGGGTTTCGGGGGGTGGTGGTGGGGTGGCTAGATATATAAAGAAACTGTATTCTACTGATTGACAGAGAAATTAGGCCTATTCATGTACCAAAAAATGCGATGTCAAAAACTGAAACAAAGAGCATCCTTTGCATTATGTAGATTTGAATTTCTGTTTATAAACACATTCAATTCAGTCAAATAGTTGTTTCCCAGAGAAATGAGAATATTATGCCTACAGTATCGATAGATTGTAGACATCTTTGTTGATTGGGAATCAATTGGACCTTACATGCATACTTAACCTCCTGTGGCTTTACAATTTCAACAGGAAATTTGACAACCAACAATTTATGATTTGGTATCATGCTGATGTGTGCTGCGAAAGATGGAAAGATCTGATCTGTGAGATTCTTCAGGGCTTGCCTTTTATAAAACCCTTGCATCAAGAAAGATAACATTCAAAATATGATAGTGGCTAATTAGATATGTGCCAGTGAAAATAAATTAGATGCATAAAGAAGTACTGAGACGGAACATCTATTGGGTGGTGGCAAAAGCAAGTAACATTATCTTAGCTCATCCTGTATCCATTAAAAATGTAGTGAGAAATATTCTTCAGAAGAGGTCATGTACATTACTCCAGCCCTAAGTGAAAGATTAATCTTTTCAATAAATCATCCTGAAGTTAATTATTTCCAACTGACTTAAAAGATCCGTGCTGAAGCAGCAATTTTAAATTGCATTTTAAGTGATTCATTCCTTTATACAGTCATTAAATGTATATATGATCAGGTTTTTAGGTCACCAAAATGTTAATCTGTAAAGGTTTATGAGTTTAATAGAAGGTCCATAGGGGGTGGATACTTGTCAGTTTGCCCAGACTATTAAAATACCCAAAACTGGGCTTCAGCAAATATTTAACTGTCATCCGTTCAGGATCTGTTATGTTAATTGCATTCTGCAGCACTTCTGTATTTATTTGTTACTGCAGAACAAATATGGAGCAGGGCCAGCTACAGATTTCAAAAGTCTTTTTTCCAGAAAATTGCTTTTCAGAGTGAATATAAAAAAATTATCCTTTAAATGAATAGCTGTGAATGATTAACCTGGGCTTGTCTACTTTTCAGAACTTTTTATAATATCAGGCAATCTCTCTTAACAGGGAAATCTCTTCACAGTTTTCAGATTCCCAAGAAACAGAACATGCATTCAACAGACTGAGTGACCATTTTAGTTAATTAGTGGACAGTAAGGGTCAAAGTTGGGGCAAGGGAGGGTTAAAAACTGCCTTTTGGACAAGTCTAAATCTTGCACCCCTTAAAAAAGGAACAAAAATACCAACTTGCAGTGTGTGAACCTGGGGTTTAAAGCGCAAATGTTCCTGAAGAACAGTCTTGTCTTACATGCTTCCCTAGTACCTCCTAATATTCTGGATATTCTGGACAACACAGTAAATAGACCTTTGGTCTGATCCAGTTCAGCTTCCCACTTCCAGACCCTAAATTGCAGGAAGGTGTATGAAAGAATGAATGCAGCTACATTTATGAGCTCTACTAGCTACAAAGAGAACAGAAGGAACCATGCTGAAGACAAAAATAGCGGAAGACTGATCAGAGGCAGGGAATGACCTGGAGTCACCAACCAAGGCAAGGGCTCTTTACTCTAGGAAAGTGATGACTGAAGGGACAATATGACAAAGGGCTGAAAAAAGTCATGGCAGGGAGAAGGTGAATGAGGAATGGTTATTCATTTCCTATACAAGAGCTAGTCATCATGCAATGAAATTATGTGGCAGGTTGAAAGCAAAAAGGGGAATGAAGCTTTTTCGCATGATATAGCTAAACCTTGGAAGTCACTGCTGCTATATGTTGGAGATGTCAAAAGTTCTCAGGTGTTCGAAAAGTAACTACATAAAGTCACGGACTAGAAATCCACCAACCGTTATTAGATACAAAGACACCAACCAGTTCTGGTTTAGAATCTGAGAATGGGAGCAGGAAATATTTCATGTTTGCTTTACATTTATGTGCCTTTGCATTCTTCCCTTCTCCATTTCTTCCCTAAACTTCCCTATTGATCACTTCCAGAAAGACACTACTGAGCTAGATGAACCTTTTACCTGATGTAGCATACTTGTTATTAGCCAGAAGCCCCTCACTCCACTCATGTTTCTTCCCATTTGCTTTCCCCCTGAACTCTGTATACAATTGAACAGTTAAGTACTTAAAATTTCAGAAGGTAAAAAGGGCAGTATGCCCTTCCATGTCACAACACATTTGGAAGTTTCTCCTCAGCTGTTAGGTTTCAGCTGTAAAAAACCCTAGAGAATTGTAAAAGATGTGGTCAGATGAAAAACTGAAAAGTGTCAGTGGCTGCTTTAATCTTTCGATAAAATACATCCAAGCAAAAATCCTGGATGTCTTTAACCAAGGGCTAGGCATGGTCATGTAAACTCTATGGTCCCTTTTAGTCCCATGGCTCCTAATTAGGTCATTGCCAGCCTTGCCTACTTCTAGCCCAGTGGAAGCTCAGCCTCGGTTGGGATCATACTTCGCTTTGCTAAACCCTGCAATATGTGTGGGTAAAACTTGCTCTGGGGTACAGAGCTCTGACATGCATTATTCAGTAGCAGTAAGGCCCAAGGGACCCTGCTGGAGATGCCAGCCTTACTAATACTGTCAAGAGTGAAGGGGAAAGCAATTATGCTAACCCTAATCTCCCACAAAAATCACTGGGTAGTGACAATGAAAGGAAACAGGACTGTGAGAATGAAAATATCCCAGAAAGTCAAGCTCTTTGTCTACCTCTACAACAAAAGTGTTCTGCTGTGATAAAGTCAAAGTAAGTTCTGATTTTCACTGCCCCATTAAATGGTTATATACTGTAAAGGTTTACAAAGAAATAATCGTGTTGGTGTTCTTCCTGGTTATGCACTCATATCTTATAATGAAAAAATAAATGATAATGTCTTTGCTGTACTACATTGTTCTATAACTGAGAGTTAGGTTGTGTTTCATTTTAAGCATTTTCAAAAAATACAGATAATTACAGCTTTTGCTAACAACACTGAGGCAAATGTGAATTCACTGGTGGGCTTTTAAGCCTTATCTCAGCATGTTTGATATAGGAACAAACATTAAAAGTACTCTGGTATTTTTTGCCAATGCTTTCCTGCATAAATTCTATTAAAAACATAGATTCTTCTGGTCTTGTGTGCAGAAAGCACAGTGAGAATAAATCTAATATTAAAATGACTTCTTGAGATGTCAAAAATTTAATTAGAAATATCAACTACCTGTATTTTTCTTACTTACTTGCAGTTGGTCGTAACAATCTGCAGAGAATATATGCGAACTAAGTCATCCCTATTATTTTCACTCCTGGGTTATGATACAATTTGGCACAGAATTTTAGCTCAGTTGCAAAAAGTAATGCTGGGCCGTACACATTCAGATTGATACATGAACCCCAGCAGTTGTATGGGATTTTGTAACTTTCTTTAATAAGTAAAGGAAAACTGCATATGTTATGGAAATGAGAATTTAGTGAGATAAAGGACAGGTCTAGTTCCTTTTCAGCTAATACACAAAGATATTCTACCATATCAGACAAGAAAAATTTCTAAAGAAGTAGACCTTTCTGAGCTGGAGAAAAGGTAGATGAAATAGAAGAGATAAAAATAAAAATTGCAGCAAAATATTTTCTCTAAAGGAAGATTTTAATTTTTTTCTTTCACATAAACACTTGAATAATGACTCTGCAATTCTCCAAACTGGAAATTTGCAAAAAGCTGTTTAGCATGGGTTTCAGTAGTATAAAGAGCAAAAGCTCTTCAGGGTTTCAATTACATCTTTGCAACAGCTGTAAAAAATGTAAACAAGCAGATTGTTCCAATATATGAAAACACCTTCATTTGCTACTTATTTGTCATACAGGGAAAAAACTATCAGTGACGACCATTGGAAAGTTTTAGATAAATAAAAAAACCCTCCAAACCAGGAAAAATATTGTGCTATCAGGTAGCTGCAGCTTTGCTGTGTGAGCTAATTATTCACATAGAGACATTTTCTAAATGTGTTGCTTAAGACAGTAATGGCTTCTAATTCTATAAAGCCATTTGCCTAGAGCAGTAGCTATTATTGCTCTAACTTAGCAACAACCCCAGTGCCTCCACTACTTCATCTGAACAAAGACACTCAGCTTTCATGTGCCACTCTTATTCAATTTTCATGCTGACACTATTAAAAATTTTCCTAGAAAATTTACCATCTCCTTCCAGAAAATACAACCAATGTCCCTAACTCTCTCAGTGTGGGACAAGGCCTGGAAAACAGGACCATAAGTAACAATCAGTTAGTTGAAAGGAGTGTGCTCGAGCTTGTAGGCCGCAAACCTTGGGATTGCGAGGAGGGTGGATAGATACCAGCCGACAGGATGCCAACTGTTGAGTCAGGCCTAAATAAGATAAGAAAAACAGATGGCCTCAAGGAGAAGTGAGGAGTTGCCCATAACGATATAATTATTGTCTGTAAGAGACTTAGTGTCCTTTGTTTGTTCTTAACCAATTAGGGGTTGCCTAGTATGTAATGCTCAGCTTAAAGAACCAATCTGCTTAAAGCGCGCAGCCTCTGAAAACATATATACACTTGTAATGGTGTACAATAAATCGACATTTGCTTGCATCAAGCAGTGTCCTGTCTCTCCATCACAGCATCTCAGTTTCTTATTCCACCACAGTTTGCTGTATTTCAGAAACAAAGTTAACTGATGGCTGGTTACTAACTGAGGGCTCAGACCAATTTTTGTGGCAGTCAGGTAGAGAACTGCCATTTAGTCTGGACCCACGGAAGTACCGTGTAAATATAAACAAAGTAAGATATATCAAACTTTAGATTCTCTAGTAAAACAATAGAAAGAATATGAAGAACTAAGTCTTGTCTGCTGCCTCTCTCCCATACATGTAGTGATCGGCTCCCTGGAAAACCAGAGGCTGGACTGGTCCTCAGTGTGGCCATGAATATGCCAGCTGGGTGCTGGGCAGTGGCAAAGCAAGCACTAGAAAAAGCACAGACCCTTTGACCCAGGACCACCGTTCTCATGTTCTTAATGTGTTTGAGGCTTGTTAGCCATTGTGCTTGTATTTATTATAACATGGGTCTTCACTCAACAGTCATGACAATGGTGGATCACCAGTGCTTTCCTCATACGCTTCACATATAGAGCACTTAACCTTGGAGCGGCTAAATTATAACATTATTGGCTTGGCATTAACTTATCCTACCTGTCCTGGTAGCAACATTCTCAATAGAAACAGGCCAGAACTAACACCTGCTATAAAAACATGCCTGGTTTCCAGGCCAGTTCAATCCATGCTCAGCTTTGTGACTCCAGCATACCTCTGTGTTTTTCATTCTTATACCCTGGTGTACCTTAATACCTTATAAGCATGCATTATTCCAGGAAGTCTTTGGAATCTGCTTTTCACAAAAGCAACCTTCTGTAAGCTCAGGTCTAAATTCCACTGAAGCTAAAGTGGGTTTTAAATCTACGCTTCAGAATAAACATGTCTGCACACATTTCCTACATGTGGATGAACACAGGCCTAAGTTGGAGTTAAGGAAAAAAAAAGATGGAGGAGTTCTGTGGCAACTCCACCTCTGGACTCCATCACCAGGGTGCATCTTCCTCCCCCCATCCCCTAACAAGAGAGAGCCTTTCTGCTCGGACCACTGCTCTGGCTGGAGGAAACGTGCCCTTGTGACCCTCACAGCAGCGGCACAGGGAGACCTGCAGAAAGAGGGTGGGACTGACTGCGGATGGCACTGGTATGGGCACAAAGCATCCCGGGACACGTCCACACATCCTCGTGACCAAAAGCAGTGTGGCAGAAAAGGTCCTGGGGGTCCTGGTGGACACCCAGTCGACCAGGAGCCAGCAAGCTGCCCATGCCCAAAGGCGGTGAGCAGGCGTACCCTGGGCTGCACTGGGCAAAACCTTGCCAGCCGCGGGAGGGAGGTGAGCCTTCCCCTCTGCTCAGTGCCGGTGACACCAGGCCTGCAGCGCTGTGCCGAGGTCTGGGCTCCCCAGTGCAAGAGAGACCTGGACATACTGGAGAGAGGCCCCCAGTGTCCCTGCCCCCTGCCCCGCCCCCTCCAACTCCCGGTGGCACCTCGGAGGCCACAATGACGCAATGTGTTTCCCCGGTGCTGGCCCGGCAGCCCCCCCCAGTGCCTGCAGGGACGGCGCTGTGCCGGCACGCAACGCTGACGCGGAGAGCCAAGCAGCACTGGCTTGGCACCAGGACACACCTTGGCAGCCTCGCTTGAGCCTGCTGGGCACAGTCCCACGCGATTCCCGCAGAAGACTTCTCCTGGCCTCGGTAGGATGGGCCGGGTGAACTGCTGCCGCAGCTGCAGGTGAGCTCCCCCCACAGCTCGGGGACACACCAACACAGCTGGGCCCCACAGCAGCTGCTTTTCTCATGCCCGGCACAATCTGCTCTGCAGGAGCGACCCTGACCCCGTGCGGCTGCCGCTGTATGTCCCTGCATCACCTGAGCCGCTGCTCCACCATCGCGTGCGGGTGACCCGGGGCCATAAGAAAAAGAAGAGGCAACTCCTCCTCTTCAAGGATGCCGTGGTCATTGCCAAGTCCAAGTGAGACTCAAAGACCCCAGCAGCCTTTCCTCCCACGCCCTGGCCCTGGCACCAGGGCAGGGACACCCAAGGTGCAGCTCCAGGTCCCCAGTGCTGCCATGGCCATGCCCGTGGCAGGCAGATGCTAAAGGGGAGCCACCAGGCTCGGCCACCTCCAGGTCACTCCCTGCTGCTCCTCTTTGCAGACGTGACAGCACCCTGGTAAAGCTCTACCTGAGCCTGGCCCAGCTGCTGGTGCTGCATGGTGCAGCTGGATATGCTCCTGTGGAGGACAGAGGCAGGGCCAACAAATCCCTTGCCCTCATCTGGCCCTGCGGCTTCTGCATTGTCACTTTCCGGTGAGTCTCGATGCCATGTCTCACGAAAGGTGTGGACAGTGCCTCTGTCCTGCCCCACAGGGCTCTGTCCTGCCTCTTTGACCGTCCCCACAGGGCAGGTCTGTGCCGGCACCCACCTCTGCCCACAGGCTGGGGTGCAGGGGGCACTCAGGCTGTTTCTCCTCTCTGTCTGCAGCTCCTGGGAGGTGAAGGATCTCTGGGTCAGCACGCTCCTTGGGTAAGCCCTGCCTGGCAGTGCAGCCTGGGGGCCCATGCTCACAGCATGGGGGGATGCTCTGGCATAGCCCTATGATGCAGAAACACTGCTCCTCAGCTTGGGGGGGGGGGGGGGGGGAGGTGCCCCCAA
>JAVJGJ010000014.1:44930902-44940950 GCA_035590215.1 Microhierax caerulescens
TCACACCAAATCCAAACCACAGCCCTGCACCAGCTACTGAGAAGAAAATTAACCCTATCCCAGCTGAAACCAGGACACATAAATAACTGAATATAATAAAGTACCTTTTAGATGTGTCAGTGCTAGGAAAGATCTGAGAAAACAGTCCTCTCGTGTATCCTCTAGATATTCTTTGGACATACACCACAATAGATAGAATGAGATTAAATGGTCAAAACACAAAGTAACAGTATGGTATAAATTCCCACTAACTGCAGAGCAAGGAAATTACCTTTCAAAATACTGTATTTCTAAATCCTAGGTTACAGTTTCAGCAAGTAAATGTAAAGTCAAGTCCTGAATGTAAAAGACAGAACAGTGTGTTTTCTAAATTGGCATGTATATCCTGCAGTGACAGCACCTTTTATTGAGATCAACAGGAGTTACAGTTATTCAGAACATCCTGAGACAGGATCCAGATAGCTGCTATTAAAAAGTCATAGATACAAACTCTAATAGGGAAAGAGAACACTATCACAACCTGTATAAATCAAAAGCTGTAATTTCCAAATACTGTACTAATTGCATTGTATAAATTCAATAATGTAAGGAAAAGGAACACAAGAAAGTAGTATTCAGCATGATTAAAAATGAAATAATCTAGTTTTATTAGGAAAAATGTGAAAAACTGTATTGATTCATTAGTAAATGGAAGTTGGAGGCTTGCTAGTTCAGTCAATGTATAAATAGTTTGCTCTGTGGTTCTGTTAAGGATAATGAACAATTTCCCTTCTGAGACTAATCAAAAAAAAAAGATGAGCAACAAGTATTTATTTTAACCAGAACTGTCCAATCTAAATCCGGTGTCTCGATGAGCCTGTGTAATTACTAACGCAGCCTTCTCGGAAAGTCTTAGAACCCTGGGAAAGCTCCAAAGGACTGGAAAAGACAAAAACTGTCTTTGAAGACAGTGGTTAAAAAAAATCAGGTAATTTGGGAACTTCAGGCCTGCTAACCTGCCATTAATCCTCAGCCATCCATTTAACCAGTTGAAAACTACCTATCCAACATAACAACTAGTAAGAAATGATACTGAACACTCGTGTGACACAGCAATGTCCACCAACACTAATGTACAGAAAATAGATCCTCTTGTACTGGTTTTGCATTTTTTTTTAAGTCTACATGGTTGTTATAAGTTAAACCGTGGTATAATGTTTAGTGAGAAAACACCTTATACACTGCCGTGCATTTTGACTGATAACTGGGGCGGCATTTGGAGGACAGAATGCAGGTGCTCACAGTGGTGGTTTACTGAACATAAACTCCAGTGATGCTTAAATCCCTGGGACTGCCATTTCAAACCTTGGACAGATGAATGGAAAAAAAAACAGAGGATAGGACAGAGAAATTTTACTTTGCTTTAGTGCATTCCCTTACTGGAATGAACAGTATCTGAAATCAGCAGTTCAAAAAGATGTTGATAAATTGAAGAGGATTTGAAGAGATGTAAGATGACTAAAGCACTAAAAAACATGCCTTATTGATAGACCACAGGAGCTGACTCTGTTTAGTCATCAGACCGTATATCTCCTGGCACTAGTAACTCTGTTATGCTGTAAGCTAGTTCAGGGAGCAGCTCTGACTGACAGCTAATCTGTCTTCTTCTGTTTGCTTGTTTAAGGTTTTCATCTGCGCCAGGTCCCTGAACTGGTTCACCCCATGGCCACAATGTGCAGAGCCAACACAAAGCTGGTTACAGGGACAAGTGGTGGGCAGCAGAAGGAAAAGACAGGACAGTTCATCCCTAGATTTGGCTCAAATGAACTGCCTCCTACAGAACGCTCTCTCCAGCTGTGTGCTGTCGGTGAAGACATCACAGACTCTTCTGAGTGGATGCCAAAGCTGGTGACATTTGCAGCAGAACAATTAATTGAGCACTGCAATGTCTTCTTTTTCACCAGCAGTATCATCCATGAGATTAGATGACAGTCTAAGAGATTTCACTGCCTGATTTAAAGACTATTCAGGACGCCCTGCAGTATATGCTATGTAGAACAGCAGACTAGATGATCTGGACATTTGTTTCCGTCCTCAAACCCTAGGAGGTGATGTGTTGAAAACCATCCAATCTTATAATCTGCAAGCAACCTATAAACTTTTCTTTTAGAAAGAGGAACACTAGTGCCTTTATGTATTCCTCCTCCAACATTTTCTAAAGAAATATGACTGTTTGGTCCAGTTACCTGCAGCTGAGTGCTCTCCAGCCTTTAACATGATACCAACAAGTCCAAGTGGATAAACAGGCTAGTGCTCCAGCAAAATAATAAAGCCATCATTCACACCTATAAAAGAAAAGGTGCCTTTACCCAGTTTTATTGTAGTTTATGCGGCACTTTTCATGGTTTATTCAGACCACAATATTTTAAGGAACTGTAAAACTATTTTTAACTGAGTTGTCTTTATTGTCCCTTTAGTGCCACAACAGATAAGCTATAAGGCATCCTACTGTAAAGAGCTAAATCTTTCCCATGTTCCAACCATACCCTGAGACAGCATATAACATACAAACCATGAAAGAAAACCTTGGAAATAAGTGGGTCAGGAGTCTAGTGGAGAAGTGCCAGTTCATGGCTGTTGGGCTGTACGGAGCTTACCAGAATACAGATGCTGCCCCTTTATTCATGCAATGCACCGGCAGCAGGACCACGCTGGCTCAGGGACTACCAAGCCACCTCAGTCACAGCCGGGAAGGAAGCAAGGCAGAAGGGGCAGCTGTGGCCAGGTCTGGTGGGTCGTCCAGTGACCTGGGACCCAGCTGCCCTTGCAGCTTGGCTTTGACTGCAAGAGGGACCACGGCAGCAAGGGGCTGCCATGTAGCACTAGTGAGTCATTGCAAGACCTCCTGGTCCTTTGCAGCTTTCAGAAACACTCGTGCCTTGGGCTTTCCATCACAGGAAGATGTGGCAGTGAATTTGACAAGGTGAGGAAAATTAGGAGTGTTTGTACAAGACTACAGATTGGGGGAGGTGGTAGTAGTGAATCCATAATTGGGATCCCTTACTGAAAGGAAAAAGGGGGAAAAAAAGAATAAGAGTCACATTCCTGGAACAGTCTTAGCCCTTTTAAACTTTAACTGCAGGTTTCTAATAATCACAGAATTTGCTGTAATGTGAGGAGAGAGATGGTCACTAAGCTATTTGGAAAATTTGAGTGAAAATTAAACTATATCCAAATCTAAGGAAGTCTACATAGTTATGACAATATGCTCTGCTACAAGACCATTTATGAAGTGTTGGTGTGACCCTGAAGTTCAGCCACAACCGGAAAAACAGTCAAAACTGAGGTGGCAGTATTGTGGGTTATTGCAGTTATTTCTGAAACCAAAAAGGAAGGTTGTTCCCATCACACCAGCACTGTGTTCCCTCCTGAAGAATGTGTGTGCAGGCAGAGGACTGGAATAAAGGGCTTTTGCTTAATTTTACTTTTTTGTTCTTTTACATCACAGCCTAATCCTCAATGAACTAACCTCAAAATTACAAAGGAAAATGATAGACCACATGCTCTTTATCAATGGAGCTGTTTTTTTATCACAGTCTAGATATGCCATTCTCACCCTCTCTGGCTGAACTTCAATGAGTTAACACTTACTTACATTCTAGTCTGTGAAAATTTTTAAGCTGCAAAAGCCTAGTCAGAGCTGGGCATCATCTGCATACTGATATCACAGGACATGCTGGCTCATTCCTGTATGATTCTGTGTGAACTTCCCTCCCTTTCATATTATGTTGAATGAAGAAGGATGATAAAGTGTTAACCCACATCTGTCCATGTCCCTAAGCAAGGTGTTTTTCCAGGTGGGGCAGTGGGGGGTGGGGGTGGGGTGGTGGTGCAAGACGGTAGTAATGTGTGAATGTATTATTTGGGTTAGACAGAAAAATGTCTTGAATTTCGTGTGATAGGGAGAAATTTCCTCAAAACCCTATGAGGCTGCTCCTGCTCTGTGCAAGGATTTTTTCCCAGCTTGTATTTCCTCACGAGGAAGTAGATCTACTTCATAAGCCTGACTCACTGTTGCAAACAGCTTTGGTGGAAGTACCAAATACTCCATAGTGTGTGCTAAAAACCTTTTAGAGCCAGAAATGTATAACAGACCTTAATTTTATTCCAGTTTGAACACAGCGAAGAGTGGAACAGGGAAGAAATGTAATGATGATGTGACTGACTATGGTTTTGACTGTCTCAGCAGTTGTGCTGGGTATTTCCAGCAGACTGCTTGTAAAGGTGGTATTAATACTTCAGCAATCACACGTAAGAATTTTGTTCAGCAGCAGAGCCTTACATCTAGTACAGTTCACTGCATGGGGAAAAACACAGGCAGCTCATTTTAATGAAAAACAAAACTAGCATTGTTTCATAAAACTAAATGCTAGTACTTTCTAAATAAATAATGCATTTCTGCTAATCTTTCATTAACAACTAAACTGAAGATTTCCTATAATGAAAAAAATCAGTCAAATCTAGCCTTCAGAAAATATTTCCTTGCACATTTTGATCCATTTCTGTCAGGCAAAAGGGCAAAAGGAGTCCTAAAAGCTCCATATTCATAACAAAAAGTTTCTTCAGCAAAGGTACCAATAGATAGATTTAAGACAGACAGCCAAGAAGGGCTGTTGAATCAAGACTCAAAGCTGTTCAAGCTACACTTGGAAACACTGCAGAAATGTGGAGGCTGGAAATATTTTTAAGACATTCTAGTCCACCCATTTGTTTGGCTGACTGACCAGCGTTGCAAAAGTAAGCGTGACTGCTTGCCTCCTCGGCCTGTAGGGATTTAGTACAATTGGACTACTCTGTCCTCCTTTATATAGACAGTGCCAGACATTAATTACAGTGATTTGTTGCTAGCCTTGTTTCCTAAGGAAATAAGGCTCATACACTTGTATTGTCCATTTGGGTGGACATCTGTCCCCCTTAACTTCTGAGTTGATGGGTAATTTCAAACACAAGTGAGAGAACTAAAAAACCTCGCAGATGTTATGTTCTTACAAATTCCATGAATACTGCTGGCTGGGTAAAAGAAAAGGGGAAAGTCTGTAGTTCACTGAAGAAGAAAGGTAGAATTAAGCCATAACCTTCAGCACAGCAGAAACTGGCTCTGCTAAAGAATGTGCCGTCTTTGGGCCAGCAGAAGTAAAATATAATGGATGGAGGTGAGCAGGGTAATTGAAGTGGTAGTATAAAGGAAATGAGACCTAAGATTTGCAAGATAACAAAGCTCTCAAATACTATCAAGCCATCAAATAAAACATTTGATTAAACTTCCTCCAGCTGGTTCCTTTGCATTATAACCCTGCTACCCAAGAAAGTTTTATTAAATATACAGGCACTTCACACACGGATTATATTAGCAATTCGTTACTGATTTTCTTTGAAACTGATCGCAGCTTTATTGTAAATTATATATTGTCAGGTTTATAATAGTTCACTAGAAATCACAGGGTAGCTAACAAAATCACCTCTCTGCTCCTTAACAGAATTTTTAAATGCATTTTGCTCAGATCATTCACTTCCTTAGGTAATCATGTTTCTTTCATTAAATGAGCACTATAGCCGATGTTGTTATTCTCTGGCTTCATAAAAAACGTCAACATTTTATTTCAACAATTATTCTGTCCTGTTCAAATTAAGCTGCTTAATTACTGTGGTTTCCTGAGGACTGATTTATATTGACCAGTACTACAAAAATCGTCTGTGACACTTGAAAGTATGCAGTCTGAGCATTACACATTTCTGTTAATCTTGCCACAGGTGTTACTAGAGATCCCTATACACAAAATATTCTTTGCTCTATGTTTCTGCTTTACGTATTTGTTTGGAGTCTTTGCTGAAGTTATAAATGTGATACTGTGGAAGAGAGAGCAAAGCTAATGACATCTTCACCAAGAGTAAAAAGGACAGCATAAACCACACAGCTGAGTTAATATTTAAAGAACAAGAATTTAATTTGGTATGCAACGTTTTCCTAGGAGGATCTTTATTTTCAGTGCTATACATGTGAAAATAAGAATGAATAAGTGGCTTGTTATCTACATGTATAAAAATATAAACATCCTGTCAAACATCTGCAAAGTCACCCTTCATGATATGCATCACTGAAAAGACCTATGCCTTAACTTCTAATTAAAAGAAAGACTGCCTTTGTTTTTTTAATAGCACTTGTAAATGCTACTGCATTCATCCGTAAGTACATGAACTGTGAACAACAGCTACAAAATGTATACAGGACTCCAGTACCGTGCCTTTAGGTTTTTGTCCTTCTGCACATCAACAGGTTAGCAGAGTCATCATGCTTATCTGTTCTTTGAGCTCTCATCAGAAGAGACCAGCATTTTACCTTCTAAAAATTCTACTGAAATTACTGAGCAAATGTTTAAGAAAAATACTGTCTTCTGTGCCAAACCATCCAATGACTATTACATTTATGGCACCATCATTTTAAGCCTAAATTTAATGAGTTATTGGTAAATGAAGGGCCCCGTTCCCTAATAATAATGCTTAGAGATTTTAGCACAAGCACAAAGATTAAAAAGCCATTAGTTTATGTTTTTATTACACTCATTTTTACTTGAAATATGTGTTTCTGGGTCATCTGCCAGCAAACAGATAGGCAATTATTGATCAAAATACAGGCAATCTTTGTTTTGGAGATGCATTCAACCACCTGGAAGTTTAGTTACGATTCACATTCAGGCAAATAACATAATCAATCTCAGTTCTACAAGCTGATATTCATATTCAGTTTTTCCATAGAAACAGGTATAGGAAACCAGTAAAACATTACTATATTATGTACATAGCATAATATGTAAATGCTCAGCTAGATATATTATGAAATTCTGTAGCACTAAAATGATTAAAAAACTAAATGATTCGTGTAAAATGTTTATATACTGTATATATATGTACACTGAATCACAAGTTCAATTTAAAACTGCCCCTATTCATAGTTTCTATGATGGATATAATAAGCTACCAGATTCTTAAAAAAAGAAAGCTATCTAGAGCAAATTTGAACACTTTACTGAAAACTGATTTTATACAAAATTTTAAAAAACATACTTCAGAATTACTTAACAGAAACTAGAAAAAGACGGTCATTATTCTTGAGAACGGCATTGTAAAGACCTAGTAGCTGTGATCAATGTCCTTTCACTTGTGGTATAAATAAGTTAAGCACAAAGGAATCATCTCAGAGTAAGGCATAGGACAAGCAGGTTTTGTTCTGTCTTCAGGTGTATTGGCCTCTCACTCGATCTTATTGCTCATCACATTTGGCAGGTATACGTTTCTATCCTTTTAAAAATACTCCATTATAAAACTGTTTACAACTGGACACCACCCAATGCTTTCCCATCTACATCTTCAGTTTAATCACACTGATAAACAATCTTGCTAATATTAAAAGACAAACAAACAAACAAACAACACAGTGCTGCAAATTATTTTCAGGTTTGTGCACTTGTGCATGCACTAAATGAAGGACCAAGTGGCAAACACAGAGACTGAGCACTGAAACTCAATACATATGTAGCTGTAGCTCTTTTCAAAGGAATTAAGGTTTTAAAAATAAAACCCTACTGTGAGATTCTTTGGTTAGAATACAAGTGCTAGCAGTATTTCTAAATTTGGAGTTAGGACAATTAATTATTCAAGAGTTTTAAAAATGTAACTTCAAGCCTTTACTACGTACTGCTAAATTCTTCAACACTTGGGATACATTTAGAGTATTTTTTTATCACATTCTGAACCGACAACACAGAGTTTTAAATTAAGTTCAGGATTTAAAGGAAAGTGTTTTTGTATCCCAATCTTCACAAATTTATTAGAAAAAGCTGCTCAGTTTTCCCTGCTGTAAAACCTGCTCCTCAGATTGTCTGTTCCAAAGCAAGCTATGGCTGCCTTCTCCAGGAAAGAAAGACTGTTAGATAGCACAAACAAAATACAGCTTAGGAAGGGTAATTTCCCCTGAAGATAGTTGGCATCATTCTTGTTTTTTCTAAGTACGGGGCTTAATCCTTTCTAAGAAGCACTAAGTTTGCCTAGGAAGAGGTACTTAATCTCAGCAGTGTTGTTGCCCTGGAAGTACTGCCATGAAAAACTGAGAGACTGGTTCTTAAAGATGTGGTTTCAGCATCAATTCTATTGGCTTCGAAGTTTTACAGCACCAACATGACAAAACTTAAAAGTAACAAGCAGGGTGCTCTTGATTGCACTTATAATGTCCATCTTCATTAATTCAACATACATGATTTCAGCTTCCCAGGAAGCAGGCCCTACCTTCACTCTGGCAAGCCTGGCTTCACCTCACCGCCATAGTTTTGAGGGCGTTCAAGGAAACACGCTTGGGATATTCTATGCATATTATAGACAGTAACTTCAAGAGAATTATAAGGACTTCACACCACCCATGAAAGTTACGATTCACAAGCACTTTAATTTTTCAAAGCATCGTTGTTTTACCTCTCGAGGGAATAAACATGTGTCTCTGAAGACACTTCGTAGTTCAAATGGTTGGTTATCCAGCGATCCTGTCCTTCCACATCAGCCTTACGTGCCTGCTGTGCAGGCCCTGGTCCAGTTTAACAGCTTGGAGAGGGGAGTCCAGAGAGACAGGGAGCAGAGAGAGGAGATGGATGCAGCAGGTCACGAAGGGCCACACACACACACACACCTCCTGCAAATTACTCATCTCTATAGATGAAGCATGAGCTGGAGTGCCAACTCCTCACAGTCAGGCATCACTTCTGTGTGACGGTTGTTCACAGACAGACATCACTTTGATGGGGTGGCAGAGGGATAAAATGGACCAGTTTGGGTCCGCCCAGCAAGGCAAAATCCCCCTTAGGAGTACGGGGATGAGAAAAGGCAGCCACTCGTGCTGTCTTTGTGCCACCTTCAACAGAAGTTGCTGAAAAGCAACCAAAAAGTTCTTCAGCCCCTAAATGGGTGGGTTTTAAAACACCCCACCCTGGCAGAGCTATCCCTCAGCTCCTGCACACAGAGAGGGGCAGGGGCTTGGGCACACGCACGTGCTTTCCTGGGACGGGCACCTGCCTACTCCTGGTACCTCTCTCTTTCCTCGCTACCGACACAGCTACTGGGAGGCAGGGGAGGGAGGATGATGGCATGAGCTGGGATGCAGTGGCTGAGCAGGGACATGGTGGTCGAGGCATGACACGGTGACCTCCCGTCCCCGGGGCCTTCAGGAGGCACGTGCAGGAGGGGTGGGGGCTGCGCTGGGGGCTGACCCGCCTTGTGCATGGAGGCAGGCGCAGGGGTGAGGAAAACGCAGGGGAACACGGCCACCCCCCCGCCCCATCCTCCACGTCCTCCTTCCTCCAGGCCGGGAGGGGACCATGTGCGCAAGGGCGTGCAGGGGCTGCCCCCTCACCCCCACGCCACGGGCCGGGCGGCTGCTCAGTCCCGGCAGAAGACATACTCGGTGTAGCTGGTCCAGATCTTGTCATCGGCAGGGCCACCCTGCTCGGGGGCGAAGGCGCAGGTGCCGGTGGAGGAGCAGGCAGCCATGCGGAAGCCGGCCTCGGAGAGCCGGTCGAAGGCCTGCTCGAGGAAGTTGAACTTGAGGTAGTAGCGGGCGGTGTAGCGCTCGGGAGGGCGGTCGGGGTCACGGCTCTCGTTCAGCGTCTCCCCGAAGACCTCCTTGGCCAGCGCCGTCTTGCCGCAGACGGTGATGCGAGCCACCCGCCGGAACTTGGCGTCGGCCTGCGCCTCCCGCCCGATGGTGTAGGAGCCCCGGTAGCCGATGGTGATGTAGCCCGAGCGCCGCCCACCCGCCCCGTCCAGCGACTGCGAGGGCGTGAGCAGCGGCCCGCCCGAGGGGCTGCGGCTGGCGGTGGGCGACGGGGCGGACGCCGCGGCCCCGCCGCCGCCCCCTTCCAGCGGCTCGGCCTCCAGGTAGCCGAGGAGCGGCGGCGGCGGCGGCTCGTCGACGCCGAGCGCCCCCTCGCGGTGCAGCGCGGCGGGGCGGGCGGCGGCGGCGGCGGCG
>JAVJGJ010000014.1:44946213-44961494 GCA_035590215.1 Microhierax caerulescens
GAATGTTATATGTTATATCTGATAATATTTGTTCACAGAGGTTGTTTTGCCTGTGTGTTTGCCTATGCAGTTGAATGTGTTTAGCTGGAACTGCATGTTCTAGGAAGTCCAGCTGCTATGAAAATACATGAAAGATATTGAAAAATCATAGAATAATTCTGGTTGGAAGGGACTTCAGGAGATCATCAAGTGCTCAAGCACTTTCCTTCTGCCAGTGTGATACAGACCTTGCTTTCAATAATTTTGTGAGGGCAATGCTTTGCAGAGCCTGGCGGAGAGGGAGGGAGGGAGGACAGCCATTAGCTGTGTATTCCATGTCCTTGGCCAATACAGAGCTACAGATTGTGCCTGAGAAACTTAATCAAGTGAGCAATTAGTGAAGTTCAGAGCTGTGTTAATTTCCTTCAAGCACCTCTGCAAAAATTGAAGGACAAAAGGCACCCTCTCAATGTCATGGTGACATGCAGGTTGTTTCTGCCTCAGTAAAGAAGAGCATCGAAGTGGACACCTTCCACACACATCCTCAGCATTGCTGAATTTGGTGCACACAAGAAGCAAAGCTATGCACCTTATGCCAAATGTGCAAGTACTACCAGCTGCTTCCTCTCAGCTGATATCTAGGAAAATGTGATGCTGGATTCCCCGTGTCCCTGCTTTGGTTAGTTGTCAGGAAGTTCCAGCTCACTCTGGTACAAAAGAAGCAGAGGACAGCTATGTCATTTCATAATATGTAGTGGTGTGTTACTTTACATGCACAACACGTGAGTTTTTTTCTCCTGTGCTAAATTACTCATAACCCCTATGGAGCAGTTGTAAATCTGGGTGTTTTTTTGTGAGTCTTGTCTCTCTGAAATTCATCTTCTATACCTCTGTGAAACATTTCATTCACGTCTTTAAATCTTCCCTTGGTGATTTTTGTATCTGTGAATAAAAAGCATTCTGACCTGGCTTCTACCACAGCAATGACAGAAAGGCAACCAGACTTTTGCAAACGTGAGTGGAAACTACATCGATCTTCTACGTTAACTGTCAGTGTGGATCAACAGCCTTACGCCATCCCCTAGAATTTGACAGTATAAGGATTCAGCAAAATAGCTTCTCCTAACAGGAAAAATGCAACTCATTATCTAGCTAATTAGGACACAAAACCCAATCTCTATCCCTTCCAGTAGGGTCAGCTAGGCTTCAGAATAATTTTTTTGTGGGGAAACAGCACATTCTTGGAGGTACAATCAAAAGGTAAGAGCATTGGTTTACAGAGGAACAAGTTCAGAATTGTCCCCAAGTCAGTTCCTCTGAGAAGCTAATCACAAGGGTGGTATCATTCCTGCGTGGGAATTGTACCTGTGGTGAGTGAACAGTAATTAATGCACCTGCTTTTGCTTTCTGCCACTATGTACCAATGCAAGGTGTGCTTAACCAGTGTTAATTATTTAATTTAGATTAAAATAAACGAATGGAATACAATCATTCATTTTGACAGACTCAGAAATTGAATGTTCTGCTTTGTTCTCTTTGCACCTTTTTCTGTTGAAATCAGTTTAAGAATTCCTGTTATGTTTAATAGAAGAAATGTCACAATCCTTAAAGGGATGCTTACAGCACCTGTAAAAGTATGAAGGGGGTGAAAGCCCACAGCAGGCTCTCTAGTTGTCAAATGATTTTTTACTACCTTACCTACCTTTCTTGGCTACCAAATAAAACCGTGTTTGCACTAGTGGGTTTTTTTTTCTCTACTGAGACTTAAGCTCATATCCTCAGTGGCAGAACTGAACGTATTGGTGTCAAACCCTGCTTGTTTCATGGCTCACGTAAACTAACGAGTGATATTAAACTGTCAAGGGATGAATGACTTCACAATGCTTGTATAGTGTTTCACAGTTCCCTGCTTGCTCATGTCACCCCAGGGTATCAACCCTGAAGGATGCTTTGAACATGGTAAAGGTGGTTCCAGCTTTCTACTGGCTCCACAGTTAAGTATCTGTTCACCAGACTTCATCATCTCCTGGCAAAGGCTGAAACGAAATTGATGAAGTCTTATTAGAGACTCGGTGTTCGCCTTCCTACCTGTAAGATGAGAAACAATTTATATACACATAAAGAGAGAGACCCTTTGTTGTTAGGATACTCAGACTTGTTTCTCCTTCTTTAGCCTCAGAGCACAGATCCTCCTACATGGAGGGCGCAGCTCCACAAGCTCTTAGTGGCTCCAGGCATCCTGGAAGATATCCATTCTATCAGGACCTTGCCAAAGTGCACGTCACCCATGGCTATAAATAGGGTTCGTGCCAGTGGGGACATCTGTGAGTGAAGGCTGCAATTAGACACTCTTCACTCCTGCAAGGCAGCGTATCTGAGCTGGGCAGCCCATGCCAGGAGGAGATGCTGAACCTCCTATTCACGGATACCCTCCCTGACCTGCCACGTAAACCAACGCGCCGTGAAGAATACATTTCTCTTCACTTACTTGGCGGGGGAAGAGATTTGCTGCCTAACTGCCAAAACTCCCTGCCTAGGGAGTGAAACAGCAGAAACCAGCCCCTGCTAGGGGCAGAGCTGGGTTTGCCAGAGCATTTTCTTCAGCCCTCATCCTCGACAGTGCTTCCAGAACTTATCCTACCTGTTATCCCCTCCATAATCCAGCTTGATTTTCTGCTTGGACTGAGCCAAGCTTGAAGAAACTTGGAATTGGCTTCATCAGGCATAGCTGATGGTCCCCCAGCTTCCTGAGGTGCTGTGCTAATGAGATGTTACTGCCTAGAGTAATCAAAAGCAGCTGCTCCTTACCTGAAAAGATAAACCGAGAGTTCTGCAGCTCATTTGGAGGTGGGTTTGATAAGCCTGTCTTCATTCATAGAAAACTTCACTGCATGCATTTCACTCTTTAGTTAGAGAGGCCCAAATAGGATTAAACTAACGTGTTTAGAAAATTCTGAATATGCTTTCCTGTTTCAAGTGTTTATGTAGAGGGATTACTACTCTGCTTTGTAGGGATTTCCTGTAAGGTACCATCTGTCTACAATATCTGGGGGGTTCAGTCATGTATGTAAACATAAATAATACATTGTTACTAAAAATAAACATATCAACAGAAAAAGATGATCGAGACGTCAGGACATTTAAGAAGTATATGGAATTAAGAGTGTAAGTATGTTTAGATTTAATTAAATTTTAATGAAGCAAATATCTGAATACACAGCTAAATCACAGCCACTTAATTCCAGCAGCTTACAGACTCTTTAAGCCCTCAAGAATATAGGAATTGGATTTTTAAGCAGCTCTTCTCTTTGTGTACCTGCAGGCTGCTGACAAAATACAGGTTATTTATTAATTGCTTATGAACTAAGCACAGAAATCGTCTTTCCTGCATCTGCAACAAGACAATGGCAAAAGTATATGCCATAAAGTTTGGGTAGCTGGAAAGAGTTATGCCCGTGCCAAGGAAATTGTTTTCACTTTTTAAATTTTCGTGTGTGTTGTGTATGTACTGTTTTTGCCAAACTACCTTTCTCAGAAAATAGAAAGTTTTCTTCATTATTTTTTTGTATTTTTTAACTGGATGTCACGAGTCTAGATTGTATCAGAACTGAGTCCCCTAAATAAAATCCTTTCAAATAAAACAAGCACAAAAATCTATTCATCTCAAGGAGGTTAAATCACATAGAAATAGGTTGAGATTATAGGATGGATCTTAGCGAAGGGAGAGCTTATCTGGGAGGCAGGAGATAAGCGTAAAGCGTGCAGTCATAATGACAAAAACGGCTTCTGGAATAAGAAAAGATCTCTTTGTAAGTCAAGACACTGTCTATGACTGACAGTTTGAAAAAGGAAAAAATTAAAATTGCAAAGCATAAGGCTTGCTAAGAGGGAAGAGAAGAAGGAGAAAAAATGAAAGATACAGCTAAGGAAAAGCAAAGTAAGTACAGAACAGTTACTTCTGTGTTTTATGAGCCCTCAAGTCCATATTTTTAGTATTTTAGAGGAGTACAATAGCTAGCCAGGTTTTTAATACTGTGTATAGATAATAAACGTGGTTATTCAGACCTGTTTGATAATGGAGTGACTTTAAACAGTAAAATACTCATCAGTAACTTGCCCAGGTGACCTCTCTTCTTACCTTCCCAGCCCCTGTCCTCAGGTCAAGGCTGATCTGGCTGTCCCCTTGATTTCCAGTGGAAAAAGATGATGTTTGGATCACTGCTGTTTGACAACAGGAGATGTACTAGTAGAGCATGTTCTGCTTGCTTTCTCCAAGAAAACTCTACCTTCTTCCTCTTACTGTGCTGGTGCTTTTTTTCCATGATCCAGAGCGAATATATTCAATGCACCAGTTCAGGTTTTTCACTTTGTAGTAGAAAAAATGTTTGGGAAGCCAGAGGAGGTGCTTACACCTACAACCCCAAGAGCTGATGTCTCTGCAGGTACAAGAGACCAGAATATCAGCAGTGCCAAATTAACTACATATCACACATCCAGAGCAGGGGTCAGGAGTGAGATGGACTGGAGGAACAGAGGAATGGAATGGAAAAGGTCTTCTTGTAGCTAGCTATACAAAGGAAAAATAGTTCTAACTATGTTTAGTATTAGTAACTATATTACCCGCAGGAGCTCTTCAGAAGTGAGCTGGGTACATTCCAGCAGCACATGTTTCATATACAGGCTGGGAAACGTCAAAATAATCTCATCTATATGTATTATAATGACTGACACTCTGTAAAACTGATTGTACAACCACTGCCCAACTAGGTTTTCTTTGCTTCATGTAATTTATATCTTCTGTGTAAAACCTTTTTTTTTCTTCCCATTCACTGAGTAAAAATTGTTTTGCTGATATTGTGCTTTCTTGTGAAGAATAATATCTGGTTTACTAAACTCAGCTGGGTATTGTCAGTAAGCTTATTGAGCATTTAAATCTTTCAGATGACACCAGCTTGAGCTAACATCTGGTTTGTTCCATTCACTGGTCCTGTGTTTTATTTTGAATATTCTTGTAGGATGTAAACAATTCCTCTTCTACATAATATTCAGCTTACCTGCAGCACAAATACTAGGTTCTATAAGAAAATTTATGGCACTGTAAAGATTCTTGATTGAAAACACAAAGCTAATTAGCCATCTTAGGCACACAATTCCCATTTACATGAATTGGAGCTGTTTGGCTAAATCTTGGACTAGATGATTGTTGTAGGTCCCTTCCAACTGAAATATTCTATTCTATTTTCTTCAGCTTTGAGTATCTCAGCCCTTGTCATTATGCAAATCATAAATCCATCTGTACTTCTTCTGGGAAATTGGTGCACAGGAAAGCATAGCTAATTTAATTAATTAATCCCTACACCTAAACAAAAGTAGTAGCTGAGCTAGTTAGTAAGTAGTTTTGTGTTCTTTCACACTGATGTGTCAGGGAGAGACAATTGACTGGTAAGTGCACATGAAGTCTGGGTATGTTTTGTCTGCTAACACTGAATGAATAAGAATATATGTACTAAATTACCCCATATAATTTTTTCTTAACTTCTACTCTCCATCCTTGTTAAGTTTGGAATTTATAGTAGCTTACTTCCCCAAGTTGTATTCAGATGATTTCTTGATTTTTTAATTATTATTGTGTGTCTGCCATGTGCTTTAACTAGTCTAGGAATATCAGGTTCAATGTCATAGTTTGTGTTAGGATTCATAGTGATTTTCTTGAGAAAGGACTCTGAGAACGTTCACAATGCTTTGGCAGGGCAAACCTCCTAGCCTGATGCATCAATCAAGTGAGGACCCACTCAAATACGCCTCAGCCGTGAAATGCCAGCCACCTGTCCAACCAGGAGGCAATGCTGTTAGTCCCTTTCTCACATCTGGGAATCATGTCTGGCTGTGGAAATATTCCTTTGCTCCACTGCTATGCAAACCACAAGTGCTAGATGCTAACCTGTTTGAATTTGTACCGAAGGAGCAAAGAAATACATTGACGTGCGTTTGTCACAATCAGCTTTTTTCTGACATCCCAAACTGTTTCCAGGTGTAAATAAAAATGGCTAAAGGCAGTAGGAGAGCAGGGCTCAGGTTCAGGGATTTAAATGACTTATGAGCGAAGACTCTAATAGGGATGAAATTGCAGAGCAACGTTACTATACCTCAGGTGATGAAGCAGTAGGTAGCTCGACAGGGTAAGCAAGGGTGATCCTGATTCAAGGTATCAGAAGACAAAAGTATGAGCAGGTTGTAAAGCCACACTGTGTGCCAAATGTATTTTTTTAATGTGAAAAGCAGTTTTCTTTTGAATCTAGCACAATGAAGTGATGTTCCTAAAGCCAGGGAGCAAATCCTTCCTGATGAAATCCACATGCAAATGTAAATATAGAAGTTGAAATTTTGGCCTCTCTCAGCTCTGTAGCAAAGTTCACTGTGGTTTGAGCCAGCATTTCACCTGACATATATGACTGACTGCACTGTATGCATGCTTTTCCATATATACTACTTTATTTCATCCCAGCATTTCCTAGGGAAGATCTGAAATGTAATTTCCCAAACAGTGCAGTGGTTTTCCTTCAAAATTCACATATACATTGTTGTAAGGAAAAAGATCACCGCCCCTTGGCAGTTTCTGGCAACCTTTGCAATTCAGTAGTTAAATTACAATTTCTAACCAATTTTTTTAATAAAATGTCATCAAAGGCTCCAGGGTCACAAGCTTAGCTCTTAAAACCCCAGACTTTACAGTGACCTTAGAACTATCCTTCACTAGTCAGGTCTGTTGTGACTGAATTTAATTTGGATGAACCGTGCCTCTTGCTAGCCACAGACATCAGTGTCCTATTTCCACAAAGCTTTAGAGCAATAGTAGTAGCTTGTTGTAGTAGTTGGCTTGTGCCAACAATGTACCATTTTAGCACTACAAATGTTGTGATAGTTTCTGTTATGACCTTAAAATGTTAACTCTTTAGGTGCATTTCTGGTACTGTTTAACAAGGACAAGACTTCTAAAACTCAGGCTAATTTCAGCTGTATAGGACAGCTGACGTAGAAAAAAAATGTAAATACATGCGTATCACTCTTAAGTCATGCATTTTAATATCATTTTGAGCTTATTTCTCTTCTGCGTTAATCACTCTTGCCTGTTGTCCATCATGCCTTTCTTTAGGGACAGCATTGTTAATATAAAGCCTCAGTCTTGTGAGATGCTAATTGCCTACAGTTTCAGTGAATGCCTAACAAAACTCTTTACGCTGAACTAGCCAAAGATAACAGCATCAAAGTATGGGACTAAGCTGCAAGTCCAGGTGGCAAGGTGGTTTGCTTTCCTTTTGAAACTGTGACAGGACCCTAATGGTAACTTATTTTATTCCGTGATGCTTTGCAAAGGGCAAAGTTAGTATGTAATTTGACGGTAAAATAATTTTTTAACTATTAGTTTTTAAATTGCTGTGGGGATTTTTGTTTGGTTTTGGTTTGTTTGTTTGGTTTTTTTAACATTTACTTGTGCAATAAATGTATTTTTACGGTACCTACCAACTTTTACCAACCACCCAAGCTGCGGTTCCCTTGGTGCGAGTGGTGGCCCCGGCCCTGGGTGCAGCAGGTGGCAGCGCTGCCTCTGCTCTGGGTTTGCCTGCCCTGCAGTAGCCCAGCTGGAAGGAGCCACTTCTCGAAGACCATTTCGTAGCTCAGATGCCTTCAAACAGAGGCACTTCTGCTTGTGGGCAGTGCCAGCTAGCCTCACCAGGGTGCTGTCAGCTTGCCCTCCAACTCTGGACGGTAGCGTTCTTTGTGCGAAAGTCCTCCGAGTCACGCATACAGTGTTTGCTCCAGTGTGTCCAGCAAAGAGTGTAAGTGTCTAGTATATAGAAAGGAGTACAAGTGGCTTCTCATTACTTTGCTTTTAAACCCAAGATTCATATATCTAAAAGAGAACAAACTGTGTATCTTTACTGATGCCACGGGCAGCCTTCTCTGGTAGGTGCAGTTGCCATCTGTTCCTAGAGGTTAAAAAGAAAAGTGGTACCATTGTTGTGCAAGTAGAAAACTGTTCCAGAGTCACGTGATTAAATTGTTCCAGAATCACACGATTAATTAGTGATCACTTTCATTTCCACTGTTTTTCTCAGCAGTAAATACAGTGGCAGTGTCATTGACAGGAACAAACACTACTAATGCAATCAGGCTGGTGCTTCACGTAGGTAGAAGTCCATCAAGAAGGCCGTAGATGGGATGCCTGATCATGCCTTTGTCTTCTCCAGGTCTGCAAACTCTATTTGCAGTCCATGGCTCTGAGATCAAGTGGGACTGGCTGGCTTGTGTCCACCGTGCTAATGGCTCAGGAGCAGGCTGTCTTGTGGATAGAGCTAGCTGAAGTGGTCCGATAAAGAGCCAAAACACAAGATTAAAGATTAACCAATGTAGATAATGAGGGGTCCAAAAACAGAGCTCGAGACCTCATGCTCTTCTGTTAATCAGATAAGCCAAGTAGGACATCTGCTACCTGCAAGGAGTGGGGACAGGACTGGAGGAGGAGGGAAGCAGAGACAGCAGCTGCCTTAGCTCCTTTGAGAGTGGTAGGGAAAGGAATGGCTTGTTGCAAACGTGGTGGGAGTAAGTAAGACCAAGCCTTCAAGATGCGTGTGATGAGGTATATCAAACAAGGTCATCCTTTCTGGATTTTTCCTTCTCCTTTTTTGCCCATATGTCAAATGACCAAGACAAAAGCAGAACCAATAAAAGCAAGAAATGTCACCTGTGTGGCCTCTGTTATTCCAAGAAGACTCATACAACGGATGAATTAGGTCTCTGGAGTTCAAGGGAAGTAAGCTAAAAGGCTTAACTATAAACCGAGAGAGTAAGTGAAGTAAAATATTTTTCGTTGAGGGGATGAGATGTGAATCACTGAGGTCAACAGTGATTTTGAGACATGCTAAAACTGGATGCCTCATAATCATCAAAGCATTTCTGTTAAATTATTTATTATATAGATGTGGATCTGTTGTTACCTTTAATGTGGACTCCTCAAATGGGACATCCGAGTTACCTGATAGGCAATACATTTGATGCAGTGTCACCAAAACAAAGAAAATCCCTGGTCTTTTAACATTGCACCCTGAGAATACATACCAAACTGGAGACACTTTGAAGTTCTCTTTTGGTGTCTTATGAAATGCATTTTTCAGAAGGAGTTTGGGTGAGAAGTGGTAATTTGGTAAATCAGCTGAGGAAGTGAGGAAGTCATTCTTTCCATAAGGGCAGACAGAAGTGGGAGAAGGAAATGATGTCAACGCAGGGCTCACTGCCAGAACTGAGAAAGGGGAAATAGCTTGTGCACCTTCCTGCTTTGGACTCATAAAGCAGGTGGGCTGCATCCAGAAATGGGGGAACAGGCATCATCCTCACAGATCAGCGTTATGTAAGTGAAATCAAATTAAATGAACGCACATGCATACACGGAGGCCTGGAGGAATAGCTGACCCATCTTCGCGCTTCTGTCAGCATTTTGTTCTTTCCTAGTACATGTGTCAGTTATTACTGCCCTTCCCATTGAATTACCCCTATGACAAAAATACACCTCTCATCAGGCAGGCAGGCACAGCCATCCACACGTATCACGCTGCTGAATCAGGATCACAATGGCTTTAAAAGCATGTGACTGACAACAAAATTCCAGAGGAAAAAGACCAGGAGCTCAGTAGGAAGAAATACGGGACAGTCCCATCTAAGGTAGAGAAGCTGATTATGATGTGTCTGTAAAAACACCAGCATTCTCACACGCAAAACAGGAAGAAGATGCTAATGTTAAAGAGCAGAATGAGGAACGAGTTAAAAAATAAACGATGGTACGTGTCACAAGAGGTTGCCAGCGCAGCCTTCTGACTAAGTTCACAGAGGCAGCCAAGTCTTTTGAAGTTTCCTCTCCCTCTTTAATCAGTCCCATTAGAACAAGTAGATCCCAGCTTCAAAGGTAGCAGGGCTTGTCAAAGAAGGAAGCTGCCTGCTCTTGAAACTGTGGATGGCAGCTTTATGTCCCTCAGTGGTGGTTCCCACATGAGGCTGCGCAG
The DNA here is from genome assembly GCA_035590215.1 of Microhierax caerulescens. Lineage (NCBI taxonomy): Eukaryota > Metazoa > Chordata > Aves > Falconiformes > Falconidae > Microhierax > Microhierax caerulescens. The sequence continues at coordinate 44,956,248 of JAVJGJ010000014.1, forward strand.
CGTCGGCAGGGTGGGCGTGATTGCACAGTGAGTTCTGTGTTCAGATATCTTTGAAGGACTTACGCACTCTCCCTAAATTATTATTGATCCTCTCCATTTGACAGGACTTCCAAAGACTTGAAAAGACACTCCTTAAAGCATACTTCTTAGCTTGATCGCTCACCTGTAAAGTCTAGATGAATCCACAGACCTGCTGTGTTTGAACTGTTTTGTCTACTGCTTTAGGTAACAAAGTTTTATTAAGAACTTGACATGTTATACAGAACTTTGCAATTATTTTGCATTTATTAATAAATGCCTATACATTTTTGTTGTTGTTGTTCTGTTCTTCCTACAAGGCTTTCCCCAAAACTTCCCTACAGAAAAGTTTTTCAAAATGGAAAAAAATAATATAGTCCTGAACACGGCACACCTCTCTGCTTCATTTTGACTCCAATTTCACACTTCTGCAGTTTGAATATGAACATCACTTATATTTCAACAAAAATTTGCTGTTTGTTATACTTTTCTTCTCATATTATATTAATGAAATTGTATATCTCAGTGTACACGTTACCCAGTTGGTAACCCTACTTCTGGATTTCCATCATGCTTGAGCAACTACTTGCAAGTGTTGCAATCCCATTTGCAGTCTGAACCACAAGGCTAGGAATCACCTCAGAAGTATGACTTAGTCTCATGAACTTATTTTCATGGTGTATTTAGAGACCAGCTGTGCCAGTCCGGGAATTTTTCTGGAATACAAAGCAGATCACGAGTGGTGTGTCTGATAATGTGTCCATGGACACTGTGTTCACAGTTGCTTCTTTGGTCTTCAACAAAACATCAGTCAAATGGCAGTATTAGAATCTGACACTGTTCTTGTTAAAGCCATCTTTCCAAGTAGTGTTTGAGTTCAGTTAGAGCTAATGCAGGCAGGATGGGTGAACTCAGTAAATCACGAAGTCAGAAAAAGAAAGGAATGGAATGAATCTCGTGAGATCATCATCTAATCCACCTCTGCACCAAGGCAGGATAAGAAACCTTGGACTAATGCTGGCAGACATTAGCGTGATACACTGGTAGTGGCTGCAGTGAAGGAAATTCCACAATAATCTTACATACGGTATTTTAATGTTTCAGTATCCAGTGCCCTTCCTGGTATAAAGATGGGTTTTTTTCACATAAACCAAAAAACTCTGATAAATACTTAGCATATTTGGTTTTGTCTTCTTTCTCAGCAGATGCAGCAAAGTTGCTCGACATCCTCCTAAACCACCCAGACTGTATTTCTGTACCACGCACCTGTACGTGATGCACTTGCACATTAAAGCTAAGCCAGTCTGAAGGTTAGCTGCTGCCAAAATGAACCACCCTACTTTTATTCTGCCCATTCAGCCAGTGCTCATGTGATTATAATGAACCAGTTCAGAGGATAAAGTGGAGATGTTTTCAGTTTTTTAATAAGTTTTCTGCTGACTTAGTTCACTGAATCAAGCCCTAGGGAGGGCATTAGAGAAGTGCCAGTGGCTGGACTGGCTTAGCTGTGATGTGAAATGGCACAACTACTGTTTCTAGGCTAAACAAACCTCCTCACACCTCTTTCACAGGTCATGCTTTCTAAGCCTGTTATCATTCTTATGCTTCTCCAAATCCCCTCTAGTTTTTCTGTATCTTCTTCATACATGGTGCATTTAAGGTGCTTACGTATCCAAAGAACGTTTAAAATTCATGTTCGGTTATGAGTGAACATCAGGGTTAAGAATATTTTGTTCATATGCTCTTCTACCCATTTTTCCATGCCTAATTTGTATATGCCATTAACTTGTCCTTGCCTACCAGTGTAATAATTATGCTCACAAAATAGATGGATAAACACAAGTGTGTCACCCGCTGCCGTGTTTTTTCAGTTTAGGGAAGGTCATTGCAATCTGCACCCCTCCCTATGTGGTCACTGTTCATGTGACTATCTCGTCTTGTTTAATTTTAACTTAGAACATCATCCACATTCCAGAAGGACCTCAGGCAAGCGTTTTTCTAGTGGAAAAAATAATTTCTGATAAGTTTTCTTCAGTTTTGCCACGTATATACACTGACCTACATTGAAAGCAGGCACAACACAAATTCTCAGTGAGTCTTTCATGCAGTCTGAACTCTTTTGGGGTTAATGGCTTCATGCAAGTATAATTTTGTGGCAATCTGTAGGAATAAGATGTTAAATCTTGCTGTATTCTGTCTTTTAGATATTTATAAATAATTTATATTTCCCAGTAGAGATTTACTCCTGATACATATTCATATAGTTATCTCAACACATGATCTAGAGTCTTGAAGTATTTGGGTTTTTCCTTTTAAAGCCATCACCACCTGAAGTCATGTAGTCAGCTGAGAATCTGAGTTTTTACTATAATAGTTTCTCACTATTATCACTGTAAAACCATGGAAAACATGAAGCCTGAGGTTTCAGAAACAGCAAAGTTAAAGCAATCAAGGTCCCAAATACATGTAGTCTTTTCAATCCCATCACTTGTTAACCACTGCAAGGTTGGAGTCTGTGCTAGGGTGGGTGTCTGCTGTGGATGAAATCCACGCTGTAGAGAAGGGTGCACCAATAAGGACTCCATCACGGACTGTCTAGCTGAACTCACATCCCACCACAGCATGTGGTAACCTGTGAGTTGCTCTGTCCTGTGTAACCAGATCCTGTCTGAGATGAGCCAGCTTGTTCAGAAACACTCAGGAATGCCTGATCTGAAGGTGAAGGTTGCTGAGCTTTCCTGTCCTTCCCACAAAGGCTCTAGTGTGGCTCTCAGAGTACGGAAACAAGCAGAAGCCTATGGGCAGGCTCTGGATACCCTGCTTTTCAGCCTCAGAGGTGATGTGGATGATTGGGACCTTCAGGCCAGGTCTCTCAACTAGAGGCTTCCTTGTAGTGTGATAACCCCCACACACACTGATATGCTGCCCACCCTCTTGTGAGAATCTGGTGAGCTTTTGAAGTCCCTCTTTCCATATCCTTACAAGGATTTCTTGGGGACTGACCATACTTTTGTCACAGCCCAGAAGCAGATTCTCCAATTCAGCTTCCTCCCTCAACCTTGCACATTTTTTCCTGAACATCCCTGAAGCTCCAGGTCCTCTGTCAGAAGCACCCACGCTAATGGAGATTATTTGGGCTGATGACTTGTGGGGCTGGAGAGAGAAGAGGGCTCACTGCTTTCCAAGTGCCACCTCCAGCACTGACTGCCAGCCCCATCACGATCTCATTCCAGCATGCATCACACAGTCTGACCAGAGACCACCATTTTTCAGCGTCAGTGTGGCATCCACTCCTAGGACATACAATGGAGTGGACTTTATTAATAAACTTATGGGAAGTTGGCATCCTGCACTGGCTTCAGGCAAGACATGCTCCCAGCTGACCTATCAGAATAGGAGAGGAAGGAAGGAAGGACAGACAGACACATAGACAATTTGTCCACATAAAAAAAAGGATATAATACCAGTCAATAAACAGCACAGCATGCTTAGGGTGGCCACAGATCTATCAATATTTTTCACTTGGAGTCAGTGAGCAAACTCACCATGTCTCTGACTCTTGAAGCAGCAGCTTGTTCAATGATACTGTATTTCATACAACAGGTATGAATAGATACTTTCCTCCCTCCGTTAGCCTTGGTTTCTTTCCCACCTTTTTCATGAACACATGGAGAGTATGCAGAGGTCTGACCACATGCCCTTTCTCCTGCTCCCAGACTCTTCATAGACTCATAGAATGGCTTGAGCTGGAAGGGACCTTAAAAATCACCTTGTTCCAACTCCCCTGCCACGGGCAGGGACACCTTCCACCAGACCAGGCTGCTCCAAGCCCCATCCAGCCTGGCCTTGAACACTGCCAGGGATGGGGCATCCAAAGCAGCCTGTGCCAGTGCCTCACCACCCTCACAGTAAAGAATTTCTTCTGATATCTAATTTAAATGTACTCTCTTTCAGCTTAAAGCCCTTCCCCCTTGTCCTATCACTACAAGGCCTTGTAAAAACTTTCTCTCCGGCTTTCCTGCAGGCCCCCTTTGGGTACTGGCAGGCTGCTCTAAGGTCTGCCCGGAGCCTTCCCTTCTCCAGGCTGAACAACCCCAGCTCTCCCAGCCTGTCCTCACGGGAGAGGTGCTCCAGCCCCATGGTCATCTTTGTGGCCCTCCTTTTGATATGCTGGTGAAAGACAAAATTATGCATTTAGTCATTGCTTAAATGTTCAAGCCTAAATATTATTTGAAAATTTAGTCAGGTTAAATTATTATTCATTGAATGGCTGAGGTTTAGGCACTACTGCTGAGAAAAATTACCAGAAATTATCTCTACAGTGAATATTTATTGTAAATGAGGACTGGATTACTAAATTTTCTGTGGTTTCCACAGAATAGCTGTAGCAATTTTGTGAAATATTAGTTCCTTAACAAGAAAAAATTTCTGTTGCGTATTTCTAAGGCTGAGGATAAGTGCAAAATCTAGATGGAAAATTTCATAGAGGAAAAACAATGAATCAAGACTATTATGAGTTTTATTGCTTTTGTCTTTTTTTCTATGTTTTTATCAAAATCGTGGATGAACATGGAACATTTTTTTGTGGAAAACATCACTTCATTAGCAAAGACATTTGAACTAAGAAGAAGAAACACAGATGAGCTTAAACATATGTATTCATGAGTTAAAAATATTGTTATTTTTAAAAATCGTTATTGTTAAAAATCATGTCATTAATCTTAATACATTTGAAATCAATGCAGAACCTGACATACTTTACGTGAGCAAAAGCCCTCCAAGTAGGTTTTATTTTGAAACTCAGATACACAAGAGTGTCCTCACTGATTTAGCATTGGATGAGTATTCATTATTTTAACCTAATACTAATATTAGAAGTATCAGGGATACAGAAATAAATACAGTTCAACAGAGAACAAACTTATCTGTCTGATATTCCCACACAGGCAATAAATGGAAAATGTTCTGTACTGTCTACACTGAATACCAGTAAACTGCACTGCTCTGCATTCAGTCTATCCACCTAAGATAAATAGGGCCGAGGCCTCAGATTGGGTTCTGGATTCTTATAATACGTTAAAGCATAAAGAGATAGCTGAACATAGTGGTATAATTTTTACCTCTATGCAGCACATACATAGCATTTTCACTGTTTTCCCACATTTTAAGTGTTCTGAGGAACTTGCCAGGCATGACTCCTCAGGTCTTTTCAGAAAAGATTTATATATA